>CM077029.1:107321094-108521094 GCA_039090855.1 Macrothele yani | reverse complement strand
GGACAGGAAAAGACCCAGAAGAAGACCACATGGGAGATGGGTGGATGAAATTGAAAGTATGCAGGGGTGACATGGAGGAGACTGGCACAAGACAGACCGTTGTGGAGGAAACTTGGGGAGACCTTCGTCCAGCAGTGGATTGATAATGGTTGACAATGATGATGATGATGATATACACTAGTGTGCAAAACTTAAGCAACAACGTCGTTTGACAGCATACAGTCATGACAGGGGAGACAAGGGCGATTTGCGGGTTGTACAAGGGAACAACAACTCATGACAAAGGTGATGCATATGCAAATAGCAGGAGTTCGACGTCAGAGGTGACGTGAGGGCATGTAAACTGCGTGAGGCAGCGTGCGCAGTGCCAGCCGACTACAAAAGACGGTGGACAGAGGCATTTCCAGACATTCGCTGCAAGTGAAAGTGAGATCGATCGTGCAATATGGCTGGGAGAAACCATCAGGATGCCTTTACACGTGGTAGAATGATCGGCAAGCTGGAGGAGGAGCATACCGTGATGAGTGTTGCCCAAGAGTTTGGAATCGATAAAAGTGTAGTGTCACGAGCTTGGAAAGCCTACCGAATGACAGGTACAGCTGTACGAAAGGTAGGTGGTGGTCGCCCCAGGAAAACAACGGCGAGTGACGACCGATATCGCGTCATGCAAGCGAAAAGAGACCAGAACCAGACAGCTGGCAGCATGGCGCAGCGGTTGCGTACAGCAACCGGACGACAGGTATCCCGGCTTACTGTGGCCAGACGCCTTCATAAGGGTGGGCTATACGCCCGCCGGCCGGAACGCTGCATACCATTGACAGCAGCCCATCGGCGGCACCGTTTACAGTGGTGTCGCGAACATGCACACTGGACACCTGATCAATGGAATCACGTCCTTCTTTACCGATGAGAGTCGTTTCAGTCGGACAAACGCATTCTCAGCGCCAGTTGATCTGGCGAGAGGTAGGGACACGCTTTCATCCCACGAACATCAGGGAACGAGACCGTTGGGGTGGTCCTGGCGTACTTGTGTGGGGTGGCATTATGCTGAACGGTCGGACGGAGCTCCACATTTTCGACACAGGTTCCGTAACCGGAGCGCGTTACTGTGATGAGATCATCCGCCCCCACGTGCCTCTGTTCCGAGGTGCCATTGGTCCAGACTTTGTTTTTATGGACGACAACGCCGCCCACACAGGTCCCAAGCAGTTGAGGACCTGTTAGATTCTGAAGATATTCGCAGAATGGAGTGGCCAGCGTGCTCTCCTGATTTAAATCCCATCGAACATGTGTGGGATGTTTTGGGGAGACGCCTGGCGGCACGATCGTTTCCCCCGGAGAACACCAGACAACTGACACAGATGCTCATCGAGGAGTGGGAACTGTTACCTCAAGAACTGTTGGATCATCTAGTGTTGAGTATGGCCAGACGGTGCCACGCAACCATTGCACTTCGGGGAGGTCATATCCCGTACTAAGGGACTTTGGATTGTTGTTCTCCCTCATGGACTGTCGGTTAGGTGTACGAATGCCGTGCTGTCAATAAACCATTTTCTGCTGCCTGCCTTTGTATATGCGTTCTATTCATTTGTTTGCTACGCTGCTTTCTTCATCCTTTAGGTACTGCATTGTGCCTCTGTAGTGTGAATTTCATGTCTCACAGGTGAGTTTTCGTGAATTACGCCAAAATCAGTAAAGTTGCTTAAGTTCTGCACACTAGTGTATATATATATACACACACACACACACACACACACAAACACTACAAAAAGGGAATCTAAGTTTCAATATAATGCTTTTCAAGACACTCAGAACTATAAAGGTTATGGAAATTACACCCCAAAATTACTCTATTCAATTATATATCAAAAACTACTTACATAAACTAACCTGATACAAACTTTGGAATTAGAAAACACTTCCTCCTTTGTCATTGTTCTGGAGGTCAGATGTTCTCATCTGTATCAAGTCAGTACAGAGAGCTTTCTTCTGCTTTTGTGGTTGGTAAAAAAATATAAGATTTCCCAAGTGGGCTTCATACACTGTGTTGAAAAAAATGTGTATTTCTTCTTTCAAAGGTCAAAGTTGTGGTCATTCAGTGTTATGATGATCCCTTGTTTTGTTGTGTAGACATAATCATAGTTATCTGATATGAGGTATATCAAGAGTCTCATTCAAATAGATAATCAATGACTGCCATACTCCAAACAGAAAAACGGGACACTTTTTCGGCGGAATATCTTGATTTGTGTAAGTCATTCCTCTAATCACACGTGGATCTAGTCTATACTTGCCATTGACTTTCCCCCATGATACTTGCAGTAGAGCAGATAGCAATGAACTGAACAAGACATATCGATTCGACATGCACATATCGATATCAAAGTTGATATCCATGTGTATCTATATTAAAACTGACATTATACGCAGGGCCCGTTTATCGGCAGGGCAGACAGGTCACTTGCCCAAGGCCCACTAATTTCAAGAGCCCCAAATTTTTCTATTCTTGTGTCACACACATGCTACATTGGCAGCACTTCCCGACCCATCCCTCAGTGTATCCTCAAACATCGAAAGGCAGTTAACCAAACACTTAATAACAAGAGAACGCCACCACAGTCATCATTAGCACACTATTTGAAAAACCATCCTACTTCCACTACAATGTAGAACCAAACCATCCGTTTAAGATGTCCACCATTTTCTAATAGAAAAGAATTATACTTTTTAGAAAGCCTTGACATTTTCTCTTCTATTAATTGTAATTTTGAATCCCCACAATATATTCACCAATGTTGGCAAGCTTTAATTATGTTTTTCAAGTTTTATTTATGCAAATGGCAACACCATAATTCTGATTTTGTACATCTCTGTCAACCGCAAACCGTGGGTTATCATTGAATGAATACTTTATTCAATTCTCAGTTCATGCTGCTTTGCGAGTTTCATTGAATTATTTTATCTGTTTCGATCATTTCTGCCATTGTTTCTCCACTTGTGTGTAGTGCAAGTTAAGTGAATAAAAAAAAAAATATATATATATACTTTGAATAAAGCTCATGTTGAGAAATGGCTTCCTAGTTTAATTGAATTAATAATCTAAAGCAACTTATGGGAATTTTACTAGGAATTTTTTTCATTAATAGCAAATTTTTGGAGAAAACTCTTCTCCTTCTTCAGGCTGTCTTGTTGTTGTCACTTTTTACTTGTCACTATCACGGTTACGGTTAACCTTGATGGTTTAGGTTATTTTTAACAAATCCTGCCAGATGTTAGGCAGGGAAAATCTTTTGCAGTCATTGATGATGGAATTTTGATTTTTCTCAATCTCTATTCCTTCTTTTAGTTTTCTTTTTTGGAAATTGCTTTGGAAACTGATTACTTTAAGGGAATTCCAATTCATGCTGTGCCTAGTTTCTCTAACATGCCTATCTAATCCAGTCTTGTTGGAGCAATTTTTTATAGCTGCTTTATGCTCAGCTATACGAGTTTCTAGTCTGCGACCTGTTTCACCTATGTAAGATAGTCCACAACTACAATTTACTTCATAAACTACTCCTCGCATTTTTAAAATATCTTCTTCATTTGCTATTAATGAAAACATTTCCTAGTAAAATTCCCATAAGTTGCTTTAGATTATTAATATATATATATATATATATATATATATATATATATATATATCATCATCATCATCATTGTCAACCACTATCAATCCACTGCTGGACGAAGGTCTCCCCAAGTTTCCTCCACAACGGTCTGTCTTGTGCCAGTCTCCTCCATGTCACTCCCGCATACTTTCGAATTTCATCCACCCATCTCCCATGTGGTCTTCTTCTGGGTCTTTTCCTGTCCCTTGAAATCCAATCTAAAATTTCGGCTGTCCATCGATGGTCTGTCCTTCTGGCAGTATGCCCAGCCCATTGCCATTTCAGGGATTTAACTCTGATCATGATGTCTTCCACTCTTGTCATTCTTCGGATCCACGAGCTCCTCTTCTTATCTCTCCTGGTTACACCAAGCATGCACCTCTCCATGCTTCTTTGAGTTGTCTGCAGCCTTTGTATGTCTCTTTTAGTTAAGGTCCACGTCTCTGCACCATACGTAAGCACTGGAAGAATGCATTGATCAAACACTTTTCTTTTAAGATATAATGGCATATTGCTCTTGAAAATTATGCTGTTTCTTCCAAAAGCTCTCCAGGCAAGTTTTGTACGCCGCTTAATTTCTTCATCAATGTGACCCTCACTTGATATCTTCTGTCCAAGATAAACGTACGTGTCTATTATCTCCAGCTTTTCTCCATCAATCGATAAATCTTCATTTCGTGTAAAAGCATTGAACATCACTTTTGTCTTCTGAAAGTTCATTTTTAATCCCACTTCTTTACTCTTGTCAGCAAGTTCTTGGATCATACCCTGCAGCTCTGATGGTGTAGTTGCAAAAATGACTATGTCATCAGCAAAACGAAGGTGGGGTAGATAATCTCCATTAATCTTTATCCCATTGTTTTCCCAGTTCAGTGATTGAAAGACATTTTCCAATGTGGCATTAAACAGCTTCGGAGATATGGTGTCACCTTGTCTCACTCCCTTTCCAATTTTTATGTGTGTTGTATTTTCAAACAGCCGAATCTTTGCACTTGCATTTTCATAGATGTTATTAATAATATTAATGTACTCATCTTCAATACCGCAGGATTTCAGAGCCATTGTAACTGCTGATGGTTTCACCGAATCAAAGGCTTTTTCATAATCGATAAAAGCCAAGCACAATGGAAGTTCATATTCCCTCGCTCTTTCAATTAGTTCTCTCAGTACATGGATATGATCTATTGTGCTGTGGCCCCTCCTGAATCCAGCTTGTTCTCTCGGTTGAGCCATGTCCAGTGTTACCTTCAAATGGTGTGAAAGAACTTTAGTGAAGATTTTATAAACCACTGATAGGAGGCTGATAGGTCTGTAGTTCCTGAGATCCTCAATGTCACCTTTTTTATGTAGCAGGATCATTATAGTGTTGTTCCAATCCTCAGGAATCTTCCCTTCATATATATATATATATAATATTTTGTGTTTCATATCATAATTTCCATCCACAAAAAATGAAACGTTTTTATCGATATCCTTCTGGATACTCCAAACAACTGAAGAAAACTCCAAAAGAGGAGCAAAAAAAATGCAACAAGGAAGCATAAAAAATAATCTGTTTTACTGTAGAAAATGAGCAATCAGAAAATTTGCAGTCATCTAGCATTCAAAATACTGGATTGGAAAGTAGCACGTGTAAATCTGATGTAGCTAATAGCACTTCAACTTCATTTGAGAGCAACCATAAAACGGAGGAAACTACATCTTCTGAAGTTAATAACTCTTCATCTGGTAAATCAGAACTCGATCATAGTTTGTTTGTTTTTTATTTGTATATTGAAAAAGACTGAATCTACCAGTTTTGAGTTTGTTGAAGATCCAGCACTTCGGAATAATATTTCTGACCAGGTAAGAGAATATTTTGTAACTCATCCACCTAGACAAAACAAAGAAAAGTCACATTTGACTGAAAGAATAACTGGGAATGTTAAAAGATTTCTCACAGAAAAACATTTTTGCCGTACAACAAAAAATGGTGAAAAACTTAACAGAGAATGGCTTATTTTATAACCATCAAATTATTCAGTGTACTGTTATGCATGTAAATTATTTTCAATTTGCAATTCTGCTCTTGCAACATCAGGTTTTTGTGATTGGAAACATGTATCGGAGCACTTAGCTGAGCATGAGAACTCAATTTCTCATAGGAAAGCTGTGTGCACTCTGGCATTGCGGATGAGCGCTTCTGACAGAATTGATTCTGTTAGTTCTCCAGTACCAAACAGAGTGCAAATAATGGCAAGCATTACTGACAAGAGTTGTTGCGGTTGTCAAGTTTTTGGCAAGGCAAGGTTTGCCTTTCTTTGGGGACAACGAGACACTTGGCTCACCCTGCAATGGTAATTTCCTTGGATGTCTGGAGTTGGTTTCCAAATTCGATCCACTTTTGGCAAGACATTTGGATAATTTTGGCAATCCAGGTAAAGGTCATGTAAATTATATTATTTGTCCTCATCTGTAGAAAATGAATTTGTTTCATTAATGGCTAAGAAAGTGTCAAATGAAATTATAAATCAGGTACCTTTCAGTTATAACTGATTCTACACCAGACATGTCTCATCTGGATCAGCTATCTTTTGTTGTACGATATGTAGACTCAAGTTTAAGACCCGTAGAACAATTTTGACATTTATTCCTATTCAGTATCATGGTTCTGAATATTTAGCTAAAACAATTTTTTCTACTATTGAAAATTACAAATTAGACATCATGAATATAAAAGGACAAAGTTATGACACTACAAGTAATACCGGTATGTCTGGCAAATATACTGGATTGCAGGGCAGGATTAAAGAAGTTAATCCTCTTGCTGAGTATGTACCTTGCTCTGCACACACGTTAAATTTAGTAGCTGCACACAGTGTCGAAAGCTGCAATCATGTTGTAGTGTTTTTTTCCATTATTACAAAAGCTTTATAGCTTTTTTTCTTCATCTACCCATCATTGGAATATTTTGAAGGAGGAGTGTAGAAAAAAAAAAACCCCAGTATTTACCTTGAAGAGCCATTCATCGACTAGGTGGTGCACTGATGTAGATGCCACAAGATCATTAAGAACAAATTATAGAGAAGTTGTTTATGTGCTTAATATGTTATCAGAGAGCTCAGATGAACCTGCCTTTACTAGTCACGAGGCTTCTTCTCTCTCATCAAAATTGCAAAAGTTGGAAACTGCAATAAATGCAGTGGTATGGGATTCAATTTTACAGCGCCTTAATAAAGTAAGCAAGCAACTTTAAAAAGACTTTGGAAAATCTTGAATGTGTTTTGCCATTATTTGATTCATTAGTATCTTTTGTGCACTATGTGAGAACATTTTTTGATACATATGAGAAGGAAGCAAGATTAATTATAATTAATACAAATGCAGTTGCAAATTATGAAACTACAAGAAAGAAAAGCATTCCAAAAAGCAGGCTTCTTGATGATGGAGATACTCCTCCAGTATATCTCTCCTCGAGATAATTTTCGAGTGACATGTCACTATGCCCTTTGTGATACATTAATATCACAATTAACATCAAGGAAAGTTTCATATGAAAATATTGTAGACAAATTTTCTTTCTTAATAAACTGTGAAACAAGTGAAGCTTCTTGTAAAGCACGTACTTTTCAGGGAGCATTATAATGTTGATTTAGATGATGATTTTGCTGAAGAATATCAGCAGTTTTCACCCATTAAACAGAAAACTGAAAATATGATAGACAATTTGCAAAATTTACATAAACTAAATATGAGAGCAACATTTCCAAATGTTGAGACAGCTTCGAAAATATTTCTAACTTTACCTATTAGTAACTGTACAAGTGAACAAAATTTTTCTCTTTTGAAAAGATTAAAATCTTCTTTAAGAACAACACTAGGTCAAGAAAAACTTTCTGCATTGGCAATACTTTCTTTTGAAAATTACATAACTTCTAATTTAGATTATAATGATGTAACTTGTGAATTTGCAGCTCAAAAGATAAGAAAGAAGTAATTTTAAAGATAACACAGGCGACAGACCAACAAAAAAATAATAACTTTTTTTCGTTGCCACAGATATTTGAATGGTTTTAGGGTATTTTGAAGGTGCTGGATACATACTTTCTAGGGTTTTTTTTATAATAGGGTGTTATACATATCTCTAGTATTTACATTTTATCAAATTTATATGACATGAAGTCCAAGGTTGGGTATGAAATCCTATTTTGACAAAATTACCAATTTCATTTTGAATTCACATGGAGAAAAATAGATCAAAATGTTATATGTTTGCATATTTTAAGAAACAACTAGGTAAACTAACCTTAACCATTTTAATTTTCATTTCAAACAGCCTTGACCAGGTGAATTTCAGTCAGATTGTTAATCATTTTTATTTCTGCACTTAAGAAATATTTGAATGCTATTTATAAACTCAACTAACTCTAAAAGAAAAAAAATATTTTTAATTAAGAAAATCCAAAGTATTTACATCTGTTACAGTTTTAAAATACACAGTTGTTCTGTCGTCAAAATTTTGTTTCTGTAAATTTCAGAATTTTGTCAGTTTTGCAAATTAGTGATAAATTATTGAGTGAATCGAGTAAGATATTAAGTGCAGTGTGTTCGTTTTAGAGTCTAGAAGTTATTTCAGTAAATGCTAGTGTTCAGTGCAATGAGATTTTAAAGCAAATTTTCCTGGTGGTGTGGGATTGTTTACTAATGTATTTCTTGATTATCTATAATTTTTGCTCAGTTGTAATTTTAAAATTAATGTAGGCGTATTGAAATCTGGTTTGAGAGAGTTTGCTGCAGAGGTATTTAAATTTTGACAGGGTTGTATTTTATTTTTGAAAGGTTTGTGTTTGAAAGCATTACATGTATTCTGTATTACATAAAAAAAATTAAGATCTAACATAATAACCGAGTGGAAGAAAATTACACTTCATCTGCCAAAACTTACCTCACCGTGTGTACAATTTAAATTTTAATGTGTCATTAGTCAAATATATAGTAAAAATCATGCAGTAAAAGAAATATGTCTTTAAGCACCCGAAAGAGACTGAATTTAAATTCTGCTTAATACTGGCAAGTGTTGTGCCAGGAGGCTGCCTTTCTTTTTAGTATTAGTTAGACTTTAATTTGAGAGTGAAAACACCTTGTGGTCCCTCTGGACACAATTTTATTCGAATGTTGAAGTACATGAGCTAATCTTCTTTTATAGAGCCTAATGGCCAAAGTTAGGAATGTGAAAAATGATTTGATTGTTCATTCTGTGGAAGTTTTTCAGCAATATAATGTTTTTTTGTTGTTTTTTTATGGTTAAGTTTTTATAAATAAATGCAGGCCAAGTGGCCTTTCAAAAATCCAAAACTTTGTGCAGTGACAATTTTGTGTAAAGAGGTTCAATTTTATCACTTTGTCTCATGTTATCCACCTTAGCTTGACTAAGGAGAAGATAAAGAACCTTGATGGGTTTTTTTTAATGCAATCACAATCATGTCCTTGGAATAATTGCTAGATTGATTCACTGCTGATATCTATTTACACATGTACAATGCTACCATGAATATTGTAGTGATACATTTCGGTACACATGTAAACAATATCACTTCTTTTCACTTTCAGGTTTTCATCTCTTCAATCATAAACAATGCAAACAATAGTATTTTGGTTTTGGGAAGCAGTGGTGAATCATTTGTATTTATCATGGCCTTAGAAAAATTTTCAGTTTCAGATTTCATCCTCCCATCTCCCAAATTTCAATTTTTTTATCTTTTTTCAATATTTACCTAATTTTAATGTTTTTGCTTTAAATTCTAAAGTAATGCATAATCAAGCAAGTTATTAAACCCCACCATAACAATTGTTTTCTTTTACGTTCTTAGAACCTTAATGATGTAAAAGCCATTTCAACAGTTGTGCACAGAATTATTTTTGCTATCTACCTATCTACACTGATGGAAAAAAAAATCCCAACACCACGAAAAAATAGTTGTAGAGGAATGAAATGGCGGCAATACATTTGTATAGGTAACATATTTAATCGATTAAGGTTTCAAGATCACAGCTTATTGTAAGCGTGAGAAGAGCCATTTTAAATGTGAAATGCTGGTACATTAATAACCGGTGTAACCGCCAGAATGTATTACGCAAGCACGCAAACGTTCATGCATTGTGTCGTACAGGTGCTGGATGTCAGTTTGTGGGATGGAGTTCCATGCCTGTTGCACTTAGTCGGTCAATACAGGGACGGTTAATGCTGGTTGGGCGTGACGCTGGAGTTGTCGTCCAATGATGACCCATACATGCTCGATTGGTGAAAGATCTGGTTATCTAGCAGGCCACGGCAACATATCGACACTCTGTAGAGCATGTTGGGTTACAACAGCGGTATGCGGGCGAGCGTTATCCTGTTGGAAAACACCCCCTGGAATGCTGTTCATGAATGGCAGCACAACAGGTTAAATCACCAGACCGACGTACAACTGTGCTGTCAGGGTGCGTGGGATAACCACGAGAGTGCTCCTGCTGTCATAGGAAATTGCTCCCCAGACCATAACTCCAGGTGTAGGTCCAGTGTGTCTCAGCCGCAGACAGGTTGGTTGCAGGCGCTCACCTGGCCTCCTTCTAACCAACACACGGCCATCACTGGCACCCAAGGCAGAACCGGCTTTCATCAGAAAACATAACAGATCTCCACTCCGTCCTCCAATGAGCTCTAGCTTGACACCACTGACGTCGCAAACGGCAGTGGTTTGGATTAAGTGGAATGCACACTACAGGGTGTCTGGCTCGGAGCTGTCCTTCAAGTAACTGATTTGTAACAGTTCGTTGTGTCACTGTGGTGGCAACTGCAGCTCGAATTGCTGCCGCAGATGCGGTACGATGCGCCACGGCCATACGCCGTACACGGCGATCTTCCCTCTCAGTAGTGCCACGTGGCCGGCTGGAACCCGGTCTTCTTGAGGCAGTACCTTCCCTTGACCACCGCTGCCAACAATCATGCACAGTGGCTACATTCCTGCCAAGTCGTTCTGCAATATTGCGAAAAGAAAATCCACCTTCTTGTAGCTTTATTACACGACCTTGTTCAAACTCCGTGAGCTGTTGATAATGGCTTCTTCGTCTTCTTAAAGGCATTCTTGACTAACATCAACACACTACATCGAATCTCAACGATAACTAGCGCTCACGAATGTTACATCGCGTGTTTACTAGCGCCACACGTATGCGCCGAGCGCGAAATTTGCATTGACGTCATCTTACAGATGTACTCTCACCGCATACCAACTGTCGTTTATCTAACACAACCCCTTCTTGGTGTTGGGATTTTTTTTCCGTCAGTGTAGATACTATGTACACATGCATACAAAAATCCCTCAGTTTTATGTACTGCAGTGTATTTATATATAGTATAGTAATGCCACATGCAACATGTTTGCACAGTTATTCTATATTTTCAAAACAAATGTTAATGTATTATTCTTTTGCTTCCCACTCCTCGTAGAAAGATCTGGGATTGGGGCCCAAGATTGTCATGATCGGGCACTGGTTATACGTAGTGCAATCAAAAAGTTCTGAGACTAGGTACGTAGCGCACCAACAGATGGCAGTACGCAGACACGTGAGCAGCGGTCGAGGGCAGGGACCTTCATGAGTCATTGTGCCAAGTGGCGTCGTTCTGTGAACATCGGGAACTGTGCTACACAATATTTGGTGACCACATGCAGAACACAGCTGCAATTTCGGTATGGACTGCAAACTAGAGCAGCGAGTGAACATCAAATTCTGCGTCAAACTTGGCAAATCGGGAACGGAGATGCATGAAATGTTGTGGCAGGCTTATGGCAATGAAACAATGAGTTGTGCGAGGTGTCTTGAGTGGCACTCGCGCTTCAAGAGTGGCAGAACGACACTGGAAGACGACGAGAGGTCAGGGCAACCGTCCACAAACAAAACCCCCAAAAATGTGGCTAAAATTAGGAAACTGGTGCATGAGGATTGTCGGAGAACCATTCAAGACATTGCTACCATCGCCAATGTGTCATACAAAACAGTGCAAGAAATTCTGATGTCGGTTTTGAACATGCACCGCATTGATGCAAAGTTTGTGCCAAAGATTCTGAACCCCGAACAGAAGGCACTCTGTGTCAAACTCTGTCAAGATCTTCGTCAGAAGGTGGTGAATGATCCAACGTTCCTGTTGCGGGTCATCACTGGAGACGAGACTTGGGTCAACGGTTATGAACTGGAGACCAAACAACAGTCGTCGCAGAAGAAGATCACGGTGTCTCCACGACCAAAGAAGGCCTGACAGGTCGCAACCAAAAGCATGCTCATCGTGTTCTTCGACATTTGTGGGGTTGTGCACCATGAATTCGTCCTCCAGGGCCCGACTGTCACCACCCTTTTTACTGTGATGTTCTGCTGCATCTTAGCGAGGACATTCGTCGCAAATGACCTGAAATGTGGTGCAGGGGCGATTTCCTGCTCCATCACGACAATGCAGCAGCTCACAGAGCATCAGCAACATCCAGTTTTGCAGCCGAAACAACATGACTACCATTCCTCACCGACCTTACTCACCTGATTTGGCCCCCTGCGATTTCTTTCTGTTCCCGAAGATGAAGCTCAAGGGTCGTCGTTTTGAAACCGTGGACGAGATCCAGCGCAAATCGCAGACAGTGCTTGACACGATTCGCGAACAGGACTTCCAACAGTGGCAAAAACGCTGGCAGCGGTGTATCGCTGCCCAAGGAGACTACTTTGAGGGAGTAGTCTGATTTGGCCCCCTGATTTGGCCCCCTGCGATTTCTTTCTGTTCCCGAAGATGAAGCTCAAGGGTCGTCGTTTTGAAACCGTGGACGAGATCCAGCGCAAATCGCAGACAGTGCTTGACACGATTCGCGAACAGGACTTCCAACAGTGGCAAAAACGCTGGCAGCGGTGTATCGCTGCCCAAGGAGACTACTTTGAGGGAGATCAAAGCCAGACTTAAGTAACGTAAGTACTTTGTTGTATATCGGTCTACTGTCGGAACTTTTTGATCGGGCCTCATACAAGCACATCGACATATGCAACACAAATTATGTTTGTTTTTAAAAATAGTAGCTTTACAATTAAAATAGTTCAGGGTTTTTCTGAAAATTGTTGCCTTTGGCTGTTTTTTGTAGGAAATAGTAGCCATAGTTGCCTGTCATCAAAAAGAGTAGCAATAGTTGCCTATTAGTCGCCACTGGCAGCCCTGAGATGATGACACAAGTCCACCCCTAGTACTAAATGAACGAACACATGGAACTTCTCAGAGGAATCTTGTTTACAAATCACAACAGTTTCAGCCATTTAAGATTCCAAAGAACTTGAAACCCAAGATGTCTACATTGGAATTTGAAACAACGTCTGAAACATATCATCACTGTCTTACATCAGCCAAATTACAGTCGCATGACAGCAGCCACGTTAGACATATATGTATGGTTGTTACTCCAGTTATCGCAGTCTGCTCCTGAAGAGGACACAAATGTGACAAACAACGAAATGGACGACAATATCCTACATGATACACCCTAAATGCATATGCGCTTGGTCAGCGTACAATACCTTAACCAGATGTACACAGCAAAGTCAAGTTTCTGTATTACCCTTCATTGCTGCATCTCCAACAGACATTGAAACATGAATGACCTTCATGAATAAGTTAGAGAATGTGAACTCTGTAGTGCAAGGTGATCAAAAGAAAGTAGCTGTCACACTGGATTTGGACTTTTATAAGCCATTGAAGCAACTAGAATTCGCGGAAAAAGACAATCTGAACAAATGGATTCTTCGTTCAGGTGAACTTCATATTTTTATGGCACATACATTGAAGGAACAGGTATCCCAGAATTATGGATTGAGAGTGATTTGTACAGCTCAGCTACCGTTAAGCAAGTCCTGGGAGGATAACATGTGCATAGAGGATTAGAAGCACACAAAATCACACTTTTAGTGCTTTTACTGTGTACATGGATGCATTTTATGAAGAATACCATGCTATGAAATCAGTTATAAATTTAAAGTTAACAGATCTTACTAGTGCCTTCAGTGATGATGGGGACATTAAAACAGCACACAATGAACTAATTATTAATTTGGCAAGTGAGAAACTCACAAAGAAATTTAGAAGAATTTGACTCTTTTAAGGAACTTACTAGTCCTAATTTTAAAGTCCAAAGGCAGTATATGAAAATGATCGAGTCCATGCTAACATTTGTTTGCTCTGTGCGTACAGGCAATTGGAAGTTACATCTGTGTTCATTGTATGACTTCACAAAATACTTCTTTGCTCTCGACCTATTGAACTACTGAAGCATGATAGCTTGGTATTTGGCTGAGATGGGGAAAACTAAGGACTACAGATCCAGAAATGTGGGAACAGTTTGAAAAGGGCAACTAGGTTGTTAATAAGTAACAGGTCCCTTTTTGTAGTTTGGGTGCAGATGAAGCTTTAGAGCACCAAAATAGAGTTATGAAAGTAATGGGAGGTCTTGTTGGTATAACACTGAATGAAAATGTAAGGGAACGTTTTTTCCTGTGCTCCCCTGAGCTTACAAGACTTACTGGAGAATTAAAAAATATATAAGTGTCTTTAAACCAAGTATAAGAAAGAAACATCATGAGCTGACAAAGGTGGCATCAGCAAGGCAAAGCAAAAATGTATGTGCGCTTGTTACATCACTTCATACAGCTGGTAACCCATTCATATGGTACTCTGTACAAGTCAGCTGGTAAACATGAATACAAAGTGCATAATGCAAGAAAAGGTAAAGGACGATATGAGCAACATGGCAGCAATCGGGCAAAAGGCAGTTTACTAAGTTTATAAAGGAACGTATAGTGACTGGTCATGCCAATCTATGGGACCCAGTGAAGAAAATTAATCTGCAGACATGTAAACAATTACTGAAAAAAGCTCGTCTAAAAGTCAAAGACACTATAGTAGAACTAAAACAAGATAAAGCACTTTTTTCTAAATGCTTATTTTGTTGCCAGATCAAGCCCCTAGGTTGATGTGCAAGACATCATGAACAATTAAGAACTTTTAATTATACCACAATCAATGTTTGCTCCAGATTGTAAAATGTTACACAGCTCTGCCAAGAGCAAACTTATGGAACTCCTAGAATCTCTACTTGAGAAACCTCAGGACCAAAACATACCTGCAGATGTGGATGAAATCATGGAAACTGAATGGCCAATTAATAGTGTTGCTATTATAGATGGTATGGCAAAAGTTCAATCGCTTGCCACCAACAATCAAGTCTTTCACAGACCTTGCTAACCACTTCATCGACCGGATCAACAAGAAGTATGAAATGGACAGTTGCCTTCATTTGATTTTTGACTCATACATTGAAGATTCGCTTAAGAAGTTCACTAGGGAACGATGTCAAGGCCACACTCAACCGACACTCTACTGAGTAGAACCTGAAACTGTTATCCACTCTATAACCAGAGAGAAGCTTCTTTCTCATGAAAAAACCAAGGACGAGTTGTCCAATTTTTTAGCTGAAAGGTTCTTGGGAAATGCAAAAGTAACAAACCGCAACACAGTTGTTGTTTGGTGACAAATTGCTGAAGGATTACATGGGGATATGACATCACTGAGTAGCTTAAATGAAGAAGCTGACAGCAAAATAATACTACATGCCATAGAAGCTACAAAAAGAGGAGCAACTCGGTTGGGCATACACTCCCCTGACACAGATGTGTTAGTCCTAGCGTTAAGCAAAAGTCCTTATCTGCCAAAAGATACCAACTTCATCACTGGAAGTGGAGGGAGGAAGCAAAGTGTTCCCCTTACAACCATGTACAGCAAGTTGGGAATACTCAAAGCAGAAGGCCTTATTGGCTTACATGTAATATCTGGGGCAGACATAACTGAACGATTCAATAAAAAAGGGAAGTTAACTTTTTGGAAGCCCTTCATTGCTGCTGATGACAACATTCTGCAAGCTTTGGCAAACCTTGGAAAAACATGTGAAATATCGGAGGACACGTTGCTTTCTATCGAAACATTTATTTGCAAGGTATACATGTCAAACACAAAGATTACTACTGTTGGAGAACTTAGGTGGTGGCTTTTCACGCAAAGCAGGTGTAGTAGGAAAAAATCTTCCTCCCTTTGGTTTTTTAGATTTTGGGGACGTTGCTAAGACTAGCTATACAAAGAGCACACCTTCAAGCCATGGAATGATACAAATGCGACAAAATACACTCCAACCTACCAGATCCAACTTATTTTGGGTGGAAGCATGAAAACAATCGTCTAGTACCTGTTGCTTGCTGTACTCCTCCAGCACCTCAGGCTGTACTGGAACTCATTAAGTGCAAGTGTGCCAAAAGAAAATGTAGTAGTAAGCATTGTAAGTGTACCACTAATTCACTTCTGTGTATAGAAATGTGCAGTTGTTTTGGTGCTGAAGACTTATGTGAAAATACTGTGGAAACTTGTGAACAAGTTACATTATTTTTAATACACCACAATGTGAATACTCAAGAAACGAATATAGCGTATTTAATCCACTCATTTTTATGGCATAATAAGCACAAAGATTTGCCAAGCTTTTGCACTCCACTGGGAGGCTTTTTCAAGGCAATGGTAGACATAAAAATGCAAGGAATTGGAGCACGTAAGGAACAAAGAGGATTTTTGAAAGTAATGTGGGTGACATGACAAGCATATTACATGAAATTTATCACATAATTACACGGTGCGTCGCAACATGTTTCTGTCTTTTAATAACGCATGCCAAACCATTGGTAGTTCAGTAGAGATCATATCATTGCATGCTACTTTGCTGGAGAGGATTTCGACAGTTTCCCTGATGGGAGTCTCTTTAAAGTTCGTGTAAGAGGCAATTCTTCTAATACTATTCCATACTGGAGCGGCCTATGAATGCAAGACTTCTCTGGTGAGGGCTGTATTCTGCATGTCCTGGTTGGCACTTTGCACGTGTTCTTTACATCTAGTGTCCAAGGATCGCTTTGTCATTCCAATATATATCTTTTTGTGTTGTCAGGATATATCAACGGTATAGCATACACACCTGCCTTTCCTTTTTCACACTGTCTCTCCTTGCAGCTTGATACTATATGTGATAATAAGGTCGGGGACTTCATTGCTATTAATATGTTATATTTAAATTTATTTATATTTTTTGTATGTTGTATTTATCTTGTAAAAGCCTCCCAGTGGAGTGTGAAAGCTTGGCGAATCTTTGTGCTTATAACACCCTTAAAAGAAATGGATTTAATATGCTATATGCGTTTCTTGAGTATTGTGAATAAGTTTTTGGCACTGATAACAATGATGAAAGTGAGGACAGTGAAATAGACCAAGATGTGTCCCCTAGTTTAATCATGATACTTTTTTTCTCAAATGAAATATGTATATTTTTTTGTTTAAATATTGTTTTTACTGTACGTATAGTTTTTGTATTAAATGTAATCCTTATTTTCCTCATACAATACAGGCCTTTAACTTGTATGGTAAACAAAAAAATTCTAGAAACTGGATCAAAACGAACCGAGATATAATGGTGTCAAAAATTCATTAAAATTTTTGTTTTTTTAGAATTTATGGGAAAACAGCTGACTCCCCTACTTTGAAAACAGGATTTCTTCCAAAAACTTATGACTTACACGCAAGTATATATAATATTTCTATCAATTGTTCTGTATCAGCGTTTCATCATTGGCAATGTGTAATGCAATTAGAGCTGCTGCATCGGCATGATTAAAATGTGTGCTCTATGGATGCCACACCACTAAGTTTTTTTTTGTGTCTGAAGATAAAAATATAATAAAAAATTTTTCCTTTAAAAATGAATTTCTTTATTTAGCAAGATCGTTTTTCTTTATTTCTTCGGACTCCGGGGTCTTTATGTAACCGACTTTTCTGTCGAAAATGCCGCTTCTCGATCAGCATTTGTGATGTGAGGATTATACGGCCATTTTTTTTTTCTCTGAATGTCACAATCTACGAATTATACATCATCATCATCATATCGTTAAGCTGTTCTCTGATATTCAGAGGTTAGCTCCACAAAGAGAAATACAAACTACCAGATAATTTTTACTTACTGTTGCCATATCAAACTTCTCTATTTACAGTGATCTTGACATTTTGAGACAACTGAGGGTAGAAATTTTTTTTGGACAGAAGTGTGCATGACTTTGATATTATATATATACCTTCCCCCTTTCCCCCGTGGTTCCAATGTCTGGTTCCTAAAAAAGTTTAGCTGGCCACCAGATTTCAGTATATTTTACTGCCCCTGCCTATTCATCCAGTTATTTCTACTACCAGAATTTTGTGCAGAAATCTCTACATTCTTAAAACACTTTACTTTTGCACATTTTCTTACAACTAAAGGTGGTAACGTTTTGCTGTGATCCAAGTTAACAAACTAATATAGTGATAGTTCTCTCTTTGCTTTTCTTCCCTCCACAAGATTAGGTGCCCCTACATGCAAGTGTTTTTAAAGAAGGTTAAAGAAGATCCCAGCCACATCTGCATTAACAATGTCATTTGGCTAAATGCCTTAACAGCAACAGTCTTCCAGTAATCAACTGTATCTTTATCTACACTAGCACTTTTCACACAAAAGTTTTTGTACATGAGCCCACTGCACTTCTTAAACCTGGAAACCTTTAACTTTTCAATTTTAAATATAGCAGCCACTCAGATAGCTTCTACTTTGAAAAGGTACCAATAATAGAGAAGTTGGCAGAATACATTCCCTTTAACTATTCTTGCAACACCTTTTTCCTTTTCATCCCATGGAAGAAGATTTTATGTCATGTTTTTTTCTTTGAATCATCTCCACAAACTTCTTTATCTAAAACGGTTTCTTTATTTTTTTTAATACTGAATAAAAATGATGATGAAACATCAAATTTTGAAACCTAAAGAACAAATGTGGAGACTGAAGAAAAAAAAAAAAAAAAAAAAAAAAGATTACCCTCTAATCCAGATTTCAAGTTACAAAGTCACATCATTCACTGAGGCATACAATCAGATTTCAAAGCTTGCAATCCTTTGCTGTCAATCACAAAATCTTGCAATGTACTTTGAATAGTACTGAATAATAACTGGATTATATCAACACAACACCAAAAGAATAGATTTGGAAGGGCAACAATTACAGTCTGGCTGAAGTGGTTGGCATGGACTAACAAGCAAATGCGACAGCTGAAAAAGAAAATTTACCCTCCAACACAGATTTCAAGTAGCAGGTATGCAAGTCATATTAATTTACTTTTCCATAATATTTATGCTCAGTATAGCCCACAAAACTCATAAAAAAACATGTAGAACAGAATACAACATGGTATTGATTACCAGAATATATAGTCATCCACATGAATTTGCATGTTCTTTTTGATCTACTGGACAGTACAAATAAATAAATAACAAATTGCATGTACATGTCCAATGTATTAGAGTTCAAATGCAAATTTTTAAATGTCTTTTGATTTATTAGCTGTTTTTTTTTTTTTTGCTATATAAAATGCAAAACAAAAATGTATGCCATATATATATGTGTGTAACTCAAAAGTAATTTATTGTTCTGACAGAAATAACATTATCAAATGACTTAATGTAAAATAAAAAGTGAGTTCCTATTTTCAATGAAAATGATATACCAAATGCAACAGTCCAACAATCTCTTACGTCTTCTCCTTGAGCAGGCTCCATGGTAGCAACAGGAGAGCTGTGTTGACGCAGATCCCACACCTTAACAGAACCTGCAATGACATCAGAATAAACTGAGAGTTAACTTGCACCACTGGTTTCAATTACACAAAAATTTCAATAAGAACAGAAATAAGTGGGAAGCAAATGAAGTACCGCTCCGATTCAGAATAATCACACACACACACACACACACACACACACACACACACACACAGAAAATAATTTTTTCATGTTCGTAGAAATTTTTCAAAGAAATTAATGATTTTTGTACTGAAATAGCCACATTTTGTGTACATGGCTACTTTTGCCTAACTTATTTAATGTCAAATCTGTACATATATATCATCATCATCATCATCATCATTGTCAACCATTATCAATCCACTGCTGGACGAAGGTCTCCCCAAGTTTCCTCCACAACGGTCTGTCTTGTGCCAGTCTCCTCCATGTCACTCCCACATCCTTTCGAATTTCATCCACCCATCTTCCATGTGGTCTTCTTCTGGGTCTTCTCCTGTCCCTTGGAATCCAATCTAAAATTTTGGCTGTCCATCGATGGTCTGTCCTTCTGGCAGTATGCTCAGCCCATTGCCATTTCAGGGATTTAACTCTGATCATGATGTCTTCCACTCTTGTCATTTTTCAGATCCACGAGTTCCTCTTCTTATCTCTCCTGGTTACACCAAGCATGCACCTCTCCATCCTGCTTTGAGTTGTCTGCAGCCTTTGTATGTCTCTTTTAGTTAAGGTCCACGACTCTGCACCATGCGTAAGCACTTGAAGGATGCATTGATCAAACAATTTTCTTTTAAGACATAATGGCATATTGCTCTTGAAAATTATGCTGTTTCTTCCAAAAGCTCTCCAGGCAGGTTTTGTACGCCGATTAATTTCTTCATCAATGTGACCCTCACTTGATATCTGCTGTCCAAGATAAACGTACGTGTCTGTTATCTCCAGCTTTTCTCCATCAATCGATAAATCTTCATTTCTCGTAAAAGCATTGAACATCACTTTTGTCTTCTGAAAGTTCATTTTTAATCCCACTTCTTTACTCTTGTCAGCAAGTTCCTGGATCATACTCTGCAGCTCTGATGGGGTAGTTGCAAAAATGACTATGTCATCTGCAAAACGAAGGTGGGTTAGATAATCTCCATTAATCTTTATCCCTTTGTTTTCCCAGTTCAGTGATTGAAAGACATTTTCCAATGTAGCATTAAAGAGCTTCGGAGATATGGTGTCACCTTGTCTTACTCCTTTTCCAATTTTTATGTGTGTTGTATTTTCAAACAGCCGAATCCTTGCACTTGCATTTTCATAGATGTTATTAATAATATTAATGTACGCATCTTAAATACCACAGGATTTCAGGGCTATTGTAACTGCTGATGGTTTCACTGAATCAAAGGCTTTTTCATAATCGATCAAAGCCATGCGCAATGGAAGTTCATATTCCCTCGCTCTTTCAATTAGTTCTCTCAGTATGTGGATATGATCTATTGTACTGTAGCCACTCCTGAATCCAGCTTGTTCTCTCGGTTGAGCCATGTCCAGTGTCACTTTTAAGTGGTGTGAAAGAATTTTAGTGAAGATTTTATAAACCACTGATAGGAGGCTGATAGGTCTGTAGTTTTTGAGATCCTCAATGTCACCTTTTTTATGTAGCAAGATCATTGTAACATTGTTCCAATCCTCAGGAATCTTCCCTTCATTAAGGCATCGAGTGAAAATTTGGGCGAGTACTGTTTCGATTTCTCCACTTGCTTCTTGTATGATGTCTACAGTAATTCCATCTTCTCCTGGAGCTTTTCCCCGCTTCATGTTCTTGATTGCATGTGCAACTTCTGCTGGGAGGACTGGAAGAACTCTGGTACTGGTACCTTTCATGATATCTGGAGTACATGTATCATCACTTTCATATAATTTGGAGTAGAAATCTTTCACTCTTGTCAAAATTTCGCCTCTATTTCTTGTTACAGAACCATCTTCTTTTCTCAGTGCCATAATCTGTTTTCTTCCCTTACTGAGATGTCCCTTTGCTATCTTTAGGCTTTGGTTGTTTTCAATTGCTTTCCTTACTAGTTCACAGTTGAATTTCCTTACGTCTTCAGTGATACTTTTTCGTACTGTCTTGCATAGCTCTATATATTCCACTTTGGAAGTCACATCTTCTTTAGTTGTCCTCATTTCTCTTCTTCTTAGTATAAACATTTTGGTTTTTCCTGATAATTTGTTCACATACAACTTGTTCTTAGACCCAGCTAATTTTGTTGGTTTCCATAAGAGCTTTGGTTACTCTTCTGTTAACTTCAGAAATATCCACTTCTTCCGATGTTAGGCCTTCTAAAGCAGAGAATCTGTTCTTCAGTTCCATCTTGAAGGCATTATAGTGATTTTTACGGTTGGTTATGTCAATACATTTTGTTTGTCTTATGAGCTTGCTATGTTCGAGTTTAGTGTTAAGGTGCATCTTACATCTCACCAATCTATGGTCACTACCTGTGTTGAACTTGTTTAGCACACTGCAGTCTTCTATGACGAATTTTTTGTTACACATAATAAAATCAATTTCACTTGTCGTCCCATTTGGATGTCTCCATGTCCATTTCCTGTGTGGCTTTTTCTTGAAAAAGGAGTTCAAGATGAAAAACCCTTCTGCCTCTGCAAACTCAACGAGAGTATTTCCACGCTGGTTTCTGTTGCTGTGACCAAATTTACCTACTGAAGTTTCATTCTGTTGTCGTTGCCCTATTTTTGCATTGAAATCTCCCATAATTATCTTTAAGTGCTGCTTACCTTTATTATTTAGATGAAGAATTTCCTCATGAAATTCTTCAATTTCTTCTTCAGGATGACTTGTGGTGGGTGCATAAGTTTGAATAATCTGAGCCTGGTATCTTCTCGAGAGTTGGATAACGAGTCGTGCAGCTCTGTCAGAGGAACTATTAACTTCTACAACTTTATCCTTCAGTTTCTTGTTTATTATAAATCCAACACCACTAGTTCTGCCAGTATCAGTCCCATGATAGTAGAAGAGATGTCCACTTTTCAGCTCAACGAGATCTTCTCCTTTTCTCCTTACCTCACTTAGCCCGACGATGTCCCACTTGATCCTTTGTAGTTTTTCTTCCAATTCAAGAAGCCTTGAATCAGAAGATAGGGAGCGTCCATTATACGTAGCCAAGGTCAGCATCAGATGGCAGCCTAGTCCGGTCCTCCGGGGATTCTTAGCACCCTCTGCCTTCATGTCGCACTGGCCGCTGTCTTGGCCAGGTACATTCCAGCTGCCGGAGACTGAGGGCCAAGATTTAAGTTGTGGAGTCATTTTGGAGGGGTTTGGCCATAACTCACCACACTGGTCAAGCGGGTTGGTGAGTGTGGGATAGCATTTCCTCTAATCCCGATGGTATAGTTATACCGCTATTGGCGGTCGTCAGAGCCCCTTTAGTGGGAACAGGATGTACCACAAGAAGGCGGGGTTGACATTTGTCAAGGAGAGGCTGTGATGTTACGCATCACCTGACCTTACATCCCATATATATATATATATATATATATTTTTTTTTTTGACAGAAACTGGAACATATCACCACTCAACATGTCATGTTCAGTAACTGATCCTATAAGTATCCAGTGTCTCTTTCAAATAGCAGCATTTTTATACAAACATCTCTTGTATGTTATGTTGCCCAGCTACTTCTTTTCACAATCTGCAGTTTTAAGTAATATAATTTACAAACACTAGGTGCTTCAGAGATTACATCCAAGCTGTGATATTGTACAGAACAGTAGTTGATTTTAAACTGTATGGAATGCTAACATGACAGGGATTCCATTTTCTCTTTTAATATGAAACAAACTGGTTTATAACACAAAACAATATGATGTTTTGAACTTTGCAGGCTATGGGGAGAATCTGCCATTTTTCATGGTACTTTTGGGCTGGAAACCCATAAAAATCCATTTAAATTTCATCAAAATTAGATAAACTTGACAACTTTTTTTCAAGATACTGTAATCATAAACAGGTAGCCAAACAACAAAGCTCTTTAGCTTTGAGCTTTCAAACAACAAAGCTCTTCTTCAGCTTCTCGTTAATAAAACCTGAAAATAAGATGAATCAAAATTTTCCATATAAAGAAATTCTGAAAACATGAATGCTAAAAAACATAAAATGAGTTCACTGAAGGAGCAATTCATGAAGGATACATACCCTGGCTTTCTACAGAAAATGAATGGTACAAAAAAAAAAAAAAAGAAATAGCATACAAGATAATAAAGTAATAAGTGTAAAACAATTCCAATACAAATTTTTTTTAAAACTGCCAGAATTAATCACAAATCATGCAGTTAAACCCCTTCAGTCTATGACAAAACTTTTGTTTGTATGTTAATGTTATAATACTCGTCACATTATTGAGATAATAAGTATGAAAATATTATTTAAAACTTTGAAAATTTCAACAGTATGTTGATACATAATGTGAAAACAAAGCAAAGAAAATATGGTGTGTGTGTTCTAGCAGCAGTTCTTTTGAAAATATTCATGAGAAACTTCAGTTTTTGTCATCAGGTTATGCATTTCTCTCATTGAATTTGTAAAAAACTCCCTGCATGTTCTACAATAAGCCATATGATGAAATAGTGCACATCCAAAGCTTTATCATACCATATAATTTTACCACACATCACATACATGATGAAAATCGATTTAAATTAATAATGAGGAGCTGCACACCAACTATGCATAAAATATTAAAAAAACCATGCTAGTAATCTGATTTATTGGTGTAAGAATATAAATAAATGTTTCCAAGCTTTTGCACATCAACCAGATGGCTTTTTTTCAAGAAAGATTTACAGAAAAACATGCAGTTTCTGTCTATATTCCTTGAAAAAGCTATCTGGATGATGTGCAAAATCTTGGAAATGTTTATTTATTCTTATGTTCAAAGGTTTGAAGCAATGCATTCTATATACACTATTATTGTTTTCTGATCATTTGTGATGACAAAATATGAAATTATCTTCAAAATTTGTTATCTGGGAAATAACTTCCTGAAAACCTGATCATAATATGAATAAAATATAAGCAATTTTTTGCATATAAAAATTAAAGGACTTTTTAAGCATGCTCTTTCTTTTTTATAAGACTTTGTCCAAAACACAATTTTAGCTTTCATTGTAACATAACTAACTGTGAATACACAGCATACGAAATATTTTATTAATGGTGAAGTGCTTGTTACTCATATATTTGGTTGGCTGGTTGTTCATGATTTGTTGGTGCAAAGAACACCATTGTCCAAGCACTATCTATGGTTTATAAGGTAAACAGAAAACAACATCAAAACATATATATCAAAAGAGATACAAACAACTTGAAATGGTTTAAATGGTCGACACAGAGACAACAAACTACATAAAACGAAAAATACTGGTGCTACGTAAGAAAGGTAACACAGAAGACATATCACAATGTTCAGTTAAAATGCTACCTAGGGCTTCTGGGTTGTCTTGTAAAGTAGGTAAAAGAAACACGTAGATTAACAAACAAAATGATGACACACACACACAAAATGGAAGCAACAGTCAGAGATACATTACACATCACACACACACAGGGACAATGTCAGCACACATCAAACAATGCCCATTCTGGAGATGTGCTAGTACTTACTTCCTCCCTGTGGTTCTGATGGAAACTTGAAGACCAGAATCCCAAAACTGGCTTTATGTGATGCAGTTTGTTCCCCATATTTGACATATTCCTATTACTTAAAATATTTTTGAGTTACATTTAAACCCCAGATTACATACAATTGTATATTTTAGCCATTTTTCATGTTAGTGCATATAAATGCATAAAACACACAAATTGCCCATAAAAATGCCTATTTCACAGAAAACTTTTTTATATTATATTTTATCTGTTAACTAACACTTACTTAATATCAATATAATACTGTGGGCCACTCACCTTTCATAGTCAAGTCAAGGAGTTCTACCTTTTTGGCGAACATTTCCTACAAGTAGTTACAGAATTCAGTCTGACTCCCGACTCGAGGACATGCAAATATCGTCGCAATTTCCTCTCAAAATTTATAAACACACTCTAGAATTTGAATCCTAAGTAACTCTAAAAACTCCAACTAATAAAAAATCCGAATGACAAACTTGATAATATTCAAAACTCACACATACCACTTTCACCCCAAACATATCACAGCTAAAGTACATATACACAATTTTCATTCAAACATCATTTGCAATGAACATTATTACCTTTTGAAAAACCATTTTAAAGCATTTTAGTTAAAAAACCTGAATATTAAAACATCATACCCACTCACCAGGGGAGATGGCCACTTACAAACGCTTTTGCACCGCACTGTGGCCATTATCAGGAAAGGTCAGAGCTCTCGACTAATCGGCTGGCAGCCATAAAGTGAACCCCCAGGCCATTATGCTCGGTTGCGCCAATGGTCTTAACATCATTGCAGTTTGTAGTACCATCTATGGGAAAATGACAATCATGCAAGCTTTACCTAGCTACTAAACTTCAGTTTCTTCCCCCTCCCCACTTGTCCAACTTTAATCAATTCTTTCCATTGGTTTGAAATAATATTCGAATTATTAAAATTACATACTCTACATCTGTTTTTCTTTCAGTTAAAACTCATTCAGCCATGCATGAGTGCTTTTCTGTTTTACAACTTTTTATAATAAATTTTAACTTGTTCAAATTTAGGAAACTCTTTGTTTTCGATACAATATTGTATAAGTGCTGTCTTGGCCTCTTTCTTTTGCCAATTTTTCAAGTGTTGATTCAATCGATGTTTTAATTTATTCTTTGTACAACCTATATAAGACATAGAAGGATTATTGCTAATAGGGATTTCATAAACACCTGATCTTTCCAAAACCTTTTTATTGCTTCTATTACTTAATACAATATTTTTGATAGTATTTACATTGTTTTCCAATTGCAAGTTATATTTAATACATAAGTAATTTCAGCTGAAACATTTTAATATAAGGAAAGTAACCTATGAATCGAAACTGATTATTTTTATTTACTTTTTTGTGCAACTACCCTTGAAACATTCCTATACTTATTTTTCATCTCTAAACTCCACCTGTCAAAATTCTTAGCTGGATATCCGTAAGTTTCAGAAATCTTTTTAACATATTTTATTTCTTCACCTCTATAAAAAAATCATTTGAGAAATGTGTGAATGCTTTTTTAATTAGCATCTTAACACTATTATTTTTACGAGACTTCAGATGGAAAGAATCAAAAGGAATCATAACGGGTATAAAAGATGGTTTTCGATATACCCTATATTTAAAATAATTACTCCTTTTAATAAGCTGAATTTCCAAAAAGATAATTGGGCCTGACTTTCTAGCTGAACTGTTAGTTCTACGGAAGGACAGATATCATTAAATTCCCTGCCCAGTTTCTCCAATGCTATTTTATTGAGCTTTCATAACATAAATATGTCATCCACATATCTGCAGTATAAAAGGGGTGGTTCTTTTAATTTTTCAAACACAGTTGTTTCTATAGAATTCATCACTACTTCGGCATATAATGCCAAAAGCGGGGATTCCATTGGTCCTCCATAATTCTGTTTGTATAACGCATTTTCACACGAAAAAATGTTATCATAAATATAATATAAAATATCTTTTCCCAATTCCTGTATTTGTATGCCATCCAATATTCTTGACTTAGTTGAATTTTCTGAAATTATATCTATTGCTTTTGAGACAGAGGTACTTGGATACAATGCTTGCCATGTTATAGTCATTTAACTCTTGTTTAATTTGTTTTATCTGGTCAATGAAAGCATAACTATTTTTCAAATTATATTGCCTTTTCATTTATTTATTTTTTTGCTAAAATTTTTATTTGCTTTTCTTATTTTGTAGGGTCTTTTTTTAACAATGGAGCAATTTAAATCAGTTATAGCTTTATTAATTTTCTTATTACAATTCTCAGTATTCATTAAAACAATCTGGCCTGACTTATCTGCTTCACAAAACATTACATTACTATCATTCTTTAATTTGAGTAACTGTTGTTTTTCATATTCTAATATTTTCAAATGGAAGTCGTTTTTTATGCATGCTATTATATTGGTATTATATTTTAAGATTATATGGCACAATTTAAATCTAATTTCATCTTTATCTTCAGCTGGAATATTAATCATAATATCTTCACATTTTGGTATAAGATTTTTTAATAACATTTTGAAAATTTAGCTTTAAATATCTTTTCCCCCTGCGAGTTTAAAAATTTACAAAATAAGTTTTTTTTTTCATAACTATATAGGATAAATAAGTATGACAAGCTTTATCAAAATCTAAGTATGTGAGGTAGATTTGACATGGAATGGGTCATTCCATGTCAATTCAACACAGAAAAATAGCATTTCAACCTGATCCCTTTGGAATTTTTTTTTTGAAACTTTGTAGGTTTGTTTACATACACAAGAAGTGAATGTGTGCCAATTTTTAGCACAATTGCTTTTAAATTTCCTGAGATAGGTCATAAAGTTCAAGAAATTTGCCCCATTTCAGTATTTTGCATCTCATAAATGTATTCATAACTCAATTTCTTTTCATCACAGAGTGATGAGGTTTGGTTCTTTTAAAACCTCTTTTTACTGGCTTTAAAATATCTTACTTAATGCATAATTTTAAAACTTTTAATTTCAAGGTCACACAATTTAAAATGTGACCTTGCATTACTCGAAACGTGACATTTTGATATTTTTTTTAAAATCATATATGAAATTACATAACATGGTGATAATATGTTATAAATTTGAGGGTGGCAATCAAAGGGCATCCAAAGTCAGAAGGAATTGTTAGAATTACCTGCTCGTTAAATGTACCATGTAATTAAAATCTGCATGTTCCACTGACCAATAGAGAAGCTTTATAATCTAGCCAACTAGCACATAAAAAGGTGAACATACATATATGCACTATGTTTGGTGATGGGTTACTCTTGTTTATAAATCATTTTATGTGATATTTATAATAATATGAAAACTTTCATATTAATATCTTAGCAGTTCAGCTTTAAACAAGGGTAGGTGTCATTTGCTGGAAAGAGTTGCCATAATGCTTTTGAACTTGGCATTGAAATCTGATTTTAAAATTTTCAAAAATCTATCATCTTGTTCAGTGATGACAATTTTATATAGTAACCATTAAAGGAAACTATTTTTATGTAAAATAAAGAGCAAAGTTTGCATCAAGTGCATCACACAAAAATGTTTTCTGTTTGATGCTGAATTACATTATTTTGTAGGTGAGACTACTCACATCAAAATGGGAAACAACTGCATTCTGGTGTAAATGTCATAATCAGCATAACCTTTCTCTGCCATTTTAATTCTCTTGGGAAAAATGAAAATTTCTTGCACTTGAAATGTTTTCCTGAGTTTTTTCAGTATCTCTGCGAGATTTTGTAAATTCATCGTTGCTGTCTTTTTTTATATCCACTTTTCGCGATATGTCAGGTTTTAGTAAGTTTAAAATATTTTCTGTGAAGGGATGTATTTGCATATATGAAGAAGGAGGGTCATGAAGATAATGACAAAACTGTTACTTCATCCTTGTTTTCAAAGATATTCAAAATGCAGCTATTCCACAAGTGTTCTGCACAGAGACATATCACAAAGACAGATAGATATATCTGCAAGTACTATCTCACATTTATCAGAAGTAACATACTCTATTTTGGTGACTGTAGAATTTGAATAAACTCAAATGATGTTTTTGTCCACTGCTATAAAACAGTGAAGTTTGTGAGTGTTTGGTATTGTTCTTGATGTCTTGAAATGTGGCTGTAATAGCTTTTTTTCCAGCTTCATACTGATTTTCACTGAGGTAGTACTCAAAATCACAGGCTGGCATGCTTTTGGTTGCCCAGTTAATTAATTCTTAGGGTGACATACTCTGCATTATTATATGACCTTCATAAACTTGCTTTAGCTGTAAGACTTTTAAAATCGCTACTAATACCATCACAAGCAGAGATGCCAACATCTGAAAGAAGTCATCAGTAGTCCATATGCGCGGCACCAGTAGTTCTTCTGTAGTGAAGTCAAGTCAAGTCAAGTTCCCACATTAAAATTTGCAGGGTAGCATGCATATTTCCCAGAATACACTGCTACATTTTTAGCAACATGTTAATCTGGATTGGGGACAATACTTGGATAAATTTTGCAGCATATTTAAGTATCCCTTAAAATGGGGGAAAAAAAAGTTGAGTAAATACACAAAAAATACATACCATTTCAACTCCACCTTTTAATAAATATGTTATGTCTCAAGTGTGTGATGCCACACACTTATGGTTATTCTTCCTGTTTTTTAGAGTGAAAATGCCGACAGCAATTGCCTTTTCTGCCGTGTGCGATTGAAAAATCACAGCACACTGGGAACAAAACCCATGGTTTTCGGATACCCGAGACGATTTTAGACACGGAAATTCTTGCGAATAACTCTCCTTGAATTTTTGACAACTTTTTTGCTTTTTAGATCCAAGAATATTAGTAGAGGCAGGTGGCCATTTACCTGAAGCTATTGCAAGTAAATTCGTACACGACAAACACAATGGGAGCAAAGACAGAACAATTAACTTTGAAAGATTTCATAGCTTTATTATGCAGATAAATAGAAAATTAGCATAAATGCTTATGATACGAAAAAACTAATCAAAAAGGTATTTTAAATTGCATAAATAAATCAATTCTGGAAAAAAAAGGATAAAATAAAAAGGCAACGCAAATAAAATAAATTACAATAAAAAATTCCATGCAACGTTTCATTAACACAATAGAAGTTTTCTGCTAAGATGCAGGGAAGTAAAATGTCACAACTTAAAACACAAGTGAGAAATGAAAACAAATTCATCAAAAAAAGGAAAAAAATAATGAAAACTGAAATTAAAAGATTCCCGATGAAGAATGATCTGGGGAAAACAATCTTTAGAACAAGCTATTAAGGAAGAAAGAACGCTCTTGTGAATCTGACAAGATAAAATAAAACATCACTTTGTTTAGCACAACATTTTTACAAGAGAAAAAAAGAACTGCACTTCGCAAATCTGTCAAAGTAACATTAACAATTAAGCTATCTGCCGACAGCGAGGAGCATGGGAAAATAGGTCACAACTGGCGCACACACCCAGCAGCTACAAAACGTCTCACCACAGCAGCAGTGAGCAACTACTGCTGCTAGACATTTTCTTTGGCTGGTTGCCAAAGACACATGGAGAGATTTTCTCTTGCTCTGGGCAGAATACACTGCGCACGAAGAACAAACTCCTGTGGAGGTAACATAAAACAGGCAATAACAGCGTCCACACATCCTGGTAGTTTAGTTATGTGTTCTGCCGGAAAAAACAAACATTCAGGATTTCTTTGAACCACAATTGTTTCCTTCGATCTGACGACTATTTGGTCAGAGCAGTTTTTTTTTTCTGATATTCCACCCGCCCCTTATTTTGGTGAAACAAATATGCAATAGCAATTAACTATTTAAATCGCATTTTAGCAAAAAAAAAAAAAAAAAACATGTTTCACGGAAACACGCGACCGCTGTAAACATGGAAATTCCAACGAAAAACATTCCTTGTACTGCTGTGAATTTTTATTTTTTTTCACACCACTGGAACTGGAAGCCACTGAAGAACTACAGTAATTCACATCACACCACAACTAATTAACTTTCAACTTAACAACAAGACCAGAAAACATGGAATCGACTCTAGTCTACCTCCGACAACTTACGTTAGTTCAGGACGTGGTTAAGGTTTTCCCGAAGTTAACAGACATCGTGTGTTATGAACGCCATCCTACGGCAAGCCAGGTACAAAGTCACGTGATCATACAGAACGATCTCTGCTGCAACATTTCTGCTTGCTTGTTGGTCAGCCAAACATGCTTGCTATGTGATGGCTTCGTGACGTTACTGCAAAAATCACTACATTTGACTAGGCTTGACTTTTTTTTTCAAATAATTTAAAAAAAAAAAAAAGAAGTTTTTCGGAAATATCCAAGACTTCTGGAAAAATCCGTAGTTTTTCACACCTTCTCCATAAGTCCATAGTTTGAACATGATATCCGTAGAAACTACGGAGGATTCGTAGTACTTGGCATCTCTGCACAAGCATTATTACCATGGGATGTTGCATAAAAGTGTTGCTGAGCAACTGTTCCAAAATCTATTCATTTTAGCAAAAATTGATCAAATTGTTTTCTGTTCTTATACTGTGCTGCTGATTCATCTGAATAACCAAAAATGTTTGTCTTTTTTTTTTTAACTTTTATTGAGATGTGCAAGCAATGCTGAAAAAGATGAACTGCTACCAACACTGTGTTGCAAACTCCAAAATTATGCCATAATTTGTGCATTCAGTTTTCCCTGATTTTTTGCAGTATGCAACAAATAGGTGAATTGTGGCTTGAAAATTATTACAATGGAATCCTTGAGCAGAATCTTGAAACAGAAATTCTTAGGAAAATCAGATATTACCAAAAATTCCTCAGCTTGTTTTAGTTCACCATGAAAAGCTGTCAGCTATAAAGGAAAGTCTTAGATGAACAGTATTTCCTAAAAGAAGAAAAACCAACACAACTATAAAATCAATAATGGGTTTTGTTAATGTAGGTGTTGAACAATTTGTGGATATTCACTGCTTGTAAGTTATGTCATCAATTACATTACGATCAAACAAATAATTAAAATCATTTTCAGATTTTTCAGTTCTTGGGCATTTTTGTAATCATTGAAACAGCAAGCTGGTGAAGGTGATTCACAAATCGTATTCACTGTGGAGTTTTTATATGTTTGAATTTCTGTCCTGCATTACTCTTGGCAGATAATTTTTCCAATTTGTATCCAATTAGCATTAATTTGACACTTTGGTAAATATTGGATACACAGGTGATGTAAATGCAAGAGCACAATTTTTGGGCCTTAATTCTTGGAAAATCTAATTTTCAGAGTGGGATATTTTGCCTTGCAAAAATATGTATGCTTCCTTCAAATTGGAGCAACACAAAAAGTAGAAGTTTTTGAAATCCACCAGAATAAAATAAAAGTTAATGGACAATAAGAAGAAAAGTTAAAGCATTTTTTTTTTCTAATATAAGAAGCATTAAAAAAATTGTGGGGTGGGCTTTAAATATGCCCCTGAGTAGCAGCAGCTCTAAGTTCCTGATTTTTAAATCTGAAATGAAACTTTACACTAAGAACAAATCTGACTGGCTTTTAGAAGGAAAAACCACTAGCACATTGGGTAAAGCAATCAAAGTAATAATAAGAAATCTTATTAAACCATTAGTAATAATAAATCTTATTTAACCATTATTAAGAAATTGAGCATTAAAAGGATATCTTATATTGGTAAACATCGACCTCCCACCCAAATGCTACATAATAAACTTCAATCCATGCACTGCAACTAAGAAAAAAACAAAAAACAAAACAGGTACAAATAGATGCGATACATTCTGAAACTTATGTTAAATCACTTACTTAAGGCTTTACCCAGATATATTCCTTTGGTTCTAGTTCCACTTGAAGAAATTTTGTTTAATCTTCCTTCATTCTGAGTTCTTTTTGATTTTTACAGATGTTTCTGGCCTCTTGATGTTGGTCAAGGCTTGTTCTCAATGTATAGATGGATTTTCATGATGCCAGAAACATCTATAAAAATCAAAAAGAACCCAGAGGGAAGGAAGATTAAACAGAATTTCTTCAAGTGGAATCTGAAACTTAACTTACTGTAAACAAAATTTCTTTGTAACTTTAGAAATTGTTAGATTGCCACTCCAAAAATTTTATAATATATCAAGGATATCAAGAAGTTCAACATATATTTTTTTGAAAAAAATTAAAATGCCACTTTTTGAAAAATTTAAATTAAAAAGAAAGTACATTGGAAGGAAAATTTTATGATGAAACTTTCATTACATTAAAGCTTGTTTAATAAGCTTTCTACTGATACCAGAATCAACTCGATAACACATTTAATTTCAAGATATTAAAAGTTAAGTGGTTACAAATTTTCAAAAAATGCACAGAAATTCAAAATTTTGACCTTTTTTATTTTCAAAACAATCTATAAGAAAATTTCGAAAAAAAAAATGTTTTTACTTTACTACATAAGGACTACCTTTCTACCAATTTTTGTTAAAATCGCAGATGTCAAGGTTGAGTGCCGTGATGATTTGGCATGGAAAGACCCATATGTTAAGTTTAGAGAAGCCTGATAGCTTATTTATGCCTGTTTCTGTTGATGAATGAAACACCTTTCAGCCACCTTGGTCATCAGATGAAGACATAGTAAAGATGAGGCAGTGGTTCACTTAAGGAAATATAGGGGAAAAATTAAAACAGCTTAAGTTGTCAAAGAAGATAAGAACAAGTGCACTGAAACCTTCCATAAGCTTCAAGCAGGGGAGCCAAAGATAGTGGTGTTGGTCTCACAGACAGTAAAGAAAGGGTGTCCTAGTTTTAAATCATCAGCAATATGCTTTAGTTAATATGGTCCCAATCCATGGGATATTATACAGACTACCTTTCTAGGTGATAACTGCATTCCTTTATTTTGTGGGCTTTCTCAAAACATACATCTGGGAAAATCCCATTACATGAGCTAAATGAGTAGTTGCTTAATGCCACATGAATAGCCCACATAATTTCAGAACAAGTGATTTTTTTAACCTCCTTCAAACTCCAAATCACTGCTGCTGAGCCACCCTGATCTAAACTAACAATTTTTTTATTGCCATTATTTGCAAGAACCCTTTTTAACTTGCAATGCGAGTTATACCTAAATGTTGTCAAAATGCTTCAGTGCTTCACTGTAGTACAGTGAAGTGCCAAAAGTCATGGAATATGTACCTAGTATTGTGTAGGACCTCCTCTAGACTGGCGATGTGCAGCGACTCGACGTGGCATCCATTCCACAAGAGGCCAGAAGACTTTTTTTTTTGGATTGACGGTTTAACGACCACAGTGAGCAGCTCAATGGGCTATAAGCAGTCGCCCTTCCCTAATTTAGGGCCACTGGTTCCAGGGAAGAGAAAGAGCCAGCGCCGTAAGACAAACACAATACCCACACCCCACCGGGATTTGAATCTAGACCCAACTCGGATGAATGGTCATAAGCCACCACTTACACTGCCTCACTGGGGTGGCCCAGAAGACTTCTGGAGAGATGTTGAGCCATGCCGTTCGAAAAGCCGCCCACAGTTCCCTGGCATTTGTAGGTGCAGGATCTTGGGTGCTAATGGACCTTTCCACCACATCCCATAAGTGTTCTGTTGGGTTCATGCCAGGTGAATGCGGTGGCCACACCATTAACTGGAACTGTCCAGAATGCTCCTCGAACCAATTTTAAACAACTTGGGTTCAATGACATGGCGCATTGTCCCCCTGGAAATTCCCATCATTGTTGGAGTACATGAAGTCCATGAAGGGCTACAGATGGTCACCCAGGAGAGCAACAAAGCCATGACTGGCTAATGACATGTTTACAAGGACCCAAACCATGCCACGTAATGACACCCCACACATATATGGAACCACCACCAGCTTGTACAGTGTCTTGTTGACAGCTAGGGTCCATGGCCTCATGGGGTCAGTGCCACACTCAAACCCTACCATCAGCTCGTACCAACTGGTAGAGTGACTCATCGGACCACGCCACATGTTGCCAGTCTTCCAGGGTCCAATTACCGTGTTCAGGAGATCAGGTGAGGTACTGTGTCCATTGTTGTGGTGTTAACAAAGACACTCCGGTGGGTCTTCTTCACCCATACCTCATGGACACTAAATTACGCTACACTGACCTGATGGATATGTCTCTGGAACCTCCTGGATTGAATGTGGATGTTATCTGAGCCAGCGTCACTTGTCTGTTAGCATGGACAATCCTGGTCAGATGCCACTGGTCAAGGCCATTCAGCCCCCATGGTCAACCACTGAGCTGTCCACGGTGGGTGGTATTGCCTTCCATGAGGTATTCTTGATATACACATGACACCGTGGATTGAGGAATGTTGAATGTTTGCACAACTTCTACATGTAACAAATACATACATGTAGATAATAAGCATTAAGCAAGATTTAGTTATCTAAAGAAAATTAAGAAACATTTTAGACTTTCAATTCCACAGGGGTCTTGGTCACCTGTAAACAAATGGCGTGAGACTGTCATATTCTCATTTATCTGTTGTTGGCAAATGATAGGAGAGATTTCCAAATGATGGGTATAAAATACTGATTGTCAGTTTGGTCTTTGAAGAGGTATTTATTCCAGTTCTCTCATGAAAATGTAAAGCCCTTTTTTTGACAAAAGGTGCAATTTTCTTAGTATTTGTCCAGAGGGGCACTGCTGAAGCATCTGAGAGAGTTAGTAAAGCCAAGGAGAAATTAGGTCTACCATGGGCAACATTCCTTTTGTGCTCAGCCAAACATTTAGTAATCCTGTGAAAAGTGCTGCCGATGTAAACTGTAGTACCAGCTGAAGTAGAAATGGGAAGTTTGTACACACCAAACATTGAGGTCTTCAACCCTTATTTCTCTGACAAAGTTGAAGATCTCAATGCTCCTGGTGTACATACAGTGTCTAGTCTTTCGATGTACATACTTCTGGTAACCATGGTTATGAACTTCCATGTCCTTTAACAATTTACAATTTATATGCAATTTTGGCTTATGGTCATTTTTCTTTTTTTTCAAATGTTTGCTGTCATAAGAGAGACTCTGCATGAATTTATTGTAGTTTATAACCCAATAAAGAATACCAACTTTTTACACTATAATTACGAAAATGGTGTCTTTCTATATTCTTCCAGACATTTGCTCAGAGAGAGGATTCCCTCCATTTCACAGTAATAAAACAAAACTAAATTTAACAAAAAATTCATTTTGTACATCAAAATTATACAAAATGAGTCTCATCAAGACTGTCTGTACTGAGATACATAGGGATCCAACAGATGCCAAATCAATCAAGACTGTCTGAAGGTTGGACAAATCAAATCAAGACTGTCTGAAGGTTGGACACTTTCAACATCTTTTATGATATGGTTCTGTTTTTCATGGATGAAGGTATGTTCTTACCAAATATCACTCAATTACTATAATATATCATGATGTTATTAATAAAAACTTGGATAAAACAGCAAGTGGGATACCCTGTACCTTTGCAAAAACAGTTCTTCAGAACTTACGGACTGCAATATTAAAATGAGGTAGTTAATAAGAAGTTTAGACATTTAACAATTTTTACAATGAACATTTCGTTTAAACGTTTCCTGCAACTGATTAGCATAAACAGCACTAAACATAACATCTATAATTTATCCATTTATATTTAAAAAAATTTCACTGTATCGCATTTACGCATATCTGAGAAATTCAGATTACCTTACATATTGGACACCTGCCCAACACCCAAGGTTTAACTTAACGTGCAAAACTATAATAACAGATTTAGGGTAACTTACAATTCTCTGTTTTTTTCTCCATATTTCACATTTTCAGCACGTGAGACAACTGTGGACATAGTGTCGCATGTTTCGTAGAGGTAGCATGGGGGCTCTTTAACTTTTTCAGCTGAAGTCATTCACTTTTGTTACTTTCTATTCTTGGTCATTCTGGAAGTTCCATGTAGTAATCCGCATATACTTCTTCATTTATAACAACAAGGTGGTCACGTCATATATATCAACACAACATAGTTGCGGTCCTATTGTACACATTAACATTGATAAAACTATCGGGTTGTTTATCTCCCTTGTCATACATACATACCTTACATTCACACATTTCTTTATACAACCTGCAAATACTCAAACAACTCACTACATACATATATACATATGACTGGAAAAATTTAATACCTCAGTTAACTAAATCTATGTTTTATCAAAACAGCCTTCCGCTTGCTCATATCTCCTATTATTTGTGAAAAGGCTTCACAAAGGAGCTCTCTCATGCCGCTCTCCACCCTCAGCAAACACCTCAACCCAAGAACTTTCTGTAGCTTTCCGCTACTATCCTCAGGGGGACGGAAACTCTGGCCAATACTCACGGTATCAGCAGAGTAAGTAAGTGACTCCTCCGGGGCAACATCAACCTTTGAAACTTCGTTCTCTTGGCTACTGTGGCGCCATCTCTTGTTGGCTTTAGATTTCGATTTTCTAATCTTTTTATTTTTCTGTTCAACTCTTATTAAAATCTTCCAGTTATTTGGTATTACATTTAGATCATTATGGTTACATTCTGTATTTCTATTTTGTTCAATCAACACAGATTCTGCAATCCTGAGGTGTTTTTCAGATTTACAACTTTTGTTATTTCAATCTTGTCAAATTTTGGAAATTGTTGGTTGGCCAGACAGTACTGAATGACTGCTGTTTTTCTTCCTTTTTCTGCCAGTTTTTTATATGTTGTTTCAATATGTGTTTAAATTTATTTTTGGTACTTCCTATATATGACATTGGAGGATTTTCTGTAATAGGAATTGAGTACACGCCTGCTTTCTCTAATTTGCTGATATTGTCATTTTTTGACATCATATTCTTGATGGTACTCACTTTGCTTCCAATTTGAACATCATATTTTTTACATATCTTATTGATTTCTGTTGTCACACCTTTAACATATGGGAAACCATTAATATATTTGGCTTGTTTTTTAGTTTCAGAAACTTTATAATTTATTTCATTTTGTACTTCAATATTCCATTTTTTTATTAATTGTCTGGGACAACCAAAACTGTCAGCAATTTTTTTTATGAATTCAATTTCTTCATTACAAACTGATCATTTGCAGAGTGTGTATATGCTCTCTTGATCAAAGTCTTTAAGCTATTACATTTTTGTGTACTAGGGTGTGCTGAATTGAAAGGAATCAATACTGGAACATATGATTTCTTTCGGTACACTGTGTATTGCAAATTATTTCTGGTTTTTATTACTTGAATATCTAAAAAGGCTATTACATTTTGTTCTTCAATTTCAACAGTAAGTTCAATTGTTGGGTGCAAAGAGTTGTAGTTTTTGGCCAACTGTTTCAGTTCTTCCTCGTTCAACTTTGACAGAATGAAAATATTGTTCACGTGTTGACAGTACACCTCTGGTTGTTCTTCCATACTGTGCAGGATATTTTCTTCAATACTATTCATAACAACTTCCGCATACAGAGTTGACAATGGTGAACTCATTGAACCACTTGAATTTTGTTTGTATATCTTGTTATCATATGCAAAAACATTATTATCATACAAAAAGAATAAAACTTTTTTGAACTCATGAATCTGTGTGTCATTTAATATTTTAAAAGTGTGTAATATTTTAATGATAATTTCTATAGCTTCAGGAACAGGAGTGCTTGGATACAAGGACTTAACATCCATGCTTGCCATGTAAAAATCTTTCAACTCTGTTTTTACATTTTTTTCAATAAATTCATAAGTGTTCTTAACTGTAAATTTATTCTTCATAAACATAGGTGCCAAGAACTTATATATGGGTTTTTTTCTAATGTTATTAATGGTGAGTTTTTCTTTGACACAATCCATCTCATAGGTGCATCCCCTTTATGTGTCTTTACTTTTGCAAATATATGTGGTATGCTTGCTCCTATTGGTAAAAATGAGCATTTTATATCATCAGGTAATGTACTATGGTTTCTAATATTAGACAAGATTTTAATTTGGGCATCTGTTGGATCCCTATGTATCTCAGTACAATTTAACTCATCTATCCCAGCAGCCATTTTTTGATCATATTCTTCAGTGTTAAGTATAATAATTTGGCCAGTTTTATGTGCCTCACAGAATTTGATATCTGGGTCATCTCTTAGCTCCAACAATTGTTTTTTTTTTTTTTTTTTTTTTTTTTTTCATATTTTAGTTTTTTCTCTATATGAAAATTTTTGTTGTTTTTTGCATTTAAATTCTTTTAAGATTACTCGATATAGTTTATTCTCAACTTCAGTTTTTTCAGAATAAGATATATTTCTGAGAATATCTTCAAGACAAGGAATAATTTCTTCCATTTTTGGAAGTTCTTGTGGAAAAGCAAACTTCTTTCCTTTTTGCAACACTGTTTCTGTGAATAGCTCAAATTCTTATCAGAAAGTTTTTCATATACATTGAATTCGTTTACAGGTTGTTTAATTGATTTCTGTTCATCAAATAAAGCACATAATTTTTATCAACTGTAACGCAATTGTTATTAGCTTCTTCTCCAGCAATTGCATTAATTTTGATGAAGGTTATGTCCAGTATGCGATCTTTCCATGTATAATCAAATTGAGCATAGCTTGAGTTGCATATAAGCTTCCATAATTCAAAACACTGAGCATTTAATCTAAAAATTTGCCTCCTTTTAACTACAATTTCATTACTAAGCCTTTTTTGCTGGCATGTATGCAAAATATCAAAATCCTTTTTATTCACGGGTTTATTTTTAATTCTCAAATATTTGGGTACAAGTCCAAAGTCCTTACATGTCACAAGAAATCATTCCTGAACTTCAAACTTCAAAATTTTAATACGCTTAAATTCAGTAATTGCCTTTAATTCTCGCTTCGAAAACAGACTACGAAAATACATTTTGTATTTTTAATTGCCCGCGAAAACGATCACTTGAAGACTAATGCATATACTTCAAATTCAGATTAGCCTATATATTGGACACCTGTCCAATACCCAAGGTTTATCTTAATGTGCAAAATTACACACTTTTAAAATATTAAATGACACACAGATTCATGAGTTCAAAAACGTTTTATTCTTTTTCTATGAGAATAATGTTTTTGCATATAATAACAAGATATACAAACAAAATTCAGGTGGTCCAATGGGTTCACCATTGTCAACTCTGTATGCGGAAGTTGTTATGAATAGTATTGAAGAAAATATCCTGCACAGTATGGAAGAACAACCAGAGGTGTACTGTCAACACGTGAACGATATTTTCATTCTGTCAAAGTTGAACGAAGAAGAACTGAAACAGTTGGCCAAAAACTACAACTCTTTGTACCCAACAATTGAACTTACTGTTGAAATTGAAGAACAAAATGTAATAGCCTTTTTAGATGTTCAAGTAATAAAAACCAGAAATAATTTGCAATACACAGTGTACCGAAAGAAATCATATGTTCCAATATTGATTCCTTTCAATTCAGCAAACCCTAGTACTCAAAAATGTAATAGCTTAAAGATTTTGATCAAGAGAGCATATACACACACTGCAAATGATCAGTTTGTAAATGAAGAAATTGAATTCATAAAAAAAATTGCTGACAGTTTTGGTTATCCCAGACAATTAATAAAAAAATGGAATATTGAAGTACAAAATAAAATAAATTATGAAGTTGCTGAAACTAAAAAACAAGCCAAATATATTAATGGTTTCCCATGCATTAAAGGTGTGACAACAGAAATCAATAAGATATGTAAAAAATATGATGTTCAAATTGGAAGCAAAGTGAGTACCATCAAGAATATGATGTCAAAAAATGACAATATCAGCAAATTAGAGAAAGCAGGCGTGTACTCAATTCCTATTACAGAAAATCCTCCAATGTCATATATAGGAAGTACAAAAATAAATTAAAACACAGGTTGAAACAAGATATAAAAAACTGGCAGAAAAAGGAAGAAAAAAACAGCACTCATTCAGTACTGTCTGGCCAACCAATAATTTCCAAAATTTAACAAGATTGAAATAATAAAGAGTTTTAAATCTGAAAAACACCTCAGGATTGCAGAATCTGTGTTGATTGAAAAAAATAGAAATACAGTATGTAACCATAATGATCCAAATGAAATACGAAATAACTGGAAGAATTTAATAAGAGTTGAACAGAAAAATAAAAAGATTAGAAAATCGAAATCTAAAGCCAACAAGAGATGGCGCCACAGTAGCCAAGAGAACGAAGTTTCAAAGGTTGATGTTGCCCCGGAGGAGTCACTTACTTACTCTGCTGATACCGTGAGTATTGGCCAGATTTTCCGTCCCCCTGAGGATGGTAGCTGAAAGCTACAGAAAGTTCTTGGGTTGAGGTGTTTGCTGAGGGTGGAGAGCGGCATGAGAGAGCTCCTTTGCGAAGCCTTTTCACAAATAATAGGAGATATGAGCAAGCGGAAGGCCGTTTTGACAAAACGTAGATGTAGTTAACTGAGGTTAAAGGGTCATATGTATATATGTATACAGTGAGTTGTTTGAGTATTTGCAGGTTGTATATAGTGTATAAAGAAATATGTGAATGTAAGGTATGTATGTATGACAAGGGAGATAAACAACCTGATGGTTTTATGAATGTGGATATGTATAATAGGTCCGCAACTATGTTGTGTTTATATATATGACGTGACCACCTTGTTGTTATAAATGAAGAAATATATGTGGATTACTACATGGAACCTCCAGAATGACCAAGAATAGAAAGTAACAAAAGCGAATGACTTCAGCTGAAAAAGTTAAAGAGCCCCCATGCTACCTCTACGAAACATGTGACACTATGTCCACGGCTGTCTCACGTGCTCGAAATGTGAAATATGGAGCAAAAAACCAGAAAATGGTAAGTTGCCCTAAATCAGTTATATCTGAGAAAGCTCCACCAAGAAAAATAATCCATTTTGATGTGATGCACTCTCTCCACTGCCGAAAGCACAGATCAAGATCCTGGAATATTAGTATACAGTAGAACCCCGCTAATACGAATCCCACTAATCTGAAATTCCAGATAATCTAAAATTGGAAAAGTCAAAATTAGGCTAGATGAAGAAGGAAAAAATTCAATATTAGGAACTGAAAATATGTAGTATGCATAGTTTTATCATGTTTTTAAAATACAGTAGTATGTAAAACACGAATACGAAACATAATTACATAAAGTGCATTCAGTGTAGACACTGAATGAAACAAAAATGAACCCAAAATGAAAACATTGTGAACAAAATGAACTTTTTAATAAAGTGATTAATACACATGTATAATGATTCTCTGGGTTGAAGAAATCTGTCAGCTTTCCTTGATGAATTGATGTGAATCTGGATGATGAAGCAATATTATGCCAGTGCCCTGTTGGTGTCGCATCAGCATGCTGCACTACATAGCAAAGTGCCAGTCCTAGTGCATTTGCAGCATCTGAAGGTGATACAAGTTGCTCTGTAACACCATCTGTCCCTGGGTGGATTCATAAGTTTACTCTAGAGGATTTTTGAGTATATAAAAGGGGGAAGAAGACATTATGGAAGGGCTTTTTAGATATACATTATACACTGGTGTGCAAAAATTAAGGAAGAAGAGGAGAAATTAGCATAACAGTGGAACAAGCAGGCAGAACGGACCAAAAGCCCACTCAGGAGATAGACTAGGGTCCGGTATGGTAGGTCATGCACATATATGCAGCATGTTTGAACGACGTCTAGTTGGTGCCACCGTGTGATATGGCCAACAGGTAATCCAGTAGACGACATCTGGATGACTTTACCCAAGGTTGCATCATTGGGAAGTTGGAAGAAGGTCGCAGTGTGACTAGTGTGGCCGAGGAGTTCGGGATCGCTCACAGCATCGATTCACGAGCTTGGAGAGCATTTCAAATTACAGGAACAGCTGTCCGAGAGTTTAGCAGTGGTCGTCCATGAGCAACCACGGCGGCGGACAACCGGTATATTGTCCTACAGGTGAGAAGAGACAGACAGCAGACAGTGGGAGAAATCGCAAGGCACGTGCAACAGACAACTGGATGTCCGTTATCGCGTTTTACCATGGCCAGGAGGCTGCACAAAGGTGGTCTATTTGCATTACGACGAGTACGGTGTGCGCAATTAACACCTGCTTATCAGAGACAGCTGTTTCTGTGGTGCCAGGAACACAAGAACTGGGCACATCAGCAATGGGGTCGAGTTCTCTTTACGGATGAGAGCCGATTTAGACTGACGAGCGATTCTGGACATATACACATCTGGAGAGAGCAGGGAACACGCAATCACACCTCCAATATCATCGAAAGGGACCCGTTTGGAAGTGGCAGAGTTCTCGTTTGGGGTGGTATCATGTTTGGTAGTTGTACTGACCTCCACATCTTCCAAGGTGGTTCAGTCACTGGTGTCTACTATTGTACCGAGGTTCTCCTACCTCACATGCATCTGTTTAGAGGTGCTGTGGGTCCTGAGTTCCTCTTCATGGACGACAACGCTACACCTCATCATACAGTGGCTGTCGCAGAGCTGTTGGAGATTGAAGGTATTCAACGCATGGATTGGCCTGCAAAGTTCCTGGACCTAAATCCAATCGAACATGTGTGGGACCTTCTCGAGAGATGCTTGGCAGCATGTCACCAGACGCCAGCAACAATTCCGCAGCTGCGATTGGTGCTACAAGAGGAATGGACCATGATGCCTCAACAGCTCCTTGATAACCTCATCCTCAGCATGGACAGATGTTGTAAATCCTGCAACGCAGTCAGGGTTGATCATATCCCCTACTAAAGACTAGATTTTTCTTGGTAGCCGCCTGTCACATGGACGTTTCTGTCTTCCTGTCCAGTTGTGCTCGAAGCTACCTTTTCAATAAAGTGCCTTTGTATCCTTTGGATTCCTTGTTTGGACGGTTTTGCTCACTTGTCCCATATTCTTACATCTTGGGGATCTTATGGTATGATTTCAGTCGATGTGGAGCACTTCTGCACGACGTTACATTCGAAAAACCGTCTCGTCCTTAATTTTTGCACGCCAGTGTACATACTGGGGATGCCGCTCCTACCTGGCGTTCCTTTGCGAGGTTTTTAAAACACTTTCACTTGCTCCAGGGATATTAAATCGTTAAATACCTGAACTAGAGCTAGCAATAGGTGAAAAATCACAATTCTTACAGTGCGATTGATCGCGTGTTTCCCGAAGAAATTAACTTTATGCTTTTTTGAAATCAGCACAGACTACGTCTGAATGAAATCCTTCAAAATAAAATCCAAGCTCTTATATTCGGAGTTGGTTAATTTAATTTAAAAAAATTAGTGGTCTCCACCTGACATATTCTCATACATTAAAGCAAATACACGCCTGATATCAGCCAAAACATAATGAACACACAGTTTAGTCATAAAATCACTAAATGTAAAACATGGTAACTGGAATTTTGCCCCCCCCCCTTTGTTTATACTGTGCCCGATGGCAACAAAAAGAATCATTTTCGCTTTCTTTTCATTGGTGATGAAATAACAAAACTCTACGTCCATTGGAAATTAACGTAAAAAAGGGAAAAGAAAGCAGTTTTAATATCAGTTACTTTACTACATAAGTAAAAACTCCAATGAAGGACAGTAGACACATGGGTGTACTCAGTGTGTGTTACAATTACACTCGTACAAAAATGAGATGAAGAAAACTTAGTTTTTCTTTTGAAAAAAAAAGTTCAACTAATCTCGTTTGAAAAACTGAAAACTTCTCTTAAATGAGTACTTAATGTGAAATCAAGTAAACAGTGCCTCCTAACATTTGACAATTACCAAATTTAAACAGCTTGGAATTTTTACGATATTATTAATCTTTTCCTGTAAAAATTTTATAGCACCAAAATTTCCGAAAGCTAATAAAAAGTTTAAAAGTTTCCGTTTTTATGATAGTTCAGAATAGACTACTATCTTAATTGCAATTTACAGACATACTAACTTTCATGAGAAAAATGAGTAGGTGTTGGAATTATGGATTCAGGTTTGTTTTAAATTTTTCACAGACTGTTTCGAGACGTTACAGGCGCTAGGCAATATGACAATAGCAAAGAAATAACAAAGACCCCCCCCCCCGCAGTCCCTGTCTTCCCTTTATCTTTTCAGCTTTCTCTCTCTCTGTCTCTCTCTTTTTATTCTATTTCCCTTCTCTTTCTTTTTTTTTTTTTTTACTGAAGCTAAATCAATGCAATTCAATTCCGTTGTAAGTTTAATTGTTAAAATATTTTTAGAAAAACTGAAAACAGTATGCAAAGTTAATGATTTACGATCTTTGCTACTTTAAACATAAAAACTTCGATACGGTTGGGGGGGCGATCCACCACTGCATCTGTCCCATTGCTTACTTCAGAGTCGGAGTCATCTTCAGATTTATTCTGGACCAGGGAAATGATTTCATCATCCATGTAGATTTGATGACCTTCAGTGTGAGATGACAACCACTCAATTACGGCAATGTCATTTGTTTCCTCACAGCCCGGGATCAGTTTCATAAGCTGGAGAACTTCATTTTTGTTCATTTCTTCCTGTTGACTTTCAATTGTATAAGTTACACTCGGCCATAATTTTTTCCATGACTTCCATCATAACTGCTGTGTTAGATTGTCTCATGACTTGGATACCCAATAAATGCTGTCTTTAATCGTAACATTCTTTAATCGTAACATTCTTCAACTGTTGAAGTAGGGAAAGAGAAGTGTCTTCATTCTCAATAAGCGACTGAAGAAGCTTTTCGATAAGCATATTTTAAATTTTGTAGCACCCCTTGGTCCATGGGTTGCAACAAAGGTGTTATGTTAGGAGGAAGAAAAACTGCTTTTATTTCCCTGCAACATAATGATGCATCTGATGGATGTGATGGAGCAATATCCAACAAGAATAAAGCATGATTTGGCAAACCATTTTTTTTATCGAGTGTTTCTATGGCAGGAACAAACTGTTTTTCAAACCACTCTTTGAAAAGCACCGCATTCATCCACGCTTTTATCTTATTTCTGTAGTACACTGGAATAGAGTTCATGTTTACATTTTTCAACACTCTAGGTTTCTTGGATTTTCCAATAACCATAAGTGGTAACTTATTATTACCTGCCGCATTACTGCATGCTAAGACAGTTAGATGTTCTTTACTCATCTTAAAGCCAGGTGCACAAGACTTCTCCCCGGAAGAGAGACTTTTCTTCAGTAGCGCCTTGAAATTTAATCCAGTCTCATCACAGTTGTAAACTTGCTGTGGTGAATAATTTTTTGAAGAAATCAAGTCAGCGAATTCTCTAATGTATTCTTCTGCAGCAATGTGATCAGCTGATAATTTTTCTCCTGCTATTGATAACTGTCGTATTCTGTGTCTCTTCTTCAAGCGATCTAACCATCCATTACTAGCAAGGCAATCAACTAACAATTTGATGAATGAAGCATGACCATTCATCAAATTGTTTAGTTGGATTGCTTTTTTCCTGAATAAAAGGGCCACTTAACAGTCCCTTTTTGTCGCCCTTGTGAAAACCATAAATAAAGAGCTTGATCGATTTTTTCAAATTGCGACACTTTCGATGTTTAGCATTTTTCAAGAGTGCTCATCCATGTTACATACATACATACATATCACTAAGCTGTTCTCTGAGATTCAGAGGTTAGCTCCAAACTTCCAGATATTTTTACTTATTGTTGTCGTATCAAACTTCGCCATTTACAGCGATCTTGACATACAACTCGTGCTTCACTGATATCCATTACACGCCTTACACAAGATCTTTTATACTTCATAATCATAATCTTTTTCTCATGCAGACACTCCTGAATCTGATTCACCCATGTCTTCCTTGGCCTTCCTCTGCCTTTCCTTCCTGCCACATGGGTTGAAAATATTTTCTTAGTAAGCATTTCATCACTCATTCTTTCAACATGGCCAAACCACCGAAGCATATTGGTCTCCACCTTGCTAACAACATTTTGCTTTACATCACACAGCTGCAATACATCTTCATTCCTCACACAATCAGATCGTGTCTTACCACAAACCCCACGTAAGTAACGCATTTCTCCAGCACACAAACGACTCCTATGCTTCTTCTGCAGTACCCAGGTTTCACTGCCATACATCAGAGTAGGAACAATTACTGTTTCATACACAGCCATGCGGGACTCTCTAGAGAACCCATCATTCCTGTGAAAACCTCCCAGAGCAGCTATGACTTTCAAAGAAGAATTCACTCGCCTACTGATTTCACCATCCAACTTGTTCTCTCTGTCAAACATGCTTCCTAAATACACAAACTCACTCACTTGGTCAATCACAGTGCCATTTATACTTACATTACATTCAGTGCTACCCATTCCTCTCTCAAACACCATAACTTTGGTTTTTCTTATTTATACTCAGTTTGAATTTCATGCAAACTTCGTGCATCCGAGTCAACATACTCTGCAACTCACTTTTGCTCTCTGCCAACAGGACAGTGTCATCAGCATACAGCAATCTGCACACACAGATATCACCAAGACATAAACCACTATTATCTATTTTGGCCTCACGCATGCATGCGTCCACAAATATATTAAACAGCCATGGTGACATTACACAACCTTGTCTAACTCCTGCACCGATGGAAAACCATTTTGATAAAACACCATTCACTCGTACACAAGCTCTACTACCAGCATACATGGCTTTTACACTATTAAGTAGATTCCCAGTAACACCATATTCATTCAATACCTTCCACAAAAGTGCCCTATTCACTCGGTCGTAAGCTTTCTCTAAATATATGAAGGCAGTAAAAACTTTCTTCCCAACAGCCAGATACTTTTTTTTAATCATCATGCGTAATGCAAAAATCTGGTTAGTGCAGCCTTTGCCAGGCATAAAACCACTCTGAACATCCCACACTTTCAATGATGTAAGACCCCGTACTTTTTCAATAACAACCTTACCAAACACTTTCCCTGGCACACTCAGTAGGCTAATACCACGATAGTTCTTGCATTCAGTCTGATCACCTTTTCCCTTATACAAAGGAACAATAATAGCATCCTTCCAATGCCGAGGGACCATTCCTAACTCCCAGCACAACTGGCAAATTTCAGTTAACCAGTCAATTATAGCGTCACCACCATACTTCAACATCTCTGCAGTTATGCCATCAACTCCTGAGCCTTACCATTTTGAAGAGATTTCAGAGCTTTACACACTTTTTCTCTTGAGATCCCTCCTGTGCTTTCATCCCTCATTGTGACATCATCTGCATCTGTCTCAGAATCATTTTTGCTCTCCTGATCTAATAACTCACAGAAGTATTCACCCCATCTTTCACTTAACTCATTGGGCTCCCATATCATTTCCCCGATCTCATTCTTCACACAACTTACAACTTTGTTTCCCCTATTTTTCCTGAGTCTCATGTACTTCCAGAAGGACTTTCTATCTTCCCAAAAAGCCAGTTCATGCCTTTCCACTTTCTCCTTCCTATCTTTTGCCTTACTGTGGCGAACCAGCTTAGCAGCTTCACGCTTCTTACAGTGATATTCATCCACAGAGACTCTACCTTGCAACATCCCCAAATAGGCTTCCTTCTTTTTCTTTACTGCCTCATCAATCTCACTATACCACCAAGCATCACCTCTATTGTTACCCACTATTGTGGTGCCACAGACCTCCAGACCTCTTTAGCAGCAGTGACAACACAGTTCTTAAAACATTCCCACTTCTTTTCTACATCCCTATCACAAGATTTCAGATCCTTCAGTCGTTCTCTGAGTAAGTCAGAGTACCCCTGATGATCTTCAAGGAGCCTATCAACCTTTATTCTTTCTATCCTGGGTCTCTTCCTATTCCTTTTCCTCCAACCAACATTAAGTTTCACTCGTGACACTACCGAGTAATGATCAGAACCAACATCCGCACCTCTCATCACACGGGTGTCAACAACTAAGTGTTTCAAACGCTGATCGTAAACAACAAAATCTATCACACTCTTTTGACCAAGAGTACGATTTTCCCAAGTATATGTGTGTATATACTTGTGGTTGAAAAATGTATTAGATACACACAAACCATTCTCAATGCAGAGTTCAATTAATCTTTCACCATTATCATTCACACAAGGATCATTAAACTTACCCAGAACATTGTCAGAAATTGCATTCTGCACACCTACTCTAGCATTGAAATCCCCTGCTATTATAACTTTTTCACAACAATTACAATTCTCAGGAACAAACTGTTTTTCAAACCACTCTTTAAAAAGCACCGCATTCATCCACGCTTTTTTCTTATTTCTGTAGTACACTGGAATAGAGTTCATGTTTACATTTTTCAACACTCTAGGTTTCTTGGATTTTCCAATAACCATAAGTGGTAACTTATTATTACCTGCCGCATTACTGCATGCTAAGACAGTTAGATGTTCTTTACTCATCTTAAAGCCAGGTGCACAAGACTTCTCGCTGGAAGAGATACTTTTCTTCAGTAGCGCCCTGAAATTTAATCCAGTCTCATCACAGTTGTAAACTTGCTGTGGTGAATAATTTTTTGGAGAAATCAAGTCAGCGAATTCTCTAATGTATTCTTCTGCAGCAATGTGATCAGCTGATAATTTTTCTCCTGCTATTGATAACTGTCGTATTCCGTGTCTCTTCTTCAAGCGATCTAACCATCCATTACTAGCAAGGCAATCAACTAACAATTTGATGAATGAAGCATGACCGTTCATCAAATTGTTTAGTTGGATTGCCTTTTCCTGAATAAAAGGGCCACTTAACAGTCCCTTTTTGTCGCCCTTGTGAAAACCACAAATAAAGAGCTTGATCGATTTTTTCGAATTGCGACACTTTCGATGTTTAGCATTTTTCAAGAGTGCTCATCAATGTTGCTATACAAAACTGTTCAATTTTGCTAAGATTCTTTTTCCAGTCGCTAATTGTTGCTTTACCAATGCCGATTTCAACAGCTACTTTCGTCACACTTTCTCCCTTGTCCAGACATGTTAGCACTTCCAGTTTGTCTTTTATGGTACATGAGCTGTGTTTCCTCTTACTCGCGATGTTTCAAACACTCCAAAAAACTTCCAACACTTGAAAAAAAACAAAAAAAATTAGCACGGACTACACAGAACAAGCGATCTAGACTCTAAGGAAGACTGATCACAATTGAGTTGAAAACAGAGTAAAACTTTTCTCTCCGCCACTAACTTGGAGGTCGTGCCAAATTGCTAGACAGACAGGCACTTCAAAAGCGAACTCCTCCTCCTCTTCATGTGCAGTGTACTGTATTGGCACATCACATTTCTCAGAAAAATTCGGTGTGGGCAGGTGGAGCTCACTACGCTACACTTGGCATCGCAGGGAGGGGGCATATTCTCGGAAATCGGGGAGGACTCTAGTACATACAATGTATTTCTATTTTCTGTGAATTGATAGCTCGCCAACTTCCTCACTATTTTCACTTTCTCTCTATCTATAATACCCTATCTCTAATGCTTCCTCCCTATTATATATTTTATTTATAGCAAAATTTCGGATAATCTGAAATTTGCCCATCCGAACAGCTCCCAGTACCAATTAGTTCGGATTAGCAGGGTTCTACTGTAATTACTAATTAGGGATGAAAATAATTCAAATGTATAAGGTATATTGTGTGAAAGAAATGTTCTTCTCATAACACATGGATAATATGTCACTACTCGGGGCACTCCATGGGCAACAATGGCACAGAGAACAGCAACAAGGGCCTCTCTGAATCTTGAAGAATTACCAGCTAGTTCTGTGTGACATTGTTGGCAAAAGGACTCCAAAGCACTGGGTTATGTTCTAGAATCCTTAGTTTGAATGACCAACTGGAACCGTCAGCTGTGGGCTAATCCCCCACACTGATGTACTTCCCTGATTACAAAGACTCAAAGAAAGCTAAAAAATATTCAAACGTGGGATATGGTGGACCTACCACCCTTGAGAAGGATGGTTCACCACAGAATAGACCTGGACTTTCTAAACGGCATATGAGAAAGAGATCTTGGCTGAGTGAGAGTAAGATTGGTGTATGGAATACGAGAGGTATAAATGGAAAGATAAATGAGGTGATTGAAGAAATTAACAAGTATAAATTCATACTTGCCAACTTTGGAGAATGTACATCAGTAAAACTTTTGCACGAACGCCATTTACCACAAAACAAAACATAATTATATTAATAAATATGCAGTAAAAATCTCTGCATATGCTACAATAACTAAACTAGTATTATCTGTGTTTAAAATAATAATTTAAAAAACAATAAAGTGAAATCTTAATTTTGTTCAATGTTAGCCTCGCAAACCTGTGGTGTTTCAATACCAAACTAAACATTTCCTGTAAAAAGGAAATATTCACTTTAAGAGTGCCTACACATTGCATTCAAAACTGTATGTTACATACCTTCTAATCTTCATCTTGTATATCAGGATTATGTAATATTGTAATCACTTTCATGACTTCCATCACATGCTGCAGAAAATGGCCCTTCTTGTAAAAGTTTCACAACAGTGGAAGTTCGATCTAAAGCCATTTCGTGGGCAATCGCCATTGTTTTGCTCTTCCCACGGCCATAACGTTTAGCAACATCTGCCAAAAAAGTCGACCAGCATTGCTGGCAGCACTGAGTGGCACATTGTGTTCTATAAAAAAAGACGTAAACAACAATTCGGCACGAGTTACATCTCCTTGACTATTAACCGATGTTTTAAAAAACGTAGTCAGTTTGGAGTTACTATCAGCACACTTCAGATTACCTTTGTGTTTAAGACCATTTACATAACAAAAAATATCGTTTCTGCCTCCATGGGCAATGTTAAAATCGTTTTGGCAAATGTCGCAAAATGCAAATTTTACACTTTTACTAGATTTCCTGATAAATTGGAACTTTGCGGTGTATGCTTTCTTAAGAGTTTGAAAATAACTTTCAGATGGTATAATCTTAGTACTCATTTTTATAGATTTGCATAAAAGCTAAACTAACAACTCACTCTTCCCGGTAATTCAACTCTACAACAAAGAAACAACACCACACATAAGAAAGTATAAATGAATTTATGGCACCTCTATTCATAGTTTACTGTGGAAATAACTATTTTACGAGTCTTATAGAGGTAATTATTTTAAAAAGTTGGTCGTCAAATTTTCGAACTAAAGCCTAGTTCATCATCAGGACTACGTCACTGGAGTAGTTGCTGCCACTCAGTCGGAAGTGTCCAACTGCAATTTTCATTAATTGTGGTATTCTCGCTTCTTCTCGCTATTTCCATACCTTCTTCTAGTTTCCACTTAACTAAGTTTGATTAGTGGGCGATTATTCTTACCGAGTCCCAATTTATGGTGTCCACTTGCTTGTATATGTTTGTTTAGCCCTGTTTTGTTACTAATGTTTCTAATAGCTGCTTGGTGTTCTTTCATTCGGACTTTAATACTCCTTCCTGTTTCTCCTATACATCTGATCCCGCAGTTACAGTCGATGCAATAGACTACTCCTTCTTGCAACTGGATGTCTGTTTCTTTCTGTTTTAGAGCTGGCAGGAACTTATTTAAATTGTTTTTTAGATCTGGGGCAAGTCTGATATTATATTTTGCTCTGATCCTCTTCAGTTTTTCGAAAAATCCTTTGTGGTACGTAATTTTGCTGGTGAATTTGAAGTTGTTCACTTGCTGCTTCTTTCTTGGCACTTTTCTAAATAACTTCTTAACAAATGGGGAGGGGTAATTGTTCTCTGCCAATATTCTTTTTAATTCTTTTTTGTGAATATCTTTTGGGGCATCTGAAGAGACAAGGAATTTAATTTTCTCCAAAAATTGCCTCGCCATATTAGACTTAATATAGTCAGGGTGGAATGAGCCAGTTCATCATCAGTAACGTAGTCCTGATGATGAACTAGGCTTTAGTTCAAAAATTTGACTACCAACTTTTTTAAATAATTACTTCTATAAGACCTGTAAAATGGTTATTTCCATAAGAAAGTATTCTTTTGCTGATACAACAACATTACTCAACACTGTGCACACAGATTTTACCCTTCTACACTGCTGGCCACCCAAAATGCAACACCAAGAAGGACACGGGATAGCAAAGCCAGATTTACTGGACACATAACAACAGATACAAAGATGAAACGATTGAGCTCACAGGCCCATGTGACTTACGGAACAAGCAGACATCAATAGTTTGTGTGGCCCCCGTGGCTGGCAATAATGGCTGCTACATGCCGCGACATCGAACGAAAGAGGCTTTGGATGTGGGCTTGGGGTATGTTGATCCAGGCTGCTTCCACACGTTGCCACAGTTCATCAGGCGTAGCCGTGGGTGGTGCTTGCCGGGCCACTCGGTTGTGGATCAGTGACCAGATGTGTTCGATGGGCGATATATCGAGAGAACAGGCGGGCCACAGCAGCAGTGACACCTGGTGGGTGCTGAAGAATTGTTGCATGATGCGCGCCACGTGCGGGCGCGCATTGTCATGTTGAAACGTGGCCGCTGGAAGGTTCTGCAGGTAAGGGAGGATTACAGGCTCCAAAACGTCGGAGATGTAATGGTGGCTGTTGAGTGTACCGGCGATGCGTACCAGACGGGTGCAGGTGTCATATCCAATTGCGCCCCAAACCATAACGCCAGGCGACGGACGGGCACAGCGATGCATAATGCAAGCATCATACAGTCTCTCGCCGCGGATCCGACCATCGTGGTGTTGCAGGCAGAAGCGGGATTCATCGGAGAAGAAAATGTAGTGCCATTCCATAGTCCAGGTGCGGCGTTCAACGGCCTACTGCCACCGCACTCGGTGTAACGTCAATGGTAATCAGAGCAATGGGCGCCGTGCGACAAGCCCCGCTCTTGCAGACGACGTTAAACGGTACATGCTGGCACAGGTTGTTGTGCAACATACCCTAATTCCTGCGCTAACGTTCGTGATGTGGCGGTGCGAGCCGTCAATGCCCGCCGCACAACATGCCGGTCCTCTCGTTCGGTGGTGTGCCGTGGCTGCGGCAATCGCTCATGTCGGTCCGTCCATCCCTCCTGCATCCACCGAATCCATACTCACCTCACTGTGGCTGGATGTCATCCCACATGGGCGCCGATGTCTCGATACGATAAACTGCTGTCGCGATAAGCCACTATTCGTCCTCTGTCGAACTCCGAAACGTGCTGGAATACTGCCGTATTCTGCGACGAGGCATCAGGAAGCTTCCCACGCACAGGTCCGGCAGCACAACACACTTTCACTACTTACACCCCGCCTTCTGTGCACCCTTCTTATAGTGTTTCTCGGTGGTGTGCCGAGCGTACATGATTTGTATATGCCCTGCAATGGTAATCGTTTGCATGTCCTCTTGCGGGAGATGCATGCTGCGAATTTCAGGACAATCGGATGCTTCCTTCTTAGTGTTGCATTTTGGGTGGCCAGGAGTGTATTTTATTGGCTGTGATTTCTCTCCCAAGAGAAGACCAATCAACTGCTATGATGAACTAGTGTCTACAGGGACTGAAATACCACGGCCACTCAATCAGCGTTACCGCTCACTCAATCAGCGTTACCGCTCACTCAATCGAGTCGGGCCGTGGAAATACAAAATGCGACGGCCACCATCGCAGACTCTGTGCATGTGTCTAGCGTTGGCACGTCACTTGAGCCCTCCCGTGGACAGACAGAGCTACCGCATGATGTCACGAAATCAGTGAGTCAAAGATGACATCATTGCGTGACACAGCGCTCATAAGGTCCGGTAGAAAATCTAAGTGGATGGTTGCAGGGGATTGAAATATTTCGATTGAGCAATCAAAATATTATAAAATCCGTAAAATTAAGCAGAAATCCATAAATTTTACGAATAATCTGTAACAGTTGGCAAGTATGTAAATTGGATGTGCCGTGTGTGAGTGAAACTAAAAAGAAGGAAATTGGGATAGAAGAAGTGAATGGTACTGTGAGTGTGTGGTCTGTAGTGTTGGATAATGTGAGAAGACAGGTTGGTGTAGGTGTGATTTTAAGTGAAAAGATGAAGAACAACTTGATTCACTATAGCTGCATAAGCAAAAGAATTCTCTGGATTCGTTTGAAAGTGAAACTTCAGAGAATAGTAATTGTTGTAGTGTGTGCTCTTTGTGACTTGGAACATTCTGACAGGAAGGAAGATTTCTGGAGTGAGCTGAAAGCTGTTTTGAGCCAGTTTGGTGATAAAGAGAAAGTTATAATAGCAGGGGATTTCGATGCTAGAGTAGGTGTGCAGAATGGGATTTCAGATAATGTTCTGGGTAAGTTTAATGATCCTGCTGTGAATGATAATGGTGAAAGATTAATTGAACTCTGCATCGAAAACGGACTGTGGGTATCTAATACGTTTTTCAACCACAAGTATATCCACACATACACTTGGCAAAATCGTACTCTTAGATTAAAGAGTGCAATAGATTTTGTTGTTTATGATCAGTGTCTGAAACACTTAGTTGTTGATACCCAGGTGCAGATCTTGGCTCTGTTCATCACCTGTTAGTGTCACGGGTGAAACTGAATGTTGGTTAGAGAAGGAGGTATAAGAAGATGCTTAAGGTGAAGAGAATAAAGGTTAAAAGGCTGTCTGAAGAACATCAGAGTTACTCTGATTTACTCAGTGAATGTCTGGATGAGATGAAGGCATGTGAGAGAGATGTAGAAAGAAGTGGACATGTTTTAAAAACTATATTGTTACTGCCACTGAAGAGCTCTGTGGTACTGCAACAGTGGGTAGCTTTAAAGGCGATGCTTGGTGGAACAGTGAGGTTAAAGAAGCAGTAAAGAGAAAGAAATTAAGAAGATGGTAGGGTAGAACACGCTAAGTTACGTATAAAAGTTTTAAGGCAAATATATTTCAGCCATTACTATGGCCTTCATCAGTGCGACTACGATTGGTTTCTTTGCCAGATTGGGAAGATAAGTTTTGTAATGGTAACTCCGGGTGACGTGATGCAATGAGGGATTTCCAGATGTATAGAACGCAAATGGGGAGCTCAGAGTTGCAATTTTTGGAAAATAAAATTTCCAAACTTTCTCTAAACTTCAGAGCATACCGATTTTGGAAGGGAGCCAATTTTTTTGTATCAGACCAAAGCGGAATAGCAGAAATTTCAGCCATGGTAAGTAGAGACAAGGAAGAGGAAGGTTTCCCAAATTTCACATCAGATTTGTGTTCCTGAAGTCTTGAGAGGATTTTCCGGAATGAACTTCCAATGTACGCGGTTAATCCAATGCTAGTCTTGACCGGAATTTTATAAACTCCAGGCGAAGAAAGCGGAGGTCTTGGGTCTCTGTCATTACAGAGGATAATAGAAACTGAAGGAGAAGAACAAAGGGCAAATCTATATCCTTCTCTTTTGAAGATAATGATGAGCTTGTAGGCAGAAAGTCCGTGGTAAGGAATTGAGCCAGCAAACATTAGTTCCTTTTTTGGTGAAACATTGAAGAACAACTACTGGTTTTTTCTTAGCATTTTGAATTAATTTAGAAATCAGGAGAGGGGAAAAGCCATGTTGAGTAGCGATCAAGTGGATGTTTGCTAATTCAATTTTTAAATTAAAGTCTCTCATTCGTCGAGCTCATTTGGTTTGTTACAAACCAAATCAGCTCGACGAAGGAGAGACTTGAGGGCTTTATTTGCCCAAATTAAATTACACAAAGCTAATGCTCCAATTAGACCTCTTGTGGAAAATACTCACTCTCCTGCTTGTAACCTGGAAAAATGTCGTGCCAAAAAATTCAAGGTTATCACTAATAACCACCCCTTCAATATCTCATCCACTGCTGAATTCATCTCTAGACTTCCAAACTCCATTGATGGTCACGCTAGTATGTTTACCCTGGACATTGAATCACTTTTTCCTACATACATACATACATATCACTAAGCTGTTCTCTGAGATTCAGAGGTTAGCTCCAAAAAGAAATACAAACTACCAGATATTTTTACTTATTGTTCCAAACTTTTTCCTTCCATGCCTCAATTTGAAGCACACATGCTACTCATTCATAAATTCAAAGAACAATTCCCCATGGACGATACTTTAACCAAGTATTTGTATGATTGCCTATATTCTCTCCGTCAACGTAGTTTTTTTGCTTATAATAATCAATGCTATCAACAAAACCAAGGTGTACCAATGGGGTCACCTCTTTCCCCACTTTTGGCTGAAGTATACTAGCAAAATATTGAGCAATCAATAGTTATGCAACATGACCAACAACCTACCTTATGGCTCCGTTATGTCGACAATATTTTTGTCATCTGGCCTCATCCTAAAAAGATCTATTGCAACTCACAAATTTAATCACTGAAAAACTCATGTCCATCAGATTCACTATTAATGAAGAAACTGATGGCAAGATAAATTTCTTGGATGTCAGCATTTCAAATTGTAATAATCTTCTATTCACTTCTGTCTACCGAAAACCAGTTTAAGCGATGGCCTCTCATCATTCGTCCGAACGAGGTTCGGGTTCGAATCCTGGTGAGGCATGGATGTTGTGTTTGTCTTACGGCACTGGCTCTCTCCCTTCCGTGGAACCAGTGACCCTAAATTAGGGACGGGCGACTGCTTATAGCCCATTGAGTTGTTCACGGTGGTCGTTAAACCTCCAATCAAAAAAAAAAAAAAAAAAAAAAGGAAAAAAAAAGAAAACCAGTTTCTATTAATGGCATTATTCCTTTCAATTCTCATACTTTCCACCAATATAAACTGTCAGCCCTCAAGTCTCTCATTCATCGAGTTCATTTGGTCTGTAACACTGAAGTTAATCTAACAAATGAATTAGCAAACATCCGCTTGATCGCTACTCAACATGGATTCCCCCCTCTCCATGTTTCTAAATTAATTCAAAATGCTAAGAAAAAACCAGTTGTTGCTCTTCAACCTGTTTCACCAAAAAAGAAAATAACGTTTGCTGGCTCAATCCCTTACCATGAACCTTCTGCCTACAAACTCATCAGTATCTTCAAAAGAGAAGGATATAGACTTATCATTCGTTCTTCTCCTTCAATTTCTATTATCCTCCATAATGACAGAGACTTAAGACCTCCGCTTTCTTCGCCTGGAGTGTATAAAATTCCGGTTAAGACTAACATTGGATTAACCGCGTACATTGGAAGTTCATTCCGGAAAATTCTCTCAAGACTTCAGGAACACAAATCTGATGTGAAATTCAGGAAACCTTCCTCTTACTTGTATCTACTACCATGGCTGACACTTCTGCTATTCTGCTTTGGTCCGATACAAAAAAGTTGGTTCCCTTCCAAAATCGGTATGCTCTGAAGTTTAGAGAAAGTTTGGAAATTTTATTTTCCAAAAATTGCAACAATGAGCTCCCCATTTACGTTCCATACATCTGGAAATCCCTCATTGCATCACGTCACCCGGAGTTACCATTACAAAACTTACCTTCCCAATCTGGCAACGAAACCAATCGTAGTCGCACTGATGTACGCCATAGTAATGGCTGAAATATATTTGCCTTTAAACTTTTATACGTAACTTAGCGTGTTCTACACTACCATCTTCTTAATTTGTTTGTTAGTGACGTCCATTGCCTACCACTCTTTTGTGAACAGATAAAGAAGGGATGTTGCAAGGTAGAGTCTCAGGGGATGAATATCGCACTAAGAAGTTTGAGGCAGCAAAGCTGGTTTGCCAGAGTAAGGCAAAAGATAGGAAAGAAAAGGAGGAAAGGTACGATTTGGCTTTTTGGAAATATAGAAAAACATTCTGGCAGTACATAAGACATAGGAAAAATAGGGGAAACAAAATTCTAAGTTGTGTAAAGAATAGGGTTGGAGAAATGACATGGGAGCCCAATGAGCTAAGTTAAAGGTTGGGTGAGTACTTCTGTGATTTATTAGGTCATGAAAGCAAAGATCATTATGATGCAGAAGCAGATGATGTCATAGTGAGAGATGGGAGCACTGGTGGTATCTCAAGAGAAGAGGTGTGTAAAGCTCTAAAATCTCTTCAGAATGGTAAGGCTTTGGGAGTAATGGTATATCTGCTGAGACATTAAAATATGGTGGTGACTCTATGATTTACTGCTTAACTGAAATTTGCCAGTTATGTTGGGAGCTAGGAAAGGTCCCCCAGGACTGGAGGGATGCTATCATTCTTCCCTTGTATAAGGGAAAGGGTAATCGGACTGAATGCAAGAACTTTTGTGGTATCAGTTTGCTGAGTGAGCCAGGTAAAGTATTTGGAAAGAATGTTATTGATAAGGTATGGAGAGAAAGTGTGGGATGTGCAGAGTGGCTTTGTGTCTGGCAAGGGCTACACTAACCAAATATTTGCTTTATGCATAATGATTGAAAAGTATCTGTCTGTTGGTAAAAAAGTGTTTGCGGCCTTCATAGATTTAGAGAAAGCTTATGACAAAGTAAATAGGTCTCTTCTGTGGAAGGTACTGAATAAATATGGTATTACTGGGAATTTACTTAATAGTGTGAAAGCCATGTACACTGGCAGTAGAGCTTGTGTAGGAGTGAATGGTGTTTTACTGAAATGGTTTTCTATTGATGCAGGAGTCAGACAAAGTTGTGTAATATCACCCTGGCTGTTTAATATATTTATGGATGAATGCATGCATTATGCCAAAATGGATAATAGTGGTTTGTGTCTTGGTAAACAACAATCTGCATGTGTACAGATTGCTGTATGCTGATGATACAGTTCTGTTGGCAGAGAGCAGAAGTGAATTGCAGAGTATGTTGTCCCAGATCTACAAATATTGTTGTATGAAATTCAAACTGAGTATAAATAAGGGAAAAACCAAAGTTATGGTTTTTGAGAGAGAAATTGTTCGTACTGAATGCAAAATAAACCTTAATGGCACAGAGATTGGCCCGGTGAATGAGTTTGTATATTTAGGAAGCATGTTTGACAGAGAGAACAAATTAGATGGTGAAATTAATAGGCAAGTGAATTCTTCATTGAAAGTCAAGAGGATTTCACGGGAGTGATGGGTTCTCAAGAAGTCCCAAATAGCTGTGTATGAAAGTGTAATTGTTCTTACTCTGATGTACAGCAGTGAAACCTGGGTACTGCAGAAAAGACATAGGAGTCGGTTGTGTGCTGGGGAGATTCATTACTTAATGGGGGTTTGCGGTAAGACACACGCTGATCATGTGAGGAATGAAGAGGTGTTGCAGATGTGTAATGTGAGGCAAAATGTTGTTAGTAAGGTGGAGACTAATATTCTTAGGTGGTTTGGCCATGTTGAAAGAATTAGTGATGAGGTGCTGACTAAGAGAATTTTTTCGGCCCAAGTGGCAGGAAAGAAAGGTAGAAGAAGGCCAAAGAAATCATGGGAGGACCAGATTCAGGAATGTCTGCTTGAGAAAAAGATTATGAGTATGAAGTATAAAAGGTCTTGTGTGCAGCGTGTGATGGATTTTAATAAAGCTTAAGTGGTGTGCAGAGATCATTGCAAATGGAGACATTTGATACACCAACAGTAAGTAAATTTTAGTTCTATCAGTTAAATGTGTACTTGGCACATGATCTTTCTTTGAGGAGCTAGCCTCTGAATCTCAGAGAACAGCTTAATGATATGTATGTATGAATAATTAACATAGGAATCAGACATATCTGAATTGCCTGTATTTACTGTTTCTCACGTAATATCAATCACATCAGAAAACTTGAAATTTCATAGCCTTGGAGCAGGAATCGAATTCGCATCTCCCGATTTCTGTTCGAGCATGCTACCTGTTGCACCACCCAGGGCGATAAAGTCTCAAGTGTCTGAGTCGGAATTTTGTCCGATTGCTTGCAAATTAAAGCAAATTCTTCTTCCATATAGTGTTGTCAAGTAATGATACTCTTAACACTCTGATATTGAGACTTTATCATCCTGAGTAGTGTAATGGATAACATGCTTGAACGGAAATCAGGAGATGCACGATCAGAAAACTTGAAAATCTCATCCAAGGCGATGAGATTTTCAAGTTTACTGATGTGATTGATATTACGTGAGAAACAGTAAATACAGGCAATAATGTCTGATTCCTGTGTTAATTATAGTGTAAGGTATGTCGTGTATTACTAAATGAATACATGATTGTAGATTATTTTTTGAGGGGAAGATTATGCAAAATTCTTGTTTGCTAAAACTTTGGTAAGTTTCAGAACTAGCAGTCTCCAAACAACACTTCAATAACTTTCTTAAAATGACTTACAAAATTTATAGAAAAATTAATATTGCATGCAAAATGACCAATGACAAATTACAGCAGAAGGCACTTTAGTTCCCGAGTTGACAAATACAAATGCACATCACTATCCCATTTTAAAAGAAGCACAAGTTTTTTGACCTAAAAAGTTGTATTTCTTATTACCACAATGATAAAAACATACTTACAACATCTTACTACTGGGTTTAGCAATCAACTCTGTGTCTTTTTCGAAAAAAGCTTTACGTTTGTGATGCCATGCTTACTTGATCTCATATTCTAACCTCATTGGTAAAACGTGATGAAACAAAATATATCATTGTTCAAATTTCGCCAATTTGTGATGAACATATTTTTACGTTTATTTTTAAGATAATCTACTTAATTGACATTAAATGTCAGTCATTACTGTTTCACACATTATGCAAGTTCTGCAATCAGGAGATTATTAAATGATGTTAGATACGTATGGGGCACAGTATCAGCAATTGAAATCAAGAAATAATGAACATAACATCTACTTACAATATCGGTAGTGGCTGTCGGGGCTTCATATGTATGCCTGCAATTAATCCACCCACAAGACGTTGCCGTAAGTATTCGACTCACTCTATGAATGTGAGCTTTTTGCAATTGTGAAGTTCAAAAATAAAATTCATGATACTGTAAAATCTGCACCTAATAAAATTGAACAAGATGAATTTTTACAATGAAGGCAAATAAATCCTTCGCAACAATAAAGCATGAAAACAAATTAAAAACTTGCCAAATGTTTTTTTTTTTTGTTGTTTTTTTTAACGAACTAAAATCTTGAATAGGAAATAATCACCTTGACTGCAAAGCACAAAGAAATAAATCTGCCGATTGCGAAGCACCAGGACAACAACGAAACCACGAAAACAAATTTTTATTCGTTTTCATGTTTCGTTGTTGTCGTGGTCTTCGCAATCGGCAGATTTATTTCTTTGTGCTTTGCAGTCAAGGTGATTATTTCCTATTCAAGATTTTAGTTCGTTAAAAAAAAAAAAAAAAAACATTTGGCAAGTTTTGAATTTGTTTTCATGTTTTATTGTTGCAAAGGATTTATTTGCCTTCATTGTAAAAATTCATCTTGTTCAATTTTATTAGGTGCAGATTTTACAGTATCATGAATTTTATTTTTGAACTTCACAATTGCAAAAAGCTCACATTCATAGAGTGAGTCGAATACTTACGGCAACATCTTGTGGGTGGATTAATTGCAGGCATACATATGAAGCCCCGACAGCCACTACCAATATTGTAAGTAGATATAATGTTCATTATTTCTTGATTTTAATTGCTGATACTGTGCACCATATGTATCTAACATCATTTAATAATCTTCTGATTGCAGAACTTACATAACGTGTGAAACAGTAATGACTGACATTTAATGTCAATTAAGTACAGAGATGAAACAATGTTTGGCGATAGTTTAGTAAAATACATTGTTGAGTAACAATGAAATTAACTATCGTTGAATCACTTTATGGGTCAGCATGCCGCATGATCAGATTTCCACAATGTTTTTTTCCGACAATGGTTAGATGCTTTAAAAACTAATAAATTAATTAAAAATCAGGCTCTGGGCTTTGGGGTGCATTATGCTCCATTAACTTCTATGTGCATACAAAATTTCAAGTCCCACTGTTTAGCAGTTTACTTTGCAGGTGACTGACAAATAAACATGGCAATTTTATAAATATGGATTAAAAAACTTCTCATTTTTTTTACTTTTCTCTCTATATATTTTATTTCACTGGATATATATTTTTTTTAATTTTTTCAATTGGTATCACCCAGTCATGGTAAGTCAAATCATAGTGTATCAATCATCAATGACTACAACAAAAAAAACAAAAAAACAAAAACAACTTCACATCAATAATAAAAATGTTGAATTTGGAATTTTTTTGCAGAAATCTTTTTGGTGTGTTCAGTATATCTCATTCTCTCCAAATAATTAATCTATTGATAAAAATAAAAATCAGACAAATGGGATGCACATAACTATGGTAATTTTCAGAATAAGTGCCAGCATGGCATAATGTACAGCAATCTCAATGACATATATACAAAGTCAAACATAATTTTCCAAGGATTACTTTTCTTTTTCAGCCTTTCCATACAAAAAAGGGGGGGGGGCAACCGTGCCTCAAAAAAAATAAATTGCTCCAGAGGTAAGCAGGTTTAGCTGAGTGTATGGTGAAACTACTATGACAGAGTGATCCACATTTTATTAAATGTAACAAAAGAAAATATTCATGTTGCTCATTTATGACATAGAAAACTGCAACTGCTCAATTTCAGAATAGCTCAATTTCGATGAAATGTTTAATTTCATAATAAGTTATGAAATTAAACATTTCATCAAAATTAAGCAATTCTTAAAGGAAATTATTTTGCAAAATTACTGGTGAACAAATCTCACATATACCACCTAAGCACTCCATCCACTATCAATTTCAACTACTGTTAGAATGACTGGTCCAGCTCTGGTCTGGAAAAGCATGTCAGCTAACATGGCAATTAAAAAAAAATTGTCACAACCGAACAATTTTTGAGTTCTCAAACAGAAGAATGAATCTTTTTCACTGTCCTGACCTTGATGAAATTTCGCCAGTTCGTTTCTTTTTTCTCCCTTTTCTTTTTGTTGTTGTTTTTCATCGAGGTTCACCCCCAAATACATATCAAAATTTAACACTTTTTGCACAAATAAGGAGGCACAAACTCCAGAGCACAGACTCATTCCTAGATCTTGATCACATATTTTAGTACAGTACTGAACCTTTTATCCACAGAAAGACCTGGACTAGCACATTGCAGGTTTTAGGGATATCCAGGTTTTCACTTCCATAACCCAGCCTGTACGAATTATGTGGTATGTAACACAAAACATGTGGCACGGCCAATACAGTATATTCGGCTCAAGCTAAATTAAAATCAATTTTCAACCAGAAAACTGACGATCACGGTGACAGGAAGGAGAAATATTATGTACTTTGCAAACTAACAAATTTATGTGAATGTGTTTTTAGTTAGGGTATGTTTCAGTCAATATTTTTCTAACCATACAAAATTACTATAATTTTCAACCTAATTTGCCAGCAAATGAAACAATTCATTTTATATACACAGTGTGGCAAAGAATTTTTAAGACTGGGTCTGTAAAATGAAATAGAAACAAGAAATTATAATTTGTTTTGGTTTGTTATTCAAAATAAGTCCCTCCGGCTTCAATACACTTGTTACAGCAATTTAATAATGATTCGAATGCCTGTTCCAGTTCACTTTGCGGCATTGCCTCCAAAGCACGCGTCGAAGCTGTTTGTATGGTCAAAATATCATCAAAATAACACCCTTTTAATGTCATTTTAAGTTTTGGGAATAAAGAAAAGTCGCAGGGTGCTAAATCAGGCGAATACGGTGGATGCTTCAACACACAGATGTTATTTTTCGGCAAAAATCTACGAACAAGAAGTGAGGTGTGACTGGGTGTATTATCGTTCAACAAACACCAACTGTTTTCATCCCGATATTCTGGACGAATGCGACGAATTCTGCCCATCAAACACCTCAAAACATTTAAATAAAACTCACCAGAAATTGTTTGCCCACTTGGAACAAATTCTTTGTGGATAATTACCCTTACTATCGAAGAATGTAATGAGCATTGTTTTGATTTTCGATGGAACTTTTCTTGTTTTTTTTGGCTTGTGGTGAGTTTTTTTACTTCCATTCCGCACTTTGTCACTTTGTTTTAGGATCATATTGAAAACACCATGTTTCATCACCTGTAACAATCGATTTTAAGAAGTTTGGATCATTTTCAGCGGCTGAAATGATGTGTTTGCAATGTGCACTTCTCCTTGATTTTTGTTCATTGGTTAACGTGTGTGGAACAAATTTAGCACAGACTTTTGTTTTGCCCAAATCTTCATGCAGGATGGTTCGGATCGTTTCTTTGTTGATGTTTAAAGACTCTTCCATCATTCTTAGTAACGCACATCGATTGTTTGCCACAAAATTACGCACTTTTTTAATAATCTCAGGTGTCCTAGATGAACTTGTCTTCCAGTATGCTTATCATCTTCTGGCTTATCTCTTCCGTCCAAAAAACGTTTGTGCCACAGAAAAACATTTGATCTACTTAAACAAAACTCACCGTACACTTGTTTCATCATTTGGTACGTTTCCGAGGCACTTTTACCAAGTTTTGCGTTAAATTTAATAACAGCCCTTTGTTCCATCTTAATAATTCAACATGAAAAAAATTTTACTTCTCTAATGAACGCCCGTTTTGTTTGAGTTACTTTAACAACTGCGCAGTACTTTTGTCAGAAAGCAAGCAGATGGTCACGGTTTATAACACATTTGCGATTACACTGATGGCACCACCGTAGGCTGAAATCTAGCGCTAGTCTTAAAAATTCTTTGATGCACTGTGTATATTATATGGGAAGGAGAAGCAAGATTATTGATACAGATATTTCTTTGATCCGTTTCCTTAAAAGCTTAGGTTTTATTGGTGACGCGTACTTGACAATAAAACTCGCTGTGCCGTTTTCTCTCATGTACATAGAAAAAAAAAACGTTATTTGTGTGCATTACTAAGATGCCGAACAACCTGCACATCTATTTTAGAGAAGTGGACCTGCCGAGCTGACATCAGAACTTACATCAGAGCTGAGCTAGCTCATGAGAGTGAACAGAGAGTGTGCACGTGTGTGGTGATGGAGAAGTTTGTTTTGAGTTGTGGTCAATAAGTTCCAAGGAGAATATAAATTATATTTTGGTGTATATTTACAAGGGGGGGGGGGTGATCAAATGAAAACCTTAAATAATTTTTTTTTCTGACAATTTATTGAACAAAAGTGGTACACACCTGTATCATTTTTCAATGTAATCTCCATTTTGTGCAATACAAATCCTCCAATGCTTACAAAGTGCATAAATTCCTGTAGGAAAAAATTCTTCCAGTCACATGTGCAGCCACTCATGCACCACCTGCTGCAGCTCTTCATCGGACCTGAAAGTCTTTTCTCCCATTGCATCTTTGAGTAGTCCAAAGATGTGGTAATCATTTGGGGAAATGTCTGGTGAATACAGCAGATGTGGAAGATGCTTGAAGTGCAGGTCTTGTATGGTTGCAACTGTTCCATGGGCAGTATGAGGCCGAGAGTTGTCATGTTGCAACAAGACACCAGTAGTCAGAAGGCAATTGCAGTTTTCCCCTTTCATCATACCATTAATATGGAAGTCAATTTAAAATAAAAGAAATAATGTATATGGCTTTACTGATCTGGCAACCACTACCATCGTCCATCTGTTACAAGGCTGATGATGACTGAAGTTATCAGTTGAAAGCTCCCTTAAATTAAACTTTCTAACGTAACTTAAGCATATTTTAAAGTTTCATGCTCATGGCCTCTCTGTTTTAAGTAGTTTAATTAGAGTATGTGCTTGAGAAGCATACAGCTGTACAGCAAGGAGATATGGTGATTCATTATTATTATTATTATTGGGCAAAAGGGCTTAAAGCCAAAGATACTCATAATGAAATGCTGCCTGTGTATGGTGATAAATGTTTGTTACATAAGGCTGTATATAACAGATTTAAGAAATTTGTACAAGGATATTTGAAACCAGCCTGCCAGTGGAAGTTGCAACAGATGTCATTGTGAACCAAATTGCAGAAATTATACAAGCCAATGACTCAAGACTTAATGACTGATAATGTAGTGTCCATGATTGGGTGTCCTCACAGATTAGCCTACAGCAGGGCACAAAATTTCAGGTCTAACCCCACTAGCAAAAAAAAAAAAAAAAAAATTCACTCGCCATCACACTTCTGTGATGTGCAAGAGACAGTGAAAGGGGCAGTTTGGGTGATCAGAGCATATAACCTTGGGTGCCTGTAGCACAGGAGTCGTCAGACACCCTCTCATATCTGTTTGTTAACACTGTGAAAAATTTGGAACACTCAGCATACAAGCAAGTGGTGTGTGTGTCCTGGAAAACTTCCTGGTGATACAGAATAGGAAACTTAGTATTCAGATTGTAACAGAAAGAGTTATTGGCACAGTGACCTGCTAGGGAAGAATATAGTTTTGGAGATAACCCCCCCCCCTTCAAACACACAATCAGGTTTAGTAAAATATTTTTTAAATTCTTACCTGGCAATGGGAAGTTTGAAATGGATGCTACACTTTTTATATAGGTTGAAATGGTTGCTGTAAGGGCATTTTATTATTAAAAAAGCACTTAATTCAGTAATTTCAGTTGTGTCATTTTTGAAGTCACGTATGATTCTGTTATATCATATACAAAAAGTTCAGAAAAAAAGGACATTTAAAATTCAGGTCAATTCTTTTTCCTAAAACTTGCATTCCAAAAATGACTTTATGAACTGATGTTTAACACTTACTGTTGCATTACACATTTTAAATTTCCTCAAAACTCTTGGATGGAGAACTTGCCAATTCCTCAGTTCACAGAGGATGCAACGTAAAGGATATCATGCAAAATTATTCAGCTCTACATCCAAACTGATTTACTTGGTTCAGCCAGCTTTTAAAACAAAGCTTAAAAAAAAAAAAAAAAAAAAAAAAAAAACCCTGCAGAGCATTTCATTCATTCATTCATATACGGAGGTTTTAGTTCTATTTAATTAAATTATACTTAATTGCAGATCTCATATTTTTAAAAGCAGTAGTTATAGTCAGGCATCAAATGAAATTGAAGAACAATGTAGATAACTAGCTCGAACACAGAGAGATAGAAAGTAGATCACATATAGATTTAATAATGTAACATTGATTTTTTAGAAATGTCTTGTTTTAGGAATTAAAACAAATCCTTTGACATACCAGAGATTTGTAGTCTCCACATTGTTGATATTGTTAATGCACATGGTTCAGATTAGGAACATTCACATAGTTTACTCAGCAACATTGGTGAAATTGGTTCTGTTTTGGATGCTGGCAATCAGTGTTAAAATATTTAATAAATGTATTTTTAAGCTTTTTGTGTCTGATAGATTACACACTAAGTAAAAACTATCAGCAGATCTTGTGAAATCTATGATTTCTGGGCTACACCGTAAATAGTCATCCTGCACCTGTTAATGCATCTGCATGTATCTTTGCCTTCTAGCACTTAAGTAACATGCATCAATTGCCTAGCTGGGGTTGAATTCTTGCAAAGATGGTCCATTCACAGCAACTGTGAGAAGGTCATTCATTGTATTGGTTTCGAATGAAGTCTTTATTCTGTTGTAGAAACTGAATCCACGTTCACAGGAAGCTGTACTCACAGGAATAACGCTGCAAAAATTTACAATGAAAAGTAAATTAGGAAACTTTTGTGAATGCAGATTGATTTTCAGTAATGCTTCACTGAAAGTCAGATGTGGAAATGTTAGCTTGTAGTCTGCCCACTCAGCTAACAAAATGCCTATTCTTTCTTCACATTTCTCAGGGAAAATGTATGTGCCTAACTTCTTAATATCATCATTGCCAAAATTTAAATGCGATCTTTTTTTTAAAAATATTGTTTCTGAACACCACATTGCACTATCGAATACATGAAATGATAAAATTATCTCTGAAGATATAGATTCCAGTCTTTCTTGCAAGTATTTTTTTGTTGCATTCACAAAAACTTTTTGTCTAATGGACTGAAAATGTTTCTCCTCAGAATCAACATTCATTAGTTTCATATCTTTGTATATTCCTATTATTGAAACACTACTCAAAAATATTGTTTCTGAACACCAGTATAGTTTTCTAACTTTTCAAAGAGAATTTATAGCATGATCAGTCTTCGCTTTTTATGAAAAAAGTAACAATTCTTTGCTCTGAAGAGAAACACTTAATGGCTTGAGTTTGTTACAAAAATCCAATAAGAAATGCAGCAATTTTACAAACTGAAACTGCTTTAGTGATTTTAGCAGTCCTCTGGCTTTTGAGCCATCAGAGTCATTGGTGGCCACTGACTGTTCAAGATAAGTGACTACAGCTTTCCAGGAGTGGACAAAGGCTTGTAGTACATTTGTTCTGCTCGCTAACCACCTTACATTATGAACATCACCAAGTTTGCATATTTTTTCTCCAAGGGCATTAGCTGTCTCTTTCAGATTATGTAGCCTTTCAGCAGAGTCATTATAAAATTTACAAACATTTCTTACAATGTCATCAAATGTTTGTAGGGAATCTAGCACAGCAAGCTGCAACCGATGTGCAATACAGTAAACATCATTTTTACAGACAATCCTGATTTGCAACCAACCAATTATATTAGATGTCCCATCAGTTCCTAATCCAACAATGTACGCCTGGCCTTTATAATTTTCTTCCTTTAAGTGCTTGTTTAACAAGTCTCTTAGGGCTGTGAAGTAGCTTTCAGAACTAGCAGTTGGAAGATCAATAGTACCTAAAAAGTCCTCTTTAATAACTCCACAGTCTATGTATTTAGCATACACAACTGCATGCTCATGTGAAGTCCTATCTGTTGAACCATCAATTAAAACACTTATAAATTCAGAGTTCCTTAAATTTTTAATAAGCACATCTGTCACAGTTTTGACAATGTAATGAATGAAAATTTTGCATTGAATTTCATTTTGATGTTGCTTCAAAATTTTGATGTTCAATTTTTCTGCTAAGCACAATAAATCTGTGAAGTCTTTAAATGGTTTTTCATTCTTTGCTATGTAATATGCCATACTGAAGAGATTAGCTAAATGAGAAAACCATGTGTTCATCCATTTTTTAATGCATTTTGCAATTGCAGTTTCTGATGTTAGCAAAGTTTTTGCTTTCAAATGCTGAATAATTACTGCATAAATCTGGCTTTTATCATGGTTAGCAAAGGTTTCATTTTTGAAGCAACTGTCTAACATTGGTGTGATCCACACCACTTGCTTACAATATTTATAGCTTGCTTTGCCTGAATCATCATCATAGCTTATCCACTCATACAGAGCTAATCAGGCTTTATTAAATTTCCTTTTTGGAACTTTGTTGCTGGTAATACAAGTGCCACTCATTTTTCTTTTAATACTTTGATGTGATATGTTCTCAGTCTCATTTTCTAGAACAGCTCTTACACCATACATACATACATATCACTAAGCTGTTCTCTGAGATTCAGAGGTTAGCTCCACAAAGAAATACAAACTACCAGATAATTTTTACTTACTGTTGCTGTATCAAACTTCTCCATTTACAGTGATCTTGACATACAACTCAGGATTAGGTTCAATATTATTTTCAGCAGACTTTGGTCTTTCTTCTTGACTAGATGAACTAGCAGCCGCATTGGTGAAAAAATTCTGAAGCAATGTTTGTCGCTGCATTATGCATATAAACAGACCTGCTTCTAATATTAAAAATACTAAAAAAAAACAAAAAACAATTATATCTTACTTTAAATCTTAGAGCTGTTCTTGGAGCAAAAGCATTATTAATGTGGATGAAAAGGAATAACGGTTTTATGTATTGACAACCTGCAGTTCGATTGACAGGTCAGAAGTGGGATATGATATGAGTCATCAAAAGGGTTAGGGGACATAGCTATGAAATTCCTTTCTTGGTCATCTAAAGACAGAACTCCTTCACTTTTGCTGATTCCTATTCTTCTTGACTAGATGAACTAGCCAGGAACCCATTTTTACAAAAGCTGAGGTAGCCCCCCCTTTCCTTCCCCCTCTCTCCACTTCCACTAATCCCCTTTGTTATTTTTGCTCTCAGTGAGATTTGGTTTCATGGCCAGGGCAGTGGAAATTGCCTGTTACCATAGGGTTGCATCTTATCAGGAAAGCTCTTTGAGGCAGGACTGGGGATAAAAAAAATAACAATACTATTTTTACAAATTCTTCGTGAAACTGGCTAAAATGTTTACAAGCATCATAATTGGTAAATAGTTCCTGATCACCAAAATTTCGAGTGAATGAGTTAAAAACTTTTTAATTGGGCTATAAAAAATTTATTATGGATTCTATTCACATAAACCAGACAACAACCACAAATAAACAATTTCCTTACCAGTTTAAAAAGTTTTTATCCGATCCATGCAAAATTTTGGTGGCCTGTTCCAATTATTGATTTATGATGTTCATAAATATTTCAGCGAGTTTCCTAAAACATTCACAGAGATACATTTTTCAAAACTTTTTTCCCAGTCTGTTTAAATGCTGGTGTTTTCTGGCAGGCAGCTACAGGGAGGGTGGATCAAAGGGGAAATGCATGTGCATATACATATATCCATTATGAGCCAGAGTGCTTATTCAGTGTTAGAACCATAAATTACTTCATAGCATTTCTATTCTTCACATTATTTTTGCTGAGATTATGCCTGTCACCAACTTGTTTCTCAAAGTGACTGTGTCATATATGGGAGCTAATAATATATAACATACCTTCATGCAGGTCTTCAGTGGTATCAGTTTCCTGGAGGTATATCTTGATACTTTTATTAAAATCATCAATTTAAAAGTTTAAGAATGGCATGAGATCATAAGGTTTAAAGTAAAGCAACAGAATAGAAATTGAATAAAAATAGAAATGTGAAGGACTAAAAATGAAACACAAAATGCCCCAAATAGGGTTGGCTTTAGAACACCTTTGCTGATACTAGGTTGAAAGAAATGGCACAATAATAGGGTTCTTCCCAGTGACAAATCATGGGAGCATCATTTTACCCAAATCTTAAATTCTGTATTAATCCAATGAAAGCATCCTGGTTCACCTGTAACAAAGATGTTTAAATTTGTGCAATCTGCTAGCAAAGTTAGATTGACTATGTTTTGGGACTCTCAAAGTGTACTACTTGACCATTTCCATAAAGGTGGTGGAAATGCCAATGCCACAACATACAGTGCTCTTCTGCAGAAACAGAAAAAAATCACAAAAAACTGCCCTGGGGAACAGGACAACAGTTCTTGCATGAAAATGCCAGTTCACATATGTAACCCAGGAGGCAATTCAAGAACTCAAATGCAAACTTCTTCCTCGCCCATCCTGGAGCCCAGAACTTGACCCCACGAGACTCACCATCTATTTGGTTCACTGAAACAAAAACTTAATAACAAACATTTTCTTGTCAGGTGAAAATGAGGTATGGTCATGGCTATGATAGCAGTTAAATGATTTTTATAGTGTAGGTTAAAAAAAAACCAACTGTTACAGCGATAGGAAAATTGTGTTAATGTTGGAGAGAATTGTATTGAGAACTAAATACTGTATTTTTCAGCATATATGTCAATATAGGGATGTAAAGTCAGGTGATGCGTAACATCACAGCCTCTCCTTGACAAATGTCAACCCCACCTTCTCGTGGTACATCCTGTTCCCAATAAAGGGGCTCTGACGACCGCCAATAGCGGTATAACTATGCCATCCGGATTAGAGGAAATGCTATCCCACACTCACCAACCCCCAACCCGCTTGGCCAGCGTGGTGAGTTATGGCCAAACCCCTCCAAAATGACTCCACAACTTAAATCTTGGCCCTCAGTCTCCGGCAGCTGGAATGTACCTGGCCAAGGCAGCGGCCAATGCGACATGAAGGCAGAGGGTGCCAAGAATCCCCGGAGGACTGGACTAGGCTGCCATCTGATGCTGACCTTGGCTACGTAGAATAGACGCTCCCTATCTTCTGATTCAAGGCTTCTTGAATTGGAAGAGGAACTACAAAGGATCAAGTGGGACATCGTCGGGCTAAGTGAGGTAAGGAGAGAAGGAGAAGATTTCATTGAACTGAAAAGTGGACATCTCTTCTACTATCGTGGGACTGATACTGGCAGAACTAGTGGTGTTGGATTTATAATAAACAAGAAACTGAAGGATAAAGTTGTAGAAGTTGAAAGTTCCTCCGACAGAGCTGCACGACTCGTTATCCAACTCTTGAGAAGATACCAGGCTCAGATTATTTAAACTTATGCACCCACCACAAGTCATCCTGAAGAAGAAATTGAAGAATTTTATGAGGAAATTCGTCATCTAAATAATAAAGGTAAGCAGCACTTAAAGATAATTATGGGAGATTTCAATGCAAAAATAGGGCAACGACAACAGAATGAAACTCCAGTAGGTAAATTCGGTCACGGCAACAGAAACCAGCGTGGAAATACTCTCGTAGAGTTTGCAGAGGCAGAAGGGTTTTTCATCTTGAACTCCTTTTTCAAGAAAAAGCCACACAGGAAATGGACATGGAGACATCCAAATGGGACGACAAGTGAAATTGATTTTATTATGTGTAACAAAAAATTCATTATAGAAGACTGCAGTGTGCTAAACAAGTTCAACACAGGTAGTGACCATAGATTGGTGAGATGTAAGATGCACCTCAACACTAAACTCGAACGTAGCAAGCTCATAAGACAAACAAAATGTATTGACATAACCAACGTTAAAAAACACCATAAAACCTTCAAGTTGGAACTGAAGAACAGATTCTCTGCTTTAGAAGGCCTAACATTGGAAGAAGTGGACATCTCTGAAGTTAACAGAAAAGTAACCAAAGCTCTTATGGAAACAGCAACAAAATTAGCTGGGTCTAAGAACAAGTTGCATGTGAACAAATTATCAGGAAAAACCAAAATGTTGATGCAAAAAAGAAGAGAGATGAGGACAACTAAAGAAGATGTGACTTCCAAAGTGGAATATATAGAGCTATGCAAGACAGTGCAAAAAAGTATCACTGAAGACGTAAGGAAATTCAACTGTGAACTAGTAAGGAAAGCAACTGAAAACAACCAAAGCCTAAAGATAGCAAAGGGACATCTCAGTAAGGGAAGAAAACAGATTATGGCACTGAGAAAAGAAGATGGTTCTGTAACAAGAAATAGAGGCGAAATTTTGACAAGAGTAAAAGATTTCTACTCCAAATTATATGAAAGGGATGATACATGTACTCCAGACATCATGAAAGGTACCAGTACCAGAGTTCTTCCAGTCCTTCCAGCAGAAGTTACACATGCAATCAAGAACATGAAGTGAGGAAAAGCTCCAGGAGAAGATGGAATTACTGTAGACATCATACAAGAAGCAAGTGGAGAAATCGAAACAGTACTCGCCCAAATTTTCACTCGATGCCTTAATGAAGGGAAGATTCCTGAGGATTGGAACAATGCTACAATGATCTTGCTACATAAAAAAGGTGACATTGAGGATCTCAGGAACTACATACCTATCAGCCTCCTATCAGTGGTTTATAAAATCTTCACTAAAGTTCTTTCACACCGCTTAAAGGTGACACTGGACATGGCTCAACCGAGAGAACAAGCTGGATTCAGGAGTGGCTACAGCACAATAGACCATGTCCACGTACTGAGAGAACTAATTGAAAGAGCGAGGGATTATGAACTTCCATTGTGCATGGCTTTTATCGACTATCAAAAAGCCTTTGATTCGGTGAAACCATCAGCAGTTAAAATGGCTCTGAAATCCTGCGGTATTGAAGATGCGTACATTAATATTATTAATAACATCTATGAAAATGCAAGTGCAAAGATTCGGCTGTTTGAAAATACAACACACATAAAAATTGGAAAAGGAGTGAGACAAGGTGACATCATATCTCCGAAGCTTTTTAATGCCACATTGGAAAATGTCTTTCAATCACTGAACTGGGAAAACAAAGGGATAAAGATTAATGGAGATTATCTAACCCACCTTCGTTTTGCTGATGACATAGTCATTTTTGCAACTACCCCATCAGACCTGCAGAGTATGATCCAGGAACTTGCTGACAAGAGTAAAGAAGTGGGATTAAAAGTGAACTTTCAGAAGACAAAAGTGATGTTCAATGCTTTTACAAGAAATGAAGATTTATCGATTGATGGAGAAAAGCTGGAGATAACAGACACGTACGTTTATCTTGGACAGCAGATATGAAGTGAGGGTTACCTTGATGAAGAAATTAATCGGTGTACAAAACTTCCTTAGAGAGCTTTTGGAAGAAACAGCATAATTTTCAAGAGCAATATGCCATTATGTCTTAAAAGAAAAGTGTTTGATTAATGCATTCTTCCAGTGCTTACGTATGGTGCAGAGACGTGGACCTTAACTAAAAGAGACATACAAAGGCTGCAAACAACTCAAAGAAGCATGGAGAGGTGCATACTTGGTGTAACCAGGAGAGATAAGAAGAGGAACTCGTGGATCCGAAAAATGACAAGAGTGGAAGACATCATGATCAGAGTTAAATCCCTGAAATGGCAATGGGCTGGACATACTGCCAGAAGGACAGACCATCGATGGGCAGCCGAGATTTTAGATTGGATTCCAAGGGACAGGAAAAGACCCAGAAGAAGACCACATGGAAGATGGGTGGATGAAATTCGAAAGTATGCGGGAGTGACATGGAGGAGACTGGCACAAGACAGACCGTTGTGGAGGAAACTTGGGGAGACCTTCGTCCAGCAGTGGATTGATAATGGTTGATGATGATGATGATGTCAATATGGAGTATAAAGTTGAATGCATTAAATTTATCTCAATTTCTTTATCTTCATTCATAGATAAGTTGATCCTGAATATAAGACGAGGCTCAATTAATGTTCCAAATTTCTGTACTATATTTTTAATGTTTCAGTAAATATTAAAAGACATAGAAAGTGAGATAAGCAACTCCATTTTTCTTTCAGCAAAAAACTGAATTTTGTAAGCATATTTTTCTCAAGAACTGATGCTATGGTGTTCCTTTTCTCCAACCAACCAGTTGGAGAAGCAGCTATGCAAATGTGAAAAAAAAAAAAATTCATAATTATATTCTTATTGTTTCAGTAAATATTGAAAGGAAGAGAAAGTGAGGTAACTTCTGCATTTTTCTTTTCAGCAAAAAGTTGAATTTCATAAGCTTATTTTTTCTTACAAACCGACACTATACTATTCCTTCCTTTCAACCAACCAGTAGGAGAAGGCACCCCACAAAGGTGTGTGTGTGTGGGGGGGGGGGGTTGCCACATCAGAGTGATGATTGAAGTGCGGGTTATCATTTTCCGCTTTCTCACAAAGTCCGACTGAAATCAGAAGCCAAAAGGGCCTTTCATTTCAATCAAAAACATAAAATAAATTAAAATAAGCATAATAAATGGAAGCAATTGTCAATTTTTCAGTTGAGAGATACAATTCAGAGATTGACAAAGCGAAAAAGAACTGCCTTCACTAGCAACTCATGACTGCTGTTCTTAAAACGAATGCACAGCTGGCTGTTGATATGATTGTCACCAGGCAATCAACTGTGTGGCTGCACCCATTGTAGTTCTGGTGGCAATGCTAAACCAGGGGTGAATGTTACCCCTGGTTTAGCATATCCACAAAGGGTCATGAAGGGATCTCAGAGGTGATGCAATTAACATACGACAGCTGCCACTTCAAATGAGTCACAGTGATTTTAATGTTTCTGTCAAACAGAAATATCTATTTCAGTAGCTTTAAAACAAGTTCTTAGTGAATGGAATATTATATTTCATATGCTTTCAGAATGGTTTCTTGAGAATATAATATTGCATTTCAGGTGCTCAGTTTCACAACCAAATTCAAGGTACAATATTTTTTTCTTATTATTGAGAAATTTCAATTACCAATCAATAGAAAAGTTGATGTGGCATCAGTGTTTAAGCAGTCGCTCACATTTTCCAAATCACGATAAAAACGATAATTTTGCGACCAAAAAGTCCCCACTGAATCGCCAAAAAGCAAATGTTTACTGTACTTTTTGCTTTCATGATCCCATCTACCCCTGCCTTTTTTCGTTTTGCCGTCACTGCATCACCCCGCCAACATGGTTTCCTTCCAGTCATTTTTTCTTTACGCAATCCCGCCCACCCCTGCTTCACCCTTGCAATGTTTTTCATCCCCATTATTTTTTCTTTCCACCATTGCTGATTCACCCCACTGACCTGGTTTCCATTCTCGTCATTTTTTCTTTCCGTTCTCGCTGTCACATGCTGCTTCATCCTGTTTTTTCATTGCCGTTGCCTTTTCACCTACTGCAGAAAAGCACCAGTAAGCCTCTAGAGCACCTTTTGCAAGGTCTTTGTTGACATGGATAAGGAAAGAGGTGTTTCATTAGTTTCTTTGGCGGTTCACGGCAGAAGAAACGTGCCATTTCAGTTTGGATTGACTGGTCAGTCGGTGTGTCATCAGTTGTGGCTTTGCTCAGTCCTGGTCTTTGTATATATTTTCACAAACATCAGCAAATGTAAGTATTTTTTATTAAAATTTGAAGTGTAAAAACCTATTTGTTTTTATTCTTGAATTCTATTCAAAGTACAAAATTTTATTTAGCAAATGCATTGTGCTTGTATTTTCATATGTAAATATAGCAAAAACTAGAACTGTAAATTTGGCTAATCTGCATAGAATTTTGCTACAACTTTTGCTGACAAAATAGCCAAACTGCTACAAGCAAAAAAATTTCAGCTTAAACACTGTGTGGTGTATAAGTCAAGCAGAGCCCCATACTTCTCAAGAAGATCTTACATACCGAAAAATACAGAATTTTGTTATAAGAAGTTTCTTATTTTACTTTTGGCTCCTACTTGTGACTTACTGAATCTCCCTCATAATATAAAGAATGGGACATGATTTAATGCCAAATAGGTATGTAATCATAAGTTTAAAACTCAATGCAAAACATTTTTATCAAAACCCAAATTTCTTTTAAACTTATCTCAAAAATATATGTAACTGAGTTGGAAAAGGGAAGCCATAAAACAATTTACCATCTCTACTACCAGTAACGAGTTCTGGTGCTCCTTTGCCAACATCAAGTCCTCCAGCACCATCAATAGCATTGATTATTTGAGAATGGGCTTTAGCAGAATAAATGGGGACATCAGGTTTTTCCAAGTCCCTTAAAAATAATTTTAAAAAATGGGAAGGGTGAAACAGTATTCTTAAGTAACACATCAACATAAAACCAAAATTCACAATAGAAAACAATTGGCACTGCTACAAGAAAACAACACTTTGTTCTAGAAATATGCGTGTGCATGTGTGTGTGTGTGTGTGAGAGAGAGAGAGAGAGAGAGAGAGAGAGAGAGAGAGAGAGAGAGAGAGAGAGAGAGAGAGAGATTATATGCATGTGTGATGATATTTCTGCTTATTTTTTTTTCTTTTTTTTTGATTGGAGGTTTAACGACCACCGTGAGCAACTCAATGGGCTATAAGCAGTTGCCCGTCCCTAATTTAGGGTCACTGGTTCCAGGGAAGGGAGAGAGCCAGTGCCATAAGACAAACACAACATCCATGTCTCACCGGGATCCGAACCCGGACCCCTTTCGGATGAGTGATCAGAGGCCATCACTTAGACCACTGCGCCACCGGGGCGGCTATTTCTGCTGAGATGACCATAAGTTCTTCCTACTCCTTTCCCCTCACTAAAACAGTCATAATTTCTAAAAAAGTTACTGTTTATATGATTCTTTCATAATGCTTATTTTCCCACTTCTGTTTGTTTTCAAATTTGCTTAGTGTAAATGATTTTAAACTTACACTTGCACAGAAAAGTTGCCATAAAATCCATGTTTTGTCTACAGAATAGCATACACAAGATCTAGTGCCTCACGAAAAAGCATATTCATGACAAAAATGAATCAAAAGAATGCTATATAGTGTTCCTACAAAGCATTAGGCAAAAAAAAAAAAAAAAAATCCCTGCCTTTTCCAGGTCATGAAATCCCTAAGACATACTGCATTCAGAAGAGAGAAACTTACTAGCAAAAAGTTCGTTTGTAGTTGTCATATTTTTTTGAAGAATATCAGGTTAGTATTCTCCATAAAAGTAGGTGTGTGGCCTCCATCACATTTCCTCACAGCGATACCATACCTCTGCTTAGCTGAGTGCATGATGAGAAGCAAATGGTGAGGACCAGGACAGCTCTCATTTTGAAGGAAGGTTTGAAGAACATATGTATGTCCTACTAAGATGTTTTCCTTGTAAATTCATAATGGCAAAGGCAAATAAAACAAGTAACTATGTGCTTGCAAATTAGAGAAGCTGTTTAGTCCTTTCCTGCATCACACTGTGCATCCAGCCTTACATCTGTATTCTCCCTGTTAGCTCATCTGTGTAATTAACATCCGTTACCACTATAATCATTTTAGTGAAAAAACAGAGCAGAAAAGGGAAATAATAAGTGGATGTCTCAGGCAAGGATGGCACAAAATTCTGCCAGAATACTTTAAAAAAAAAAACTGAAAAAAAAAATCAACTACAGATACTGAAGTGATTTGGCTTAGTTTCGTTCAGTTTTCAAACACTTCAAATAACTAAAATGAATTCATTTCATTTAAATTCAATCACTCTTAATCCAAATAAATTTATTTTTAATTGCAAAATAATTACTGTAGGCAGACAGTGAGCAAACTAAAAAGCAATGAAACAGATGATAATGACTCTGCTGGCTTTGTTAGGGAAATTCAAGTGTTGTGCAGTCAAATCAATTTTTTTTTCCAAAGTGAATTTTAACAAAACAAAATGACATTACATTGTGTATATTTATAAAAAATACAAAAAAAAAAAAAGTAGGAACATCAAAATCAAAGTTTAGACATGAAAATTGCAACATACATTGGACACAATTTGGATGTATAAAAAGAAAAATCTACACCACTGAATTGCAATAATGTAGTTACTTAGTATGATACATACATACATACATATATACATACATACATACATATCACTAAGCTGTTCTCCGAGATTCAGAGGTTAGCTCCAAAAAAAAATACAAACTACCAGATAATTTTTACTTACTGTTTGCTGCTGTATCAAACTTCTTCATTTACAGCGATCTTGACATACAGCTCAGGCTTCACTGATATCCATTACACGCCGTACACAAGATCTTCTATACTTCATACTCACAATCTTTTTCTCATGCAGACACTCCTGAATCTGATCTTCCTATGAATTCCTTGGCCTTCCTCTGCCTGTCCTTCCTGCCACTTGGGCTAAAATGATTTTCTTAGTATGCATCTCATCACTCCTTCTTTCAACATGGCCAAATCACCGAAGCATATTAGTCTCCACCTTGCTAACAACATTTTGCTTCACATTACACAACTGCAACACATATTCATTCCTCACACAATCAGAACGTGCCTTGCCCCCCCCCCCGTAAGTAACGCATTTCTCCAGCACACAAACACAACTTCTATGTTTCTTCTGTAGTACCCAGGTTTCACTGCCATACATCAGAGTAGGAACAATTACACTTTCATACACAGCCATGCGGTACTCTCTTGAGAACCCATCATTCCTGTGAAAACTTCCCAAAATGTTTCCTACTGAAAGATAAAATATGACGATAAACACCCTGCCTCATAAATTTGATACTTAAGATATAAACAAAACATACTAACTATGATATCCACAGAAGATCTAAACATAGACATAACTTAGTTAGGATACAAACATAACATACTATTAAAAATGGAAAAACTACAAAGTAATAATTGAAATCAAATTATGGTAACATGAAAATTATAGTATACAACTTTAAAATCAAACCTTTTTGGAAACATAAAAGAGTGGTAGACAATGCACGTAACTAACAAACAAATTAAGAAGATGGTAATGTATAACATGCTAAATTACGTATAAAAGTTTTAAGGCAAATATATTTCAGCCATTTCTATGGCCTTCATCAGTGTGACTACGATTGATTTCGTTGCCAAATTGGAAAGGTAAGTTTTGTAACAGTAACTCCGGGTAATATGATGCAATGAGGGATTTCCAGATGTATGGAACGAAAATGGGGAGCTCAGAGTTTTTTTTTTTATCCCCATTTTCGTTCCATGCATCTGGAAATCCCTCATTGCATCATATTACCCGGAGTTACTGTTACAAAACTTACCTTTCCAATCTGGCAACGATATCAATCGTAGTCACACTGATGAAGGCCATAGAAATGGCTGAAATATATTTGCCTTAAAACTTTTAAACGTAACTTAGCGTGTTCTACACTACCATCTTCTTAATTTTTGGATACAATTTAGACCAGCCATGCATATAAATTAAATTTTTAGTGGCCCATTAAATAAAACGAGGGCCCAAATTAAAATAGGCTTTTATTTCTTACCGTAGGTCTTAGTTGATTTTCAATTAAAATCGTGGCCTCCTTACTGCAGTTGGAAATTAGTAATTCACTGCAGGAGTCAGATTGAATTCTTGAAAACTCATACCATTTATGCTAATATTCATTAAATTGTTTGTTGTCTCTGTGCACAGTCAAGTACGTTGTACTGTTTTAATGCTATTCATAGTGCTAAAACCACATTCACAGCTAGCTGTTGAAACAGGAATGCATTTTCACTACAGCCATAAGCGTGCTCAGGGTCGGCCCGTGATATTGTTCATGCGTGGGCAAGGTGATGGTCTGGCTGCCTTTAGATGAAATTAAGATATTTTGTTACACACTTACCCCCATCCCTACACACTTTTTTTGAGGCACGCAGTCCACATAGTGATAGCATTATTTATGGAATTATCTTCCAAAAATTCAATGAAAACCTGCACAAATTGCCAGTTTGCATTTCCAGGGAGAATCCTGTGAGAACACACATCAGGAAAAAATATTTCCAAAAACTTTCAGAACAGGCAACAGAAAAATGAAACACTGAAAACCGACTGTAGAATGTATATCAGAAATGACGACGGGGTATGTATCCTTCATACAGCCGGGGGGGGGGGGTCCAAACTAACTTACATGGAAAATTCCCAAATACTGATTTTACACTTTAAAGTTCTCAGGAAATTTCTTTTTTCCTTTTTCCTTTCGATTAAAACATTAAGTTGGAGTCCCTTGATTAATGCCAGGCTCGAGACAAACCCATTAAGATAGCACTGTATGTACGAAGGTATCTAAAGAAAACCAGGGATTGAGGAGTTTCCTGAATTTTGTAGTGTACACATTTTTTTTAGTTTCTCTTTTTATTATATTAGCAATCTGGATTTCATTAGCAATCTATATATTAATTCTATAAGTTTTTTTACTGTGAGTCCTATTTTGGGAGAACAGCTGAACGTAAAGATATGGTCGAGGTATCAAAATAAAGGTCTTACCATGTAGATGTGCCAGTCGAAGAGAAAAATGAAATTGGGGCAACAGTTCGATCATTGTAGGGAGGCAAAGTTCCCATGTAAAGTCTATGGGAGAAGCGTGCGCTTGACATTCGATCGCCTGCAGTTGACTCACGCGCCGTTGAAGGCAAAAGCATGGAGGGACTGAGATAGTCCAAAGTCTCTTTTCTGATTGAACCGTTGCGCAAAGCAATGCTAGCAGGATTCGTATCAAAGTTCTCATCAGAACAGCAAACTCTCTCGAAGACCTGATTGCATTATGCCGTTGGACTGTGTGATGTAAATATACAATTTAATATTCATTCGATCCAGTTTATTCAAGTAGGTCGCAAGTAAGACGTTTCCCATTATGTAAAGATGTAAATAAACATTCCGTTGACCATTGTTAGTGAAAATATTTAGAATGTACATATTGAATGCACCATCTACATCTTCATTCTATAAGGTTTTTTACTGTGAGACCTATTTCAAAAGAACGGCTGAATGTAAAAATATGGTTCAGGTATCAAAATAAAGGTCTTACCATGTAGATGTGCCAGTCGAAGAGAAAACTGAGATTGGGACAACGCTTCGGGCATGACGGGGCTGCAAAGTTCCCAGGTAAAGTCTATGGGAGAAGCGTGCGTCCCTTATCTACATCAGGCGCTCAGTTCAGTGTCAGACTTGGTGTGTGCATGGTGTCCTATGATCAGTCCTAAAGTAAGTAAATACTTTATTGCATACTTACCCTTAACAGAATGTCTCCCCCGCAGTAAAAAAAAAGAAGAAAAGAAAACGTAAGAGCCTTACTGGAAGGAGTGAGCGATCAATATGTCGCAACTATATGTCTCAGACAAGAGAGAATCAAGAGTATTCGCAACGCGAACCTCATTCCAACAGCATTTTTCAAAAACAGTTGTGACTGAAGATGAGAGTTAAAGAGTGCGCTATCCAGTTGAATTTTCACACATGACCGAGATAAGTGGAATTCCACCTCACATTTTACGACTGAAAAAGGCTGCAGTTGTAATGCTCATCACGAACCTGGCCGTCCCAGTGGCGCAGTGGTCTAAGCGCTGGCTTATGATGATTTATTTGTTCGTGAAGGGTCCGGGTTCAAATCTTGGTGAGGCATGGATGTTGTGTTTGTCTTACGGCACTAGCTCTCTCAATTCCCTGGAGCAAGTGACCCTAAATTTGGGACGGACGACTGCTTATAGCCCATTAAGTTGCTCATGGTGGTCGTTAAACCTTCAGTCAAAAAAAGAAAAAAAATCATGAACCTGGACTGTTGTCTTTATCGAAGTGGTTGAATGAATTTGTCAATCAAATAAAGTGAACATTTGTTGTTTCATATGAGTTTGTTCTTTAAAAAAAAAAAAAAAATGACTGTCGTTTCCGACGGGTTTTGTCTAGTTAAGCTAAAACAAATAATTCAAAATACTTCGAAAAAAAAAAAAAAAAAAAAAAAACCGTATTTCCTTCCCCACTGAAATCCCAGTTTTCTTTTTACCTCGAAATGATTAGAGTATTTTTCCTGTATTCAGTCTCTTCACCTCATACGGGTAAAATGGGAATTGCTAAATAACATGTTGTACCAACCAAACATAACGATTTCCTACTCGATCCTAGGAAGAAAAATATTCCATCTGAAAAAAAATATTCCCATTGGAGCGGCCATACCATCCTCCCTTTTATGGTGTAATTAGTTAAAATTGCGGATGCGATCACTTGGAAAATGATAATATGCTATAGTGGTAGGGTAACGGGGAGAATGCCTAGGGTTGTTCACCTTATGCTCCTGGCCTCCTGCTTTGCAAAACAAGGGGTTGGTCAAGAAGCGAGTGACAGTCGTATAAACTTTGGAGACATTTTCATGACTGTAGCCTCAAGGCGAGTAATGTCACAGGTCCAGGAAGAGACACAAAGGTACAGACTTCAAAAATAGAAAAGCTAAATATACTGGCTTAGAAGAACAATAGAGAATGAGAACTGCTATAAAATATTGCAATTAGGAAAACGCTTTTATGTAACAATACAGATGAAATAATACTCCACAACTTAAATCTTGGCCCTCGGTCTCCGGCAGCTGGAATGTACCTGGCCAAGGCAGCAGCCAGTGCAACATGAAGGCAGAGGGTGCTAAGAATCACCGGAGGACATGACTAGGCTGTCATCTGATGCTGACCTTGACTACTTACAATGGACACTCCCTATCTTCTGATTCAAGGCTTCTTGAATTGGAAGAGGAACTACAAAGGATCAAGTGGGACATCGTCGGGCTAAGTGATATAAGGAGAAAAGGTGAAGATCTCATTGAACTGAAAAGTGGACATCTCTTCTACTATCGTGGGACAGATACTGGCAAAACTAGTGGTGTTTGATTTATAATGAACAAGAAACTGAAGGATAAAGTTGTAGAAGTTCAAAGTTCCTCTGACAGAGCTGCACAACTCGTTATCCAACTCTCGAGAAGATACCAGGCTCAGATTATTCAAACTTATGCACCCACCACAAGTCATCCTGAAGAAGAAATTGAAGAATTTTATGAGGAAATTCGTCATCTAAATAATAAAGGTAAGCAGCACTTGAAGATAATTATGGGAGATTTCAATGCAAAAATAGGGCAACGGCAACAAAATGAAACTTCAGTAGGTAAATTCGGTCATGACAACAGAAACTAGCGTGGAAATACTCTCATGTAGTTTGCAGAGGCAGAAGGGTTTTTCATCTTGAACTCCTTTTTCAAGAAAAAGCGACACAGGAAATGGACATGGAGACATCCAAATGGGACGACAAGTGAAATTGATTTTATTATGTGTAACAAAAAATGTGTCATAAAAGATTGCAGTGTGCTAAACAAGTTCAACACAGGTAGTGACCATAGATTGGTGAGATGTAAGATGCACCTCAACACTAAACTCGAACGTGGCAAGCTCATACGACAAACAAAATGTATTGGCATAACCAACCTTAAAAAACACCACAATACCTTCAAGTTGGAACTGAAAAACAGATTCTCTGCTTTAGAAGGCCTAACATTGGAAGAAGTGGATATTTCTGAAGTTAACTGAAAAGTAACCAAAGCTCTTATGGAAACAGCAACAAAATTAGCTGGGTCTAAGAACAAGCTGCATGTGAACAAATTATCAGGAAAAACCAAATTGTTGATGCAAAAAAGAAGAGAGATGAGGACAATTAAAGAAGATGGGACTTCCAAAGTGGAATATATAGAGCTATGCAAGACAGTACAAAAAAGTATCACTGAAGACGTAAGGAAATTCAACTGTGAATTAGTGAGGAAAGCAATTGAAAACAACCAAAGCCTAAAGATAGCAAAGGGACATCTCAGTAAGGGAAGAAAACAGATTATGGCACTGAGAAAAGAAGATGGTTCTGTAACAAGAAATAGAGGCGAAATTTTGACAAGAGTGAAAGATTTCTACTCCAAATTATATGAAAGGGATGATACATGTACTCCAGACATCATGAAAGGTACCAGTACCAGAGTTCTCCCAGTCCTTCCAGCAGAAGTTGCACATGCAATCAAGAACATGAAGTGGGGAAAAGCTCCAGGAGAAGATGGAATTACTGTAGACATCATACAAGAAGGATGTGGAGAAATCGAAACAGTACTTGCCCAAATTTTCACTCGATGCCTTAATGAAGGGAAGATTCCTGAGGATTGGAACAACGCTACAATCATCTTGCTACATAAAAATGGTGACATTGAGGATCTCAGGACCTACAGACCAATCAGCCTCCTATCAGTGGTTAATAAAATCTTCACTAAAGTTCTTTCACACCGCTTGAAGGTAACACTGGACATGACTCAACCGAGAGAACAAGCTGGACTCAGGAGTGGCTACAACACAATAGATCATATCTACGTACTGAGAGAACTAATTGAAAGAGCGAGGGAATGTGAACTTCCATAGTGCATGGCTTTTATCGACTATCAAAAAGCCTTTGATTCGGTGAAACCATCAGCAGTTACAATGGCTCTGAAATCCTGCGGTATTGAAGATGCATACATTAATAATATTAATAACATCTATGAAAATGCAAGTGCAAAGATTCGGCTGTTTGAAAATACAACACACATACAAATTGGAAAGGGAGTGAGACAAGGTGACACCATATCTCCGAAGCTCTTTAATGCCACATTGGAAAATGTCTTTCAATCACTGAACTGGGAAAACAAAGAGATAAAGATTAATGGAGATTATCTAACCCACCTTCATTTTGCTGATGACATAGTCATTTTTGCAACTACCCCATCAGACCTGCAGAGTATGATACAGGAACTTGCTGACAGGAGTAAAGAAGTGGGATTAAAAATGAACTTTCAGAAGACAAAAGTGATGTACAATGCTTTTACAAGAAATGAAGATTTATCGATTGATGGAGAAAAGCTGGAGATAACAGACACGTACGTTTATCTTGGACAGCAGATATCAAGTAAGGGTCACATTGATGAAGAAATTAATCAGCGTACTAAACTCACCTGGAGAGCTTTTGGAAGAAACAGCATAATTTTCAAAAGCAATATGCCATTATGTCTTAAAAGAAAAGTGTTTGATCAATGCATCCTTCCAGTGCTTACGTATGGTGCAGAGAACCTTAACTAAAAGAGACATACAAAGGCTGCAGAGAAATCAAAGAAGCCTGAAGAGGTGCATGCTTGGTGTTACCAAGAGAGATAAGAAGAGGAACTCGTGGATCAGAAAAATTACAAGAGTGGAAGACATTATGATCAGAGTAAAATCCCTGAAATGGCAATGGGCTGGACATATTGCCAGAAGGACAGACCATCGAAGGACAGCAGAAATTTTAGATTGGATTCCAAGGGACAGGAAAAGACCCAGAAGTAGACAACAAGGGAGATGGGTGGATGAAATTCGAAAGCATGCCGGAGTGACATGGAGGAGACTGGCACAAGACAGACCGTTGTGGAGGAAACTTGGGAAGACCTACGTCCAGCAGTGGATTGATAATGGTTGACAATGATGTTGATGATATATATATATGTACATTATATTGACAAAAGTCACCAGACACCTGGAAGAGAAACACAAGATAGCATTTATAGACATACATTAGTACGGTGTCAGTCCACCTTTGGCCTTAATGCATGCACTGACCCTTCGAGACATGCTTTTAACAAAGTTTTGGAACACAGCGATAGGTATGCTCTTCCATTCAGTACATAATGCTGCTGGTAACTGTTGCTTAACAGTAGACCTTGGTTCCAAACTTCTAATGCAGTGCTCTAATTCATCCCATAGGTGCTCTATGGAATTAAGATCAGGGCTCTGTGCTGGCCAGTTCACACACAATATGGAATTATCGTCAAACCATGCCATAACATTTTATGGCTCGGTGCATTATCCTGCTGATACCAACAAGGATCGGTTCCATAGTATAGACACAGAGTTGGTAGGGCATAATTGTCCAGAATATCAAGGTAGACATGCTGGTTAACAGGTTTGTCCACGATAATTAATAGGCTGGGACCATACCACGAAAAACACCCCCACACGAGTACACTGTCAGCTCCAAACTTGACTATAGGAACAGTACACTGTGGTAAATAGCATTCCCCCAGCTGCTGCCATATACACACATGGCCATCAGACTGATGGATAATGTATATGGATTCATCAGTATATAGGACCCGTTTCCACTGATCTACAGTCTATTCTAAATGTTCTTTACATGAAATTCTCTGTGAATGGTACATGTACATACAGATGTTCCATCATTTTTACTCACCTGTACACTAAGGTCTTGTGTAGTACTCCGTCGATTAGCTATAACGACTCTCCTGAGGCTTGACATCCTCTATCACTGCTTTTCTTTGGACTGCAGGTACATTTTGCTGCTTTAAGCATGCCATGTTTCTTCCACTTATTTAGTACATCCAAAACAGTTGACTTGGGTATGTTTAAACGCTTCTTGGTTTCTCTTATGGACAACCAACTAATATAACACTCAACAATCTTTCCTTTCTCAAAGTCAGTTCTCTCCCGCCGTGATATTCTCACTCAACCTCACAGTGCGATATGATCGCGGTCAGCTACAGGCTTGTTTTTATACCGTTTGCAGCTGTACAGCACATCTTAAGAATGCAACAAATCCGTTCATTTGCTTTTGAAGGGGTGCCCGGTGACTTTGGTCAATATAGTGTATATATCATCATTGTCAACCATTATTAATCCATTGCTGGATGAAGATCTCCCCAAATTTCTTCCACAACTGTCTGTCTTCAGCCTGTCTCCTCCATGTTACTTGACCATGCTTTCAAATTTTATCCATCCATCTCCCATGTGGTCTTCTGGGTCTTTTTCTGTCCCTTGGTATCTAATCTTAAATTTCGGTTGTCCATCGGCAGTCTGTTGCTCTGGCAACATGTCAAGCCCCATTGCCTGAATCAGGGATTTTACTCTGATCATGATGTTTTCCACTCTTGCCATTTCCCTTATCCATGCTTTTTTTTTTTTTCCCTTGTGTGCAATCTTTGTATGTCATTTTTACTTAAGGTCCATGTCTCTGATCCATATGCAAGAACTAGAAGGTTGCATTGATTAAGCACTTTTCTTTTAAGACAGAATGGCATATTGCTCTTGAAAATTATACTGTTTCCTCCAAAAGCCCTCCATCCAAGTTTTATACGCCAATTAATTTCTTCATTAATGGGACTTTTGCTTGATATCTTGTCCATGATAAATGTAGGTAACAGTTATCTCCAGCTTTTCTCCATCAATCGATAAATATTCATTTCATTGTTCTGTCATCTGAAAGTTCATTTTTAATCCCCCTTCTTTACTCTTGCCTACAAATTCCTAGATCATACTCTGCAGCTCTGAAGGGGTAGTTGCAAAAAATGACGATGTCATCAGTAAAACAAAGGTGAGTTAAATAATCTCCATTAATCTTTATCCCTTTGTTTTCCCAGTTCAGTGACTGAAAGACATTTTGCAATGTGGCATTGAAGAGTTTGGGAGATATGGTGTCACTTTGTCTCACTCCCTTTCCAATTTTTATTGGTGCTGTATCCTCAAACAGCCGAATCTGTGCACCTCCATTTTCATAGATATTATTAATAATGCTAATGTATGCATTTTCAATACTGCAGGATTTCAAAGCCATTGGAATGGTTTCATACAATCAAAGGCATTTTCATAATCAATAGTTATATATAATATGATATCATATATATATATATATTATTAATAGGAGTTCATATTCCCTCCTTTGTTCAGTTAGTTTTCTCAGTACATGGATAGGATCTATAGTGCTGTAGCCACTCTTGAATCTAGCTTGTTCTCTAGGTTGAGCATGTCCAGTGTTACCTTCAAGTGATGTGAAAAAATGTTAGTGAAGATTTTATCAACCACTGATAGGAGGCTGATGGATCCTCAATGCCACCTTTTTTACGTAGTAGGATCATTGTATCATCATCATCATCATCATTGTCAACCATTATCAATCCACTGCTGGACGAAGGTTTCCCCAAGTTTCCTCCACAACGGTCTGTCTTGTGCCAGTCTCCTCCATGTCACTCCTGCATACTTTCGAATTTCATCCACCCATCTTCCATGTGGTCTTCTGGGTCTTTTCCTGTCCCTTGGAATCCAATCTAAAATTTCGGCTGTCCATCGATGGTCTGTTCTTCTGGCAGTATGTCCAGCCCATTGCCATTTCAGGGATTTAACTCTGATCATGATGTCTTCCACTCTTGTCATTTTTCGGATCCACGTGTTCCTCTTCTTATCTCTCCTGGTTACACCACGCATGCACCTCTCCATGCTTCTTTGAGTTGTCTGCAGCCTTTGTATGTCTCTTTTAGCTAAGGTCCACATCTCTGCACCATACGTAAGCACTGGAAGGATGCATTGATCAAACACTTTTCTTTTAAGACATAATGGCATATTGCTCTTGAAAATTATGCTGTTTCTTCCAAAAGCTCTCCAGGCAAGTTTTGTACGCCGATTAATTTCTTCACCAATGTGACCCTCACTTGATATCTGCTGTCCAAGATAAACGTACGTGTCTGTTATCTCCAGCTTTTCTCCATCAATCGATAAATCTTCATTTCTTGTAAAAGCATTGTACATCACTTTTGTCTTCTGAAAGTTCATTTTTAATCCCACTTCTTTACTCTTGTCAGCAAGTTCCTGTATCATACTCTGTAGCTCTGATGGGGTAGTTGCAAAAATGACTATGTCATCAGCAAAATGAAGGTGGGTTAGATAATCTCCATTAATCTTTATCCCTTTGTTTTCCCAGTTCAGTGATTGAAAGACATTTTCCAATGTGGCATTAAACAGCTTTGGAGATATGGTGAAACCTTGTCTCACTCCTTTTCCAATTTTTATGTGTGTTGTATTTTAAAACAGCAGAATCTTTGCACTTGCATTTTCATAGATGTTATTAATAATATTAATGTATGCATCTTCAATACCGCAGGATTTCAGAGCCATTGCAACTGCTGATGGTTTCACCGAATCAAAGGCTTTTTCATAATCGATAAAAGCCATGCACAATGGAAGCTCATATTCCCTCGCTCTTTCAATTAGTTCTCTCAGTACGTGGATATGATCTATTGTGCTGTAGCCACTCCTGAATCCAGCTTGTTCTCTCGGTTGAGCCATGCCCAGTGTCATCTTCAAGCGGTGTGAAAGAACTTTAGTGAAGATTTTATAAACCACTGATAGGAGGCTGATAGGTCTGTAGTTCCTGAGATCCTCAATGTCACCTTTTTTATGTAGCAAGATCATTGTAGCGTTGTTCCAATCCTCAGGAATCTTCTCTTCATTAAGGCATCGAGTGAAAATTTGGGCGAGTACTGTTTCGATTTCTCCACTTGCTTCTTGTATGATGTCTACAGTAATTCCATCTTCTCCTGGAGCTATTCCTCGCTTCATGTTCTTGATTGCATGTGCAACTTCTGCTGGAAGGACTGGAAGAACTCTGGTACTGGTACCTTTCATGATGTCTGGAGTACATGTATCATCCCTTTCATATAATTTGGAGTAGAAATCTTTCACTCTTGTCAAAATTTCGCCTCTATTTCTTGTTACAGAACCATCTTCTTTTCTCAGAGCCATAATCTGTTTTTTCTCCTTACTGAGATGTCCGTTTGCTATCTTTAGGCTTTGGTTGTTTACAATTGCTTTCCTTACTAGTTCACAGTTGAATTTCCTTACGTCTTCAGTGATACTTTTTCGTACTGTCTTGCATAGCTCTATATATTCCACTTTGGAAGTCACATCTTCTTTAGTTGTCCTCATCACTCTTCTTTTTTGCATCAACATTTTGGTTTTTCCTGATAATTTGTTCACATGCAATTTGTTCTTAGACCCAGCTAATTTTGTTGCTGTTTCCATAAGAGCTTTGGTTACTTTTCTGTTAACTTCAGAAATATCCACTTCTTCCGATGTTAGGCCTTCTAAAGCAGAGAATCTATTCTTCAGTTCCAATTTGAAGGTATTATGGTGTTTTTTAAGGTTGGTTATGTCAATACATTTTTGTTTGTCTTATGAGCTCATAAGGATCATTGTATATATGTAAATATATATACATGAGGGCTGTACCAAAAATAATGCAAAAGTGGACATGACTTTTATAATAACTGAGAGAGGTCATTCAAATTGCACATGTTGGTAGCAAACCTCTTCCTCTATTACATGGTTCATCCACTTTTTTAATCAGAGAATTCCAGGACATTTCCAGGATGTTTGGACTTTTTTCAGGACATACGATCCAAACACTCCTACTTAAAATATAGTGAAACCATAGGTCTATTCAACCTGTAAACTACAACAAAAAATTCCCTACATGCTTGAGCAAACTTAATACAGAATGTAGAACGCTGAAAATTATGTATGCTACAGCTAATAGGAAACTCAGAATCACAGATAAATAAATACTGAAATACCAAAATTGTCACTGAAAATGTAACCAGGTTTAATTTTTACAAAACTTCTATATACATTGTATTATACTGATTTTGAGAAAAACATATTTTTCTATTTCGGCTTCAGTTTAATTATTGAAGCAAATTACAGAATATAAAAACAAAACTCAAAAATATTGGGTTGTCACAAAAGTCATGACGTATTTTAGCCATGTTTTGCAAAGGTCATTTATTGATAGAAAGAACAAAGATCAATCAATGATATAATGCCTGTTTTGTTTGATAACCTTTTGCCATCTTTCAGTGAGCTGCAGAATGCCTCGTTCGTAGAAGGACCTATCTTTTGTGGTGAAAAACTGTACAAGGTGCTGATTTACAGCCTCATCTGAATTGAACGTTATACCACGCAAGGACTGTTGAAGAGAGTGAAACAAGTGGAAGTCTGACGGTGCAAGGTCAGGCGAGTATGCTGGGTGTGGCAACACATCCCACCCAAGCTCCAATAATTTTTGGCGGGTGATTAAACTTGTGTGTGGTCTCGCATTGTCGTAATGGAACACAACACCTTTACCATGAACAAGCTCTGGACGTTTATGGATGATGGATTCGTTCAAACTGTCCAATTGCCGACAGTACACATTGAAATTGATTGTTTGGTTCCGTGGTAGGAGCTCGAAAAACACGACACCTTTAAAATCCCACCACACTGAGACCAGAACCATCCGCTGATGAATGTCTGCTTTGGATGTCGTTTGAAGCGAAGCAGCACGTCAGGACCAAGACCGTTTGTGCAGCACATTGTTGTACACAATCAACTTTTCGTCACCAGTTATCAGTCGCTTCAAAAAAGGATCGTTTTCCTCACGTTTAATGGACATATCTATCGCAGATGTTTATGCGCGCCGTCAATTGAGCTTCTTTGAGTTCATGAGGATCCCACACATCGAGCTTGCTTACGTATCCCAGCTTCTTCAGGTGGTCATGAATGCTTGAATGATGGATGTGCAATGTGTCTGCAATCTCTCGTGTTGTGTAACGTGGGTTTGACTCAATCAATGCCATGATTTGGTAGTCATCAACCTCGGTTGGCCTCATGGACCGAGGAGCATCGTTGAGGTCAAAATCACCAGCACAAAATTTTGTGAACCACTGCTGGCTCTGACATTCTTGTAGAGCATTATCACCGTACACTTTACGCAACTTTTCACAAGCTTGACGCGTGTTCTTCCCTTTACGAAAATAAAACAGTAAAATACGGCGAAAATGCACAGTTTGGTCTTCCATCTTCAACTTGATGTCAAATCTCTGCAAATCAACCAAATCGCTCACTATTTCTTTTAGACTGCAGCTAGAACTGGCACCTGTCGAATGCCATAGCGATAACAGAGCTTCGCAAGCCTCTAGTACTTTCAAAACCGCCCAACCGCCATCGGGTGCCAAAATACGTTATGACTTTTCCGACAACCCAATATATAGGTATAAAATCTATAGTTTACAATATAAATGTGATATTACTCTTGAAATGCTTTCATATACCACACAATCAATATACAAAACACTATTCATATTTAATGATTTTGAAATAATGCTTACATTGGGAATTTAAGGATAAAGAAAGGTGAAGTATTTGAAAAATTATCAAAGGAACAAAAGGATTATTATTTTTTAAACATATACAGTCAAACCTCGATTTAACAAACTTCAAGGGACTAACAATCTTGTACATAAAATTGCGAAATTCGCTAAATCGAGGAAACCTTTCAAATGAAACATTCAAATTAAGCTAGTGTTCATAATAGAATAGGTAAGCAGCTATGTTCTCTTTCTTTCAGTGACTAACTTTTCTAGTGCTACCTGTGTTCATCAAAACTTTGTACGTAAACAAGCTGTGTTGTTTAATTTGAGCTGTAGATTTAACACTGAGAAAAAAAGGAAAAAAATAAGCGAAATTTGGCAAAGAATTCCATAGGTTCAGGAATGGGTACGTACCATGTGTGTCCCTGACTTCACAGAGTGTTATTCTTCTGTCTGTAGCTGAAATCAAGAATCCCCAGGGTACTCTAGATTTCGTCCCCCATACCTCCTTTCATTTTCCAGCTTCCCACCCATGCAAGAAAACGGTGAACTCCTTTGGAATTTGTTGGTCATTTGCTTCTCCCTGTAAAAAGCTTATGCTTGATAGTTGGAGGAAAGATGAACTGATTTATGATTCCGTCAAGCTGTTTTGCAGATGGTGTTCTTTGAAATGCTGGTTAACTGCATGCATAAAATTTTCCTGTTACGTGAAGCTCTCTTTTTAGTTGACTTTTAATGTGAAAATGCTGGTTAACATAGTTTGGTGGCTTAAAAAAAATGTTCGCTAAATTGGGGAAATGTGTTCGTTAAATCGCGAAACACCAAGCATTAATTTCCGTGTGGTTTCGTCCGGACCACAAAAAATGTACGTAGAATCGTGAAATTCGTTAAATCACAGTCCGTTAAATAGGGGTTTGATGGTACTCATGCGAGCAAGGATTTGTGTTACATTTTATTTAGGGAAGGAATTTTCAACATAATATTGCAAATCAAGCTATATTTTAAATTTGTACTCACCAGCAAACAAAGTATGCACAAAAATTTCCAAAATGAAATGATGAGAATAATGGGAAAACTTTAAATCCAAGGGCTATGTGTACTGCTGCATTCATTAGGGATCAAGATAATTTAACTAGGCATGATTAGAAAACTAATTATAGCAGATGGAAAGTGATTAGTTAGCTCAGAAAATACTAAAAAAACAACTAGATTTAAATTCCTGATAACAGAAAACAATCGGATTTTATGGCAAACTTTTACATAGAGTATTCATTAGCAAATTTTAGTAAAGGCCAAACTAAACCACAATAAAAAAAAAAAAAAAAAAAAAAAACCAGCTACCTAACTTCCGCCAATGGCAAAAAAGTATGTTACAAAAATTAACAAATGGCACACAAAAAGTTTCTCATAACAGAGGGAAGGTATCAGAGACAGAGATTTTCAAATCAAACAGCTAAAAGAAGAGATACAGAAGGAAACATGATATTGGGTTGCCGGAAAAGTCATGACGTATTTTAGCCATGTTTTGCAAAGTTCATTTATTGATAGAAAGAACAAAGATCAATCAATGATATAATGCCCGTTTTGTTTGATAACCTTTTACCATCTGTCAGTGAGCTGCAGAAAGCCTCGTTCATAGAAAGACCTGTCTTTCGTGGTGAAAAACTGTACAAGGTGCTGATTTACAGCCTCATCTGAATTGAACGTTATACCACGCAAGGACTGTTGAAGAGTATATGAAGCCATGCTGACAAGGGACGTATTACAGGTATATGAAGCCATGCTGACTAGGGACATATTTAGAAGGGGGCCAAAGTCCCCCCCCCCCCCCAAATATGCTTCATTTTTATGTTATCTGTCAAAATAAGGTTAAATAATCAAACTGTGCTTTCCAATATAATTTTTATATATGTATGTTAAATCAAAATTTGTGTTATGAGAAAAGTTTCTGAATCATGAATATTTACTGCAGGAAAAATCCAACTGCTATGTACGGATTCAGTGAAAGATCATTGCACGAAGGAGACAGAGGTCAGAGAAAGAAGGGTGGCTTGTATCCTTGGTCAGGAAAACGGCTGTAGGTTTTTGCGGCGCCAACTACTAAATTGACCAGACCAGGGATGGCGTCACCGCTCCTCTCTGCCTGGCGCCGGTTGTTACTAGGACATGTGCAGTGACACTCGACACCTCACTTCACTGCCCAGCCACCTGTTTTTTACTTTACTGATTCCGAGCTGTGCATTGGCCATGTAGGTGGATTCTTTCATTTTCAAACAGAGTGAGAAAGTGAAACTTCTGTTTCTGTTTTGTCTATATCCTTGTAATTCAAAATCAGTATTTATTCGCTCTTTCCCGCAGCTGCTTAAAACAGTTTGTTGAGGTTATTTCAAAAATGAAACTATTTCATCAACAATGTCTGTTGACTTTCTGTAACAAAAAAGGGCTGTGGAAACTGAAATGCTAGCTAAACCCACTGATATTGAAGTTCCAAACCAATGCATTGAAAGCGGGAGTAATCCAGAAAATTATAAGCTTCAACCAATACGCATGAAAAATGACGGAGATGCAGATGGTAATGAAAAGTCTGAAAGCATTTCAGATTCGAACGACATAGGATTGTATGCAGGTAACAGTGAGCTTGTCAATTTTTTGAGCGACGAGAAAAAAGTGGATTTGTTACATAGCATATGGAAACCTATTGCGAAATATAGATTCCCTAAAAAAATCAGTTCCAGTCACAATAAAAATCATATGAGAACATTCCAAATTAAATGGCTAGAAGAGTATAAGTGGCTGTCATATTCATGTCTGAAAGAAGGTTCATTTTGTAAATATTGTGTTTTATTTTACAAAAAAGATATTGCTGGTAAAGGCAAATATCAGACTTTGGGTAGCCTCGTTACAAAGCCTAGTACCGATTTAAAAGATGCGAGGGAAATATTAAAAAAACATGAAAAGAATAAATATCACAAAGATGCTGTATTGACAGCTGAAAATATTGCATCAATAATTCATAAAAAACAGGATAGTATAATTTTACATATGAATAAACAGAAAAAGCAAGAGATAATTGACAACAGGAAAAGGTTGATTCCTTTTGTGCAAACAATTAGATTATATGGAAGGCAGCAGATACCTCTTAGGGGAAAAGTTGATTCTGGAAGAATTTTGCTTGAGGAACCAGCAAATAATGATGGCAATTTTTGCACTTTATTAAGATATCATGCAAATTCTGGAGATGCCATTTTAAAAGAAAACTTAGAAACTAGTGGAGGTAATAGCATGTACACAAGTTCAGTAATACAGAATGAAATAATAAACATCTTTGGGGAACTTATTCGACAGAAAATTGTAGCAAAGGTAAAGCATTCAAAAAGTTTTTCAGTATTGGCAGATGAAACAACTGACATTAGGCAAATAGAACAGTTTTCACTGTGCATCAGGTATTTTGATGAAGAAGAACTGAAATTATGAGAAGATTTTCTGGCTTTTATACCAGTGAAAAATTTAACAGGCTGTTCTCTTGCAACAACAATAATGGAAAATTTAGTGAAATTGGGTTTTGATTTGAATGCTATGAGAGGGCAGGGGTATGATGGGGCTGCAGCAATGCAAGGACAGTTTTGTGGAGTGCAGGCCTGTATTAGAAAAAATATCCCAAAGCAATATATACTCATTGCATGTCCCATTCCTTGAACTTATATTTGTCGGATGCTAGCAAAATGCCTAGCATAAGGAACTGTATGAGAGTTATATCAGATACATGTTCGTTTTTCCATGCTACTGCTAAATGTACCAGTGTTTTGAAAGAAAGTATCCAGTGACTGCTACCTGATTGCAAGAAAGTTAAGATGAAAACTCTATGTGAAACTCGATGGATCCAAAGGCATGATGCCATTATGTTTAAAGAAGGTCTGCATCCTATTATATCATCCTTAGAAGCGATTAATCAAGAAGAGTCAGCAGAATCATCTGTCATAGCACACACTTTGCTCAACTCTATATGTCAGTTTTCATTTCTAGTGGAAACTTTTGTCCTTAGTAAAATATTATCCATCACATACAACCTACCTGAAAACTTCCAAAACAAGCAAATCGACTTAGTCGATGCATTAGAAAAAATATCAGAAGTTACAACACTGCTAAACAGCATGAGAACTGAAGCATAAAAATCCTTCAGCTTAATTTATGATGATGTAAAAAGATTGGCTGTAGGCCTCAAAGTAGCAGAAGAAGTTCCACGTAGATGCAGTATACAAAAAAATAAATGCAATGTCCCATATTCAACTCCAGAAGAATATTTCCGCAGAAGTATATTTATACCCTTTGTGGATGATATAATTGAATCATTAAATGAAAGGTTTCAATCACAAAAAGAAACACTAACTTCATTGCAAAACATTCTACCAGTTTTTGCTGTGAAGAATGATTATTCCCAAATATTATCTGCAGTGAAAATGCATGAATCTGATTTAGGATATTCTGATGTAGCAGAAAGCGAGTATCAATTACGGTGTCGAAAATGGGAAAAGGAAAAAGCAGAAGTGCACCCCAAAAATGCAGTTGAAAGTTCGGCATCATGCAATAAGAACTTATTTCCCAACATTTATATTTTGCTTCACATCTTGGCAATTCTTCCTGTAACCTCAGCATCAGTGGAAAGAAGCTTTTCCAGTCTTCGTCGATTGAAATCTTATTTGAGAAACACTACATCAGAGTCAAGACTGAATGGGCTAGCTTCATTATCTATTCATAGAGACATTCAAGTTGAAGATGAAGAAGTCACTGACAAATTCAGAAATAAGCCTAGAAGAATAAATCTCAGTTTTGAGGAATTAGGTGAGTCCAATTAATTTCATTATTTCTCAAGGAGAAATTTGTTTCTGTCACTGTTTTTTTTTTTTTTTTTTTTTTTTTTTTTTTTAATATGTACTCATCAGCTTAATTTAGGTATATATGTATGTTATATACCTAAAAAAACTAAAAAGAAATACCTTTTTTTATTACTGACATGTTTTTTTTTCGTTTTTTATTAACTTCCATTTTATCCTGGTGGATTTCAGAAACTTCCAATTTTTCGCCCCCCCCGAATTTTTTTTTATTTCTGCATACACCCCTGATGCTGACTGCAGTGCATCTGCCACCTGCTAGAGGGTGCGTGGTGGAGGATCCATAGTGCGAACAACACGATCGAGGTGGTCCCACATGCTCAATTGAGTTTAAGTCTGGTGAATTAGGGGGCCAGGGAAGTACTTTGAAGTCTTCATCGTGCTCTTCCAACCACTCTTTGACATTTCTAGCTGTGTGACATGTCACATTGTCATGCTGGAAGATCCCATCCGCCCCAGGTAAGACAATCAGCATGTATGGGTGTACGTGGTCTGCAAGGAGGGATTCATAACAAATTTGGTCCATAGTGTCTTCCACAGGTATGAGCAGACCCAGAGAATGCCAAGAAAACATTCCCCAGACCATGACAATGGCCCCACCAGCTTGTGTTCTTCCAGCAATGGTTGAAGAGTGTTTCTTCTCCGATGTTTCTCACCTTATACGCCAATGTCCATCCGTTCGATGAAGCAGAAAATGTGACTCACCGGAGAAGGAAATCCTTTGCCAATCAGCGGAGGTCCAATTCCGATACTGCCGTGCAAATGTAAGCCTTTTCTGTCGATACACCTTCGTTAGCACAGGTGCAGTGACCATCCGTCTGCATCGGAGCCACATAGGCAGCAGAGTTTGCTGAACTGTCATTTTAGACACACTTCTGGTAGCCCCCTGGTTCATTCGGCCAATCGGCCCTCATGCACTTTCGAAGCTGATGTTCACCTCTCACATCAATGGCACGTGGTGCTCCACAGTTTCCACATCGCTTATTCACAATGGTGCCATTTCTCCAATCACAAGAATACACTTTAACCAGAGCAGCACACGAACAGTTCACAAACTGCACTGTTTCAGAAATACTGCCACCCTTGTCCCGAAATCTGATAATCATCCTTTTTTTTTTTTTCAAATCTGATAAATTGCTCCTTTTATCCATGATAGGAACGAGTGATATGTTTTCAGAATGTCTACAGCACACCTTATATACCAGTGTTGTCCAACATACGGCCCGCGGGCCACCTGCACTGTTCGGAATTTTAAAAATTCCAGGATTTAAAAGAGAAAAACAAAAATTGTAGAGAAACAATTTCTTCAGACTCAAATCATGCTAATTTTAGAGCTTAGCGCTCGATGAAAGTGCAGATATAAGTGATACAGCACAACTGGCAATCTATGTATGAGGAGTCATCGCAACTTTTGAAATCGTTGAGGAACTATTGACTTATGTCCACTGAAAGGCGCAACAACTGGAAAAGATCTTTTTGATGAGGTAAAACGTATGTTGGCAGAATTCAATCTCCAGGAGGATAAACTGTGTGGAATTACAACAGGTGGAGCCCCGGAGATGATAGGAAAGCATAATGGATTTGCAAATCTAATGCTGAAATCAGTGCCTAATAATGTCATCTCATGCCACTGCATCATTCACCAAGAGCAATTGTGTGCAAAGACCATGGATATGCAACAGGTAATGGACAAGGTTGTTTCAACAATCAATTTTATAAGGTCCAAGGGGTTCCATCATGGACAGTTCAAAAATTTTCTTGCAGAATTAGAATCATTAAATAGTGATGTAATTTACTTCATTCATGTTCGCTGGCTCAGCAGGACGGTGACACTGGCCAGATTCTGGGCACTGCTTGAAGAAATAAAGACCTGCTTTGCAAAAAAAAGGAAAAGATTAAAATTTTATGAATGACGATCAGTGGTTGAATGACTTGGCATTCCTAGTAGGTATCACTAAATATCTTGCAGACCTAAATGTGAAATTACAAGGGATCAACTTGTCCATAAACTGTACGAGCATGTCCAAGCGTTCGTGCAGAAGTTACAACTGTTTCAGCAACAGTCGATTGTGAAAAAAGTTGTCGATTTCACTACGTTATCAACAAGGCCATCTGAGACAGTGAACCATAAAAAGTACTCCGAACTGATTGAAAAACTTAGTGGTGAATTCACAGAAAGATTTTCGGATTTCAGAGAACACGATGGTGAAATGAAGTTGTTTTCAGATTCATTCGGAACCGAAGTCAGTGATGCTCCTGATAAGTTGCAGATGGAACTAGTAGATATCAAAAATGACACACCATGAAAAGAGTATTCATACAGTATGATTTGTTAACATTTTATAAAAAATATGTTCCCTGTTTCTTATCCAAATGTTTCAAAACACGCCCTTCGATGCACTGCACTGTTTCGTAGCACATATTGCTGTGAACAGCTATTTTCAAGGATGAAAACCATAAAAAAAAATCAAAGTTCTATCTGACAGACAAACATCTTACTGGAATTCTGCGCATCACTACATCAAGTGTACGGGCAGACACTGACTACCTGTGTAAGCAAAAGCAATGTCAGACCTCACATTAACTGAGTGTTTGGTTTAACAACGAAAGAAAAGGTAATAAATTATGTTTAACGTTCATTTTTTTTGGAAATTTTCATGTCTAATTTTACTGGGTTTTTTTTTTAACGAATTTGCAGCAACCGTTGGCCTGCGAGTTCCGTGAAAAATGTTAAAGTAGCCTTTTACACAAAAAGGTTGGACAACCCTGTTATATAAACTCCAAGCTAGCTCACCACATGTGCCTTTGCATTCATTGGCTATGCGCTGTTGACGCCAAAAGTAAGAGGTGGTCACAATAATGTGACTCGACTGTGCACATACAATTTATGCGCTTGTAGGTGCAAAGATTTTGATCTATAAGAACCATACTCAAAGATTTCAATTGGGAAAGGGGGGGTCATAATTAATGGTTTTTCACCTGGGCCACGATAAACTATGTACTACCTATGTAATGCTCTGCTCCCTTAGAAGATAATACTGGGTTGCTGGCTAATCAGCAGAGCTTCCCCCTTCCCAGCAAGGGAGACAGTCTCAAAAATGTTCCAACTTAGTTCTGAATTTCATGATAGAAATTTTTAAAGACTGCTACATACCTACATATGTACACTTTGCCCTTGGCCTCTCTCTTTTATCCAAACGATCGGCTTTCAGGTTTTGAAGTGCTGGAATAACACATCTGTGTCATCACTAGGGCGCAGATTTTTATGACATGTCATATTTCATCCTAGAAAGTCATATTTTGTTCTTTTGAAAATGTTAGGTCATATTTTTGACTAATTTTGTAATTAACGCTATATTTGGTTATATTTTAGCCAATTGTTGGCTTTGCAAATGTGAAATGACGTCATTGCAGGGACCTTTCCCGTGTCTTGTTGCAGTGAAATTCCACTGCTTTTTGACTGAGCATTGTTCCAACTCATGGAATTGAAACCTATTTTTAAAATGGGAAGCAGCACCATCGGAAATAATTGTAACTTTATGGAAAATGTCCATACTACAGTGAATTAACATATCTTCGATATGCTTCATTGCTAGCAAAGCATGTGCAGAATCATGAGATTTGTCATCGCTAACCGTGGTATAACTTCGTATTTCATTGCCAGAGTATGCAACCACAGAAAATATGGAAACCTGGTCATTTTTCCAGTAGAAACTTTGGATTTCATTGGGCAGAATAACAGATTAGTTTTCTGTAAAATCAACATGAAGTAATAAATTAGTAGGCTATTCCTTGATGTGCATCTTTTCTTTTGAAATAGCCTGTCTATGTACATCTTTGATATGACGGCGTGGCAGCACTTTCAAAGCGCATTTAATAAGTTTTGGCAAAAATAAATCGAAATTTGTTTGTTTTTTATTGAGTCGCCATCTTTCAAAAGCGCAAACGTACATCTAAGGCAGTATTTATTTCATTTATGCCAAGAAATTCCACTGTTAAACCATCTGCACCAGGGCACTCTGCCCATTCAAGGAGAATACATTTTTCATTTTCTAATGAGCATACTAGACAATTAAACATTTTGTTACAAATTACATCACTGGAAATATTTCCTAAAATGTTTTTCAGGGCTATTAGGCTGAGGTCAAAGTTAGCACAGTACACACATACATGCCGAGCCAGATGCAGGATGATAAACTTCGTCCAGGTGCTATAAAATTTATCAAATAAAGGTAACTTGATCACGCTAGTTATGTTACAAGAAAAGAACTTTTACAAGAAAGTTCGTAATATGGGAGCTTTCAACTTTATCTTAGGTCTTCATCACGCCAATGGAGGACTAAGATTGTTGCCAGATTCTACATTTGAATTTTTTCTATTTTTGTTGCCAAAACTTAGAATTGATCTCCAGATCATCGTGATGCAGAGAGCAGATTCGGAATTGCAAGTCATTGGGTTGAAAATAATTTCTAGGCTTTCATGGTAACGGAGGGCAAAACGATTGTCAAAAAAAGCAATTCGTTTTGCTTCGTTCCAGCGGGGAAATGCAGATGTGTCTTCCATTGTCAAAATAGACAAGGCTGTATATTAGGGTTGGCTTTCAAAACATCTTTTTATGTTCTAAAATTCTGTGCTTAATGCTCCTGTATGTGCTTCCAATGTATAAGTTATCACCTGTTGAAGAAGAGATAGGAATGCAATAAACTCCAGGAAGGTCCAGATTTTCAACTTTGTCCCTATCCCTTTGTAGAAGTTTCAAGATGTTTGGGGGGGGGATTTAATGGCAAGATGGTAACTAAAACTTCTAAAAAGAATCTGTAACTTATAAGCATAGGAAGGATGGTAAGGAACAGAACCAGAGAATTTCAGGTTTTCCTTCTTTTGAGGATGGAGGCATTCAATTTTTGAATTGTTTTCATATTTCTTTAAGAGGGAGTTGACTGTAAGAGAGGGCTATCGTAGAAATTTTGGAGAATTCTTCTTGAAAAGAAAGTTGGTTGTTGCAAATGATATGAGCCCTGTGGATGTAAGACTGACTTCAATGATGCAAGCTTGTAGAGATGCAGAGTGAAAGATTTGTAGGGAATGATGTTAGTGGCTGCAGAAGGTTTATGATAGACGGAATGAGTGATGAAGAGATCAGAGATCAGAGTTTCTACAAATAGAGACATCCAGGAAATCAGTTTTGTTGTTTACTTCCTTAGATTTAGTGAGATTAATGGAAGGAAATTTCTCCATAATGGAGTTGATCAGAATCTGTAATTCAGACTTGGCATGTGGCCAGCTAATGAAAAAGTCATCTACATATCTTAACCACAGGGAAGGTTGAAAATGGTGGTGAGGAATCATGGAAACTTTAAAATGTTGCATGTAGAATGCAGATCTCTGCAAGAAGAGGGAAAAGAGGTGAGCCCATGGGGAGACCAGATTGTTGTTTGTACACAATTTTGTTGAAAACAAAACAACTGTGTTGATGAATGGTGTGGAAACAATCATAAAGACCTTTGATAAGAGTACCGGGTGGTTCGACATGAAGAATCAATTTCTTCATGAGGAGCATGTAGGACTCAAAAAATGGTACAGAGGGGAACAAAGATTCCACATCAAGAGTATATAGATTAACACTTGGAGAAAAGGAATTAGGAAGTTTGTGGATGAAATCTGAAGTAGAGACAACAGTATGAGGATGGTTGGCTGCCAGAGATTTGCATTTAAGGACCAATTTCTTTTCAAGGTTTACTGCTGGATTAAAAGAATATTCAACTAAAGGTCTGATGGGGTTACCAGCTTTATGCAGTTTAACTTGCAGGAAAAGCCTGGGAGTCCTAAAGTAGGGAGGGGGCTGGCCATATACCAAGTCTGAATTTCAGACCCCGATCAACTCCATTACGGAAAAATTTCCTTCCATTAATCTCACTAAACCTAAGGAAGTAAACAACAAAATTAATTTCCTGGATGTCTCCATTTGCAGAAACTCTGATCTCTCGATCACTCATTCCGTCTATCATAAACCTTTTGCGGCCACTAACATCATTCCCTACAAATCTTTCACTCTGCATCTCCACAAGATCGCAGCATTGAAGTCTTACATCCACAGGACTCATATCATTTGCAACAACCAACTTTCTCTTCAAGAAGAATTCTCCAAAATTTCCACAATAGCCCTCTCTCATGGTTTCCCTGCTCTTACAGTCAACTCCCTCTTAAAGAAATATGAAAACAATTCGAAAATTGAATGCCTCCATCCTCAAAAGAAAGAAAACCTGAAATTATCTGGTTCTGTTCCTTACCATCCTTCCTATGCTTATAAGTTACAGATTCTTTTTAGAAATACAATATCTAAAGTATTATTTACCTGACATTGTCAAAGTATTTTGCACGTTGTTGCTCTGTAAGGCATGTGCTCCCGGCCTGAGAGGTCTTTTTGTTACGGGTTTTTGGTTAGTTATAAAAATTTTTAGAAATAAAACAATTAGGTTATATATTTTCAGTTCTACATTCATTCATTCTCACAATCAAACGTTTTAAATTTACATTAATTAAAAGATTTTAGTAGAAAGAGTTATACTTATTGGGTCAGGAGACGTCTCACACGAGGTTCGCCATCACCACGTTACGGCGAGCGCTTTCGGTAACATCATACTACCATCGTCGGGCCTCTACTTCTACACAAGGGTTCCTCGCGTGCGTGCAGACCTGGAGTTGCTTGTCGGGAATCGACATGACCGCAAACCTTCCTTTTGATTCCCGACAAGCAACTCCAGGTCTACACGCACGCGAGGAACCCTTGTGTAGAAGTAGAGGCCCGACGATGGTAGTATGATATTACCGAAAGCGCTCGCCGTAACGTGGTGATGGCGAACCTCGTGTGAGACGTCTCCTGACCCAATAAGTATAACTCTTTCTACTAAAATCTTTTAATTAATGTAAATTTAAAACGTTTGATTGTGAGAATGAATGAATGTAGAACTGAAAATATATAACCTAATTGTTTTATTTCTAAAAATTTTTTTATAACTAACCAAAAACCCGTAACAAAAAGACCTCTCGGGCCGGGAGCACGTGCCTCACAGAGCAACAACGTGCAAAATACTTTGACAATATCAGGTAAATAATACTTTAGATACTGTATTTCTAAAAAGACCTCCCAGGAGTTTACTGCATTCCTATCTCTTCTTCAACAGGTTTTACTTATACGTTGGAAGCACATACAGGAGCATTAACCACAGAATTTTAGAACATAAAAAAGATGTTTTGAAAGCCAACCTTAATACAGCCTTGTCTATTTTGACAATGGAAGACACATCTACAGTCATTTTGCCCTCTGTTACCGTGAAAGCCTGGAAATTATTTTCAGCCCAATGACATGCAATTCCGAATCTCCTCTCTACATCCCGATGATCTGGAGATCACGTCTAAGTTTTGGCAACAAAAATAGAAAAAATTCAAATGTAGAATCTGGCAACAATCTTAGTCCTCCATTGACGTGATGAAGACCTAAGATAAGGTCGAAAGCTCCCAACTTACGAACTTTCTTGTAAAAGTTATTTTCTTGTAACGTAATTAGCGTGATCAAGTTACCTTTATTTTTTATTATTGTTACGTGTTTTGCCCACCATCGTCATATAAAATTTATAATGGCCCATCTTTCTTAAAAAAATTATAAATTTTTTATGGAACATGTGAGATATAACTTGGTTTTTATTACTCTTTGTCCATTTTCAATGATTACTAAAATAACATCAGATTTGTTGGGGCTCTGGTGGGAGCAATCAAAATTATCATCACGGTAGTACTGTAAAGCAGGGCTCGAAATACCTGGGTGCACAGGTGCACTGTGCACGTAAAAATTGAATTGTGCAACCAACTTTTTCTATATTTAGTGTTTTACACTATTTTGATGTTTGAACAAAATTTCGTGGGCCCATATCACATGAATGTAGGAAGAAGTCTTATTATGACACCCTCGTCCGAACCGTGGCCAACGAGAGCTCGCCCGGACTTTCTGATGATCAAAACAGTTCGTAAGGCAAAGGTTGTGTCAAAGCGATCAACTCTGGAGAAGAGAGAATTTAGACCACTTGAGAACCCGGCGACGACAGTGGTAGCGCACATGTGCTGCCGCTCTTGTCCAATGCATCGGTTCCTGTAACACTGAGGTAAAGCACTCTATTTTCGCTGGTGAAACAGCGAAAAAAAAAACGCCAATTCGTGGCATAAGATGATGATATTACCTTTCTCTTTTAAAAGTGCAACAAAGATAAATTCATTTGGGTCGTGCGGAAATATTCTTTCGTACTTGTAAACATTGATCATGAAAGTATCAATGTTTTTTAATGTGTCGCCGCCTATAGCATCAAAGTTAAAACATTGAGGTTTTTGCCCATTACTAGTGCAAACAATAGAAAGATCCCTCTCCGTTGTTACAGTGCAGACCTAAAGCTGTGTGCTGTCTTTGGAACTTTTGGTTTGTGCCTGGTTTTCCATTTTTGATTTTAATCTCTATCCATGGGATGAATAATTAAAACACTTTTTTTAAATGCCACCGAAGAAGCATCCTGCACCACCTAGCTTGAAAAATAATACTTTGCAGAAATATTTTCGTAAAGACGTGAGCGAAATCCCTAAAACAGCAGTCGTGGACCAAAGTGATTCCTTACTGCTTGACAAACAGATGAAAGGAATAAGGGGAAATGATGAAGTGAATAAAGTAATAGCAGAAAAGGTAAAGAAGAAATATTTGTTGAGATTGAAAGGCTAAAGAAATAATTAAAATCGTCGATGAAAATAAAGACAAAACTTTTTTTGAAATTGTGGATAAAGAAAAACTCAAAGAAATAATTCAAATTGAGAGAAATAAAGTGGAAGAAGTAATTTGCACTAAAACTTACGCTTTCCAAGAGACTTGGAAAACCGGACGTGATTGGCTTTCCTACAATGAACTCTTGAAAGCAATGTTTTGTATTGTTTGCCGGTCATATGACAAAACATCATGTGCAAATACCTTTCGTGATAATGGCTGTTGCTCTTTAAGGAAACGTATGGTTGAAGTACATGAGGAAACAACCAGCACATCTTAAAAGCAATGGAAGCAAGAACTGCACTTGCCAAAGCAAAGGATTTTCAGACCTCTATGCAGAGATCCATATTGAGGTTAGAAGAAAAGGAAATAAAGCAGTTACACACACTCCTTAAGATTGCTTTTTACACATAGCCAAACAAAATATGCCATTTACAGCATTGAGAAATTAAATTAAATTATTAAGATGTGTTGGATGTGAAGTAACTGAAACCTATAACAATGATAAGCAAGCCAAAACATTCGTTTCCTACATCAGTAAGGATATGAAATCAAATTTAGTTGCATCTTTGAAAGAAAGCATTTTTTTTCAATTTTAGCTGATGGCAGCACAGATCGCAATGAATGCAATGAAGAAATAATTTATATTAAATTTCTTGAAAAGGGAAGAACTGTCACCAAATTTGTAACTACAGAGCAAGTGCAACATGTTGATGCAAAAAGCATCAAGAATTCGTTGGAAAATGCTATGACAGATTGTTGGAACCTAAGTTTAGAAGAGACTAAAACAAGACTAATTGCTTGTACATTAGATGGTGCGGCAAGTAATTTCGGAGCTAAAAGTGGCGTCCACAAGCTACTTTGCGATAGTCGCAGTCATCTGTTTGGCATACATTGTTGTGCACTTAGACTGGAACTAGCAGTGAAAGATGTGATGCGAAGTTCAAAATATTTCACACAAATGGAGTCTGCTTTGAATGACTTATTTGTAATATATAAGTATTCTTCTAAGAACTGGTCAGAGTTACAAACAGTTGGTGAGTCATTAGAAACAAAAATTTAAAAACCTGTTCAAGTAGGAGGTGTTCGTTGGTTTTCTCACCATGATCCTGCCATTGATGTCTTGCCGAAGTGCTATGAGCCATTTATTATCCATTTGGAATCTCTTGCATCAACTGGCTCAGCAAAAACAAACAACGTGTCACAAGCATTTTTAAAAAATGAAATCCGTACATTATGCACTATTTTTGAACTTTTTTTCAAAATTAGTAAAATTACTTTCTAGTTTAAGCAAAGTACTTCAAGCAAATGACACTAGTCTAGAATATGCTCGCACAAAAATTGAAGCTATCCTTAACAATTTTAATGATTTAACATCTTGCATAATTTCCAGATTGAGATACAGAGAATGGTGTTCATATAGTATCAGAGAAGATTATGTTTCAGAAGGTAAACCTGTCAGAAGGTGCAAGTTGGCACTTAAGAAGAGCTGATTCTGCTTTATCAAAAAATTTCAAGAAAAGTGTATATCATCCGTAGCTGAAAAATTAGACTTGGCAAAGAAGCAAATCTTGAAAAAAGCACAACATATAATCAAACTGTGCAGTTCTTAGATTGAAGATAGATTTAAATTTTTTGTTAAAGATCCACTTTTGTGTGCATTTGTAGTCTTCGAGCCATGTTATTGGCCAAGCAGTGAACAAATTGTGATCTATGGGAACAACGAAATTGAGAGTTTATGGTTGCATTTTCAAATTCCACTGGAAGAAAATGGCTTTAATAAAGTTGAAGAGATGATCCAATGGAAAATGTTAAAGAAACATGTGAAAGACCTGTGGCAAAACCAAAAAAATGTCCATAGAAACCAAATTACAGAACTGTGGCAGAAAGTTATATCAGATGATGATGGGAAATATTGGGTATATAAATAAGTTTTGAGGGATTTCCGTTCAGTGTCGTACTTATTACTGCTCGCATGTATTTTAAGGTGGCAACACTGCGATATCGCAGTACGAGACGCCAGCTGTCAGAGTCAGTATACGACTTTTGATTGAGGTGCAAAGATGTATTTGTTTTACTCGATGGAAAATGGCAACTTTTGTCCCGACAAAACAGCATTTGCGGGAAGTGTTACTGCATTACTTTATTATCAAGAAAAGTGCTGCCGACAGCTATTGCTTAATGTCAGAAATCTATGGTGAACATTCCCCATCCATAAAAACATGTGAGTATTGGTTTAGACGATTGAAAAGGAACGATTTCGATGTCAGTGATAAAGAACGTTCTGGACCACCCAAAAAAATTGCTGATGCCGTATTGGAAGCTTTACTCGATGAGGATCCGTGCCAAACCCAAAAGAACTAGCAGCAGCATTAAATGTTAGTCAACCATGCATTTCACAATGTTTAGCTGCCATGGGAATGGTGCAAAAAGAAGGGAATTGGGTTCCACATGCTTTGTGGGAAAGAGGCCTTGAACGTCGAAAAACCATTTGCGAATTGCTGCTTAAAAGGCAAAAAATAAAGTTTGTTTTGCATCGAATTATTACTGCCGACAAGAAATGGATATGGTATGATAACCCTAAACAGCAGAAAGCATGGGTGAAGCCAGGTGAACCAGGTCCTTCAACGCCAAAACGCAATATCCATGGTTCAAAGATAATGCTATGTATCTGGTGAGACCAGAAGGGTGTGATCCACTATGAACTGCTGAAACCGTCAGAAACTATTACTGGTGATCGGTATCGAACCCAATTAAAGCGTTTAAAATGAGCTCTCACGCAAAAATGGCCGGAATGGGAGAATAGACACAACAAAGTCATCTTACAGCATGACAACGCAAGACCACGTTTCTCGACCTGTGAAAAAGTACTTAGAAGGATCCGACTGGGAAGTTCTACCCCACCCGCCATATTCGCCAGATATTGCGCCATCGGATTAACATTTGTTCCGGTCGATGCAGTCAGCACTTTCTGGAGAACGGTTTAGTTCTTATGAAGACATCAAAAATTGGCTGGACAACTGGATCTCTTCCAAGGAACCGGAATTCTTCCTTCGAGGCATATGTTCACTGCCCGAAAGATGGGGTAAAGTTGTAGCTTCAGAGGGAGCCTACTTCGATTAATATTAAAATATTGTTTCTGTTCTCCAACGTGTTTTGTTCACCTCAAAACTTATTTATATACCCAATATAAAGATATTCTCAGTCTGATACAAATGGGAAGTGTGATTCCCCTCAATACAGCTGAGTGTGAGCGGGGATTTTCTTTAATGGGACATGTGAAAACTGACTGGAGATGCTCCCTTCATCCAAACACACTGAGTGATTTAATGCATATCAATCTAAGTGAAGAGACATTAGATACTTTTTGTCCAGAAAATGCTGTGCTGCAATGGTGGGAAAATGCAAAAAGAAGAGTGGACACTAAACCTTATGGGGAAAGAACTGAAAAGGTTACAGCTTGATAACAATTTGATAACAAGAAACAGTACACCAATTAAGTAGTAAATAGTAACACTGTACTAGTGGTCCAATTTCGTGGCGTAGAAAGTAGACACATTAGCGTTTCCAAGCTTTCGCACATCAACCAGATGGCTTTTTCAAGTTTCTGTCTAACTTCCTCGAAAAAGCCATCTGGTTGATGTGTGAAAGCTTGGAAACGCTAATGTGTCTACTTTCTACCCCAATAAATCGGACCACTAGTACAGTGTTACTATTTACTAAGGTTACAGCTGATGATTCTGATTGCCAACCAATGTATGATGATGAATAAAAAATTATTCATAAAGTATAATTTCTCCAAACAAAAAATTAATATTAAATATCTATTTCTATTAATTATATATCTATTTCTATTAATTAAACATATCCAATAATTTTAGTTTTCATTAGTAAATTAATATAAAAAATTTTAAATGTGCACCTGAAAAAAAAATTGTGCACCCAAATTTAGAAACTTAGGTGCACAAGGTGCATCTACATAAAAAATATAATTTGAGGCCTGCTGTAAAGTGATTTTAATATTGCCTTGGTTTAGTAGATTTCCCTTATATGGATCAGGTTCTCCACAGACATCTTTGAAGGGAAATTTTGAAGAATGCTGGTTTTGGACATATGTTGCGGAATTAATGTCATCAGATGAATTTTATCATTATATCTTATATTCGATCAAAGTACATCAATAACACTAAGTGAAGAGACATTAGATACTTTTTGTCCATTTAGAATTATGTGGTACTGGACTCGTATTTTCTCCTGAGTGAGAGGTTGATGGTAAAATTTCGGCCGGTGCTCCATAAATAGTAGATATTTGGCTTGAAATTGTTTTTTTTTTTTTTTTTTGATTGAAGGTTTAACGACCACCGTGAGCAACTCAATGGGCTATAAGCAGTCGCCCGTCCCCCTAATTTAGGGTCACTGGTTCCAGGGAAGGGAGAGAGCCAGTGCCATAAGACAAACACAACATCCATGCCTCACCGGGATTCGAACCCGGACCCCTTTCGGATGAATGATCAGAGGCCATCGCTTAGACCACTGCGCCATCGGGGTGGCTTGAAATTGTTTCTTCAAATGCAGATGACAATTGTCGCCGTTTCCGAGTAATATATACAGATCGCTGGTGTCTCTTTTGCAGGGTGAGGAGCTAAGGCGACCTTTGAAAAAGGTGAGAAAGGTGACAATTTTTTTTAAAAAGGTGACTAAAAGGTGATTAAAAGAGACTTCTTGCCAATAGCACTAAATGACAAATATAGTTACAAAAAATATATATATATTTTTTTATAGTCCCCTAACAAAAAAGGCCAGTTAAGATCATAATAAATTTCTTTATTATGGTCCTGGATGGGGTATGGCCATTTTATTGTCATTATACACTGAAGGGCAATTGAATTAGAGATACCTGTCTAGTAACGTGTAGCACCACCTTTCACCCTGATGACGGCGGCGATTCGTCTTGGTATGGACTCGACAAGACACCAGAAGTGTTGGGAAGCCATACGGATCCACGACCCCTGAACAAGCTCCCACAGTTCACGAAGATTTGATGGAGGGGGTCAGATCCTCGAACATCTCTCTTGATGGCATCCCAGATGTGCTCGATGGGGTTGAGGTCAGGTGACCTAGCTGGCCAAGGAATCGAGGTCAAGTCGGTGGAGTGTTCATCCAACCATTCGGATACAATTCAGGAGAGATGGCATGGTGTATTGTCTTGTTGCAAGATGAGGTTCCCCAGTGGGATGTTGAAGACGCACAAATGGGAGCAAATGGTCGTCCAGGATATCCCGGTAATGTTGACCTGCGAGGGACGATGTCACACGTACCAGGGGTTCCATTTCAGTCCACGTAAACAGTCCTCAGACGAGAATGCTACCCCCACCAGCTTGAAGAGTACCCTGCTGGCAAGAAGGATCCATCGCTTCATGTGGTTTGTGCCATACTCGTATCCTGCCATCCTGCATGTACCAATGTGAATCTCGATTCATCAGTCCAGGCAACATTTTTCCACATGTCTAGGGTCCAGTGGCGATATTCTCGCGCCCATGATAATCTTTGCACCCTGTGATGTGCGGTCAGCAGCAGTACTCTAGTGGGATGATGGTTCTGGATGGTGCGGCTGCTTACACGTTTTTGTGCACCAGAGTTAAATTGCCAAGTGATTTCTTGCTCTGTGGCCTGTCTATCCGCTGTTACAATGCGAGCTTGCCGATGATGACCCCGCTCTTCCACATGCTGTTGTCCACGGCAGTTGGCCCTTGCAGGGATGGTTTTACCGGATTCGATGTACTCACGGTGCACCCATGACACAGTGGCTCATGAAAATCCCAGTGACTGCACGACTTCCGAGATGGAGTGACCCATTCGTCGAGACCCGACAATTTGCCCACGATCAAATGCGCTTAGATCCTTTGTCTTACCCATACTGCATCCGACTCTTACTGATTCCCGTCGCATCACTCCTTATATTGTCGGATCACTGCATAGGTCATGTCGTTTCCGTTTACAGGGCCTCCCACAGCACCACATTTGCATAACGCCAGCTGCCTCTAATTCAATTGCTCTTCAGTGTATAATTTTACAGAAAAAAAAATTACACAACATTCTGAAAATCTAATGACGTACAATTCTCATCAATGTTCCAGAAAAACATTTCTGAAGAACAAACTGTTGTTTGGCTTACTGTTTTCTAGGCATCTTAGCAAAAAATGACGCAATTATACTTGATTTTCTTTTCTCAAGATTCTTCTGAATGATTTCCACTTTCTTTTCTCTTACTCTTTCGTCCGTTTGCATAAATTTTACTCCTTCGAGCATACCTTCAGCTAATTTTGCTCCCTTTAAATATTTTTTTTAATGCTTTCTTCAATTTAGCCTTGCCTCCATAGTTTGTAGGTGTTCTTTTTCCTTGTCATTCAGAGCAGCAGTCTCACATTCAATTGACTTTTTTATTTTTTCCATCTTTTTCATATCTTCTTCATAATCCGTTCTTTTTTGTTCTTCTTTATGCTTTTCTTCTCTTACATTCTTCCATAAAGGCAGTGTATCAGGTCATCCCAGAAGTAATGTTGTTTTGCGCAAGCTCAACAGTAGTGAGTCCCCTGGGGCCCAGACTATGACGTTGACCATGGTGAGTATAAGAGGAATCATGGAAGCAGAGTTTCAAGTTACTTGAGACCGCAAATGGGAGTTCTAGGTGCAGTCGTTGTGTACTTAAACCGCACAGGAAATGGCAGTGTCAGAGGACCACATTAGGCACATTATGCTGCATGAGTTCCACCATCTATATTTAGCGATGGTAGCAACACGAAACATCAATGCCATATATGGGCTGGGTACCCTGTAAGTCGGGAAATGTCAACACTGGTTCCAGAAATTTCGAAGGGGGACACCAGCCTGAAGGATATGCAGCAACACGGACAGCCTTTTGAGCTGGATAACGACGTGCTGAAAGCTGTTGTTGAGGGGAAATCCACAGGCAACAATTGAGGAACTGGCCACACTTGTTCATTCAACCCATTCGACTGTTCATCGGCATCTGCAGGACTTAGGTTATGAGTCAAAACTGGATAAGTGGGTACCCTATGATCTCACTCCACAACAGCTGCAGCAGCATGTGGACATTTGCCCTTCTTTGCTCTCCCATGAAAAAAGGAAGCCGTTTTTGCACCGAATTGTCATGGGCAATGAAAAATGGATTGTTTATCACAACATTAAGTATAAACGGCAGTGGCTTCCCAAAGGGAATGTGCCTGCAGCTGTGGCAAAACCAGGACATTTCTCACAAAAGGTTTTGATGTCTGTGTGGTGGGATATGCAAGGCATAATCCATTACGAGCTGCTGCCACCCAACAAAACCATTACAGGGGAAGTCTACTGTCAGCAGCTGCAGCGTCTACGCACTGCTTTGCAGGATAAATGTCCAGCACTTGTGAATAGTAAAGGCGTGCTGCTGCAGCAGGACAACACAAACCCACACACAGCGGAAATGACCAGTGCCACGTAGCAGGACTTCGGATGGGAAAAACTTCTGCATCCAGCATATTCCCCTGACATCGCCCCATCCAACTACTACCTCTTTCACAGCCTACAAAACCATCTTGCTGGGACTACACTTTGAAATGTGGAGGAGGAACGGCGAACCCTTTCTGCCTTTTTTGCATTGAAACCCATGGAATTCTACAGGTCTGGGATTCAAAACCTTGTCGATCGATGGGAGAAGGTTGCAACTACCGGGCGCACTTATTATATGGATTAAAACATCTGTTCTAAATACGTTTTTCTTTCTTTTCTTCACACGTTGAAAAAAACGACAGTATTTTTGGGATTACCTGATACTTTGAATGTGCTTGTTGTCCATACTTACTGAGTTTTGGATTAATGGGTACAAAAAAAAAATTAGGATATTGTTTCAAAACATCCATCACAGTCAGTACATTGTTTAAAAATCCTTCGGTCATTGCTGATTTACTTTCTCCTAATATATGTTTAGAAATGGAAAATCGTCTCTCTATGTCAGCATTTCCATGTGACAAAGTAAGAGCTGCCTTTATGACTTTTGCAACGTTTGGAAACTTTATATCTTTTGACAATGAGTCCCTTTTTGAGATGTGTTGTTGCCAGTAATCATCGATAGTTTTGTTTTCAAATGCTGTATCATCTTTTTCCAGTTGCAAAATGTTACGCTCATCTAACAAATAATCCAGTTGAACATGAAACAGCATAATTTTTGCAACTTTCAATATGTCTCTGCAGCTTCTATTATTCATTCTTTCTTTTGGGTCTAAAAATCTAAAATTTTTAAGTGATCCATTTGATAAGCAAGTATTTTCCATCACATGCTTACAAGCAATAATATTGTGCTTTTGAACTTCCTTCAGAAACAACAACTTAGCACTTTCTTTCAGTTTAGAAAGCTCGTCTGTGACCTTTTCATTAATGACAAGTTCTTCAAGAGGAAATAGATTACCAACTCTAAACAGTTCATCAAGATCAACTTTAGAAAAAATAACAATTTTTCTAATGATATCAGTCTTCAAAACAGGAGCCAGGAAGATCTGAAGAATGTTCCCTATTTCTTCATGCAATTTGTGGATCATGGGTGCTTGGCACTGAAAATATTGTGTGAACTTCATGATTAGTACTGCAGATGAAATAAGTTCAGCTTTTATTGAAGGTTTCTTTAAGGCACTTACAATAGCCTCGTAGGATCTGAATTGAAGAGCAGTAAATTTTTTTCTCAGAGGCACGTGCTTAAGGAAATAGAACTGAATAATGTCCCACTGCTCAAAAATCCTGTTAGCTGAAAGTCCCAAGGTAAGCCACCTTGTTGATGCATGTTTCAAAAATCTGTGGTGTGGAATGTTATATTTAGATTGAATTTCTTCATACTCTTCCCAATGGGTCAGGCCAACCATCAAAATAATGGTAAATGTTGATCAGCAGCCCAGAAGCTTCTTCACCTAAACACTCCAATGATTTTACATATGCATTATGCATTGTGTGGATGTTGCAGGTACCTATGTTTATAAGACTTGTTCCTCGTGTCTCCTGGACATTATTATTGAAAAGCCTGAAAACTTTTTTTATTAACATTAGGTCCATCTGATCCAAGCATTAGGCATCTGTTTTGTGATAAATTGGCCTCAGAAAGGGCTTCACATAGTTTTTTATGCAATGTTTCACCATCCGCTTTACCTAAAAAGAAAGTTCTGAGGTGCCGTGTCGTTATGCCGCATTTGCTTTCTGACCAAAATGTGATGGTTGTTTGTAGCTCCTTTTTATCTTTAACATTAGTTGTTCCATCATAACTTAATGTGTAGTATGATGAACATGCTTCCTCTAACATAAGTTCCTGTAAAATAAGGAACCAGTGAAATAAGAAGCTGCTTTGTACTTACAGCGTGAAGTAAAGTTGGACGGCATATAACGTCATGTCACTGGATCTGCGGTGGCATATGCTGCCTTGCCGGCGAACATGTTACTTATGAGGCCTTCCTACAATTACAAAGGGGAGACCTTCCTATGAGTACAGAAATAACTACATTCGCATAGTTGTAGGCATACTTACAATAATAATTTTTCAACTTTCAGCATCTTCTTTTGAAACTATATTGTTAAATTGTACAATTCCTCCTAATATGGTCAAAAAAAGGTTTGAAAAGGTGACAAAAGGTGACTAATTTTTAAAAAGGTGACAAAAGGTGAGAAAGGTGACTGGCTCTTCACCCTGCTTTAGTGAAGAAGGTAATTTCAAAGTACTTATTTCCATTAGAAGTGTTGTTGCAAGAGCATTTATATCCGAAACTGGTTCTTCTGGAGAAGTAAATTCTGTTTCAGCATAAGAAGGCAATAACAAATCTGGCTCACTAGGTGACGTTTATAAACTTTCACAAGCAACTAACTTTGTGAAATGTACTAAACAATGGTGGCACAAGTACTCTTCTGATGAAGGAGTAAAAGACAGATTTTTATTAATCATTTTTTGGCATAAATCTTTTCCAACTTTTTTGAACTTCCATTTCTTTCGTTGGTACATCACCTTCTTATGGCGGTTACCATAATCGGCACATTTAATATGACTAGTACTACACAGATGATAAATTTTTTCACCCCGCAAGCATTCAAGTGACTTTTCTAGACAGGTGTTAAAGTATTCTGACTTCATTTCATGTATTAGGAACCGTAACAGGCAGCTGAACTTAGTAAAAGATACACATGCATTCCCTTAATATTTATTTATTTTTATGATGCAGCAAATCAGAGGATGCACACAAGATGTCTTAATTGGGGGTGATGAAAGAGGGGACATTCTATAAGAAATTCAAGGAGGCTGCTCTGAAATCGAAATATAAGGTAAAATCTCACTTTATTTGTTTTTGTGATGTGGCTCGTCATCAGAAGCATGCAGGGAACAGCCATTAAGTGGGGGAGTCACATTAAAGACCCCTACGATGTAAATGCAACCCCGGCAATTGCAACTGCAGTCTGAAGAAATGTAAATAAATGTGGCTTGCCCCAACAGGCTATAAAATATTGTGTTTTGAATTATTGGCATTACAACAGCCTAGCTTTAACATAGACTTGAGTGTGAGTCCCACCCCATTAATTTTCAGTGCCATATTTCTAGTTTCATAATAAACACCATAAAGAAAGAGAATTTCCGGCATATATTTTTGCTTCCGATATTTCAGTGTTAGTAATCAAAATAATTCATTCATTTCCTCCACCCCAGTTATGTGCATGTGCATTACCAAAATTTCTTAGTTCTTCTTTTACGAGAGAACCATAACTATATATATATATTTTTAAGCAGATGTGTTGAATTTTGAAGAGTTTTTTTTTTTTTTCGTTTTTCTTTTCTTTTTTCATAGAGAGGAAACAAGGAATTTGGAGCTTAAATTCTGAACTAGAGAAACATGTTAAAGTTTTAATCAATCAGTTTATCGATAACCAAGTGTCTAAAAACTTCTTAAAAGTTGCATTAAGAAAAATAGTTCTCAAACACAGAGTTAGGACAGAAGACCGAATGAATTGTCTAAATTAAAGCTATTTTTAGAGGTTTAGATGATGATGTGGTCAACTACAATTTTAGGAACCTATATAATGCACTGTTTTTTCCCTTCTCCTTTGATTCAAAAAAAGTTTATAATTGAAACTATATAAAAAAATACATAAAACTCTTACATAAAGATATATAAAAAGTATAAATAAAAATAAAAGAAAGTAAAAATAGTAATATTTAATTATCAAAGGTTCAGGTAGGATACTGGTATTTAGGTTATTGAAATACTTTTAAAACTTCTGGGAACAGAGATATAAATTACTCTACTCCCAGGAAGTGTTTACTAGTATTCTGGGTTGTTCTGAAAATTTGTTGCAGTTTTTTCAGCATAATACTTCTGGAGTGTTGGTGGATTTCTATATGGAACCATCTTAGTTATCTTACTTATAACTTCCCAGGAAGGTTCTATAGTTGGCTGCTAGGTAGTGCTGCAATGGGAATACCCTTTCATTTACACTTGGATTTCCTGGTGTGTAACTCTTCTCTGCTGCAATAGTTTGATAAGTTGTAATTTCATTTTGCATCTTTTATTTTTAATTTTTCTTTATTTGAGTTCTTCACCAGCCTCTTCAGAAGTTTGATTTTCATTTATTGATTGCTTTTAGTTTTTTCCGTGGAATTTTTGGTCCACGTTTTTGGGTTCCCTTGTTGCATGTAACCAGGTTTTTGTTACAAGTACAATGCACTGTAGGCTTGGGCCTTCCTGCTGGTATTTCATTGACTGATTAGAACAATATTTTTATAAATAGTTTGCCCTGTACTAGCAACACTCTATTTTACATATTATCTTTTATTATTTTGGCTGTTCTATATTATTTTAGAAGTGGCATGAATATTCGTTAATTCTAGGTGTGCCCTAAGCTTAACTTCTTTGGTAATTTTCATGTGTGTCTTGGGCTTCTCACTTGCTTCTCTGAGTTTGCACCTTGGTTCTATGGATTCCATCTTTCATATTACCACAGTGCTTTTTTCTTCATGCTTGCCCCTGACAAAGCCATAAGAGAATCAGTCATTGGTCAGCAATCCCTATGTTTTTCTGGTTTTCTCAAAAATGGTTTAGTTTTTAGTTTTTTGCTTGCTCTAGGGCTTGTTTGTTTCGGAGGTTTTGGGGTTTTGTTTTGTTTTTTTCTCTGCTCTGTTCTCGGTTTTAATTTGTTTTAATAAAAAAAAATTCTTGCTTCGTTTTTAACTTTATTCATATATTTGGTTTGATCTTTCTTTTATGCAGCCTTTGGCATTTAAGAATTTCAAAGTTGTTTTTTGTCTGGTGTTTTTGTCGGTTTTTCAGCTATATATATACTGTATATAATAATAATAATAATAATAATAATAATCATCATCATCATCAACAACAACCATTATCAATCCACTGCTGGATAAAGGTATGCCCAAATTTCTTCCATAATTGTCTGTCTTGGGCCTTTCTCCTCCATGTCACTCCAGCATACTTATGAATTTCATCCTTCCATCTCCTATGGGATCTTTTTCTGGGTCTTTTCCTGTCCCTTGGAATCCAATCTAAGATTTCAGTTGTCCATCTGTGGTCCGTTCTTCTGGCAACATGTCCAGCCCATTGCCATTTCAGTGATTTCACTCTGGTCATGATGTCGTCCACTCCTGTCATTTTCCTAATCTACAAGTTCCTCTTCTTATCTTTCCTGGTTACACCAAACATGCATCTCTCCATGCTTCTTTGAGTTGTCTACAGTCTTTGTATGTCTCTTTTAGTTAAGGTCCATGTCTCTGCTCCATACGTAAGCACTGGCAGGATGCACTGATTAAACAACTTTCTTTTGAGACATAATGCCATACTGCTCTTAAAAATTGCACTGTTTCTTCCAAAGGCTCTCCATCCCAGTTTTATGCGCCGATTAATTTCTTCATCAATGTGACCCTCACTCGATATCTGCTGCTCAAGATAAATGTAGGAATCGGTTGTCTCAAGCTTTTCTCCATCAATCAATAAATCTTCGTTTCCTGTAAAAACATTATACATCACTTTCGTCTTCTGAAAGTTCATTTTTAATCCCACTTCTTTATTCTTGTCAGCAAGTTCCGGGATCATACTCTGCAGCTGTGAAGGGGTAGTTGCAAAGATGACTACGTCATCAGCAAAACGAAGGTGAGTTAAGTAATCTCCATTAATCTTTATCCCTTTGTTTTCCCAGTTCAATGATTGAAGGACATTTTACACTGTGGCGTTAAAGAGCTTGGGAGATATGGTGTCACCTTGTCTCACTCCCTATCCAATTCTTATTTGTGCTGTATCTCAAATAGCTGAACCTTTGCACTTGCATTTTCATAGATGTTATTAATAATGCTAATGCATGCATTAGCATTATTAATACCTCAGGATTTCAAAGTCATTGTTACTGCTAATGGTTTCACGGAATCGAAGGCCTTTTCAGAGTCAATAAAAGCCATGCATAATGGGAGTTCATATTCTCTTGTTTTTCCAATTGGTTCTCTCAGTACATGGATATGATCTATAGTGCTGTAGCCACTCCTGAATCCAGCTTGTTCTCTTGGTTGGGCTATGTCTAGTGTTACCTTCAAGCAATGTGAAAGAACCTTGGTGAAGATTTTATAAACCACTGAAAGGAGGCTGATGGGCCTGTAGATCCTGAGATCCTCAACATCACCTTTTTTATGGAGCAAGATCATTGTAGCATTGTTCCAATCCTCAGGAATCTTTCCGTACATTAAGACATCTGGTGAAAACTTGGGCAAGGGTAGTTTCAATTTCTCCACTTGCTGCTTCTATAATGTCCATGATAATTCCATCTTCTCCTGGAGTTCTTCCCCGTTTCATGTTCTTAATTGCATATGTAACTTCTGCAGGGAGGATTGCAGGGACTTTGGCTCTGGTACCTGTCATAATGTCTGGAATAGATGTATCATCCCTTTCATATAGTTTTGAATAGAAATATTTCACTATTGTCAAAATTTCGCTTCTATTTCTTGTTACAGTACCATCTTCTTTTCTCAGAGCCATAATCCGTTTTCTTCCCTTAGTGAGATGTCCTTTTGCTCTCTTCAGGCTCTGGTTGTTTTCAATTGCTTTCCTCACTAGTTCACAATTGAATTTCTATATGTCTTCAATGATACCTTTTCGCACTGTCTTGCATAGAGCTCTTTATATTCCAAGTTGGAAGTTACGTCTTTATTTGTCCTCATCTCCCTTCTCTTTTGCATCAACATTTTTGTTTTTTCCTTAAATTTTCTTCATATGTGATTTGTTCTTAGTACCACCTATTTTTGTTGCGGTTTCCATAGGAGCCTTGGTGAGTTCTCTGTTAACTTCAGAAATATCCACTTCCTCCGACGTTCGAGGTCTCCTATAGCAGAGAATCTGTTCCTCAGTTTCATCTTGAAGGTATTATGGTGTTTTTTAAGGTTGGTTATGTCAATACATTTTGTTTGTCTTATGAGCTTGCCACGTTTGAGTTTAGTGTTGAGGTGCATCTTACACCTCACCAATCTATGGTCACTACCTGTGTTGAACTTGTTTAGCACACTGCAGTCTTCGATAACGGATTTTTTGTTACACATAATAAAATCAATTTCACTTGTCGTCCCATTCAGATATCTACATGTCCATTTCCTGTGTGGCTTTTTCTTGAAGAAGGAGTTCATGATGAAAAACCTTTCTGCTTCTGCAAATTCCACGAGAGTATTTCAACGTTGGTTTCTGTTCCTGTAACCAAATTTACCAACCTAAGTTTCATTCTGTTGCTGTTGCACTACTTTTGCATTGAAATCACCCATAATGATCTTCAAGTACTGTTTGCCTTTGTTATTTAGATTCCGAATTTCCTCGTAAAATTCTTCAATTTCTTCTATATATATAAAGCATGAGCTTTTTTCCCTTAAAGGAAAGTAGCTGCATCGGTGAGATTTGGTAAGGAGATCTTTTTTTTTTCTCATGCAGGTGTCACTTTGTTCATTGCACTTCCATTTGTTTTACATACTTTAACAAACAGGAAACACTTCAGCTTTGTTTCTGTTGAAAGCAGAGCCGAAACCCACAGTGGAAGAGGGGGTTTAGATCTGACCTGACTTCTACTAATACTAATATCAGTTCAAAAAACATTAAATTCAACGCTAATTAATGAACGTTATTACGTGGCATATTACATTAGATTCATTAGCAGAAATTCGCAGAAGTCCTGTAATTTTCTTCTGTTCTTCACGTTTTTTCAAGTTCGTTGAAAACCACGGTATCCGGATTCCTTAATCTCTTAAAACGTTCAGGTGGTATCGTACTGAGGGTGAATGGCTCATTTATTTAAAATACGAAATAAAACAACATATAACTTATTTCTTGATAGAAGACGAATGATAGGGTTAAAATAATATCATTGTTACCTTATTGGTGGGTAGTCTCCCTTTGACCAGTTGCATTCCGGCATACATTCAAGCAACAACAAACCACGTAGTCGAGGTTCCATAAAATGTACGCCCTCCGTAGGCAAACAATGAAATATTTAATGAAGTATTTATGATAGCTAAAACCTCTAAAAAAACCTCTAACCAACACATAAAGACCCTGTTCTTAATAGAACATGAAAGGAAAATAATCCAAAGAATAAATAAAATCCAAGTAAAAAACCTTAATTCAAACCTCAAATTCGACTGATAATGATATGTAAAACAGTCATCACCGAAGGAATCCAGATCCCGAAATCTCCGACGCGCGTTTCGGCACACTCATTCGTGGCCATTTTCAAGGAGGTCATGTGTAGTACTGTTCCTTGCGTGTTAACTATCACCTAAGTTGACGGTGCTGCCATCTCCATCATCTGCGTCATCGTCATGCTCATCACGTAAAACATCGCTGGCACCATCTAGTGTCAATCTATTTTTAAAATTTAGTTTCCTTTGTCGATTAGATCTTCTTATTTGGGTTATTCGTTGTTTTTTCTGTTTTATGATATTCAACCATGTTGGCGATAATTCGATCGGGATATTTAAATTGCAATTAAATGCCTTGGTTTTCTCAATTATGATGGCTTCTGCTGTCAGAATCTTTTAATGTGTATTGTGAGAAGTAACTAGATTTATATTCTCCCAGTCGGGTATGGCTTCATTATTATAACAATATTGTATAAGTGAAGTTCGAATTTCACCTTTAATCCAGTTATTCAAATGTTCACGTAACCTGATATCGATATTTCGTTTTGTGCTACCAATGTAAACTGTTTTGTTTTCTAGGTTCCTATTTGTATTAATAATTGGTACGCTGTATACACCAGCTTTACGTAAAATAGAATATTTTTCGTTATTTGCTTGTAATAATCTGCTATTGTCAAGTACAGTATCAGCAATAAGTAACCCTGCTTTATGACATTCCTTTTTTATAGGAGCGGATATAGGTGAACAATATGGTAGCTTTCCACAAAATCTGTATGCATCAGTCGTATTCAGCCTCGGTTGATTTTGGTTATTTTGAATTTGTTTGTAAAGATCGTTGATCAATCTCTCCTTATAGCCGAAGTCACTAGCCAGAGTTTTTATCCATTTCAATTCTTTTTGTCTTGCAGTATTATTAAATGAAAGTATAATTGCTCTTTTTAAGTAATATCGGAATGCTGCAGTTTTAAATTTCCATGGATGATTTGAGTTGTAAGGTATAATATTTGGTACAAAAGTTGTTTTTCTATATACCTCGTAGTCAATTCTTGAATAATTATTGATGATATTAATGTCTAAAAAAGGTATTTGCTTATTTTTTTTTTTTTTCTTTTTCAGTGGTAAGATTGATAGTTGTATATATGTTGCTGTATATACATGTGGGATGTAAGGTCAGGTGATGCGTAACATCACAGCCTCTCCTTGACAAATGTCAACCCCGCCTTCTCGTGGTGCATCCTGTTCCCACTAAAGGGGCTCTGACGACCGCAAATAGCGGTATAACTATACCATCGGGATCAGAGGAAATGCTATCCCACACTCACCAACCCGCTTGGCCAGCGTGGTGAGTTATGGCCAAACACCTCCAAAATGACTCTACAACTTAAATCTTGGCCCTCAGTCTCCGGCAGTTGGAATGTACCTGGCCAAGGCAGCGGCCAGTGCGACATGAAGGCAGAGGGTGCTAAGAATCCCCGGAGGACCGGACTAGGCTGCCATTTGATGCTGACCTTGGCTACCTTCAACGGACGCTCCCTATCTTCTGATTCAAGGCTTCTTGAATTGGAAGAGGAACTACAAAGGATCAAGTGGGACATCGTCGGGCTAAGTGAGGTAAGGAGAAAAGGAGAAGATCTCATTGAACTGAAAAGTGGACATCTCTTCTATTATCGTGGGACAGATACTGGCAGAACTAGTGGTGTTGGATTTATAATAAACAAGAAACTGAAGGATAAAGTGGTAGAAGTTGAAAGTTCCTCTGACAGAGCTGCACGACTCGTTATCCAACTATCGAGAAGATACCAGGCTCAGATTATTCAAACTTATGCACCCACCACAAGTCATCCTGAAGAAGAAATTGAAGAATTTTATGAGGAAATTCGTCATCTAAATAATAAAGGTAAGCAGCACTTGAAGATAATTATGGGAGATTTCAATGCAAAAATAGGGCACCGGCAACAGAATGAAACTTCAGTAGGTAAATTCGGTCACGGCAACAGAAACCAGCGTGGAAATACTCTCGTTGAGTTTGCAGAGGCAGAAGGATTTTTCATCTTGAATTCCTTTTTCAAGAAAAAGCCACACAGGAAATGGACATGGAGACATCCAATTGGGACGACAAGTGAAATTGATTTTATTATGTGTAACAAAAAATTCGTCATCGAAGACTGCAGTGTGCTGAACAAGTTCAACACAGGTAGTGACCATAGATTGGTGAGATGTAAGATGCACCTCAACACTAAACTGGAACGTGGCAAGCTCATAAGACAAACAAAATGTATTGACATAACCAACCTTAAAAAACACCATAATACTTTCAAGTTGGAACTGAAGAACAGATTCTCTGCTTTAGAAGGCCTAACATCGGAAGAAGTGGATATTTCGGAAGTTAACAGAAAAGCAACCAAAGCTCTTATGGAAACAGCAACAAAATTAGCTGGGTCTAAGAACAAGTTGCATGTAAACAAATTATCAGGAAAAACCAAAAATGTTGATGCAAAAAAAGAAGAGAGATGAGGACAACTAAAGAAGATGTGACTTCCAAAGTGGAATATATAGAGCTATGCAAGACAGTACGAAAAAGTATCACTGAAGACGTAAGGAAATTCAACTGTGAGCTAGTGAGGAAAGCAATTGAAAACAACCAAAGCCTAAAGATAGCAAAGGGACATCTCAGTAAGGGAAGAAAACAGATTATGGCTCTGAGAAAAGAAGATGGTTCTATAACAAGAAATAGAGGCGAAATTTTGACAAGAGTGAAAGATTTCTACTCCAAATTATATGAAAGGGATGATACATGTACTCCAGGCATCATGAAAGGTACCAGAGTTCTTCCAGTCCTCCCAGCAGAAGTTGCTCATGCAATCAAGAACATGAAGCGGGGGAAAGCTCCAGGAGAAGATGGAATTACTATAGACATCATACAAGAAGCAAGTGGAGAAATTGAAACAGTACTCGCCCAAATTTTCACTCGATGCCTTAATGAAGGGAAGATTCCTGAGGATTGGAACAATGCTACAATGATCCTGCTACATAAAAAAGGTGACATTGAGGATCTCAGGAACTACAGACCTATCAGCCTCCTATCAGTGGTTTATAAAATCTTCACTAAAGTTCTTTCACACCGCTTGAAGGTAACACTGGACATGGCTCAACCGAGAGAACAAGCTGGATTCAGGAGTGGCTACAGCACAATAGATCATATCCACGTACTGAGAGAACTAATTGAAAGAGCGAGGGAATATGAACTTCCATTGTGCATGGCTTTTATCGATTATGAAAAAGCCTTTGATTCGGTGAAACCATCAGCAGTTACCACGGCTCTGAAATCCTGCGGTATTGAAGATGCATACATTAATATTATTAATAACATCTATGAAAATGCAAGTGCAAAGATTCGGCTGTTTGAAAATACAACACACATAAAAATTGGAAAGGGAGTGAGACAAGGTGACACCATATCTCCGAAGCTCTTTAATGCCACATTGGAAAATGTCTTTCAATCACTGAACTGGGAAAACAAAGGGATAAAGATTAATGGAGATTATCTAACCCACCTTCGTTTTGCTGATGACGTAGTCATTTTTGCAACTACCCCATCAGAGCTGCAGAGTATGATCCAGGAACTTGCTGACAAGAGTAAAGAAGTGGGATTAAAAATGAACTTTCAGAAGACAAAAGTGATGTTCAATGCTTTTACAAGAAATGAAGATTTATCGATTGATGGAGAAAAACTGGAGATAACAGATACGTATGTTTATCTTGGACAGCAGATATCAAGTGAGGGTCACATTGATGAAGAAATTAATCGGCGTACAAAACTTGCCTGGAGAGCTTTTGGAAGAAACAGCATAATTTTCAAGAGCAATATGCCATTATGTCTTAAAAGAAAAGTGTTTGATCAATGCATCCTTCCAGTGCTTACGTATGGTGCAGAGACGTGGACCTTAACTAAAAGAGACATACAAAGGCTGCAGACAACTCAAAGAAGCATGGAGAGGTGCATGCTTGGTATAACCAGGAGAGATAAGAAGAGGAACTCGTGGATCCGAAAATGACGAGAGTGGAAGACATCATGATCAGAGTTAAATCCCTGAAATGGCAATGGGCTGGACATACTGCCAGAAGGACAGACCATAGATGGACAGCCGAAATTTTAGATTGGATTCCAAGGGACAGGAAAAGACCCAGAAGAAGACCACATGGGAGATGGGTGGATGAAATTCGAAAGTATGCAGGGGTGACATGGAGGAGACTGGCACAAGACAGACCGTTGTGGAGGAAACTTGGGGAGACCTTCGTCCAGCAGTGGATTGATAATGGTTGACAATGATGATGATGATGATGATATACATGTAGGATGTAAGGTCAGGTGATGCGTAACATCACAGCCTCTCCTTGACAAATGTCAACCCCGCCTTCTCGTGGTGCATCCTGTTCCCACTAAAGGGGCTCTGACGACCGCCCATAGCGGTATAACTATACCATCGGGATTAGAGGAAATTCTATCCCACACTCACCAACCCGCTTGGCCAGCGTGGTGAGTTATGGCCAAACCCTCCAAAATGACTCCACAACTTAAATCTTGGCCCTCAGTCTAAAGCAGCTGGAATGTACCTGGCCAAGGCAGCGGCCAGTGCGACATGAAGGCAGACGGTGCTAAGAATCCTCGGAGGACCGGACTAGGCTGCCATCTGATGCTGACCTTGGCAACGTACAATGGACGTTCCCTATCTTCTGATTCAAGGCTTCTTGAATTGGAAGAGGAACTACAAAGGATCAAGTGGGACATCGTGGGGCTAAGTGAGGTAAGGAGAAAAGGAGAAGTTCTCATCGAACTGAAAAGTGGACATCTCTTCTACTATCGTGGGACAGATACTGGCAGAACTAGTGGTGTTGGATTTATAATAAACAAGAAACTGAAGGATAAAGTTGTAGAAGTTGAAAGTTCCTCTGACAGAGCTGCACGACTCGTTATCCAACTATCGTGAAGATACCAGGCTCAGATTATTCAAACTTATGCACCCACCACAAGTCATTCTGAAGAAGAAATTGAAGAATTTTATGAGGAAATTCGTCATCTAAATAATAAAGGTAAGCAGCACTTGAAAATAATTATGGGAGATTTCAATGCAAAAATAGGGCAACGGCAACAGAATGAAACTTCAGTAGGTAAATTCGGTCACGGCAACAGAAACCAGCGTGGAAATACTTTCGTTGAGTTTGCAGAGGCAGAAGGGTTTTTCATCTTGAACTCCTTCTTCAAGAAAAAGCCACACAGGAAATGGACATGGAGACATCCAAATGGGACGACAAGTGAAATTGATTTTATTATGTGTAACAAAAAATTCGTCATAGAAGACTGCAGTGTGCTAAACAAGTTCAACACAGGTAGTGACCATAGATTGGTGAGATGTAAGATGCACCTCAACACTAAACTTGAACGTGGCAAGCTCATAAGACAAACAAAATCTATTGACATAACCAACCTTAAAAAACACCATAATACCTTCAAGTTGGAACTGAAGAACAGGTTCTCTGCTTTAGAAGGCCTAACATCGGAAGAAGTGGACATCTCTGAAGTTAACAGAAAAGTAACCAAAGCTCTTATGGAAACAGCAACAAAATTAGCTGGGTCTAAGAACAAGTTGCATGTAAATTAATTATGAGGAAAAACGAAAATGTTGATGCAAAAAAGAAGAGAGATGAGGACAACTAAAGAAGATGTGACTTCCAAAGTGGAATATATAGAGCTATGCAAGACAGTACGAAAAAGTATCACTGAAGACGTAAGGAAATTCAACTGTGAACTAGTGAGGAAAGCAATTGAAAACAACCAAAGCCTAAAGATAGCAAAGGGACATCTCAGTAAGGGAAGAAAACAGATTATGGCACTGAGAAAAGAAGATGGTTCTGTAACAAGAAATAGAGGCGAAATTTTGACAAGAGTGAAAGATTTCTACTCCAAATTACATGAAAGGGATGATACATGCACTCCAGACATCATGAAAGATACCAGTACCAGAGTTCCTCCAGTCCTTCCAGCAGAAGTTGCACATGCAATCAAGAACATGAAGCGGGGAAAAGCTGCAGGAGAAGATGGAATTACTGTAGACATCATAGAAGAAGCAAGTGGAGAAATCAAAACAGTACTCGCCCAAATTTTCACTCGATGCCTTAATGAAGGAAAGATTCCTGAGGATTGGAACACCGCTACAATGATCCTGCTTCATAAGAAAGGTGACATTGAGGATCTCGGAAACTACAGACCTATCAGCCTTCTATCAGTAGTTTATAAAATCTTCACTAAAGTTCTTTCACACCGCTTGAAGGTAACACTGGACATGGCTCAACCGAGAGAACAAGCTGGATTCAGGAGTGGCTACAGCACAATAGATCATATCCATGTGCTGAGAGAACTAATTGAAAGAGCGAGGGAATATGAACTTCCATTGTGCATGGCTTTTATCGATTATGAAAAAGCCTTTGATTCGGTGAAACCATCAGCAGTTACAATGGCTCTGAAAACCTGCGGCATTGAAGATGCATACATTAATATTATTAATAACATCTATGAAAATGCAAGTGCAAAGATTAGGCTGTTTGAAAATACAACACACATAAAAATTGGAAAGGGAGTGAGGCAAGGTGACACCATATCTCCGAAGCTCTTTAATGCCACATTGGAGGGTGTTTTTCAGTCACTGAGCTGGGAAAACAAGGGGATAAAGATTAATGGAGATTATCTAACCAACCTTCGTTTTGCTGATGACGTAGTCATTTTTGCAACTAGCCCATCAGAGCTGCAGAGTATGATCCAGGAACTTGCTGACAAGAGTAAAGAAGTGGGATTAAAAATGAACTTTCAGAAGACAAAAGTGATGTTCAATGCTTTTACAAGAAATGAAGATTTATCGATTGATGGAGAAAAGCTGGAGATAACAGACACGTACGTTTATCTTGGACAGCAGATATCAAGTGAGGGTCACATTGATGAAGAAATTAATCGGCGTACAAAACTTGCCTGGAGAGCTTTTGGAAGAAACAGCATAATTTTCAAGAGCAATATGCCATTATGTCTTAAAAGAAAAGTGTTTGATCAATGCATCCTTCCAGTGCTTACGTATGGTGCAGAGAAGTGGACCTTAACTAAAAGAGACATACAAAGGCTGCAGACAACTCAAAGCAGCATGGAGAGGTGCATACTTGGTGTAACCAGGAGAGATAAGAAGAGGAACTCGTGGATCCGAAAAATGACAAGAGTGGAAGACATCATGATCAGAGTTAAATCCCTGAAATGGCAATGGGCTGGACATACTGCCAGAAGGACAGATCATCGATGGACAGCCGAAATTTTAGATTTGATTCCAAGAGACAGGAAAAGACCCAGAAGAAGACCACATGGGAGATGGGTGGATGAAATTCGAAAGTTTGCAGGGGTGACATGGAGGAGACTGGCACAAGACAGACCGTTGTGGAGGAAACTTGGGGAGACCTTCGTCCAGCAGTGGATTGATAATGGTTGACAATGATGATGATGATGATATACATATTAACAAATTCTTCCAGATCCTCTTCAGTATGCTTCCAAAATATTAAGATATCATCAACATATCGGACGAATAGATCTGGATTTTTATTAGTAAATTTGTTGTCAATAAGTATCTTTTTCTCAATGTCCTGGAGTATAACTTCAGCAAAAGTCCTGACAAAGGTGATCCCATAGGTGCTCCTGAGATCTGTTTATAAATTGTATTGTTGTATGTAAAAAAGTTGTTGTCATTAATTAGGTTTAATGCAGATTTAATGCAGATACTATTTGGGTAGTTGGTATATTAATTGCTATCAACTTTTCTTCTATTAACTTAATAGCTTGAACAGTAGGGGTATTTGCGTAAAGTTAGACAATGTCAAGGCTCACCATCATTATTTCTTTAGGTCCCCGATAGGCCTCAAAAGCTCTAACGACATCATTTGAATTTTTAATTGTGTATGCGTGATCTTCATAATATCTTCTAATAAAATGAAATAATGCTCTTTCTAAATTAATGGTTGGAGCAATTTTCTTTGAAACAATAGGTCGCATTGGATGTCCGTCTTTGTATACTTTTAGTTTTCCAAAAATACCTGGAATAGTGGCACCTACAGGTGGGTATGCTTTACTTTTAATTTCATCAGGTAAATTGCTGTGGTTCTTTAATTTAGCAATTTTTCTAATAATATTTTCAGTGGGATCTTGTTGAATGATAATTGTATCAAGTGTTTCAATTGCTGTTGTCATTTCTTCTCGTAAACTATCTTGATTAATCAAAATAACTTGTTTTGATTTATCAGCCATTATACTTGCTATCTTAGGGTTATTACGTAAGTCAAGTAATGCTTGTCGTTCATATTTAATCCTTTTTTGGGTTAATTCTTTCTCTATCTTCTTGATATTATTAATAGCATTTGCCATTTTTATCCTTGTAGGTTCTTGTCTTTCATTTGGTAGTTGTTGTATTACATTTCTAGTTGTGGTATTATAACTTCAGTAGCTGGAATTTTATATTTATATGCATATTTTCAAACCTCTTTCCAATGCAATTCTTTGAAGACAATTCAATTCAATATCAGATTGATTAATATAGCTGCAATATTTGTTAATTTTAAAATTGCTTTTAGTTTCTTGAGACCTTAGTTTTCTGTCAATTAAATTATCGATTTTTATCCAATGTCTTTGTTGATATTTAATTTTCTCTCTATCTATAATAGCATAAATTTTGATAATTTCATCTTTTATATCGTAGTCATTTTCGAGGTTAATAATATTGTTATACGCATGATATGTATCAATACTGATTTTATCAATCCATGATCGTTTCGATTGTATCTGGGCTTGCAATCTCTTTGTTTCAGCCGTGCGCATAATTTCATTGTTTCGGTAATTAATAGCTCGATTATATATACGTATATAATTTAGGATAACATCATTATTTTCTCACTACATGCAAAAATAATGCATGTAGTGAGAAAATAATGATGTTATCCCAAATTATATACATATATATAATCGAGCTATTAATTACCAAGACACTGAAATTATGCACACGGCTGAAACAAAGAGATTGCGAGCCCAGATACGATAGAAACGATCATGGATTGATAAAATCAGTATTGATACATATCATGCGTATAACAATATTATTAATCTCGAAAATGACTACGATATAAAAGATGAAATTATCAAAATTTATGCTATTATAGATAGAGAGAAAATTAAATATCAACGAACACATTGGATAAAAATCGATAATTTAATTGACAGAAAACTAAGGTCTCAAGAAACTAAAAGCAATATTAAAATTAACAAATATTGCAGCTATATTAATCAATCTGATATTGAATTGAATTGTCTTCAAAGAATTGCATTGGAAAGAGGTTTGAAATATGCATATAAATATAAAATTCCAGCTACTGAAGTTATAATACCACAACTAGAAAATGTAATACAACAACTACCAAATGAAAGACAAGAACCTACAAGGATAAAAATGGCAAATGCTATTAATAATATCAAGAAGATAGAGAAAGAATTAACCCAAAAAATGATTAAATATGAACGACAAGCATTACTTGACTTACGTAATAACCCTAAGATAGCAAGTATAATGGCTGATAAATCAAAACAAGTTATTTTGATTAATCAAGATAGTTTACGAGAAAAATGACAACAGAAATTGAAACACTTGATACAATTATCATTCAACAAGATCCCACTGAAAATATTATTAGAAAAATTGCTAAATTAAAGAACCACAGCAATTTACCTGATGAAATTAAAAGTAAAGCATACCCACCTGTAGGTGCCACTATTCCAGGTATTTTTGGAAAACTAAAAGTATACAAAGACGGACATCCAATGCGACCTATTGTTTCAAAGAAAATTGCTCCAACCATTAATTTAGAAAGAGCATTATTTCATTTTATTAGAAGATATTATGAAGATCACGCATACACAATTAAAAATTCAAATGATGTCGTTAGAGCTTTTGAGGCCTATCGGGGACCTAAAGAAATAATGATGGTGAGCCTTGACATTGTCTAACTTTACCCAAATACCCCTACTGTTCAAGCTATTAAGTTAATAGAAGAAAAGTTGATAGCAATTAATATACCAACTACCCAAATAGCTATCTGCATTAAATCTGCATTAAACCTAATTAATGACAACAACTTTTTTACATACAACAATACAATTTATAAACAGATCTCAGGAGCACCTATGGGATCACCTTTGTCAGGACTTTTGCTGAAGTTATACTCCAGGACATTGAGAAAAAGATACTTATTGACAACAAATTTACTAATAAAAATCCAGATCTATTCGTCCGATATGTTGATGATATCTTAATATTTTGGAAGCATACTGAAGAGGATCTGGAAGAATTTGCTAATATATACAGCAACATATATACAACTATCAATCTTACCACTGAAAAAGAAAAAATTAAGCAAATACCTTTTTTAGACATTAATATCATCAATAATTATTCAAGAATTGACTACGAGGTATATAGAAAAACAACTTTTGTACCAAATATTATACCTTACAACTCAAATCATCCATGGAAATTTAAAACTGCAGCATTCCGATATTACTTAAAAAGAGCAATTATACTTTCATCTAATAATACTGCAAGACAAAAAGAATTGAAATGGATAAAAACTCTGGCTAGTGACTTCGGCTATAAGGAGAGATTGATCAACGATCTTTACAAACAAATTCAAAATAACCAAAATCAACCGAGGCTGAATACGACTGATGCATACAGATTTTGTGGAAAGCTACCATATTGTTCACCTATATCCGCTCCTATAAAAAAGGAATGTCATAAAGCAGGGTTACTTATTGCTGATACTGTACTTGACAATAGCAGATTATTACAAGCAAATAACGAAAAATATTCTATTTTACGTAAAGCTGGTGTATACAGCGTACCAATTATTAATAGAAATAGGAACCTAGAAAACAAAACAGTTTACATTGGTAGCACAAAACGAAATATCGATATCAGGTTACGTGAACATTTGAATAACTGGATTAAAGGTGAAATTTGAACTTCACTTATACAATATTGTTATAATAATGAAGCCATACCCGACTGGGAGAATATAAATTTAGTTACTTCTCACAATACACATAAAAAGATTCTGACAGCAGAAGCCATCATAATTGAGAAAACCAAGGCATTTAATTGCAATTTAAATATCCCGATCGAATTATCGCCAACATGGTTGAATATGATAAAACAGGAAAAACAACGAATAACCCAAATAAGAAGATCTAGTCGACAAAGGAAACTAAATTTAAAAAATAGATTGACACTAGATGGTGCCAGCGATGTTTTACGTGATGAGCATGACGATGACGCAGATGATGGAGATGGCAGCACCGTCAACTTAGGTGATAGTTAACACGCAAGGAACAGTACTACACATGACCTCCTTGAAAATGGCCACGAATGAGTGTGCCGAAACGCGCGTCGGAGATTTCGGGATCTGGATTCCTTCGGTGATGACTGTTTTACATATCATTATCAGTCGAATTTGAGGTTTGAATTAAGGTTTTTTACTTGGATTTTATTTATTCTTTGGATTATTTTCTTTCATGTTCTATTAAGAACAGGGTCTTTATGTGTTCGTTAGAGGTTTTTTAGAGGTTTTAGCTATCATAAATACTTCATTAAATATTTCATTGTTTGCCTACGGAGGGCGTACATTTTATGGAACCTCGACTACGTGGTTTGTTGTTGCTTGAATGTATGCCGGAATGCAACTGGTCAAAGGGAGACTACACACCAATAAGGTAACAATGATATTATTTTAACCCTATCATTCGTCTTCTATCAAGAAATAAGTTATATGTTGTTTTATTTCGTATTTTAAATAAATGAGCCATTCACCCTCAGTACGATACCACCTGAACGTTTTAAGAGATTAAGGAATCCGGATACCGTGGTTTTCAACGAACTTAAAAAACGTGAAGAACAGAAGAAAATTACAGGACTTCTGCAAATTTCTGCTAATGAATCTAATTACCTGACTTCTCTCGAAGAGAATTATTACCGTATTCATATGAGCAGGGTAGTCAAAAACTTCAACACTTTGCATAATTTTCTGTTGGGGTTGATAATACAAAAAGAAATTAAATATAAAGATATGCCAGATACATGTAGGGAAGAATTTATTCTATGGTTAGCATGCATGCTACGACTGAAAGCATCTTATGGACCAGTGGAGTGGGTGGTGACTGGTTCGACGCTCATTACCAGCCAACTAAGTTGAAACATTTTTGAAAACTACCTTTAGCTTTCAGACTACTCACCACCACGTGAAGGGGAAGGGGGGTCAAAGCTCGGCTAATCAGCTATCAACCCAGCGTTATTTTCAAAGGGAACAGAGGAGGAAATGGGCAGTACATGGTTTATCGTGGCCCAGGTGCAAACCACTAAGAACACAACAACCCATCCTCCCCCTTTAAAAATTATTGAAATCTTTGAATATGTTTCAAATAGACAAAAATATTTACACCTACGAGCATGTAAGTTGTATATGTATTCTACTTATAAAATCAGCTGACTGAACAGGAAATATACTCAACTTACATTTTATGAATAAGTATTCACATGTATGTGTTAATTGTTATTTATTTATTTAGATTACACCATTGCCTTTACATTTTGGAGAGGAGGTATGCAGAGTTTGGGTAGCGACCAGCGCTATGAACCTACCAGGGAGGCCAGAGCATTGCACTCCCACCCCTGTCCACAGAGGACAAAACTCTCCAGTGCGAATCTTTTACTTATTATTATGAAAAACTGTGAAGTTAATTTCAGCAACTACAACATAACAGCAACTGCTCTTCTGAGAGTAGCCTACAGTAAGCAGCTCCCAGATAAACTCAGGAGAGCTTAGCCTTCTAAAATTACTTATAGTATGTGTCCACATTTTTTTTTTTTTCTTGAAATTATTTCACAACAATAGTTTCTTACTCTTTTATAGTTCCTTATGCGGTTTAAGTATATACGAAAATAAACAACTGTTTTTTGCAACTCAACTTTGTTAGTGGAGCAGCAAGAATTTTATTTATTTATTTATTTATTTATTTATTTATTCATTTATTTATTTATTTATTTATTTTCCAAGACCGTTTTTTAGGCATGTTATCACTGGGGGAAGGATGATGTGGACAAATTCAACCAGGGCCAGCTGATCCAACACTTTCATTCGGGGAAAGGGAATACTTCTTATGCGGTTTAAGTATATATGTAAATAAACAACTGTTTTTTGCAACTCAGCTTTGTTAGTGGAGCAGCAAGAATTTTGTTTATTTATTTATTTATTTCCAAGGTCGTTTTTTAGACATGTTATTACTGGGGGAAGGGTGATGTGGACAAATTCAACCAGGGCCAGCTGATCCAACACTCCCATTCGAGGAAAGGGAATACTTTGTGCCTGAGATTTTTCCAAAATGTCGCCTTTAGAACACAAGAAATTGTAGGCTTTCAAACCAAATTCAAAAGCATCTAAATCGGAAATGGGCATTTTTGGGTACATGAAAATTTACACAGATATTCTCCTGTTGACAATAAAACAGTGATTTAATTTTCAGAATTAAAAAAAATGGAGTTTTTGTGAAAATCATTGGCAATGTTAGGGATTTTTCAAAATCGGCTGTTTTTAACGCTGCTGAAACGCAGGAACTAGCAGTTTCACAGTCATAAAAAATTTCAAACAAAGTGCACATTTGTATGTCTTTAACAAAAAAAACGAGTATATAAAAAACTCCATCCAAACCGGTTAAAAAAAAGATCTTAAAAAATACAAATTTTTTTAAATCATGAAGTTTGCGATTTTTTCAAAATTTTAATCATATGATGTGTAAAAAATATTAGCATCATGCATTATATGTTATACACACAATGTAATAAAAAATACCAGAACAAGATATCTTTTTTAACTCCGCTGCAATGACTCGCTGAATTTGGGGAAAATAACCATTTTCTAGAGAGCTTGTTTTGATGGTGCAAGATTCGAAACCCTCCTTCTCGAAGGGAAAAATTTTTTATTGTCGAGAGAAAAAATATAGATCTCCTTATTTTAGTCAACGAACACCCCTTAATTTTTTTTAGAGAAATCTGAGACCATGATGGTACGACCCTGCCTGAGTTGAAATGGAACCCATCCTAGATGCCTCAGTAATGGGAAGATCCCTGATGACTAGAACAAAGCAACTGTGATCTTGCTACATAAGAAAGGAGATGTTTGGGACCTCAGGAACTACCATCAGCCTCCTATGAATTGTTCCCAAAATCTTCACTGAGGTGCTATCGTGTTGCTTGAAGGAAGCACTGGACTTGGCTCGATCAAGTGAGCAAGCTGCCTTCAGAAGTGACTATAGCACTATTGATCATACCCATGAACTGAGAGAACTCTTAATAATTGAAAGAACTAATGAATATGTACTATCACTATGTATGGCTTTTATTCATTATGAAAAGGTATTTCATTCTGTGAAACCATCAGCAGGTTTAATGTCTTGAAATCCTGCAGTATTGCAGATGCATACATCAATATTATTAATAGCATCTATGAAAAGGCAAGTGCAAAAGTTAGACTGTTCAGGGACACAGCACATATAAAAATTGTAAAGGAAGTGAGACAAGGTGACATCGTATCTTCCACCCTCTTCAGTGCCACATTGCAGAATGTTTTTCAATCACTGAACTAGAAAGACAAAGCGATAAAGATTAAAGGAAAAGTATAGGGCTATGTCAAGACATTTTGGCCTTTTCCTTTGTCTTCCCTGTTGTTACAGTCTATGTTCATTTATGAACTGTCAATTTTTTCCCCACTCTTTTTCTTTCTTCTAAGAGCATGTAACATAAAAAAAAAAAAATTAATAATAATAATAATTTAACCCATTTTCATTTTGTTGGTGACAGGCATTTTTGCAGGTACCTCCTAAGAGCTAGAGTTCATGAACCAGGAACTCGCTGACAAGAGCAAAGAAGTGGATTTAAAAATGAATGGACTTACAGAAGACAAAATTAAGGGAAAATACTTTTACAAAATCTGAAAATTTGGAAGTTGAGGGGACAAACCCAGAAGTATAACTGATGCTTACGTTTGGTTTACCTTGAATAAAAAATATCAAGCGAGGGCTACCTAGAAGAAATAAATAATAGAATAACACTCAGTTGGAGAGCATTTTGAAGAAACAGTAGAATTTTCAAGAGCAATTTACCATTATGTCTTAAAAGAAAAGTGTTTAACAAATGCATACTTCTAGTTCTTTCTTGTGGATCAGAGACATGGAAAGTAATGAAAAATGACATACAGAGAATGCAGACAACTCAAAGAGCATGAGAAGGTGCATTCTTGGTGTAATCAGGAAAGGTAGGAAAAGAGTACATAGATTAGAGGAATGACAAGAGTTGGTGACATCATAATCAAAGTGAAGACCCTCAAGTGTCAATGGGCTGCCCATATTGCTACATGAACTGACTGACCACCACTGAACAACTGAAATTTTTGATTGGCTACCAAAAGGCAGGAAAAGACCAAGAAGAATACAGCATGAGTGATAAGCAGATGAAATTCAAAAGCATGCTGGAGTGATTTTGGAAGAGATGGGCTAAAGACAGAAAGTTGAGGAAGAGACTTGGGGAGACATTCATCCAACAGTGGATTGATAATGGCTGCTGCTAATGATGAGTTTATATATTTTTTTGCTCTCTCTCTCTCTCCTTTCTTTTTCAGGTTTTTTTTTTTGTTGTTGTTCTTGTTTTTTACTGTTTTAGCTCTTGGAGAAGTTGGACCTTGGACACCCCCCCCCCCACCTTAAAATAATTAAGTTCCACCACCCATACTTCTGATAAATGTGAGATAGCACTTGCAGAGATATCTATCTGTCTTTGTGACATGTATCTGCCCACAAGACTTGTGGAATGGTTACATTTTGAATATCTTTGAAGACATGGATGAGTAAAAATTTTGTTTCATTATCTTTCATGGACCTTACTCTTCATTTATATATACACTGTCGACCAACAAGTATTGGACACCTGTGATATCAAAGGAAAATGAAGTTTATTCACCTTCAATAGTTGGTGGAGCCTCCATGAGCGGCGATTACAGCTGCGACCCTCCGGGGCATACTCTCAACCAGGCATTGTACGATGGCTAGCAGTATTTTCTTCCACTCGGCTTGGAGAAGACAGGTCAGTTCCTTCAACGATTTCGGACAGTGGCAGCACCTCTTAAGTCGACGCTCCAACTCGTCCCAGAGGTGCTCGATAGGGTTAAGGTCCGGACTCTACGCAGGCCAGTCCATTCGATTAACCCCATTGTCACCATACCAAGCCATGGTGGACCTCACAACATGACAGGTTTTCATTGTCATCCTGAAAGTAACATGGGTGCACCCCGTAAAACTGCCACAATGTAGGAAGCGCATGGTCATCCAAAATGGTGCAGTAGGTCTCTGTGTTGAGTCTACCAGGAATTGCGACCAAGGGACCCATGCCATACCAGGAGAAACACCCCCATAGCATAATTCCACCGATGCCGAATTTCACAGTTGGCACAATACATTTCGGCAGGAGGCGTTCTCCAGGCAGACGCCAAACCCAGACCCTGCCATCCGAACGGTAGAGGGTGAACCTTGATTCGTCGCTCCAGAGAACCTGTTTCCACTGTTCAACGGTCCACTGTCGACGTTCTTTGCACCACGTTAGCCAAGCAGCGCTACTGGACTTGGTGATCAAAGGCGGCAGCACGTCCATGATAACCAAGCAGATGGGTTTCCTTACGGATGGTATTCATCGAAAGAACACTTCCGGATGCCTGTTGAAACTCTTCGCGGATATGGCCCATCGATTTGGTGCAGTTCTTCTGAATTTCTCTGGCCAGCACCCGTCGGTCTCTAACTCCCAGTTTTGTGGGTCTGCCGGGTTGGGGCACATTCCGACAGTCACCTCTCATCTTCCACTTGCCAATCACGTAAGCCACTGTCGATTTTGGGTACTTCAACTCGCTGGATATGTCACGTATGGATCGGCCATTTTTGTGATACCCAACGATTACACCTTTCTTGAAATCAGAGAGCTCCGAACTGCGTGGCATCTTGCATGCGACTGGTTGAATTGTGGTTTCCCACGTGATATTTAACGGCAGCGGCCGTGACGTGTATCAGGACCGCAGATATCGTCGATTGCAGGGGTGTCCAATTACTTGTTGGTAGAGAGTGTATATACAGTTACGGAAAAATTAATAGCAACTCTCCCGGATGCCTGTTGAAACTCTTTGCGGATATATAATAGAACACTCCCGGATGCCTGTTGAAACTCTTCGCGGATATGGCCCATCGATTTGGTGCAGTTCTTCTGAATTTCTCTGGCCAGCACCCGTCGGTCTCTAACTCCCAGTTTTGTGGGTCTGCCGGGTTGGGGCACATTCCAACAGTCACCTCTCATCTTCCACTTGCCAATCACGTAAGCCACTGTCGATTTTGGGTACTTCAACTCGCTGGATATGTCACGTATGGATCGGCCATTTTTGTGATACCCAACGATTACACCTTTCTTGAAATCAGAGAGCTCCGAACTGCGTGGCATCTTGCATGCGACTGGTTGCATTGTGGTTTCCCACGTGATATTTAACGGCAGCGGCCGTGATGTGTATCAGGACCGCAGATATCGTCGATTGCAGGGGTGTCCAATTACTTGTTGGTAGAGAGTGTATATACAGTTACAGAAAAATTAACAGCAACTCTGGAAATTTCTGATGTTTTTTGGGTTTTCAGTGTTGCGACAAAAGTAAATATGCAGATAATACTCACAATGTATACATATATATATATAATATACAGGGTGTCCGAGAATTATTGGACACATTACAAAATTATGTACAAAAAAAAACTATGAGCATTGTCTGTTTTTCTATGTCACGTATTACCAACACGGTTTCTATATTTTTGTTTTGCAGAATTGTTATTCCCAGAATCTAATAGATGGCGCTAGCTGTGGCCTGATGAGGAATGTATGAGAAATGCACAATCAGTAGTCATGTCATCCGTACAGCAGAAGGCGATGTGTGTGTTATGACTGTTATGACTTGCGGAATTGAAGTCTGTCATTAAAGTTAAAAGATGGTACTGTTCAGAGTATGGTTGTAATCCTCCATCAACGAATTCAATTAAGCGGTGGATGAAACATTTTAAAGAAACTGGCAATGTGGAACATCATGGAGGAGCCGATATGCCTAGCATCAGCGGCGAGACAGTTGACCAAGTTAATAAAGTTCCTGACGAAGCCCCAGGAAATCAGTTCGTAAAGCAAGCAGAGAACTGTGCATTCCGAAATTGACAGTTCACGATATCTTGCACAAGAAATTAAAGTTTCATGCTTATAAAACTCAAATAGTGCAAAAGATGCATGTAAAAGATCACACTCTGCGATACAATTTCGCTGTGGATATGCTGAATCGAGTGAAAAACGACGAAAACTTTCTCACTACTTAATTTTTAGTGATGAATCCACATTTCATGTATCAGGTATTGTGAAGCGTCACAACTGTAGGGTATGGGTCAGTGAACCGCCTCATGCTGCTATTGAACTGGAACGGGATTTTCCAAAAGTTAATGTGTGGTGCGCCCTATCAAAAAGAGAAGTGATTGGCCCTTTCTTCTTCTGCGAAAAAACCATAAATGGTGACATTTACTTGGATATGCTAGAAAATTTCGCTATACCCCAGATCATAAGATATGACGTCATTTTCCAATAAGACGGTATGCCTCAGCATTGGTCAATGTGTGTACGTAAGTGCCTAAACGAGCATTTCCCCAACAGATGGACTGGGTGTGGTGGTCCCATTCCGTGGCCTCCTCGCTCTCCCGATCTAACTCCATTGGATTATTTCATGTGGGGTTATGTAAAGGATCGTGTCTATCAGACACCTTGTACTGATTTGCAGGAACTGAAGCAGCGTATCACAGCTGCTATTAATTCCATAACTCCTCAGATGCTTGCCAATACACGGCATGAAATCAAGTATCGCTTGGACGTACTACGAGCAACCAAGGGATCTCACATCAAAATTTATTAACTTGTGTAGTTACAATGTAAGTTAGTACAGAAAGTTTTTTTCTATTTGTTTAATGTTTTGTTCTATATAACTTTGTAATGTGTCCAATAATTCTTGGACACCCTGTGTGTGTGTGTGTATATAAAATATATATATATATATATATATATATTAATTTGCAAAAAGTAAGAAAACAAAAACAAAACACAAAAGTAAAGCTAGTACTATGAGAAGTGAGAAGCGCCAAAGACAGCTATAATCATGTGGTAGCAAATATAGAGTGAATTGTAAAAAATAAGAATTGCAAAAAATTAAAATTTTCTAAAGAATACAGAATTAAATTCCAAAATGGAAGTTCAAAATTGAAAACCGAAAAATGAACAGAAAACAGGTTGCCATCATCAGGAGAGCATCAACCTGCGGGAGTGGCCTTTCTTGTACCAACAAACGAAAAGAAGAACCTGAAAAATGTCGGTTGGTCATGCTCCCTAGGCCACCAGACCGAATGATAAAACAGACACAGGAATTCAAAAAACAAGAATAAAAACATTGAAAAAATGATAAAAAGGCTTACCCGGCAGACCCGTCAGAGACATGAATAAAGATCAAACTGAACTGGACCAACGACCCACAAAAGCCCAAATATATAAGAAAACGTTAAAGTGGTTATGCGGTTAGATAACAACCTAACAAGCTAAAAAAAAAAAAAAAAAATGTGTGAAATGACGAGATGCAAAACTGTGTATGTAAATAGAAATCTTCAACCACTAGGGACCCTAAGTGGTGGGTCCTTAGAGATTGAAATGCCTAGGGACCCACCACTTATTTTATTTTTAGATTAATAGAAATCTTCACCCACCTAGGACCCTAAGTGGTGGGTCCCTAGTGGTTGAAGATTTCTATTTACATACACAGTTTTGTGTCTCGTCATCTCAAACATTTTTTTTTTTTTTTTTTTTTCTTCCTGGGTTGTTATCTAACTGCAACCACTTTAACGTTTTCTTATACATTTGGGCTTTTGTGGGTAGTTGTACAGCAGTTCTGTTTCCATCTTTAGTTTATAGCTTTGACTGGTCTGCCGGGTAAGCCTTTTTTATAAATTTTTCAATGTTTATATTCTTGTTTTTTGAATTCCTGTGTCTGTTTTGGGATTTCGTCTGATAGCCTAGGGAGCATGACCAACTGACAATTTCAGTTCTCCCTATCGTTTGTTAGTACTAGAAAGGCCACTCCCACAGGCTGATACTCTATTGATGATGGCAACCTCTTTTCTGTTCATTTTTCGAATTTTAATTTTGAGTTTCCATTTTGAATTTAATTCTGTATTCTTTAGGGAATTTTAATTTTTTACAATTCTCTCTCTCTCTCTCTCTCTCTCTCTCTCTCTCTCTATATATATATATATATATATATCATCATCATCATCATCATTGTCAACCATTATCAATCCACTGCTGGATGAAGGTCTCCTCAAGTTTCTTCCACAACGGTCTATCTTGTGCCAGTCTCCTCTCCATGTCACTCCCACATACTTTCTAATTTCATCCACCCATCTCCCATGTGGTCTTCTTCTGGGTCTCTTCCTGTCCCTTGGAATACAATCTAAAATTTTGACTGTCCAACAATGGTCTGTTCTTCTGACAGTATGTCCAGCCCATTGCCATTTTAGGGATTTTACTCTGATCATGATGACTTCCACTCTTGTCATTTTTCGGATCCACGAGTTCCTCTTCTTATCTCTCCTGGTTACACAAAGCATACACCTCTCCATGCCTCTTCGAGTTGTCTGCAGCCTTTGTATGTCTCCTTTAGTTAAGGTCTACGTCTCTGCACCATACGTAAGCACTGGAAGGATGCATTGATCAAACACTTTTCTCTTAAGACATCATGGCATATTACTCTTGAAAATTATGCTGTTTCTTCCAAAAGCTCTCCAGGCAAGTTTTATACGCTGATTAATTTCTTCATAAATGTGACCCTCACTTGATATCTGCTGTCCAAGATAAACATACGTAACTGTTATCTCCAGCTTTTCTCCATCAATCCATAAATCTTCATTTCTTGTAAAAACATTGTACATCACTTTTGTCTTCTGAAAGTTCATTTTTAATCCCACTTCTTTACTCTTGTCAGCAAATTCCTGGATCATACTCTGCAGCTCTGATGGGGTAGTTGCAGAAATGACTACGTCATGAGCAAAACGAAGGTGAGTTAGATAATCTCCATTAATCTTTATCATTTTGTTTTCCCAGTTCAGTGATGGAAAGACATTTTCCAATGTGGCATTAAAGAGTTTGGGAGATATGGTGTCACCGTGTCTCACTCCCTTTCTAATTTTTATGGATGCTGTATTCTCAAATAGCCGAATCTTTGCACTTGCATTTTCATAGATGTTATTAATAATATTAATGTATGCATCTTCAATACCGCAGGATTTCAAAGCTATTGTAACTGCTGTTGGTTTCACAGAATCAAAGGCTTTTTCATAATCGACAAAAGCCATGCACAATGGAAGTTCATATTCCCTCGCTCTTTCAATTAGTTCTCTCAATACGTGTATATGATCTATAGTGCTGTAGCCACTCCTGAATCCAGCTTGTTCTCTCAGTTGAGCGATGTCCAGTGTCACCTTCAAGCGATGTGAAAGAACTTTAGTGAAGATTCTATAAACCACTGATAGGAGGCTGATAGGTGTGTAGTTCCTGAGATCATCAATGTCACCTTTTTATATGTAGCAGGATCATTGTAGCATTCTTCGAATCCTCAGGAATCTTCTCTTCATTAAGACACCGAGTGAAAACTTGGGCGACTATTGTTTCAATTTTTCCACTTGCTTCTTGTATGATGTCTACAGTAATTCCATCTTCTCCTGGAGCATTTCCCAGTTTCATGTTCTTGTTTGCATGTGCAACTTCTGCTGGGAGCACTGGAAGAACTCTGGTACCTTTCGTAATGTCTGGAGTACATGTATCATCCCTTTCATATAGTTTTGAGTAGAAATCTTTTACTCTTGTGCAAAATGTCATCTCTATTTCTTGTTACAAAACCATCTTCTTTTCTCAGAGCCATAATCTGTTTTCTTCCATTACTGAGATGTCCCTTTGCTATCTTTATTAGGCTTTCGTTGTTTTCAATTGCTTTCCTCACTAGTTCACAGTTGAATTTCCTTACATCTTCAGTGATACTTTTTTGTACTGTCTTGCATAGCTCCATATATTCCACTTTGGAAGTCACATTTCCTTTAGTTGTTGTCCTCATCTCTTTTTTTTTTCATCAGAATTTTGGTTTTTCCTGATAATTTGTTTGTTTGCAACTTGTTCTTAGTACCAGCTATTTTTGTTGCTGTTTCCATAAGAGCCTTGGTTAGTTTTCTGTTAACTTCAGAGATGTCCACTTCTTCCGACATTAGACCTTCTTGAGCAGAGAATCTGTTCCTCAGTTCGAATTTGAAGGTATTATGATGTTTTTTAAGGTTGGTCATGCCAATACACTTTGTTTGTTTTATGAGCTTGCGACGCTCGAGTTTAGCATTGAGGTGCATCTTATATCTTACCATTCTATGGTCACTACCTATGTTGAACTTGCTTAGCACACTGCAGTCTTACATGACAAATTTCTTGTTACACATAATAAAATCAATTTCGCTTGTCAATCCATTGGGATGCCTCCCTGTCCATTTCCTATGCAGCTTTTGCTTGAAAACAGAGTTCATGATGAAAAACCCTTCTGCCTCTGCAAATTCTATGAGAGTATTTCCATACTGGTTTCTGTTGCTGTGACCGAATTTCATTCTATTGCCATTGCCCTATTTTCGCATTGAAATCTCCCATAACGAACTTCAAGTGCTGCTTGCCTTTATTATTTAGATGACGAATTTCTTCATAAAATTCTTCAATCTCAAAGCACATTTCATGCAAAGAAGCCAACTCAGTTCACAAAATGGGAATATCTTTAACAGAACTTAAGTTATGACCAAAAATGTGCTGTGAAGGAAGCACACTTTGTTATGTGAAATGTCATCGTCGTTTCTACAAGCCGACGGAGCTTGCTTGTACGTCCACGTACAGGCGATATGAAGAGCAGGCAATGTCAGTGAGGTTATTCCAGACGTTTTCGCAGTGCGCGTATGTAGTTCGTTTGCATTGGTAAGTGTGTAGTCATTACTCCTGTTAACTGCAGTGCAAATTTGAAGTTTAGAGTGAATTTTGTTTATTCTGTGCAAATTGTGTTGCAGTTATGGGAAGATTAGGTGATATTTCACCACGAAAAGCTTCGCGAATGGTGACTTTAAGTGAATTCAGCAAAAGCAATGCAGAAATTGCTCAGATAACTGGGTTGCACAAGAGTATAGTTGGATGGCAGCTGGAGAAGATCCATGATATGGGTGGAATCAAGAATGGCAGGCTGGGTAAATGTGGCCGAAAAATGAAAACAACTGCTAGAAGTAACAACGCGTTGAGACGGCTATGTCTGCGAAACAGGTTTGCCTCATAAACAGTTCTAGCCAAAGAACTGCGGGAGAGCTGTGGTACTGTTGTTTGTCCTCAAACAGAGAGGAGCAGGTTACGTTCTATGGGTCTGAGGTCTCATAGGGTGGTAAAGAAACCATTGCTAACCAATGTACAATGCAAGAAACATTTAGAATGGGCAAAGGAGCATAAGGAGTGAAACACTGATAGGTGGCGTCAAGTTTTATTTAGTGATGAGACAAAATTGAACATCGTGGGGTGTCGAGTGTTTCGACGAAATAACGAGGCATTGAATCCTTCTTGCACACTTAAGACAAGAAAGTATCCATGAAGTGTTGTGATTTGGGGATAATTTGCTGCTGCTACTGGAAGGGGGCAGAATCCACGTGTGTGAGAGCACTGTTAATGCACAGGTGTACAAAAGTATCCTCCAGGACAAGATGGTGCCTGCAGGATGTGGTTTGTTCCAGAATCAGCCATGCATCTTCCAGGATGTTTCAGTCCCATGCCACCATGTAAAAATCATTAAAGCTTATGTGACGTCCTTAGGCAATGCTGTGCCTCTTCCTTGTCCTGGTAATTCGCCAGACTTGAACCCGATTGAGAATTTGTGGCGCATTCTGAAAAGAAAAGTTCACGAATGTCACCCCAAAAATAAAATGGAACTGATTAATGCAATTACTGACATTTGGAACAACTGTATTTCATCTGATCTATTGCGTAAGTTGTTTGACTCCATGCCGACACAGGCGTGCAGCCGTTGTTAAATCAAAATGTCCCCCAACCAAATATTAGGTACGTAATTGTATTTGAATTTGAACATATTACTTTGCCAGGATTTCTGTTTCACAGCACATTTCTGTTCAAAACTTGAGTTCTGTTAAAGATATTCCCATTCTCTAAACTGATGTGCGATAGCCCCCTCAACCCCACAAAAAAGTTGGCTGGTGGATCCCTCGTGGTGTTATTGTGTGCACCATAGGGGGTTTTCTATACAACTGTGCAATAAGTAAATCACTAACTGCCATAGATAGTGAGATATTGGCCTGATCAAGGACTTTCCTTGTAACCTTGTACATATATATATATATATATATATATATATATATATATATATATATATATATATATATATATATATCATCATTGTCAACCATTATCAATCCACTGCTGGACGAAGGTCTCCCCAAGTTTCCTCCACAATGATCTGTCTTGTGCCAGCCTCCTCCATGTCACTCCTGCAAACTTACGAATTTCATCCACCCATCTTCCATGTCGTCTTCTTCTGGGTCTTTTCCTGTCCCTTGGAATCCAATCTAAAATTTCGGCTGTCCATCGATGGTCTGTCCTTCTAGCAGTATGTCCAGCCCATTGCCATTTCAGGGATTTAACTCTGATCATGATGTCTTCCAGTCTTGTCATTTTTCGGATCCACGAGTTCCTCTTCTTATCTCTCCTGGTTACACCAAGCATGCACCTCTCCATGCTTCTTTGAGTTGTCTGCAGCCTTTGTATGTCTCTTTTAGTTAAGGTCCACGTCTCTGCACCATACGTAAGCACTGGAAGGATGCATTGATCAAACACTTTTCTTTTAAGACATAATGGCATATTGCTCTTGAAAATTATGCTGTTTCTTCCAAAAGCTCTCCAGGCAAGTTTTGTATGCCAATTAATTTCTTCATCAATGTGACCCTCACTTGATATCTGCAGTCCAAGATAAACGTACGTGTCCGTTATCTCCAGCTTTTCTCCATCAATCGATAAATCTTCATTTCGTGTAAAAGCATTGAACATCACTTTTGTCTTCTGAAAGTTCATTTTTAATCCCATTTCTTTACTCTTGTCAGCAAGTTCCTGGATCATACTCTGCAGCTCTCATGGGGTAGTTGCAAAAATGGCTATGTCAACAGCAAAACGAAGGTGGGTTACATAATCTCCATTAATCTTTATCCCTTTGTTTTCCCAGTTCAGTGATTGAAAGACATTTTCCAATGTGGCGTTAAAGAGCTTTGGAGATATGGTGTCACCTTGTCACACTCCTTTTCCAATTTTTATGTGTGTCGTATTTTCAAACAGCCAAATCTTTGTACTTGCATTTTCAGAGATGTTATTAATAATATTAATGTACGCATCTTCAATACCGCAGGATTTCAGGGCCATTGTAACTGCTGATGGTTTCACCGAGTTAAAGGCTTTTTCATAATCAATAAAAGCCATGCACAGTGGAAGTTCATATTCCCTCGCTCTTTCAATTAGTTCTCTCAGTACATGGATATGATCTATTGTGCTGTAGCCACTCCTGAGTCCAGCTTGTTCTCTCGGTTGAGCCATGTCCAGTGTCACTTTTAAGCGGTGTTAAAGAACTTTAGTGAAGATTTTATAAACCACTGATAGGAGGCTGATAGGTCTGTAGTTCCTGAGATCCTCAATGTCACCTTTTTTATGTAGCAAGATCATTGTAGCATTGTTCCAATCCTCAGGAATCTTCCCTTCATTAAGGCATCGAGTAAAAATTTGGGCGAGTACTGTTTCGATTTCTCCACTTGCTTCTTGTATGATGTCTACAGTAATTCCATCTTCTCCTGGAGCTATTCCCCGCTTCATGTTCTTGATTGCATGTACAACTTCTGCTGGGAGGACTGGAAGAACTCTGGTACTGGTACCTTTCATGATGTGTGGAGTACATGTATCATCCCTTTCATATAATTTGGAGTAGAAATCTTTTACTCTTGTCAAAATTTTGCCTCTATTTCTTGTTACAGAACCAACTTCTTTTTTCAGTGCCTTAATCTGTTTTCTTCCATTACTGAGATGTCCCTTTGCTATCTTTAGGCTTTGGTTGTTTTCAATTGCTTTCCTTACTAGTTCACAGTTGAATTTCCTTACGTCTTCAGTGATACTTTTTCGTACTGTCTCGCACAGCTCTATATATTCCACTTTGGAAGTCCCATCTTCTTTAGTTGTCCTCATCTCTCTTGTTTTTTGCATCAACATTTTGGTTTTTCTTGATAATTTGTTCACATGCAACTTGTTCTTAGACCCTGCTAATTATGTTGCTGTTTCCATAAGAGCTTTGGTTTTTTTTTCTGATAACTTCAGAAATATCCACTTCTTCCGATGTTAGGCCTTCTAAAGCAGAGAATCTGTTCTTCAGTTCCAACTTGAAAGTATTATGGTGTTTTTTAAGGTTGGTTATGTCAATACATTTTGTTTGTCTTATGAGCTTGCCACGTTCGAGTTTAGTGTTAAGGTGCATCTTACATCTCACCAATCTATGGTCACTACCTGTGTAAAACTTGTTTAGCACACTGCAGTCTTCTATGACAAATTTTTTGTTACACATAATAAAATCAATTTCACTTGTCGTCCCATTTGGATGTCTCCATGTCCATTTTCTGTGTGGCTTTTTCTTGAAAAAGGAGTTCAAGATGAAAAACCCTTCTGCCTCTGCAAACTCAACGAGAGTATTTCCACGCTGGTTTCTGTTGCCGTGACCGAATTTACCTACTGAAGTTTCATTCTGTTGCTGTTGCCCTATATTTGCATTGAAATCTCCCATAATTATCTTTAAGTGCTGCTTACCTTTATTATTTAGATGACGAATTTTATCATAAAATTCTTCAATTTCTTCTTCAGGATGACTTGTGGTGGGTGCATAAGTTTGAATAATCTGAGCGTGGTATCTTCTCGAGAGTTGGATGACGAGTCGTGCAGCTCTGACAGAGCAACTTTCAACTTCTACAACTTTATCCTTCAGTTTCTTGTTTATTATAAATCCAACACCGCTAGTTCTGCCTGTATCAGTCCCACGATAGTAGAGGAGATGTCCACTTTTCAGTTCAATGAAATCTTCTCCTTTTCTCCTTACCTCACTTAGCCCGACGATGTCCCACTTGATCCTTTGTAGTTCCTCTTCCAATTCAAGAAGCCTTGAATCAGAAGATAGGGAGCGTCCATTATACGTATTCAAGGTCAGCATCAGATGGCAGCCTAGTCCGGTCCTCCGGGGATTCTTAGCACCCTCTGCCTTCATGTCGCACTGGCCGCTGCCTTGGCCAGGTACAATACAGCTGCCGGAGACTGAGGGCCAAGATTTAAGTTGTGGAGTCATTTTGGAGGGGTTTGGCCATAACTCACCACGCTGGCCAAGCGGGTTGGTGAGTGTGGGATAGCATTTCCTCTAATCCTGATGGTATAGTTATACAGCTCTTGGCGGTCATCAGACCCTCTTTAGTGGGAACAGGATGTACCACGAGAAGGCGGGGTTTCACTTTTGTCAAGGAGAGGCTGTGATGTTACGCATCACCTGACCTTACATCCCATATATATATATAACATATATATATATATATATATATGTTTAGCACACTGCAGTCTTCTATGCAGTCTTCTATATTCCACTTTGGAAGTCCCATCTTCTTTAGTTGTCCTCATCTCTCTTCTTTTTTGCATCAACATTTTGGTTTTCTTGATAATTTGTTCACATGCAACTTGTTCTTAGACCCTGCTAATTATGTTGCTGTTTCCATAAGAGCCTAAAGTTTTTCCTTAGTCCTAAGTTTTGCTCTTCAGTATATATATGTTATATATATATATATATATATATATATATATATATATATGATTCCACAACTTAAATCTTGGCCCTCAGTCTCCGCAGCTGGAATGTACCTGGCCAAGGCAGCGGCCAGTGCGACATGAAGGCAGAGGGTGCTAAGAATCCCCGGAGGACCGGACTAGGCTGCCATCTGATGCTGACCTTGGCTACGTACAATGGACGCTCCCTATCTTCTGATTCAAGGCTTCTTGAATTGGAAGAGAGAACTACAAAGGATCAAGTGGGACATCGTGGGGCTAAGTGAGGTAAGGAGAAAAAGGAGAAGATCTCATCGAACTGAAAAGTGGACATCTCTTCTACTATCGTGGGACAGATACTGGCAGAACTAGTGGTGTTGGATTTATAATAAACAAGAAACTGAAGGATAAAGTTGTAGAAGTTGAAAGTTCCTCTGACAGAGCTGCACGACTTGTTATCCAACTCTCGAAAAGATACCAGGCTCAGATTATTCAAACTTATGCACCCACCACAAGTCATCCTGAAGAAGAAATTGAAGAATTTTATGAGGAAATTTGTCATCTAAATAATAAAGGTAAGCAGCACTTGAAAATAATTATGGGAGATTTCAATGCAAAAATAGGGCAACGGCAACAGAATGAAACTTCAGTAGGTAAATTCGGTCACACGGCAACAGAAACCAGCGTGGAAATACTCTCGTTGAGTTTGCAGAGGCAGAAGGGTTTTTCATCTTGAACTCCTTCTTCAAGAAAAAGCCACACAGGAAATGGACATGGAGACATCCAAATGGGACGACAAGTGAAATTGATTTTATTATGTGTAACAAAAAATTCGTCATAGAAGACTGCAAGTGTGCTAAACAAGTTCAACACAGGTAGTGACCATAGATTGGTGAGATGTAAGATGCACCTCAACACCAAACTTGAACGTGGCAAGCTCATAAGACAAACAAAATCTATTGACATAACCAACCTTAAAACACCATAATACCTTCAAGTTGGAACTGAAGAACAGGTTCTCTGCTTTAGAAAACCTAACATGGAAGAATGGACATCTCTGAGAGTTAACAGAAAAGTAACCAAAGCTCTTATGGAAACAGCAACAAAATTAGCTGGGTCCCTAAGAACAAGTTGCATGTAAACAAATTATCAGGAAAAACGAAAATGTTGATGCAAAAAAGAGAGATGAGGACAACTAAAGAAGATGTGACTTCCAAAGTGGAATATATAGAGCTATGCAAGACAGTAAGAAAAAGTATCACTGAAGACGTAAGAAAAATTCAACTGTGAACTAGTGAGGAAAGCAATTGAAAACAACCAAAGCCTAAAGATAGCAAAGGGACATCTCAGTAAGGGAAGAAAACAGATTATGGCACTGAGAAAAGAAGATAGTTCTGTAACAAGAAATAGAGGCAAAATTTTGACAAGAGTGAAAGATTTCTACTCCAAATTATATGAAAGGGATGATACATGCACTCCAGACATCATGAAAGATACCAGTACCAGAGTTCCTCCAGTCCTTCCAGCAGAAGTTGCACATGCAATCAAGAACATGAAGCGAGGAAAAGCTCCAGGAGAAGATGGAATTACTGTAGACATCATACAAGAAGCAAGTGGAGAAATCGAAACAGTACTCGCCCAAATTTTCACTCGATGCCTTAATGAAGGAAAGATTCCTGAGAGATTGGAACACTGCTACAATGATCCTGCTACATAGAAAGGTGACATTGAGGATCTCGGAAACTACAGACCTATCAGCCTCCTATCAATCGGTTTATAAAATCTTCACTAAAGTTCTTTCACACCGCTTGAAGGTAACACTGGACATGGCTCAACCGAGAGAACAAGCTGGATTCAGGAGTGGCTACAGCACAATAGATCATATCCACGTACTGAGAGAACTAATTGAAAGAAGCGAGGAATATGAACTTCCATTGTGCATGGCTTTTATCGATTATGAAAAAGCCTTTGATTCGGTGAAACCATCAGCAGTTACAATGGCTCTGAAAACCTGCGGTATTGAAGATGCATACATTAATATTATTAATAGCATCTATGAAAATGTAAGTGCAAGATTCGGCTGTTTGAAAATACAACACACATAAAAATTGGAAAGGGAGTGAGACAAGGTGACACCATATCTCCGAAGCTCTTTAATGCCACATTGGAGGGTGTTTTTCAGTCGCTGAGCTGGGAAAACAAAGGGATAAAGATTAATGGAGATTATCTAACCCACCTTCGTTTTGCTGATGGCAGTAGTCATTTTTGCTACCCCATCAGAGCTGCAGAGTATGATCCAGGAACTTGCTGACAAGAGTAAAGAAATGGGATTAAAAATGAACTTTCAGAAGACAAAAGTGATGTTCAATGCTTTTACAAGAAATGAAGATTTATTGATTGATGGAGAAAAGCTAGAGATAACAGACACGTACATTTATCTTGGACAGCAGATATCAAGTGAGGGTCACATTGATGAAGAAATTAATCGGCGTACAAAACTTGCCTGGAGAGCTTTTGGAAGAAACAGCATAATTTTCAAGAGCAATATGCCATTATGTCTTAAAGAAAAGTGTTTGATCAATGCATCCTTCCAGTGCTTACGTATGGTGCAGAGACGTGGACCTTAACTAAAAGAGATATACAAAGACTGCAGACAACTCAAAGTAGCATGGAGAGGTGCATGCTTGGTGTAACCAGGAGAGATAAGAAGAGGAACTCGTGGATCCGAAAAATGACAAGAGTGGAAGACATCATGATCAGAGTTAAATCCCTGAAATGGCAATGGGCTGGACATGCTGCCAGAAGGACAGATCATCGATGGACAGCCGAAATTTTAGATTGGATTCCAAGGACAGGAAGAGACCCAGAAAGACCACATGGGAGATGGGTGGATGAAATTCGAAAGTATGCAGGGGTGACATGGAGGAGACTGGCACAAGACAGACCATCGTGGAGGAAACTTGGGAGACCTTCGTCCAGCAGTGGATTGATAATGGTTGACAATGATGATGATGATGATGATGATGATGATGATATATATACTCTCATTGAGTTTGCAGAGGCAGAAGGGTTTTTCATCTTGAACTCCTTTTTCAAGAAAAAGCCACACAGGAAATGGACATGGAGACATCCAAATGGGACGACAAGTGAAATTGATTTTATTATGTGTAACAAAAAATTTGTCATAGAAGACTGCAGTGTGCTAAACAAGTTCAACACAGGTAGTGACCATAGATTGGTGAGATGTAAGATGCACTTTAACACTAAACTCGAACGTGGCAAGCTCATAAGACAAACAGAATGAATTGACATAACCAACCTTAAAAAACACCATAATACCTTCAAGTTGGAATTGAAGAACAGATTCTCTGCTTTAGGAGGCCTAACATCTGAAGAAGTGGATATTTCTGAAGTTAACAGAAAAGTAACCAAAGCTCTTATGGAAACAGCAACAAAATTAGCTGGGTCTAAGAACAAGTTGCATGTGAACAAATTATCAGTTAAAATCAAAATGTTGATGCAAAAAAGAAGAGAGATGAGGACAACTAAAGAAGATGGGACTTCCAAAGTGGAATACATAGAGCTGTGCAAGACAGTACGAAAAAGTATCACTGAAGACGTAAGGTAATTCAACTGTGACCTAGTGAGGAAAGCAATTGAAAACAACCAAAGCCTAAAGATAGCAAAGGGACAACTCAGTAATGGAAAAAAACAGATTATGGCACTGTGAAAAGAAGATGGTTCCGTAACAAGAAATAGAGGCAAAATTTTGACAAGAGTGAAAGATGACGATGTGAAAGATTTCTACTCCAAGTTATATGAAAGGGATGATGCATGTACTCCAGACATCATGGAAGGTACCAGTACCAGAGTTCTTCCAGTCCTCCCAGCAGAAGTTGCACATGCAATCAAGAACATGAAGCGGGGAAAAGCTCCAGGAGAAGATGGAATTACTGTAGACATCATACAAGAAGCAAGTGGAGAAATCGAAACAGTACTCGCCCAAATTTTCACTCAATGCCTTAATGAAGGGAAGATTCCTGAGGATTGGAACGACGCTAAAATGATCCTGCTACATAAAAAAGGTGACATTGAGGATCTTAAGAACTACAGACCTATCAGCTTCCTATCAGCCTCCTATCAGTGGTTTATAAAATCTTCACTAAAGTTCTTTCACACCGCTTGAAGGTGATACTGGACATGGCTCAACCGAGAGAACAAGCTGGATTCAGGAGTGGCTACAGCACAATAGATCATATCCACGTATTGAGAGAACTAATTGAAAGAGCGAGGGAATATGAACTTCCATTGTGCATGGCTTTTATCGATTATGAAAAAGCCTTTGATTCAGTGAAACCATCAGCAGTTACAATGGCTCTGAAATCCTGCGGTATTGAAGATGCATACATTAATATTATTAATAACATCTATGAAAATGCAAGTGCAAAGATTCGGCTGTTTGAAAGTACAACACACATAAAAATTGGAAAGGGAGTGAGACAAGATGACACCATATCTCCGAAGCTCTTTAATGCCACATTAGAAAATGTCTTTCAATCACTGAACTGGGAAAACAAAAGAATAAAGATTAATGGAGATTATCTAACCCACCTTCTTTTTGCTGATGACGTAGTCATTTTTGCAACTACCCCATCAGAGCTGCAGAGTATGATACAGGTACTTGCTGACAAGAGTAAAGAAATGGGATTAAAAATGAACTTTCAGAAGACAAAAGTGATGTTCAATGCTTTTAAAAAAAATGAAGATTTATTGATTGATGGAGAAAAGCTGGAGATAAGAGACACATACGTTTATCTTGGACAGCAGATATGAAGTGAGGGTTACATTGATGAAGAAATTAATGGGTGTACAAAACTTCCTTAGAGAGCTTTTGGAAGAAACAGCATAATTTTCAAGAGCAATATGCTATTATGTCTTAAAAGAAAAGTGTTTGATTAATGCATCCTTCCAGTGCTTACGTATGGTGCAGAGACGTGGACCTTAACTAAAAGAGACATACAAAGGCTGCATACAACTCAAAGAAGCATGGAGAGGTGCATGTTTGGTGTAACCAGGAGAGATAAGAAGAGGAACTCGTGGATTGGAAAAATGACAAGAGTGGAAGGCATCATGATCAGAGTTAAATCCCTGAAATGGCAATGGGCTGGGCATACTGCCAGAAGGACAGACCATCGATGGACAGCAGAAATTTTAGATTGGATTTCAAGGGACAGGAAAAGACTCAGAAGAAGACCACATGGGAGATGGGTGGATGAAATTCGAAAGTATGCGGGAGTGACATGGAGGAGACTGGCACAAGACAGACCATTGTGGAGGAAACTTGGGGAGACCTTCGTCCAGCAGTTGATTGATAATGGTTGACAATGACAATGATGATGATATATATATATATGGATTTATAATAAACTAAAGACTGAAGGACAATGTTCTAGAAGTTTCTCTGACAGGGCAGACTCATTATCCAATTCTCAAAAAGATACCAGGCTCACATTATTCAAGCTTATGCACCCACCACAAGTCATCCTGAAGAAGAAATTGAAAAATTTTATGAGGAAATTTGGAATCTAAATAACAAGGGCAAACAGCACTTAAAGATCATTATGGGTGATTTCAATGCAAATATAGGGCAACAGCAACAGAATGAAACTTCAGTTGGTAAATTCGGCTATGGGAAATGAAATCAACATGGAAATACTCTCATAGAGTTTGCAGAAGCAGAAAGGTTTTTCATCATGAACTCCTTGTTCAATAAAAAGCCACACAGGAAATGGACATGGAGACATCCAAATGGGACAAGTGAAATTGATTTTATTATGTGTAACAAAAAAATTCGTCATTGAAGACTGCAGTGTGCTATACTAATTCAACACAGGTAGTGACCGTAGAATGGTGAGATGTAAGATGCACTTCAACACTTAACTCGAACGTGGCAAGCTCATAAAACAAACAAAATGTATTGACATAACCAACCTTAAAAAGCATCATAATACTTTCAAGTTGGAACTGAGGAACAGATTCTCTGCTTTAGAAGGTCTAACATCGGAAGAAGTCGGATATTTCTGAAGTGAACAAACTCAACAAGGCTCTTATGGAAACAGCAACAAAAATAGGAGGTACTAAATTCAAGTTACATATGAAGAAAATTTCAGGAAAAACAAAAATGTTGATGCAAAAGAGAAGGGAGATGAGGACAAATAAAGAAGGCATAACTTCCAAAGTGGAATATACTGTATAGAGCTGGGGTGGCCAACCCTAGGCTCCACGGGCCAAACATGCCCACCAGGACATTTTGACTGGCCCCCCAGTAGCCCAAGCAATAACTTTGTTTTTCTAATTTAACTCTTACTGACAATATTAATTATTTTTATTTTATTATTATTTATTTTTATTTTATTTTATTCTTGGATTCATTTTTTGTTCTTTTTATTTTATTTTATTCTGACAGTATTTATTCGGTTTTAAAAATTTATGCCGCTGTGAAATTGGTTGCGTATTTCAAAACACATACTGACACATTTTTTGTGTAAACACTGACTCACGCTCACCTCGTTAGAGGAGAGCATGAGTCACGTTAGTCAGTGTGTTAGAGGAAGGGGGACAATGGAGGAAAGGTGTCACGTGAATATACAAAATGCTTATCTCACAGTTACATTGTGCTGTTTCAGATCTTTGAGTAATGTGTTGATATTCAGTTTTATTCATAGTTTTGAAGTGGGAAAAAAATGGCTTTAGGAAACATGACTCAGAGTGGAAATGTGACATTGATGTGGCATTTTAGACATTCAATGAAGAATGGGAAGAACAATTCCTGTTTACTATGGGGAAGTCAGTCAAAACTGATTTTTGTCTGATCTGTTCAGCAACAGTTGCAGTACCTAAAATACAACATTGAAAAGGCATTTCAAACAAATCTCATGATATATTTTAACACGCCATACTTGGCTCTGTTTAAGAACTGAATATATTTCAAGAAAAGAGGGGATTTCATTGCCAGCAAAGCTTATTTGTAACAAAATGGGAAAAATGAATAACATGCTTCGTGTGTCTTAGAAAATATCGTATTTACTGCCAAAGAAAAAATTCTCAGTTGGCGAGGTTATTAAATAAAATCTCTATATTTGTACGAACACACTGGTGATACAAACATTAAAAAAATATGGACATATTTCCATTTTCGAAATCTGTTATAAGGCACATTGAAGAAATGGTGGATGATGTGTCAAAACAAATAAAGTATTTAACTACACCCACATACTTTTCTGTGCAATAGATGAGCTTGTGTTAGGTGCACAAACAGGAATTTTGATGTGTTTCAAGAACTTTAAGGACTGTCATTGACCAGAACTTCTGAAGGGATATTTTTGTGACATTGAAAATTGTGTAGAAAAATATAATGTTGATGGTGGTAGTGGGCTAAACTTGAGAGGCACGGATATCATGGTAGAAGAGAATGGCTGAGTTTCTTTGCTCCAGGAGTATTCAGAGCAGAAGTTGTTTTCATACCACTCTATCATTCACACAGAGTTTGTGTGTGCTGAAGAACTTTCATCAGTGTTATTAATCTGTTGTGCATTGTGTTGACATGATCAACCGAAGGGAGTATACAGAACGCTTTGATGAAGAGTTAGATGAATATGGTGAACTTATTTCATTACTAGTTAGATGGTTTGAGAAGTGGTTCACAGTTTTTCAAATTGTTCTTTCATTTTTAGAGCTGAAAGATTATGCCTATGGAGTGCTGACTACTTAACAATTGAGACTAGGACATGGCGTAGTGGGCATTATGCATCATTTTTGAATATTCTTAACAGAAGATTGCAGGTAAAGATTCTTTATTTCCACTCATGTTCAATGAAGTCAACAGTTTTAAATTAAAGTTGAAATTATTTTGTAACAATTTTATAGGGCAAACTTGATCATTTCCCACCATCCAGCAAATCTTGCAGAACAGTAATTTTAATAATGGATCATTTAAAATAATAAATCAGCTGTTACATCTGCATGAGTCATTCTTCACTTGATTTTCTGCTTTGAATCTGCAGTAACATAGAGTTATTCATGTCCATTTTGTATTTCAGAGTCTGATGTACATAAATATTCCCCATCAATGCAAATCGAAATATTAGAAATCTGTTCACTAGGACTTATGTTAAGTTTAAAGAACAGTGTGAATCAGTGCTCCTAATTTGATTCTGCAATTCCCAAAGAACCAGTCCAACAGTTTCTGTCGTATTTCATGACTTGTCTGAGGTTATTTCCAGATTAGATCCATATACATTTGTGAACAAACATTTTCATCCATGTAGTTGTAAAATCAAATTTCTGTTCAACTATCACAGATGCACATATTGGTGATATGCTTTCTTTAAGCACATCGGGAGTTACACCTAACATTGACAAATTGTTACATGAGAAGCATGTCTAAAAATTACATTAGTGTTGCAGGTGTGTATAGTTCATAGGAACTTTAATTTTTTAATGAATTTTGTATCTAATTTCTAGTAATAAAAAGTTTTATTATAATAATTGCTTTATTTGTTTTGCATAATAATAATTTTAATATTATATTTATGATTTAATAAAAATACTTTAAAAATGTACATGGGTTTCAATATTTATTTTACGAAAACATAAAATAACCCCATTTTGGCTGATATTACGTCAATATTTGGTTAAGCACTTCAAATGATTTCTAAGAATTTACTGGTTTAATTTCCCAAAAAGGTTGACCACCTATATTATGCATAGCACGCAAAGTATCACTGAATACACTGAGAGACATATTCTAATATACACCGAGAAACATATTGGCTAAGCATCAAAACAAAGACTTGGTGAACACAAAAAGATGTTTCAATGGTCTTCCAAAGACAGCTTTATCTGCACTAACCCTTGAAGATAACTATGCAGTTCCCATTTGGAAAGAAACCCAAAGTTGCCCCTTTCATCAACAAGGAATCTCTGCATTTCCAAGAGAGCATTGAAATTATGTTCACCAAAATTGCAATTTCAGAGATCCTCACCAAATCCCATTTATTTGGATCTCTTTCTTTAGAAGAGAGATCCAGATTTTTAGAAATCTGGCAACATTTCCAACACCCCAACTTCAAATTGTAGTTCTGGCAACCAGCCCATCCAGTCGATCGCGGGTGATCAAGGTCGTACTGTAAAAGGTTCGTTTAGCGATAGCTTTCGGTCATCCTATGACCTTGATCACCCGCGATCGACTGGATGGGCTGGTTGCCAGAACTACAATTTGAAGTTGGGGTGTTGGAAATGTTGCCAGATTTCTAAAATCTGGATCTCTCTTCTAAAGAGAGATCCAAATAAATGGGATTTGGTGAGGGGTCTCTGAATTGCAATTTTTGGTGAACATAATTTCAATGCTCTCTTGGAAACGCAGAGATTACTTGTTAATGAAAGAGGCAACTTTTTGGGTTTCTTTCCAAGTGGGAACTGCAGAGGTGTCTTCAAGGGTTAGTGCAGATAAAGCTGTCTTTGGAAGACCATTGGAAACATCTTTTTTGTGTTCACCAAGTCTTGTTTTGATGTTTCGGTATGTGCTTCCAATATGTCTCTCGGTGTATATTAGAATATGTCTCTCAGTGTATTCAGTGATACTTTTGCGTACTGTCTTGCATAGCTCTATAGCAGGGGTGGCCAACCTTTTTTGAAATTAAGCCAGTAAGTTCTTAGAAATCATTTGAAGGGCCACCATAACTAACTTAAATATTGACAACTATTATCAGCCAAAAATGGGGTTATTTTATGTTTTTGTAAAGTATTGAGACCCATGTACATTTTTAAAGTATTTTTATTAAATCATTCATATAATATTAAAATTATTATTATGCAAAACAAATAAACTTAATTGTTATAATAAAACTTTTTTATTACTAGAAATTAAAGATACAAAATTCATTAAAAAATTAAAGTTCCTATGAACTATACACACCTGCAACACTAATGTAATTTTTGAACGTGCTTTTCATGTAACAATTTGTCAATGTTGGGTGTAACTCCCGATGTGCTTAAAAGAAGCATATCACCAAGGTGTGTATCTATGATAGTTGAACGAAATTTGATTTTTACAACATACATGGATGAAAATGTTTGTTCACAAATGTATATGGATCCTAATCTGCAAATGAACCTCAGAGCAAGGTCATGAAGCTCGGCAAACTGTTGGACAGTTCTTTGGGAATGTATTACCAGAACCCAATCAAATTAGGAGCACTAGGTGATTCACACTGTTCTTTAAACTTAACACTAAGTCCTGAGTGGTTTTGGATTTCTAATATTTCGATTTGCATTGATGGGGAATATTTATGTACATCAGACTCTGAAATACAAAATGGATTTATGAATAAGTCTATGTTACTCCTTTCAGATTCAAAAGCAGAAAATCAAGTGAAGAATGACTCGTACGAAGATGTAACAGCTGATTTGTATTTTAAATGATCCATGGTAAAATTACTATACTTACTTAAGATTTGCTGGATGGTTGGGAAATGATCAAGTTTGCCCTGCTATAAATTGTTACAAAACAATTTCAACTTTAATTTAAAACTGTTGACTTCATTGAACATGAGTGGAAATAAAGAATCTTTACCTTGCAATCTTCTGTTAAGAATATTCAAATGATGCATAATGCTCACTAAAAACGCCATGTCACAAACCCAATCTCGATTGTTAAGTAGTCAGCACTCCATAGGCATAATATCTTTCAGCTCTAAAAATGAAAGAACAATTTGAAAAACTGTGAAACCACTTCTCCCTTAAAAAGCCATCTAACTGAATTGTGAAGTAGAAGTTCACCATATTCATCTATTTCTTCATCAAAACGTTCTGTATACTCCCTTCGGTTAAGCGCTCGTGACCGAATCATATTAACACAATGCACAACAGGATTAATAACATGATGAAAGTTCTTCAGCACACAAAGCCTCTGTGTGAATGATAGAGTGGTATGAAAACAACTTCTGCTCTGAATACTCCTGGAGCAAAGAAACTCAGCCATTTCTCTTCCCTACCATGGACGGGGCACCATCCGTGCAAATACTCTCAAGTTTAGCCCACTGAAGTTTACCACCATCAACATTATATTTTTCTACACAGTTTTTCAATGTCACAAAAATATCCCTTCCGGAAGTTCTGGTCAATAATTGACAGTCCTTAAAGTTCTTGAAACACATCAAAATTCCTGTTTGTGCACCTTACGAACACAAGCTCATCTATTGCAAGAGAGAAGTATGTGGAATTAGTAGTTAAATACTTTATTTGTTTTGACACATCATCCACCATTTCTTCAATGTGCCTTATAACTGAATTTCGAGAAATGGAAATATTGTCCGCCATTTTTTTAATGTTTGTATCACCAGTGTGTTTGGCAAATATAGAGATTTTATTTAATAACCTCGCCAACTGAGAATTTTTTTTTCTTTTGAGCGAGTAAATACGATATTTCATAAGACACACGAAGCATGTTATTCATTTTTTCCCATTTTGTTACAAATAAGCTTTGCTGGCAATGAAGTCCCCTCTTTTTCTTTGAAATATATTCAGTTCTTAAAGCAGAGCCAGGAGGGTATGGCGTGTTAAATATATCATGAGTTTGTTTGAAATGCCTTTCAATGTTGTATTTTTTAGGTACTGCAACTGTTGCTGAACAGATCAGACAAATCGGTTTCCACGACTCCCCATAGTAAACAGGAATTGTTCTTCCCATTCTTCATTGAATGCCCAAAACACCACATCAATGTCACATTTCCTTTCTGACGAGTCATGTTTACTAAAAGCCATTTTACTTCCCACTTCAAAACTATGAATAAAACTGAATATCAACACATTACTCAAGATCTGAAGCAGCACAATGTGACTGTGAGATGAGTCAGAGTTCCTGCACAGCAGCACAATGTGACTGTGAGATGAGTCATGCCTTCCAGCGCTAGTGTGCCAGCTAGCGCTGGAAGGCATGCATTGTGTATAGTCACGTGGCACCTCTCCTCCATTGTCCCCCCTCCTCTAACGCACTGACTTACGTTGACTCACGCTCTCCTCTAATGAGGTGAGCGTGAATCAGTGTTTACACAAAAATGTGTCAGTATGTGTTTTTGAAATCGCAACCAATTTCACGGCGGCATAATTTTTTAAAACCGAATAAATACTGTCAAGAATAAAATAAAATAAAAATAAATAATAATAAAATAAAAATAATTATTATTCTCAGTAAGAGTTAAATTAGAAAAACAAAGTTAGTGCTTGGGCTACTGGGGGGCCATTCAAAATGTCCTGGCGGACATGTTTGGCCCGTGGGCCTAGGGTTGGCCACCCCTGCTCTATACAGTATATTCCACTTTGGAAGTTACGCCTTCTTTATTTGTCCTCATCCCCCTTCTCTTTTGCATCAACATATTTGCTTTCCTGAAATTTTCTTCATATGTAACTTGATTTTAGTACCTCCTATTTTTGTTGCTGTTTCCATAAGAGCCTTGTTGAGTTTGTTAACTTCAGAAATATCCACTTCTTCCGATGTTAGGCCTTCTAATGCAGAGAATCTATTCCTCAGTTCCAACTTGAAAGTATTATGATGCTTTTTAAGGTTGGTTATGTCAATACATTTTGTTTGTCTTATGAGCTTGCCACGTTTTAGTGTTGAGGTGCATCTTACATCTCACCATTCTATGGTCACCAACTGTGTTGAACTAGTATAGCACACTGCAGTCTTCAATGATGAATTTTTATCTGGTTTTTGGAGAAACACACACACTTTTGGGATCACCAAATGCCAGGAGATTTAAAATTTATGGGAATAAAAAAATGTAGTGGTACGCTAATGTAATTATGAATAAAAATGAAACAGACTTCTACATAAATCTGTGATATATTTTGTTAAACATTTTTTTAGATTGGAAAGTATCATATAATAGTTATATATTTGTAGATTGTCCTACTGATAAAGGATTAATAAAGTTTACATAATATTTGACTGTTGTTCTCTCCTGATAATTCCTACAATACAGAAGACTGATTTTTTTATAATAATCAGCAGTTCTGCTACATTAAATATTAAACTTGTACACAGAAGTTTGTTTTAATGAGCATTAATGTACTAATAAAAGAAACAGTATTGACTTCAATATTTGTATTTGATTTGAAGAAAATTACACAAAATCTGAGAAATTATGAATATTACCAACAAATAATTTCTCAAAGATATGTTTAATAGAAAAAATATTTACATAACAAAACTTTTACTAATTAAATCTTTTAATAGAAAACTATTTACATAAATGCTGAAGTTAACTTACTTTAATTCTTCTGCTTCTAATTTAGGACAGTATCAGTTTCACACACAGCTGCACTGTTCCTGTGATGCCCTTCAACATGCCGAGTACTTTATGAAGAAAAATACCAATGGTCCACTGCTTTTGATGGCTGAAAGTCATGTACAGAAGGACCATTAATGTTTATCATCATCAGGTTACACAACGTGTTACAGTCCAATCTTGAGCGGAATTTATTTTTAATGAGATTCATTGTGCTGAATCCCCTTTCACAGCACACTGTTGATGCTGGCAATACAGAGACTATATGCAGCAGTTCACTTAATTTGGGTGATCTGTTTCTTTTCAATAATGATGCTTGCAGAAGTTCTTAAAAATCCAAATGCTGACCGAGAACTTTGAATTCATACCATTCATCGAGTATGGTTGTACTTTTTTCAAGGACTGGTAAGTGTTCAGAAAATGTTTGCTGTAACAAAAGTAGTTCATCATTGCCAAATTTTTCGAATTTTTGACCAGATAGCCAGCAAAAAGTGTCAAAAACTGAAATATTTGCAAGAAGATTGCAGTCTGGATGCCTAATGAACTACTTCTATGGTGGGTATATACATTTTTGTAGACTAAATGGGTCGATTTGTATTATCATTATTTTGGAAACTTTTGTGAAACACAAAACAAAACTTTGCAAATATTTAGATATGCAATAGCTAAGATAGTCCTCAGAAAAAATAAGGTCTGCTACCCCTTTTGATTTATTGTGTCCCAAAAATTTAAATTTTGACAATGTTGCAGTTATAAAATATTTTCTGAATAAAAAAGGGAAACATAACACAAGTTGAAATATGCTTTAACATTCTTAGCAACATATGAGGATTGCCTGAAAAAATATTCACTTTGTGTTTAAGTACACTTCTGGTATAAAAATGCTGCCGAAAAGTGGCAAAATCGGCACTGTGACCTTGAACTTTGATCTCCTACAACCTGGCAAATTATTATGCTACAGAAATGACATTATTACATATGAATATACAGTTTATTACTTCTATTTAGGCACCCATTAAGTATCATTATCTCCACAATTACTCAGTATGTGTTAATTAATGACAACCCTTATTTTAGCTCATTTTGGGAGGTTTGAGGACGCGTATCTCCAAAGGGGTTGGGAAAATAAATCTCAAACTTTGTTTTCAGGGTACTTTTATGTTGTACTGTAACATAAAAAAATGAGGAAAATAAAAAAACCCCACAACTACAAGCACCAGGTGAATTAATATGGAATGACCCAGTTGTAAAAAAATTATTGTAACAAAATGAACCACTTTTTACCTTTTCTTGGTCCACCTAATCAGTAGAATTTTTTTTTTTTTTCAAATTCCACGCCTGTGTGTGTGTGTGTGTGTATGTATGCACAAGAGGAGCAGCCAAAAAGTTAGTCGCATGTGTCCATAATTTGTTTGTATAAAAAATATTTGGGTGCGATGTGAGGGGGCCATTTGTACTTCTTACTCGAAACCGCCGTGTTAACTTTGTTGACGTGGTGGGAATAGTTCGTCTGGTATCACTCGTGAAAGACGTTGTGGCCGATGGAAGTAGCATCCAAATTTGAAATCCACGTAGTGATCCGTTTTTGTGGGCCAAAAAGTTGAACTCCACTGAAATTCAACACCAATTAATTGAAGTATGATGACAAATCATTCTCATGGCAGGCAATAGCAAAATGGTGCTCGTTGTTTGAGAAAGGATGCACAAATATTGAAGACGATTACCGGGAGGGAAAGCAGTAAACTTCGATGACAAATGAAAACGTGGAACATTAACGAATTGATTCATGCAAATAGGTGAATCACAGTGGACAAGATCACAGATGAACTGAATATTTCCCATGGAAATGTGCACCACAACATCAACAAATGTCTTAAGTTTTGAAAAGTTTGTGCTTGATGGGTGCCTCGCTTAATCAAAGAACAACACAAGGCGCAACATTTTGAAGCAGCTCTCGCTTTTTTGGATCATTAAGAGAAGGAAATTAAGTTTTGAAACACATCGTGACCGGAGATGAAATTTGGGTTTTATCACTTCTCACCAGAAATGAAGCATACTTCATGTGAGTGGAAAAAACATTCACATTCTCCACCTCCAAAAAATTGCTGAACTGTTCCTTTCACTGGAAAGGTTATGCTCACCCTTTTCTTCGACAATCTAGGTGTTGTGCATTATGAATTCATGCCGAAGTGTACCACAATTAATGCAGCATCATATTGTGAAACCCTTAAGAGGCTGCAAAATGCAATTAAAGATTGATGGCCAGGAAAACTGTCAAGAGGCATTGTCCTTCTGCATGACAATGCAACACTACATTCGGCATGCATCACGAAGGCCCTCCTTGACAAATTCAAATGGGAAGAGTAGGAACACCCTACATTCCAGAACTTTTGCCTTGTGATTTTCATGTGTTCAGCCCCATGAAAAATGGCCTTGCGAAGCGACGATATCACTCCGATGAAGTCAAAAATGCGAAGCGAGAATAGTTATCACAAATTGGACAACAATTTTTAGCACATCTTTTGTAAAAAAAGATTGTGCTTATGTTATCGGTTTGTCTGTTCGTCCGTCTGTAGACGCCATATCTCTGCAACTGTTGGTCCGATTTGAAAAATTCTTTTTTGCATTGAAAAGCTTGAAATGTGCGAATGACGATCCTTTATTTATTTAATTTTTTACGATGCATAATTTTGCTGCTAGAGGCCATAAATGCAGATGATGTCGAATTCAAAATACATTTATTCCATGTACACTGCCGGACAATTGCTAAGGACGGATGACAATAGCAACGATAGCAACCATAAAATGGAAGGCAGGAAAATGTGGAAATTAGCATAAGTGCAGGATACAGTAAGACGTGTTGTGCGTATGCAAATTTTGGATTGCCGAACTTGTTTGTGACGTCATAGCGCTGATAAGAGATATAAAGGATTTGACGCGTATTGACCGTTGTTGTTCAAACGCAAAGTTGAAAGGGAAAGAATCAATTGACGAACTTGCAATTTTCAGTATGTCTTCCCGACATCACCTAGATGATTTTACGTGTGGCCGTATTATTGGCAAGATTGAAGAAGGGCGAAAAATAACAGATGTTGCCAGGGAGTTCGACATCAGCCACAGTGTTGTTTCAAGGCTTTGGAAATCATTTCAAACAAATGGAGAGTGTAGCAAACGTCACGGGGGAAGTCGTGTTCGCAGTACGACACCTGCAGAAGATCGGTACATAGTGCTATCAACAAAAAGACACCGGCGCAGCACAACTAGTGAGGTAGCAAATCAGTTTATGACTGCTACTGGCAAGCAGATCTCGAAAAACTGTCGCCAGACGTTTGCATGAAGGAGGACTATACGCCCGCCGTCCTGTTGTGTGCATCCCATTGTCCAGACGTCACCGTACCGCCCGTTTGCAATGGTGCCATCAACATCGCAATTGGACTGATAACGACTGGTCTGCTGTCCTCTTCTCAGATGAGAGTAGATACAGTCTATCGTCTGATTGTCGACGACAACTGATCTGGCGTGATAGTGGTACTGCATATGGTCCAGCAAACATACAGGAAAGGGACCGATATCCGACATGTAGTGTCATGGTATGGGCTGGCATCATGATCAATGGCCGTACGCCCCTCTATGTGGTTCCAACTGGGACTATGACTGGCCAACGATGCATTAATGATGTTCTGCTACCTCATGTTCGCATGTTCCGTGGTGCTGTCGGTGATAGATTCATTTTCATGGACGACAACGCAACGTGTCATCGAACAGTCACTGTCCAGGAGTGTCTTGAGAGCGAGGATATTCAACGCCTCGTATGGCCAGCACGTTCTCCAGATCTGAATCCCATTGAAAATGTGTGGGATGCTTTGGGGAGGAGTCTTGCTGGTCGCCAATGCCCTCCAATAAACAAGGACACCCTCATCCGTGCACTGACAGAGGAATGGGATAGATTACCCCAACAGCTGCTTGTTAATGTTGTGCAAAGCATGACACGACGTGTGGAATCTTGCATCGCCCTCCATGGTGGCCATATCCCGTATTGACATCTTACGCCAGAACGCCCGCGGACGGTAATTGCATTTTTTTCACGTTTACGTATTCTGCACAAAATGGCCTGTTTGTCCCTTGAACACGTTCCAAAGCCTTCTGGATTTCAGAGCACAATAAATTGTCTTTCTTGTAATGTCCTGGCATTCTGACATTATTTTATTTCACTTGGCATCCAACCACACTTACTTTTTTATGCGCTATATAGCCGTTTATGATCCGTCCTTAGCAATTGTCCAGCAGTGTATTTGCTTCTAAGCAATCGACTGAAAAAATTCTTTTATCTTTCGATTCCATTTATGTCGAAGGGTATTTTAAGTATAGTTTTTTTTTTTTTAAAGTTATGCGTAGATTTTCCGCTAGGGGTGTAAAAGTAAATTACGTTTTCCCCGATATCTCTTCATCTAAAATTCCGATTTTAAAAATTTTTTCTTCAGCGGATACAGCTCCTGATGGAAACGCTTTTGCATATACCTAATTTTTGGTAAAGAATACTTTGTCCACCAGGAGGCATAAGTGTTAATTTTTGCTTCTGATGTATTCGCCAAAAAACCTGAGCTTCTAAAATCTCGACTGAAAATTTTTTTTCGTGAACAGATACCACTCACGTCAACAAACCTTTTCGGAATATTTTCTTCTTAAAATATTATATGGTTTCTCCGCCAGGGGGCGTGGAGGTATATTTTATTTTTTGTCAATATCTCTGCTTTTAATGGTCCGATTTCACATTTTTTTCTTTATTGGATTTAGTTCCCGGTGTGATATGTTTTCCATATAATTTCAAAATTTTCAAGTAATTCATAGACTTTCTGCTACGGGGCCCAAATGTAAATTGTGTTTTACCCAATATCTCTGCTTCTAAAACTCCGATTTGAAAAATTCTTTCTGCACCGGACTCAGCTCCTGATGGTAAATCCTTTGCATATAATTTCTAAATTTTGGTAAAAATGATTTGGCCACCAGAGGCTGTAAGCCTTAACTTCCACTTTTGTTGATGCATTTACAGCAAAATCCGAGCGTCTAAAATCTCGTTTGAAACAAGTTCATTTGTGGACCGATACCACTCATGTCAACAAACCTTTTAGGAATATTTCTTTCTTAAAATAATGCATGGTTTCTACACCAGGGAGCATAGATGTACATCTTATTTTTGGCAATATCTCTACTTCTAGGAACCCAATTTAAAAAATTCCTTCTTTCTTGGACAGTGTTTCTGATGCGAAATGTTTCTCATATAAATTCAAAATTTTCACTTAAATCACAGACCCCGATATTTCTGATTCTAAAACTCTGATTTAAAAAATTATTTCTGTATCGCATACAGCTCCTGATGGGAAATGTTTTTCATATAATTCCTAATATTTGGTCAAGAATGGTTTGGCCACCAGGCGGCATAAGTCTTAATTTCTGCTTCTGGTGTATTTGCAACAAAATCTGAGCTCCTGAAAACTCGACTAATTTTTATTTTTTTTTTCTTGGACCTATACCTCTCACATTGAAAAACCTTTTGACAATACTTTCTTCTTAAAATAATGCATGGTTTTCCCGCTAGGGGGCGTAGATGCATGTCTTATATTTGTCCATATCTTTGCTTCGAAGAGTCCAATTTGAAAAATTCTTTCTTTGGAAAGCGTTTCCACTGCGAAATGTTTCTCATATAAATTCAATTTTTTTTTAACTCATAAGTCTACAACCAGAGGGCGCAAGTTCACGATTCCACTTACAATAATATCTGCTGGATTAAAAACCCGATTGAAAAACTTCTTTTTTTGGTCAGATACTATTGTTTTCCATACCGGTTCCATTGACTTTGAATAGCTTTGATAAATTTAATTCTTGCCAGAATGGATGCAAAAGATGTTTTCATTACACCCGAAAATTCAGTGTCATCTTTCTTGTTTCAACAGGCAATAGACAAACTCATGCCATGCTATGATAAACGTTTAAATAAACTAGGCAATTACATAAAAAAAATAGCTCTTCTACTGTATTTCCTACGTAAGTAAAAACATTTCCCGAAATCTTCTTTTTTTTTTTTTCACATGTGAGTGCAACTAACTTTTTGACTGCCCTAAGTATATATACATATATAGACAGCAGTGTGCTAAACAGGTTCAACACAGGGAGTTACTACAGAGTGAGATGTAAGACGCATCTCAACAGTAAACTTGTAAACTCGAACATGGCAAGCTCATAAAGCAAACAAACTGTATTGACATGACCAACCTTAAAAAGCATCACAATACCTTCAAATTGAAAATGAGGAACAGATTCTCTGCTTTTGGAAGGCCTAACATCGGAAGAAGTAAACATTTCTGAAGTTAACAGAAAGCTAACCAAGGCTCATATGGAAATAGCAACAAAAATAGGTGGTACTAAGAAAAAGTTGCATATGAAGAAAATATCGGGTAAAACAAAAATGCTGATGCAAAAGAGAAGGGAGACAAGGACAAATAAAGCTGTAACTTTCCAAGTGGAATATATAAAGCTATGCAAGACAGTATAAAAAAGTATCACTCAAGGCATAAGGAAATTCAATTGTGAACTAGTGAGAAGAGCAATTGAAAATAACCAAAGCCTGAAGACAGCAAAGGGACATCTTAGTAAGGGAAGAAAACAGATTATGGCACTGAGAAAAGAAGATGCTACTGTAACAAGAAATAGAGGCAAAATTTTGACAAGAGTGAAAGATTTGTACTCAAAACTATGAAAGGGGTGATATATACATCTACTCCAGACATTACGAATGGTAATAGTACCAAAATCCCTCCAGCCCTCCCAGCAGAAATTACACGTGCAATCAAGAACATGAAATGGGGAAGAGTTCCAGGAGAAGATGGAATTACCATAGACATTATACAAAGAGCAAGTGGAGCAATAGAAACTACACTTACCCAAGTTTTCACTAGATGTCTCAATGAAAGGAAGATTCTTGAGGGTTGGAACAATGCTACAATGATTCTGTTACATAAAAAAGGTGACACTGAGGATCTCAGGAACTACAGGCCTATTAGCCTCCTTTCAGTGGTTTATAAAATCTTCAAGGTTTTTTCACATCGCTTGAAGGTAACACTGGACATGGCCATAGAGAGCATGTATAGATATTCTTTTAAATTTGATAATCATCATATCGGTGATGATGAAAGCTTGAGAATGTGATGCGACTGCATTCGCTGTGCACAACTGTTTTCTGAAAACTAGATCTATGACTGATACTGCAGAAATTGAATCCGAATCTGACATGAGCCTGGCAGATTTGAAGGGAAAATGGCAGCAGTTGAAAGACAGTGTGGAAGGTGCAGAGTTCTCCGATTTTCTCAACATTGATGAAAATGTTGTGATCGCTGAATATCCTGCAGAGAATGAAATCTTGGAAAGTGTTCTAAAATTTAGTAAGCAAACTACAGTGACTGATGAAGATGATGATGAAGTCTCAAAAAACCTTCACATGAAGAAATGCTAAAAGTATTCGATACAATTAGACGAGGATTACAGTTTCAAGAAAGTGTTCCAGACGAAATGCTCAAATCTTTACAAAAATGTTAAACCTTTTACAAACAAAACGCTTATTAAAGAAAATCTGTTCAGAGCAGAATTACGGATTTTTTTACAATTTAAAATAAGTACATATGCTATTAGGATAATGAAGAGGAGAGGTAAGCTTTAGTCTTCATTTCCTTCTCTTCATTAATTCGTTTATTCAATGTATTCTACTTCAATGAATAAATGTATGAAAAGAGATTTAAACTCATTTACAAAAAGTTTCTACTCAAAAGTTCAATTCACTGTCCAAAGCCAACTACTACATTTTAGTCTTTTTTCATTTTACTTGGTTAAGTTTTTTACAATTTAAGTTCATTTCTATTTAACAAATTTTCTATACATGTGCGCTTGCACACACACACATGCACACACAGACACATACAATTATTTCAATATATACATCACTTCATAACCACAAACCATGACACCAAAAACAATACAACATGGATAATCACTCCACAGGTCAGTAATCGAGAACCACTCTTTTGGAAAGGCATTCCCGACCCCTGACCACATGCTCAATTATCAGGTTCCATGTGGATGCACCTCAAAGCCAAAAAGCAACGTCTCCAAATATTTAGCAATTTAGTAGTATACAAACCCAGTCTTTCCTACCTGAAATGAGGGGAAAACCAATATCATTTCAAGAGTCAAGTAAACCATTCAATACCTATCTTGAAGGAAGATACACACCACTAAGGTGTAAACAACTGGTTACACACAATTTCAGTATATGGGTAATAATCTCTCCAGGCTCCGGCAATGCAGTTGACAACAAGTACATTCAGAAATTGAACCCAAGCTGTAATTGCAATATAAGGGTAGTAGTGTCTCCAGGTTGCAACAATGCAGTTTACAGCCAGTACGTTCAGAAAATGAACACAAGTCATAATCCATAAAAACACAGTAACTTAACACCATAATTTACTTTATAAACTAGAATATTTAAACAGATGAAAGCCAAAAATGTTAAACACAGTTTTCCAGGGCAACTCGGAAAAAATGACTCTACAGTGAAGCCTTGAAAAATGGTTCGAATAAAGTGGAATGTGTAGCTATGTTACATAATCTAATATTGTAAGCCTTAGAAGAGTTGAGAAATTAGTACTTTTTTAAAATGATGTATACAAACACTTAAAAGGGTAATTGTTATTTATACAGATTAACAATTTTTTAAGCTGTTTAACAGTATTTGCTTCATTATTACAAATCCGAGTAACTAAGAAACTGTGAAACAATTATATTTTTGTGTATGCTTTTTGGCATGTTAGATGACTAATGGCTCAAAAACTTAGATCCAAAGTTAAAAGTATTACACATATCAAATAAGTCATTAGATATTCTGTTATTTTTAACACTATTTCTAGATCCAAGAAGTTTAAATTATTACTTATGTTTGTTTTTAACACAATTAAGTCCTTAGGATAAAATTGTTCCCATTTAAATGGAACTGAATGCGAATAAAAAATAATAAGGTCATCAATATATTGAAAGTTATAAATATTAGGCAAAGAGAACCTTGTTTCATAGTGATGCAGATACAAGTTAGCCAACAAATTTTAGATACCCTGAATTTGAAGCAGAAGCAGAAGATTTGTATTATCATAAAGGTAATTATTAGAAATGCAGGACACAATATAACAGAGAGATGATAGTGGAGTGTTTCCCAGTTTTTATAAGACAAGGAATTGTATCTATCTGATCACGCATAATGCATATGTTAAATATGTGGGACAGACTTTCAACTGTTTGAATATAAGAATTAATAGCCATAGGTCTGATATTATGAATTTTAAGAATATTAATGATAATTGATTGGAGCTACTGGGAAAACTTTTGTAAATTCTGTATTTTTAATGATTATCTTTATGATAACAGAAATCTTCTGCCTCAAATTAAAGGTGTCCCAATGGATAACCTCTTTCTCAAGTTTGTTGGCTGATTTGTATCTGCATCACTATGAGACAAGGTTCTCTTTGCTTAATATTTATAACTTCCGGTATATTTGATGACCTTATTAGTTTTTATTCACATTTAGTTCCATTTGAATGGGAACAGCTTTATCCTAAGGACTTAATGTTGTTAAAAACTAACATGAATAATTTAAGCTTCTTGGATCTAGAAAGTGTGTTAAAAAACTGGAATATCTATTGACTTATTTGATAAATATAATTCTTTTATAATACAAATGATAAGCCTACCTGAAAACATGCTGCAGCCCATCCTATAACATTCCTTTCAAGTTAAATATTTTAAAATGTTTCCTGATGGCAAGATATGTACAGTAGTTGTTATACTATTATTTAATTCTTATCCTGTGATTCCCCATTCACCCCTTCAAGCATATTTAAAAAATAAACCCAACCAATACTCAGATATAACCCTTCACTCCCCTCTTCCATAACCCTATCCTTAGCTCACTTCACTAATTAACTTTAGAAATGACAATTTACAATTATAAACAGTTAAATGATTAAAATGTAAATTAAGAACTTATATGCACATTTTAAAAGGTATTTAAAACAGTAATTAAAAGCTGGCACACTGAGCCATACAGGAACATCCAAATATTATTGCCACATCTACTGTGAACATCCTCAAGAAAGAGTTGTTAGCACGTCGGCTGCCTGCAACCGATAGTCATCAGGTAAGCCACAGATCGCTCAACAAGTGTTGCGATACTGGTGCCATCTATTGGAGTTTATGGTGAGTATCCTTTATTATTGAAATGCAGCTTCTTCTCCCCCCCCTCTCCTTTTTGTATCTTGTTTCTAATTGTGTAAGCTTGTTCCAATACTTTGGCAATTGTTTAGGGTCATTATAATTACATAGCCGATTTATATATTTCTGTATTAATATTATTTCTGCAATTCCTAGATGCCTTTCTGGTTTACAACTTTTTAAAATTTATATTTGATTAAATCTTGGTTAAACTTCATTCTCCATACAGTACTGCATTAAGGCTGTTAGCTCCTTTTTTTTTTTTTTTTTGCCAGTTCTTCACATGCTGATTCAGACAGTATTTCAATTTATTCTTCATGCTACCAATATAAGAAATGGGTGGCTTACTTTCTATAAGAATTTCATAAATGCCTGCTCTATCCAAAATTTTATCGGGGCTCTGTTACTAATAATTATATTTTTAACTGAATTGACTGTACATCCCAATTGTAGGTTATATTTAGCTCATAACTTATTGATTTCATGAGATATTTTTGTTTAATGGAAATAAACCCTCATATGTACAAGACTGTTTTCTCCCCTTTTTTCCTGTAAGCATTTTCTTCTATTTCTAATGTGCACTTTTCAATTTCTCTCCTTCGGTACCCATATTATTTTTTTAAATCTCTTCAATATATTTTAATTCTTCAACTTCATATTGCCTGTTAGAGGTGTGTCTCTTCAATATATTTTAATTCTTCAACTTCATATTGCCTAGAATATTACATATAATTCAAGACTACACACTTGTGATGTTCATTTAGAATAAATTATCACTGTTTATTCACAATTAAATGTTTTATTAACATCTACTAATCTTTGAAAGCCAGTCTCATTGAACATCATTTCAGCCAACTGGAAGTTGAAGAAATGTTGAGATTAGTGGAAATTTGTATCAAGCAAAACAGTTTCTTATTTCGTGGAAGATTTTTTCAACAGACGGAAGGCCTTGCAATGGGTAGCCCACTGTCGCCTGTTTTATGCGAAGTCTACATGCGTCACTTCAAGGACAAACTGTTTCAGCTCGTTACATTCGAACTGTGGATTCGATATGTAGGATACCTTTGTCCTCTGGAAAGGCAGGAATTCCGAACTACCTAAATTAGTTGAACTTATCAATTCAATTGATCCTCATATACAGTTCACATGTGAGACTGAAAATAATGGCTGCTTACCATTCCTAGATGTCCTTGTGTCACGCTCTGAAGGATCCTTTAGTACAACAGTTTATCGAAAGCCATTTGCTGTTTCCTTACCTCCACATGCAAAATCAAATCACCCATGGAAACAAAAAATGTCTGCTTTCTACACATACGTATATCATGCAGTACATATATGCTCAACTGAGGATTCCTTACAGAAAGAGCTTGATTTTCTTAAACGAACTGCAGTACACAGAGGATATAGCCCTTCCGAGATAGAGAAAGCAGTCCAAAAAATTTAGGAAACCGAAGCCTGTCTGCTCGCTCATGCCAATAGAACCTCCCAGTATGAAGGAATTGGGCGGTTATCCCATTTGCTCTTCAGATTTGCTTCAGAATTTCAAAAATTTTCAAAAGTTTTAATTTCAAAGTGATTTTCAAACCCATAAACAAGATTAATTTTTACGGATCAAAAGACTACGTCCAAGACATAAATTCCTGGGGAATTTATCAGATACCTTGTGAATGTGGACTTTCATATATAGGACAGACCCGCAGGGCTTTAAGTTTCTGTGTGAAGGAACACAAGACTTACGTATGGAACTATGAACTGAAGAAATCATCAATAGCCCAACATTGTCACGAAAATAACCATAACTTTTTGTTTGGAAACACTATTCTTATTGATAAACCTGATTCAATTAACAAGCTTAATGTATTAGAAGCTTTACACATATACCGGAATTCTTCGCTACTTGTCAACGACATGACGTCTACGCCATTTCTTTCAAGCGCGTGGAAACAACTCACCAAAAACCGTGACCGTCAGAACTCTGATGATGTCACAATGATTTGAATGTTTACGCTCCATTCGTCCTGATGATGCCGAGCCAAATGCTCTGCGAAACTATAGTAGATGTTAATGAAACATTTAATTGTGAATAAACATTAATAATTTATTCTAAATTCATATTGCCTGTTAGAGGTGTGTGTACATGCTCTTTTCCACAAAGTTTTAACACTACTACTTTTATGTATTTTAAGATGATGTGAATCATATGGTATGAGTACAGAAATATAAGAAGTTTTCTGATAAACTTTGTAATCAAAACTCTATTAGAATTTTTAATTAAGTTGTTTGTTATTTTCAAATTCAACAGTTAATTTCATAGATGAACAAATACTATTGTATTGCTTTGCCAAACTCCCCAATTCTGTTTTGTCTAATTTCGATAAAATAAAAATATCGCCCACATAACGAAAATAGGTTAATAGTGGTTTTTTCATACTTTCAGTAACTTTCTTTTCTATGTAATCCATGACCACTTCTGCAAATAATGCCGATAGTGGCGATCCCATAGGCCTGCCTTGATTTTGCTTGTAAATTTTACCCTCGAAAGTGAATATATTATTATCGTTAATATAATGTAAAATACTTTTTAATTCCAACGCTACTCAATTTATTTTGCTACACCAATTTTTTCTGTAATATCATCTATTTCCATAGGAACTGGATGGGATATAAAGCTTTAACATCTAGGTTTCTTTGTATTATATTGATTTTGAGTTGCACATTGTTCAGGAAATATCTGCTTGAGTATTTGAATTCAAACAGGGTATTTCAGTTCAGAGTAATTCTTTTAACTTTAGACCTAAGTTTTTGAGCCATTGGTCATCTAGCATACCACAAAGGAATATCATTCTTTGAATAAAGCTCATGTTGAGAAATGGCTTCCTAGTTTCTTAATTCAATTACTAATCTAAAGCAACTATTATGGGAATTTTACTAGGAAATTTTTTCATTTAAATAGCAAATTTTCAGAGAAAACTCTTCTCCTTCTTCAGGCTGTCTTGTTGTTGTCACTTATTCCTGTCACTATCACGGTTACGGTTAACCTTGACGGTTCAGGTTATTTTTCAACAAATACTGCCAGATGTTAGGCAGGGAAAATCCTTTGCAGTCATTGATGATGGAATTTTGATTTTTCTCAATCTCTATTCCTTCTTTCAGCTTTCTTTTTGAAAATTGCTTTGGAAACTGGTGACTTTAAGGGAATTCCAATCCATGCTGTGCCCAGTTTCTCTAACATGCCTATCTAATCCAGTCTTGTTGGAGCAATTTTTTATAGCTGCTTTATGCTCAGCTATACGAGTTTCTAGTCTGCTACCTGTTTCACCTATGTAAGATAGTCCACAACTACAATTTACTTCATAGACTACTCCTTGCATTTTTAAAATATCTTCTTCTCTTTGAACTATTTTAGGGAAAAAATTTTTAACTTTGTTCTCTAAACTTGGAGCTAGCCTAATATTGTGCTTCTTACTAATTCTCTGTGAAAGCATAGAAATTATGTTCAACTCAATGACTTGCAACTCCGAATCTCCTCTCTACATTCCGTTGATCTGGAGATCAATTCTAAGTTTTGGCAACAAAAATAAGAAAAATTCAAATGTAGAATCTGGCAACAATCTTAGTCCTCCATTGGCGTGATGAAGACCTAAGATAAGGTCGAAAGCTTCCAACTTACGAACTTTTTGTAAAAGTTTCAGTTAACGTAACTAGCGTGATCAAGTTACCTTTATTTGTTAAAATTGTTACGTGTTTTGCCCATAATCGTCACGTCATCTTTAAAGACTCGAATAAACCTTTGTGATAAGGTAAGGTTTGTGATAAGGTAAGGTTTGTGATAAGGTAAACCTTTATGATAAGTTTTTTTTTTTTTTTTTGTGGAATATCATTGTTTTACAGAAATATCATGCTTCACAGTTTCCTAGGGTTACTCGGGTTTGTAATAATAAAGCAAATACTGTTAAACAGCTTAAAAAATTGTTCTCCATCTGTATAAATAACGATTACCCTTTAGGTGTTTGTTTGCAATATTTTAAAAAATTGCTAACTTCTCAACAGAGGTGCCAGTTGGTTCTGTGTGATATTGGTGAAAAGACCCCAGCTCAATGGGTTTTGTTCCAGAATCCTTAGATTGAGTGACCAACTCGAACCATCAGCTGTGCGCTAATCCCCCAACACTGGTATACTTACCTGATTAAAAAAAACATAAAGAAAGAAATTAAAAGACCAGTGTGGGATATGGTGGATCTACCACACTTGAGAAAGATGGTCCAATATGGAAATGGAAAAAGGTGAAAGAGAGAAATCTCGGCTGATTGTGAGCAAGATTGATGTATGGAATACTAGAGGTATAAATGGCAAGATGAATGCGGTGATTGAAGAAATGAATAAGTATAGATTGGATGTGCTGTGTGTAAGGGAAACCAAAAAGAAGCAAATTGAGATAGAAGAAGTGAATGGAATGGTGAGCGTATAGTCTGGAGTATTGGATAATGTGAGAAGACAGGCTGATGTAGGTGTGATTTTAAGTGAAAAGATGAAGAACAACTTGATTCACTATTGCAGCAAAAATGAGAGAATTCTTTGGATTCATTTGAAAGTGAAGCTTCAGAGAATAGTAATTGATCTAGGGTATGCTCCTTGTGACTCGGAACCTTCTGATAGGAAGAAAGATTTCTCGAATGAGCTAAAAGCTATTTTGAGCCAGTTTGGTGCTAAAGAGAACGTTATAATAGCAGGTGATTTCAATGCTAGAGTAGGTGTGCAGAATGTGATTTCTGATAATGTCTGGGTAAGTTTAATGATCCTTGTGTGAAATGATAATGGTGAAAGATTAATTGAACTCTGCATTGAGAATAGTTTGTGTATATCTAATACATTTTTCAACCACAAAAATATCATACTCTATATCATATCATACTCATACTCTGGGAAAAATATCATATCAATATCATACTCTTGGGAAATCATACTCTTGGTCAAAAGAGTGTTACAGATTTTGTTGTTTATGATCAGCATCTGAAACACTTAGTTGTTGATATTCGTGTAATGAGAGATGCGGATGTTGGCTCTGATCATTTATTACTTGGTAAAGAGAAAGAAGGAAGCCTATTTGGGGATGTTGCAAGGTAGGGTTTCTGTGGATGAATATTGCTGCAAGAAGCATGAAGCAGCTAAGCTGGTTTGCCGGAGTAAGGCTAAAGATAGGAAGGAGAAGGTGGAAAGGCATAAATTGGCTTTTTTGGAAAGATGGGAAGACTTTCTGGAAGAACATAAAACTCAGGAAAAATAGGGGAAGCAAAGTAAGTTGGGTGAAGAATAAGATTGGGGAAATGATATGGGAACCCAATGAGTGAAGTGAAAGTTGGGGTGAATACTTCTGTGAGTTATTAGATCAAGAAAGCAAAGGTGATTCTAAGGCAGAAGGAGATGATGTCACAGTGAAGGATCTCAAGAGAAGAGGTGTGTAAAGCTCTAAAATCTCTTCAGAATGTTAAGGATCCAGGAGTTGATGGCATAACTGCAGAGATGTTGAAATATGGTGGTGACTCTGTAATGAACTGGTTAACTGAAATTTGCCAGTTGTGCTGAGAGTTAGAAATGGTCCCTTCGGATTGGAAAGATGCTATTATTGTTCCCTTGTATAAGGGGTATTAGCCTACTGAGTGTGCCAGGGAAAGTGTTTGGTAAGGTTGCTATTGAAAAAGTTCGGGTCTTACATCGGAGAAACTGTGGGATGTTCAGAGTGGTTTTATGCCTGGTAAAGGCTGCACTAACCAAATTTTTGAATTACACATGATGATTGAAAAGTATCTGTATGTTGGTAAAAACATGTTTGTGGCCTTCATAGATTTAAAGAAAGCTTACAGCTGAGTAAATAGGACACTTTTGTGGAAGGTATTGAATAAATACGGTGTTACTGGGAATCTATTTAATGGTGTAAAAGCTGTGTATTCTGGCAGTAGAGCTTGTGTACAAGTGAATAGTGTTTTATCAAAATGGTTTTCTGTTGGTGAAGGTGTCAGACAAGGTTGTGTAATGTCACCATGGCTGTTTAATATATTTGTGGATGCATGCATGCATGATGCCAAAATAGATAATACTGGTTTATGTCTTGGCAATATTAATGTGTGCAGATTGATCTATGCTGATGACACAGTCCTGTTGGTAGAGAGCAAAAGTGAGTTGCAGAGTATGTTGTCCCAGATGTAGGAAGTTTGCCTGAAATTCAAACTGAGTATTAATAAGGAAAAAACCAAAGTTATGGTTTTTGAGAGAGGAACTGGTAGTACTGAATGTAATATACTTGTAAGTCTAAATGGGACAGTGATTGACCAGGAGAATGAGTTTGTGTATTTAGGTAGCATTTTTGACAGAGAGAACAAATTGGATGGTGAAATTAGTAGGAGAGTGAATTCTTCATTAAAAGTCATGGCTGCTTTGGAAGGTTTTCTCAGGAATGATGGGTTCTCAAGACAGTCCCACATGGCTATGTATGAAAGTGTAATTTTTCCTACTCTGATGTATGGCAGTGAAACCTGGGTACTACAGAAGAAACATAGGAGTCATTTGTGTGCTGGGGAAATGCATTACTTACGGGAAGGTTTGTGGCAAGACATGTTCTGATCATGTGAGGAATGAAGATGTGTTGCAGTTGTGTAATGTGAAGCAAAATGTTGTTAGCAAGGTGGAGATTAATATGCTTAGGTGGTTTAGCCATGTTGAAAGAATGAGTGATGAGGTGCTTACTAAGAAAATGTTTTTAGCCCAGGTGGCAGGAAGAAAGGCAGAGGAAGGCCAAGGAAGTCATGGGAGGATCAGATTCACGAGTATCTGCATGAGAAAAAGATTATGAGTATGAATTATAGAAGATCTTGCATACAGCGTGTGATGGATGTCAGTGAAGCCCAAATTGTATGTCAAGATTGCTGTAAATGGAGAAGTTTGATATGGCAACAGTAAGTAAAAATTATCTGGTAGTTTGTATTTCCTTGTGGAGCTAACCTCTGAATCTCAGAGAACAGCTTAGGGATATGTAAATATGTATGTACTATCTTCTCAACTCTTCTAAGGCTTACAACATTACATTATGTAATACAGCTACACAATCTACTTTATTCCAGCCATTTTCAGGGCTACACTGTAAAGTAATTTCTTCCGAGTTGCCCTGGAAAACTGTGTTTAACATCTTTGGCTTTCATCCATTTAAATATTCTAGTTTATAAGATAAATTATGGTGCTAAGTTACTGTGTTTTTATGGATTATGACTAGGGCAGTAATTCGGTCGTGGCATGAATTTTAGGAGGTTTTCTGTAATTTCACGAATATCAAATATATCTGTGAATTTCAGATTTTTTACCTACTTTTGTCTAATTTCTATTGTAATTTTTTTATTACTGTATTTTTCCGTGTAGGGTGTTTGATTCCAATCAATTTAAGCCCTTGAACTTTTTAGATGACAAAGAAGATTTGTTTGTTTTCAGCCACATTTCTATGTTCGAAGATGAGGATCAACTAAAATGTGAATTTCTGTTCATATAAAGTGAGGGTAAAACAATTTCATGTCAGCAAATGTTTGCTAGACTTCTGGAATATGACAAAAGGTCATTTTCCTGAGCTACATAAGGTCGCCATCTATTGTCAGTCAGTACCCACAAACGGTGTTGATGCTGAACGATCCTTTTCTAAATTTAAAAATGTGTTACAGGACAACAGACACTGCATTAAAGAAGAAAATCTGTGTATGTAAAATATAATATATTAAAATGCCGTCCACTTAAATGGAAATCTTGATCTTGTGTAATGGTGTTGATAACATTGCCAGAATTTGAATGGTTAATACATGTAAGTATCAATTTTAAAAACTTATAAAGTTCTAATGCTTGTTTAGACCGTGACCACTCCGCGAATTTTGCCTTTTTTTCCCGCAATAAAATTACTGCCCTGATTATGACTTGTGTTCATTTTCTGAACATACTGGCTGTAAACTGCATTGTTGCAGCCTGGAGACACTACTACCCTTATATTGCTGTTACAGCTTGGGTTCAATTTCTGAATGTACTTGTTGTCAACTGCATTGCTGGAGCCTGAAGAGATACTGAAATTGTGTGTAACCAGTTGTTTATACCTTTGTGGTGTGTATCTTCCTTCAAGACAGGTGCTGAATGGTTTATTTGATTCTTGAAATGATAGTGGTTTTCCCCTCATTTCAGGTAGGAAACACAGGGGGGGGGGCGTATATTACTAAATTTTTGGAGATGTCGCTTTTTAGCTTTGAGGTGCACCCACGTGAAACCCGATAAAATTGAGGGTGTGGTCAGCGGGCAGGAATGTCTTTCCTGAAGAGTGGTTTCCGGCTGCTGACCTGTGAAGTAATGATCCATGATGTATTGTTTTTGGTGTCATGGTTTGTGGTTATGAAGTGATGTATGTCTTAAAATAATTGTATTTATATTTATATGCCCTGTCACTAATTTTTGCAGTGTAGTGCAGAATTGGGAGAGCATGTGCTCAACAAAGTTAAAACCACCATGGCAAAAACTGCTGCAAATTGTTATGTTTGTCACTCGCCTCCATGCTTTATGAATGTTCCGAATTGCATCCAACAAGACGATAATGCAATCCTCCTGTTTTTTGATGCACTCAATCATTCTCATCAATATAAATTTCTGGTAGTGACTTTTGAAGCTTCTTATTAAACCTTGATCCATCGGTTACATAACACCTGTGCAGTTTTCTGGAAGAAACTCGAGTTTAATGTTCTCAAGATCATTTATTTTTGGATGAGCAGGGCAGTTATCTACCAGCATAAGAATTTTGCGCTTTTGCTTCCATAGCTGCTGATTACAACGAATGAGCTCTGCTCTAAACAGCTCAGAAGTCATTCAAGCTTTTTTTGTTAGTACTGTATCACACAAGCAAGCTTTTAACATCTTTGAAGCATCTAGGATTGTTTGCTTTACCTATAATCATCAGTTTTCTCAGTCCCATTCACGTTTGCACAAACAAGAACAGTAATGTACTCCTTCGAGAGTTTTCCACCTCACATTTCTCTCCCTTGAATTTTAAAGTTTTATCCGAAGTCAAATTGAAAAAAAATCCTGTCAATCAGCATTGAAGATGTCACTGTTACTATACCCTTCCCTAACTTTAGGCAAAACACTTTCGAAAAAACGTATGGCGTGTTTGCTGCCGTATGACTTGATAAGCTAACAGAACCTGTTTTCCTTCCCCGTCTCTTGGTTCTGCTGTTGAAGCCCACGCATGTGCTAAAGCATAATTCTGAACCGCAGTAAGGCTGTGAGCTCTCAGCATCCCAAAGTTTCAAGCTTCCAATTGGCTTCCCAACCACAACGAGGGGTGAGCGTGAGCCATGGAATGATTGAAGCTAAGCACGTGCTCTGGCATTATACAGCTGATTTCAGCATTCCAGCTTTTTAAGAAATGGAATTTTTTTTTTCATTTACATAACATGTAATTGCAGATATTCCAGCTTTTATGAAATGGAATTTCTTTTTAATTTCGACAGTTTAGTGGTCTGGCGGCGCACTACTAGCCATACCGCAGCATTCGCCACTGCAGTCAGCATCTGACTACACAAATCCAGATTGATAGGCTCAGCAACTGAAGTGTCGCCATCTAGTGGCATTCAACAGAGCAAGCTGTTTAATTACAGCTGATAAATCCAAAGGGCAATAGAAATAGTGAATATATTTCAAATACATGGAGATAATATAAATATACGATGTCATCGCTCTGTCCACATTATTTTATAAACAACGAATAGCAACTGAAAAAACTGTGCTTTAAATCTATCAATCCAGCCATTGGAACATACAAATTGTTCATCACCAAAGAGTCTGGCAAATTCTTCAGCCTTAGTCTTTAAAAGAGGCTCGTTGACAGGAACATTTGCATTCCTTTGCTGCTTGAACCATTTTTACAGAGCTTCATCAATTTCAATTTGATCAGGACGACGGATACGTTTTAGTTTTGGACCATTTGCAAGTTCAAAAGCCCTCAAAAATTTTTCCTTGTTTTTCCAGATGGTACAAACTGTGGAATTTATCAAATTAAATTTACGGCAAATGTCGGATTTTTTCTACTGCTTTCAATTTCTTCTATAATTTTTGACTTTCTCTTGTTGTTACTCAGTAAACTGAATGCGAAGGCAGATGAGAGAGAGAGAGAGAGAGAGACAAACTCACTTCCTGAACATTAATTGAAGATTAAACTTTTACTTAATGTGATTCAGGTAATAAACTCATTGTTTCCTTGAAATGTATGCAGTGTAGTCAGAGTCTATGCTGAATGCCACAGACGGGTGGGTGTTAAAGCCTCTGGTGTATTTCACATAGGAAAAGATCACGCGGACAGTGGGCACCTTTCAGCTGTGGACAGGGTCACAGCCAGGAAAAAGCATAACCGATGGAGGAGGGGTGAAAAGCACAATAAACATCAAACGTGGAACTTATCCTTTGGCCAACCATACTGCCATAATAGCTGAAAGCATAGCACACTGAACACTGAGATGAACCCAGGTTGTTGACTTTGCCAATGACAATCTAACAAACGAGAGGCAAGGTTGCTCCACTTAAGCGGTAGGTGCAGAGTGGAGTGGGGGGAAGAAAAAGAGGAAGCACTTGCCTCCAGAGGATGTGAGCTTTAGCAACCAGTAAAGCTGAGAAGACTGAAAAACTTGATCTGAGTTTAACTTAAAACACTTGCCAAAAAAAGTTAGCAAAATCTTACATTTTACTTTTCTGGCTCAAACACAAAAGGTACATACACTTTATAACTGTATAGTAGAGCTTACATAATACATAAAGTATGTCTTTGTTGCTTTAACCGAAGTTGATGTGATGCTAAAACCGAGCATGAATAGCATTATTCCAATGTGAATTTTGGCGGGACTGCCTGGTCCTTGACGCTATAGCTGCTGAGGTATCACTTTAGGAGGAGACGCTACAACCAAGTTCAACTGTATATCATCATCATCATCATCATTGTCAACCATTATCAATCCACTGCTGGACGAAGGTCTCCCCAAGTTTCCTCCACAACGGTCTGTCTTGTGTCAGTCTCCTCCATGTCACTTCCGCATACTTTCGAATTTCATCCACCCATCTCCCATGTGGTCTTCTCCTGTCCCTTGAAATCCAATCTAAAATTTTGGCTGTCCATCGAAGGTCTGTCCTTCTGGCAGTATGTCCAACCCATTGCCATTTCAGGGATTTAACTCTGATCATGATGTCTTCCACTCTTGTCATTTTTCGGATCCACGAGTTCCTCTTCTTATCTCTCCTGGTTACACCAAGCATGCACCTCTCCATCCTGCTTTGAGTTGTCTGCAGCCTTTGTATATCTCTTTTAGTTAAGGTCCACGTCTCTGCACCATACGTAAGCACTGGAAGGATGCATTGATCAAACACTTTTCTTTTAAGACATAATGGCATATTGCTCTTGAAAATTATGCTGTCTCTTCCAAAAGCTCTCCAGGCAAGTTTTGTACGCCGATTAATTTCTTCATCAATGTGACCCTCACTTGATATCTGCTGTCCAAGATAAAGGTATGTGTCTGTTATCTCCAGCTTTTCTCCATCAATCGATAAATCTTTTCATTTCTTGTAAAAGCATTGAACATCACTTTTGTCTTCTGAAAGTTCATTTTTAATCCCACTTCTTTACTCTTGTCAGCAAGTTCCTGGATCATACTCTGCAGCTCTGATGGGGTAGTTGCAAAAATGACTATGTCATCAGCAAAACGAAGGTGGGTTAGATCATCTCCATTAATCTTTATCCCTTTGTTTTCCCAGTTCAGTGATTGAAAGACATTTTCCAATGGGGCATTAAAGAGCTTCGGAGATATGGTGTCACCTTGTCACACTCCTTTTCCAATTTTTATGTGTGTTGTATTTTCAAACAGCCAAATCTTTTCACTTGCATTTTCATAGATGTTATTAATAATATTACTGTACGCATCTTCAATACCGCAGGATTTCAGAGCCATTGTAACTGCTGATGGCTTCACTGAATCAAAGGCTTTTTCATAATCGATAAAAGCCATGCACAATGGAAGTTCATATTCCCTCGCTCTTTCAATTAGTTCTCTCAGTACGTGGATATGATCTATTGTGCTGTAGCCACTCCTGAATCCAGCTTGTTCTCTCGGTTGAGCCATGTCCAGTGTCACCTTCAAGGGGTGTGAAAGAACTTTAGTGAAGATTTTATAAACCACTGATAGGAGGCTGATAGGTCTGTAGTTTCTGAGATCCTCAATGTCACCTTTTTTATGTAGCAAGATCATTGTAGCGTTGTTCCAATCCTCAGAAATCTTCCCTTCATTAAGGCATCAAGTGAAAATTTGGGCGAATACTGTTTCGATTTCTCCACTTGCTTCTTGTATGATGTCTACAGTAATTCCATCTTCTCCTGGAGCTTTTCCCCGCTTCATGTTCTTGATTGCATGTGCTACTTCTGCTGGGAGGACTGGGAGAACTCTGGTACTGGTACCTTTCATGATGTCTGGAGTACATGTATCATCCCTTTCATATAATTTGAAGTAGAAATCTTTCACTCTTGTCAAAATTTCACCTCTATTTCTTGTTACAGAACCATTTTCTTTTCTCAGTGCCATAATCTGTTTTCTTCCCTTACTGAGATGTCCCTTTGCTATCTTTAGGCTTTGGTTGTTTTCAATTGCTTTCCATACTAGTTCACAGTTGAATTTCATTACGTCTTCAGTGATACTTTTTCGTACTGTCTTGCACAGCTCTATATATTCCACTTTGGAAGTCGCATCTTCTTTAGTTGTCCTCATCTCTCTTCTTTTTTGCATCAACATTTTGGTTTTCCCTGATAATTTGTTCACATGCAACTTGTTCTTAGACCCAGCTAATTTTGTTGCTGTTTCCATAAGAGCTTTAGTTACTTTTCTGTTAACTTCAGAAAAATCCACTTCTTCCGATGTTAGGCCTTCTAAAGCAGAGAATCTGTTCTTGAGTTCCAACTTGAAGGTATTAAGGTGTTTTTTAAGGTTGGTTATGTCAATATATTTTGTTTGTCTTATGAGCTTGCTATGTTCGAGTTTAGCATTGAGGTGCATCTTACATCTCACCAATCTATGGTCACTACCTGTGTTGAACTTGTTTAGCACACCGCAGTCTTCTGTGACGAATTTTTTGTTACACATAATAAAATCAATTTCACTTGTCCCATTTAGATGTCTCCATGTCCATTTCCTGTGTGGCTTTTTCTTGAAAAAGGAGTGCAAGATGAAAAACCCTTCTGCCTCTGCAAACTCTACGAGAGTATTTCCACACTGGTTTCTGTTGCCTTGACCGAATTTACCTACTGAAGTTTCATTCTGTTGCCGTTGCCCTATTTTTGCATTGAAATATCTCGCAATTATCTTTAAGTGCTGCTTACCTTTATTATTTAGATGACGAATTTCCTCATAAAATTCTTCAATTTCTTCTTCAGGATGACTTGTGGTGGGTGCATAAGTTTGAATAATCTGAGCCTGGTATCTTCCCGAGAGTTGGATAACGAGTCGTGCAGCTCTGTCAGGGGAATTTCAACTTCTACAACTTTATCCTTCAGTTTCTTGTTTATTATAAAACCAACACCACTAGTTCTGCCAGTATCTGTCCCACGATAGTAGAAGAGATGTCCACTTTTCAGTTCAATGAGATCTTCTCCTTTTCTCCTTACCTCACTTAGCCCGACGATGTCCCACTTGATCCTTTGTAGTTCCTGTTCCAATTCAAGAAGCCTTGAATCAGAAGATAGGGAGCGTCCATTATACGTAGCCAAGGTCAGCATCAGATGGCAGCCTAGTCCGGTCCTCCAGGGATTCTTAGCACCCTCTGCCTTCATGTTGCACTGGCCGCTGCCTTGGCCAGGTACATTCCAGCTGCCGGAGACTGAGGGCCAAGATTTAAGTTGTGGAGTCATTTTGGAGGGGTTTGGCCATAACTCACCACGCTGGCCAAGCGGGTTGGTGAGTGTGGGATGGCATTTCCTCTAATCCTGATGGTTGGTATCCAGTCTTAAATTTCAGTTGTCTATCGGCGGTCTGTTGTTCTGGCAACATGTCAAGCCCATTGTCTGAATCAGGGATTTTACTCTGATCATGATGTTTTCCGCTTTTGTCATTTCTCTTATGCATGAGTTCCTCATCTTATCTTTCCTGGTTACACGAAGCATGCACCTCTCCATGCTTCTTTCCCTTGCGTGCAGACTTTGTATGTCACATTTACTTAAGGTCCATGTCTTTGATCCATATGCAAGAACTGGAAGGATGTATTGATTAAACACTTTTCTTTTAAGACATAATGGCATATTGCTCTTGAGAATTGTACTGTTTATTCTAATTTCCTCATCAATGTGACCCTTGCTTGATATCTGTTCTCCAAGATAAATGTAGGTATTGTTACCTTGAGCTTTTCCCCATTAATCGGAAAATCTTCATTTCTTGAAAAAGCATTGTACATCAGTTTTGTCTTCTGAAAATTCATTTTTATCCCATTTCTTTACTCTTATATGCAAGTTCTTGGATCATAGTCTGCAGCAGCTCAGAAGAGGTAGTTGCAAAAATGACTATGTCATCAGCAAAACAAAGGTGAGTTAAATAATCTCCATTATTCTTTATCCCCATGATTTCCCAGTTCAATAATTGAAAGATACTATCAGGGGTGTTAGTGCCCCTACCATGTTTTGGAGCATATCTTGGAGCGGGAAAATATGCAATTTGGAGCAGAAACGTTGGGTTTTGGAGCGAAAAAATTTTCATTTTGGAGCAGAACTCAGGTTTTGGAGCAGCTAATGATAGCATTTTTAATTGTTTAAAGTCCATGCTGTGCCTTAAATTATGTTTATATACTGAATTACCATTATTTTATGAACTATGAAAAAATGTTATATTTCAGGTTTGTTGACATTTTACTGCTTCTCATACAACTGTTATTAGCATTTCTGTTGTTCCCACAGTGAGATAAATGGAAAAACAATTATACTACCCACGATTTATTGAAAACTACATGACCTGCAATATTTTAAGCATAACACATTAATATCAGGGATTTTCTTCTGAATGCATTTGTTTCGCTGTAACACAAATACGATGCTGCCGTGTCCAAGAACTGTTGCTATTGTTACTGAAAGCTTGCGAATATACACTTAGGAAGAATAAATAATATGTAATTACTGTTTGTTGTTTGGTTGGTTTTTAGCAGCATATGTTTCGAGATTCATGGCATTCAGATGAAAATACATAATTTCTGAAACCAACCAACTGGCAAGCCACATGTACATGGTTTGTGTGTGCATCACAAACTCCTAAGGTTTTCTGAAGGAAAGCATACCTTTGATATAAAAGAAAAACTAATGTAACATTTAATAATCAAATTGAAAAATAACCTTTCAGCAGTTGTGTCATGATACTCTTCATACAATGTTTTTCATCCAGTAATTATCAATGTCAAACTTTCGTTATTGCTGTGAACAATTACAACTGGAACCAAAACTATAAGATAACATTGTGATTTAGTAAAGTTGGTTAAATAAAAGCTGCTTCCAGCACTTAACGCTTGCGAAGTGAAGTTTTGGCGCGGGATTGCCCCCCCTTCTTCAGTAGTATAATCAGTTTATGACTTTTTTGTTGTTGCTGTCTGAAAGAGCCACCGCTCCTGCATATGTGGGATCCTGTATGTATGGACATGGACATTAAGCAAACGATTGCAAGTTAGTAAGTAGTTAAACGCACCTTCCATCTGGAAAAAGAAAAGTGTGAGGGTGAAGATGTTTCTCAAGGTAGGTCAAAATGAGGAAAAGAAAACCTCCTAAAAATTCTGCTCCCTGAATGTACGGGACAAAATTCAGACTTTAAGTAAGAACCAAAAGATCAGTAATTCCTGATAATTGATTACAAGTTATGCGATATAAACAATACTCTTATTTATCCATAGCGCTTGTGAGCGATTTTAATTAACATACATGAGACTGAAGAAGAAAAAAACAAAGCTGTACTTTTTAATTTGGTGAAAAATAAGACTGCGTGGTGAGAAAGTGTGAATAATTACACATCATGAACAAAACTGAATCGTTCACTGTAATTTATTTATGAAAATATTTAACTAGATCACACCACTTATTCACAATTATAAAATTACTGAATTCCAAACAAAATAGGGTGGTTTTAAAAGACATAGCTTCAAATAGTTTTTTTTTTTTCCTGGTTTTGTTTTTGTACTTGCTAGAACATTACCTCTGGTTTCCTCTTGTGAGCAAACCTTACTTTCTTCTTAGCAAGTTCCACGGCCATATTTGTCTTTTGTTGACTCTGCCAGTGCACAGCATCCACCGTTTACTTCTTTTTTCTGCTGATAGTTTTCCCTTACCATTTTTCTTTGTTACTTTTCTTTCTTTTTTTCGTTTTTTTTTTTTTAATTCCCTCAGATTTATTTTTTAATTCCCCACCATGCTTAAAGAGCTTTCAGCCTGAGAACCAGGAATTCTGATATCAGAGCTTTCACTATTTTAGATAAATGGTGTAATTTTCAGAGAATGAATACTTTTTTTTTTTTACATGATGCATCAATTCTTTCAAATTTCCAAACTTCGTCACTTCAGTTTCTGGAAATTGCTCCCACCCTTATCAAGCTAAAATGCTTGATAAGGGTGGGAGCAATTTCCTGTCATCACCATCATAAATGTATGGTGATGACATTTAACAACTAAATAGGAGTGGGAACATCGCAGGGGGGAGATACAATTACGGAAGAAATCTTCGCTTCGTCCGACTTCCGTTTTCGAAAATTTATCCAACATTTTCAAGATGAAATACAAATATTTATGGAATAAAATGATATCTAACAATACTGGGTAAAGGAAACATCGCGAGAAAAAAAAATAATACGATTACGAGAGAAATCTTACCTCCATCTATTTTCCGTTTTCGAAGGATAAAATTCCGTCCTCCGACGAAGAATACGACACACACACACACCCCTCGCCCCCGGCACCAATCCTCCCAAAATTTCAGTTCATTGTGCATCGATAACGCGAATGGTCCAAATGATACCAAAAAGGACGGAATTCCTCGAATCAGCGTAAGAATCTCGTGGCCGAAAATTACGGGGAAGATTTTGGGGCGGCCTAACTTCCGTTTTCGGAAATCGTTGACTGCAATTTCAAACTGAAATTATGCAATGAAATTATATTTAACAACAACACTGAACAGAAGAATCGCGCGAGAAAAAAAAATACTATTACGGGAAAAATCTGCACACCTATTAACTTCGGTTTCCGAACGTTTAAAAAGACAAAACAACGTCTCCAGACGGAAATACGACCCCCCCAACTAATACCCCAAAAATTCTTTCACTTTTGCATCGATCTCGAAAACGACAAAAAAAAAAAGGAAGGGAACTCCTAGAATCCGCGGAAGAATCTCACGTACGAATTAACCGCTGAATCGATTTCAAATGTCGTAAAATTACGCTAAAATATCGATGATCGGTAAATTTTAACTTTTAGCGCAAAATTGGCGCAGGTTTCGTCAAAATCACGTTTTTTTAGCAGAATGGCGCAAGGCCAACGTTTTGGCGCGGGCTGGCGCAAGTGGCACAGGTCTGGCAGCCCTGCACTATGCAATGTAGCATTGAAGAGTTTGGGAGAAATGGTGTCACATTGTCTCACTCCCTTTCCAATTTTTATTGGTGCTGTATCCTCAAATACCTGAACCTTTGCACTTGCATTTTCATAGATGTTATTAATAATACTAATGTAAGCATATTCAATACCTCAGGATTTCAAAGCCATTGTAACAGCTGATGGTTTCATGGAATCAAAGACCTTTTCATAATCAAGAAAAGCCATGCATAATGGGAGTTCATATTCCCTCGTTCTTTTAATTAGTTCTCTCAGTACATGGGTATGATCTATGGGGCTGTAGCCACTCCTGAATCTAGCTTGTTCTATCCATTGAGCCATATCCAGTGTCACCTTCAAGTGATACGAAAGAGCCTTATTGAAGATTTTAAAAACAACTGAAAGGATGCTGATGGGCCTGTAGTTCCTGAGATCCTCAATGTAACCTTTTTTATGTAGCAGGATCAATGTAGCATTGTTCTAATCCTCAAGAATCTTCCCTTCATTGAGACATCTAATGAAAACTTGGGCAGGTGTAGTTTCTATTTCTTCATTTGCTTCTGGTATAATGTTCATGGTTATTCCATTTTTTCCTGGAGTTCTTCCACATTTCATGTTCTTAATTGCATGCACGATTTCTGCCAGGAGGAATAAAGGAACTTTGGTACTGGTACTTTTCTCAATGACTGGAGTAGGTGTTCTAGTATCCCAGAATGTTGTGGAGGAAACTTGGGGAGTCCTTCGTCCAGCAGTGGATTGATAATGGTTGACAATGATGATGATGATATATATTGGCAAGAGTGAAAGATTTCTGCACAAAACTACATGAAAGAGATGATACTAGTACACCTACTCCAGTCATTAAGAAAGGTACCAGTACCAAAGTACACACACACATATATATATATATATATATTGCAGGGGTGACATGGAGGAGACTGGCACAAGACAGACCGTTGTGGAGGAAACTTGGGGAGACCTTCGTCCAGCAGTGGATTGATAATGGTTGACAATGATGATGATGATGATGATGATATATATATATATATATATACACACAATGTTTGTATATATATAGGCAGAGGGTGCTAAGAATCACCAGATGACCAGACTAGGCTGCCATCTGACACTGACCTTGGCTACGTATAATGGACACTCCCTATCTTCTGATCCAAGGCTTCTTGAATTGGAAGAGGAACTACAAAGGATCAAGTGGAACATCGTCGAGCTAAGTGAGAAAAGGAGAAGATCTCATTGAACTGAAAAGTGGACATCTCTTCTACTATCGTGGGACAGATACTGGCAGAACTAGTGGTGTTGGATTTATAATAAACAAGAAACCGAAGGATAAAGTTGTATAAGTTGAAAGTTCCTCTGACAAAGCTGCACGACTAGTAATCCAACTCTCGAGAAGATACAAGGCTCAGATTATTCAAACTTATGTACCCACCACAAGTCATTCTGAAGAAGAAATTGAAGAATTTCACGAGGAAATTCGTCATCTAAACAATAAAGGTAAGCAGCACTTGAAGATAATTATGGGAGATTTCAATGCAAAAATAGGGCAACAGCAACAGAATGAAACTTCAGTAGGTAAATTCGGTCAAGGCAACAGAAACCAGCGTGGAAATACTCTCATAGAGTTTGCAGAGGCAGAAGGGTTTTTCAGCATAAACTCCTTTTTCAAGAAAAAGCCACACAGGAAATGGACATGGAGACATCCAAATGGGACAAGTGAAATTGATTTTATTATGTGTAACAAAAAAAACGTCATAGTAGACTGCAGTGTGCTAAACAAGTTCAACACAGGTAGTGACCATAGATTGGTGAGGTGTAAGATGCACCTCAACACTAAACTCAAACGTGGCAAGCTTATAAGACAAACAAAATGTATTGACATAACCAACCTTAAAAAACACCATAATACCTTCAAGTTGGAACTGAAGAACAGATTCTCTGCTTTAGAAGGCCTAACATAGGAAGAAGTGGATATTTCTGAAGTTAACAGAAAAGTAACCAAAGCTCTTATGGAAACAGCAACAAAATTAGCTGGGTCTAAGAACAAGTTGCATGTGAACAAATTATCAGGAAAAACCAAAATGTTGATGCAAAAAAGAAGAGAGATGAGGACAACTAAAGAAGATGTGACTTCCAAAGTGGAATATATAGAGCTAAGCAAGACAGTACGCAAAAGGATCACTGAAGATGTAAGGAAATTCAACTGTGAACTAGTGAGGAAAGCAATTGAAAACAACTAAAGCCTAAAGACAGCAAAGGGACATCTCAGTAAGGGAAGAAAACAGATTATGGCACTGAGAAAAGAAGAAGGTTCTGTAACAAGAAATAGAGGCGAAATCTTGACAAGAGTGAAAGATTTCTACTCCAAATTATATGAAAGGGATGATACATGTACTCCAAACATAATAAAAGGTACCAGTACCAGAGTTCTTCCAGTCCTCCCAGCAGAAGTAGCACATGCAATCAAGAACATGAAGCGGGGGAAAAGCTCCAGGAGAAGATGGAATTACTGTAGACATCATACAAGAAGCAAGTTGAGAAATTGAAACAGTACTCGCCCAAATTTTCACTCAATGCCTTAATGAAGGGATGATTCCTGAGGATTGGTACAATGCTACAATGATCCTGCTACATAAAAAAGGTGACATTGAGGATCTCAGGAACTACAGACCTATCAGCCTCCTATCAGTGGTTTATAAAATCTTCACTAAAGTTCTTTCACACCGCTTGAAGGTAACACTGGACATGGCTCAACCGAGAGAACAAGCTTCATTCAGGAGTGGCTACAGCACTATAGATCATATCCACGTACTGAGAGAACTAATTGAAAGAGCGAGGGAATATGAACTTCCATTGTGAATGGCTTTTATCAATTATGAAAAGGCCTTTGATTCGGTGAAACCATCAGCAGTTACAATGGCTTTGAAATCCTGCGGTATTGAAGATGCATACATTAATATTATTAATAACATCTATGAAAATGCAAGTGCAAAAGATTCGACTGTTTGAAAATACAACACACATAAAAATTGGAAAGGGAGTGAGACAAGTTGACACCATATCTCTGAAGCTCTTTAATGCCACACTGGAAAATGTCTTTCAATCACTGACCTGGGAAAACAAAGGAATAAAGATTATTGGAGATTATCTAACTCACCTTCATTTTGGTGATGACGTAGTCATTTTTGCAACTACCCCATCAGAGCTGCAGAGTATGATCTAGGAATTTGCTGACAAGAGTAAAGAAGTGGGATTAAAAATGAACTTTCAGAAGACAAAAGTGATGTACAATGCTTTTACAAGAAATGAAGATTTATCGATTGATGGAGAAAAGCTGGAGATAACGGACACATACGTTTATCTTGGACTGCAGATATCAAGTGAGGGTCACATTGATGAAGAAATAAATCGGCATATAAAACTTGCCTGGAGAGCTTTTGGAAGAAACAGCATAATTTTCAAGAGCAATATGCCATTATGTCTTAAAAGAAAAGTGTTTGATCAATGCATCCTTCCAGTGCTTACGTATGGTGCAGAGACGTGGACCTTAACTAAAAGAGACATACAAAGGCGGCAGACAACTCAAAGCAGGATGGAGAGGTGCATGCTTGGTGTAACCAGGAGAGATAAGAAGAGGAACTCGTGGATCAGAAAAATGACAAGAGTGGAAGACATCGTGATCAGAGTTAAATACCTGAAATGGCAATGGGCTGGACATACTGCCAGAAGGACAGACCATCGATGGACAGCCAAAATTTTAGATTGGATTCCAAGGGACAGGAAAAGACCCAGAAGAAGAGCACATGGGAGATGGGTGGATGAGATTCGAAAGTATGCAGGGAGTGACATGGAGGAGACTGGCACAAGACAGACCGTTGTGGAAGAAACTTGGGGAGACCTACACCCAGCAGTGGATTGATAATGGTTGACAATGATGATGATGATATATATATATTCTTCTGAGATGTAATCATGTTTTGGGGGAGTTTGGCCAGAACTCACCATGATGCCCAAGTGGGTGGGTGGGTGAGGGTGGGTTAGCATTTCCTCTAATCTCAGTGGTATAGTTAGACTGATATTTGGTGGTCATCAGAGGTCCTTTAGTGGGAACAGCATGCACTGCAGTGAGGCAGGGTTGACATTTGTCAAGGAGAGGCAATGATATATTTGCACATCCTAAATGACCTTGCATCCCAAGATGTGACTTCCACAGTGGAATATACAGAGCTATGCAAGACAGTACAGGGTGTCCCAAAAAGGTGTAACCAATTTCGAATGATGATAACTTTGGATACAAAACTAATACAGTGTAACTTGTCTAATTTGAACGTTTTTAATTCGAATTATTCTTGGTTAATTCGAATTTTTCATTTGGTCCCTTGAATTTTCTATATAAATAATGTTTAAAAAACCTTTTAATTCAAACTTTTTTGTTTAATTCGAAGAAAACCCCATTTTCATAATCTCGTATTTTCAACAATTACCTTTTAAAATAGGTACATACTATTCTGGATGAAGTTGCAAGTTCTAGATGAAGCAACAAGTTAAACCTGAAACTACAGCCAACTGCTTCAGAAAAGCAGGCTTCCAGTACCACGATGATGTGTCTCAACTACATCAAGGTAATGATGGCGAGGAGATCATACCCACTGTGGAGTGCTGGGAAGATGAAGGCCGAGATGTACCGTACGAGGCTTTTGTGAGAGTTGATGAATTCTTGGTTAATTCGAATTTTTCATTTGGTCCCTTGAATTTTCTATACAAATAATGTTTAAAAAACCCTTTAATTCAAACTTTTTTTGTTTAATTCGAAGAAAACCCCATTTTCATAATCTCGTATTTTCAACAATTACCTTTTAAAATAGGTACATACTATTCTGGATGAAGTTGCAAGTTCTAGATGAAGCAACAAGTTAAACCTGAAACTATAGCCAACTGCTTTAGAAAAGCAGGCTTCCAGCACCCCGATGATGTGTCTCAACTACATCAAGGTAATGATGGCGAGGAGATCATACCCACTGTGGAGTACTGGGAAGACGAAGGCCGTGATGTACCGTACGAGGCTTTTGTGAGAGTTGATGACAATTTAGCTGTTTGCAGTGAGCTCACAGATGATGAGATCTTGGCTGATGTTATGAATAAGACCTGCTGTTTATCTTCAGATGAAAAACTAGAACGGCCAGAATTTCCTGAAGAGCACCTTTCAAATTCAGTAGAGACTTTGGTTCACCTCCAACAGTTAAGGAAGTTTGTCGAGATACAGCAGAATGTAAGTGACTCTCTATTTCATTCACTCGATAAACTTAAGGAATTTACACTTGCCCATAACATAAATTCTAAAAAGCAGGCCAAAATTTCACATTTTTTTTACAAATTTTTTTTAAATTTACCGTACTGTACTTGTTTTTGTAAGTTATGAATAAATATGTTGTTTTTTACAGTACTTGAATGTGCCCATATTCAAGCTTGCCTAATTCGAATTTATCGATAACTCGAATTATTTTTGTTGTCCCCTTCAGCTTTCGAATTATCCAAGTTACACTGTATCAGCATTCTGTTTGTTACAGAACGCAGGGGTAGGAGTGATAAAAAAATTCAGGACAGTTTTTCTTAAATTCCAGGACATATTTTGTTGGAGCTAGCAGGTAAATTAAATAAAATATTGGTAATAATGCAGAAATTGTTCTTCTTTTACCAAAAAAACTATCTAAATTATGGCCTGATTGTAAGCAGGAAGTTGTTTTCACAACCACAGCTTTTCTTTTTTTAGCATGGGGAAACAGCTTCCACTGTCATTGAAACTTTGTCCTAACAATCAGCCTTATTTCTACAAAATCATAGTAAGAGTGCTTCACTAAAATCAAATTTTTTGGTACATACAACTCAGGAAACTTTATTAACATTTGGAAATTTTGCTTTCAATTTCTACTATTGATTTATATATTTCTTTCAATTTATTGTTTGTATTTTCTAGTTCTATATTTCCTGTTGATAACATAATTTGAGCAACTTTTATGTCAATCGTGCTGTTTTCTTTTATTGCATTGTCTAATTTTTTTAAGCTTCAGCCAAGAGCTTATGAGCAGTTTTCTGGTCATTCATTAAGGAATTTTCTTCTGTCTTAAGTTTGAACAGCTGATCATCAAGCCTCACATGCTTATTTTGCTTTTTCAAAATCTGCATAGTTTCTTCTTCAGCTTTTCTTTTAGCATTTCTTTGCTTCCTTTCCTCTTCTTTCTGCTGTTCCAAGTAGGAGGTATATTGTGCATAAGCCTGCTTTACACTATTTACGAGGCCTTTAGTTATGGGTATTGAATGTATGGAGTTATTGTGCAATCAAATCGCTTATTTGCAGATACATAATGATCTGATAGATAACTCTGAAAGTGACACTCTTTCTTTTATGACAATGCTGTTGTTTTGGGAAAAGCCCCTTTCAGGGGGTGCATTTCCATGTGACAATGTCAAACATGTCTTCACCAGGGCTGATAATGAACTGTATTTTAGTAAACCGACAGAATCTTTAATGCTAGCCACTGCTGACCAATACTTACAAATATCATCTCCTCGTAACTTTTACGAAGAGCTGCCATGTCCTCATACATTTTCAGTGACCACTCTGTGTTTATTATCTTATCACACACGCTGTCAGTTTTGGTGACTTTAAACATATGACGACTCAGGCATTTCACAGCATCTTTTGCACTTTCCTCCTTCTGAAACAAAGGATGAATGGACTGGATGTCTTGTAGAAGAAAGTTATTCAGTGGTAGTGTTTTTAACAAATATTCTGTTGCAGCAATGAAACAGTTAATTGTGCAATCGAATTGCTTCTTTGCAGATACGTAATGATCTGAAATATAACTTTCTTCTCATTTATGCCTTTGTTCTGTGCCAGAATATGGCTGGCACTAGTACCAACATCAATTTTATCCAAAGGCAACCGACAGTCACTTTTTTGAAAGCTAACTTTTAAAAGTTTAGATCCTTCTTCTGTGCTAACTGCATCCAGTTTTTAAAATGTTAACAATATACTGTGCATCAGTTCATTTAGTTTGCTGTATAACACGTGAATCATGGTTTCTTCTTTCTGTAAAACCTTGAGGTATGGCATAAATATTTCTGTAAATAAAAGCACAAAATGCAAGTAAATAATAGTATGGGGATGTTTCAATTGGGAAATTATCTGATTGTACCTAGAACCAAGTTTCATATTTTTCTGCATTGGAAGGTATGCACAAAAATACTCAATTAATGCAGAATACTATTCAATTATTATCTCACAAACAGGCCCTAGGGTTAACCATCTGCTCTTAACATCATGAAGGAAAACATTTTTAGCTGCACAATCCATGAGGTTTTCCACTTGTATATTGTGATAATCTTCCCTTTGACAAGCAAACATTTTGAACCACTGATAAATATCAGTAGCAAGAGTATCAATATCAATGTGAAGTTTATCTAGTCCTTTCTTCAGAGCACCATGCATCACATGCAAACAGCAGGTCCCAAAATCAATCAAGTCAGGAATTGACTGCAAGTTCAATTCAGCATTCAATTTCTTGACAGCAGACAGGTTTACATTTGGACCATCCATAGAGCATTTCAACATCTTTTTTAAACTTCGTCTATTTGAAGATATGAAATCTAGAATTAATTTTATAATTTTATCTGCTTCTACATGTCCCAAGAATTTAGAGTCACAGTATGAAATTACAATTTTTGTAACACTTTCTGACCAATATGATATATGAATGTCAAATTACTTCTTCACCTGTACTGTAGTTGTTTCATCAAAATAAATGGTATAAAAGGAAGTTCCAATATCACGAAAAAGATCGGCTTTGAAGTATGGAGCTAAGCCAAAGTTCACCACATAACGAATTTTTTTATTGGACAACTTCAGACATTTTGCAATGACGGAATCATTGAAGAATATACTTCGGCTAAGTCACCAAATGACTGAAATGAATAACTGTTTTTAACAGCTAGTAGTATTAGTAGAGCTTCTGCTTTCAAAACTTTATCTCTTATTGCAGTTGGTTGCCAGTGTTGGACACTTTTACTGATTACCTGTAAAACATTATTTGATGACTGGACACTTTTACTGGTTAAATAACTGTGAAACATTATTTGATCTTTGGAAAACGAGCTGTCTAGACATACTTCTGGCAGCTGCTTAATGTTTCTTCCCATCTGCATGTGAAAGCACTTCCAAAAATCCCATACTAGAAAAGCTAAAGTCCTTGTTGCATAGAACACATGTGGCCGAAAAGATATCACCATTAGTACGATACCAATTTTTCACTAAGTCCCCATTTTGATCTTTCTTGTTATTTTCAAACCAAGCTGATGAAAACTTCATTTTCCACGGCATTTCAATAAGAACTTAAACAAGATGGATAACGGAACATGCTGTTTGTTATCAAATCTGACACGGTACCACAAAAACAGCAGGAAAAAAGCTGCTACAAAAAAGACAACACTCGTATATATCAACCAGGGAAAACATCCTTGTGGCATGCCCTTTCGTTTAGAACTCATTTGTTTCAGTTATGGTTTTGGTTTCAGGGCGCATGAGCAAGCAAAAGCCACAACTACACATAAATCAAAGTCATCAGCGCTTTAAGCCCTGCTTCTTCCTATGGAGGGCGATGGACAACAAGCATCTCGGCGCAACAAGTTAAATTGAAAATCCAAGCAAAATTTCAGAATTTTTTTTAAGGCAAAATGCCGAGAACAATCAAATTTTGCTAATGCAGATATGCCAACATCTGAAGTAAGTCATCAGTAGTCCATATGCATGGCATCTGTAGTTTTTCCATAGTGAAGTCAAGTTCCCACATTAAAATTTGCAGGGTAGCATGTATATTTCCCAGAGTACACTGCTACATTTTTAGCAACATTTTAATCTGGATGGGGGACAATACTTGGATAAATTTTGCAACACACCTAAGTATCCTTAAAATGGAAAAAAAAAAAAAAACAGTAAACACACAAAAAATACATACCATTTCAACTCTACCTTTTAATATGTTATATTAATAAATATGTTATGTCATAAGTGTGTGATACCGCACACTTATGGTTTTTCCTCCCATTTTTTAGAGTGAAAATGCCGGCCGCAATTATTTTTTTCCGTGTGCAATTGAAAAATCAACAGCACACAGGAAACAAAACTCATGGTTTTCGGATACCCGAGACGATTTTAGACACAGAAATTCTTCAGAATAACTCTCCTGGAATTTGACAACTTTTTTGCTGGTTAGATCCAAGAATATTAGTACAGACAAGTGGCCATTTACCGGACACTTGCAAGTAAATTTCCATACGACAAACATGATGGGAGCAAAGACCAACAACGCACAGAACAATTAACTTCGAAAGGTTTCATAACTTTATTATGTGGATAAATAGAAAATTAGCATTAAATGCTTATGATAAAAAAAACTAATCAAAAAGGTATTTTAAATTGCATAAATAAATCAGTTCTGAAAAAAAAAAGGATAAAATAAAAAGGCAATGCAAATAAAATAAATTACAATAAAAATCCATGCAATGTTTGATTAACACAATAGAAGTTTTCTGCTAAGATGTGGGGAAATAAAATTTCACAACTTAATACGCAAGGGAGTAATGAGAATAAAATCATCAAATAAAAAACAAAAGAATTAAAACTGAAATTAAAAGTTTTCCAACAAAGAACAGGGTGTCTACCATTTTCAGGAGACTCAATTAATTGACCTTTTCTTGACCTTTCCTTGACTTTTACAGGACATTTCTTGACCCTAAAGCTAAGTTTTCTCGACTATTCTTTCTGTCAACAGTGTAGAGGTCTGGCCATTTTAATTAATTAAATATAAAATCTGATTATGTAGCGGGCGGTCGTAGTGAGCGATGGGTTTGCCTCCTCGGGGCGCTCCGTGGTAATAATGGCACACACGACAGCAACTAGGGCCTCTGTGAATCTTGGAGAGGTGCAAGCTAGTTCTGTGTGACATTGGCGAAAAGACCCCAACTCACTGGGTTTTGTTCCAGAATCCTTAGGTTGAATGACCAACTGGAACCCTCAGCTGTGGGCTAATCCCCCACACTGATGTACTTACCTGATTAAAAAGACAAAAAGAAATATTAAGAATGACTCAAGTGTGGGATATGGTGGACCTACCACACTTTAAAAGGACGGTCCACCGTGGAATCGACCTGGACTTTCTAAACGGCATATGAGAAAGTGATCTCGGCTAGGTGAATGTAAGATTGGTGTATGGAATACTAGAGGTATAAATGGCAAGATGAGTGAGGTGATTGAGGAGATGAATAAGTATAAACTGGATGTGCTGTGTGTAAGTGAAACCAAAAAGAAGGAAATTGGGGTAGAAGAAGTGAATGGCACGGTGAGTGTGTGGTCTGGAGTATTGGATAATATGAGAGGACAGGCTGGTGTAGGTGTGATTTTAAGTGAAAAGATGAAGAACAACTTGATTCACTATAGTTGCATAAGTGAGAGAATTCTCTGGATTCGTTTGAAAGTGAAACTTCAGAGAATTGTAATTGTTGTAGTGTATGCTCCTTGTGACGGAACCTTCTGATAAGAAAGAAGATTTCTGGAATGAGCTAAAGGCTGTTTTGAGCCAGTTTGGTGCTAAAGAAAAAGTTATAATAGCAGGTGATTTCAATGCTAGAGTAGGTGTGCAGAATGCAATTTCTGACTATGTTCTGGGTAAGTTAAATGATCCTTGTGTGAATGATAATGGTGAAAGATTAATTGAACTCTACATTGAGAATGGTTTGTGTGTATCTAATACATTTTTCAACCACAAGTATATCCACACATATACTTGGGAAACTCGTACTCTTGGTCAAAAGAGTGTGATAGATTTTGTTGTCTATGATCAGCGTTTGAAACACTTAGTTGTTGACACTGATGTGATGAGAGGTGCGGATGTTGGTTCTGATCATTACTTGGTAGTGTCACGAGTGAAACTTAATGTTGGTTGGAGGAAAAGGAATAGGAAGAGACCCAGGATAAAAAGAATAAAGGTTGATAGGCTCCTTGAAGATCATCAGCGGTATTTTGACTTACTCAGAGAACAACTGAAGGATCTGAAGTCTGGTGAGAGGGATGTAGAAAAGAAGTGGGAATGTTTTAAGAACTGTGCTGTCACTGCTGCTAAAGAGGTCTGTGGCACCACAATAGTGGGTAACAATAGACATGATGCTTGGTGGAATAGTGAGATTGAAGAGGCAGTACAGAAAAAGAAGGAAACCTATTTGGGGATGTTGCAAGGTAGAGTCTCTGTGGATGAATATCGCTGTAAGAAGCGTGAAGCTGCTAAGCTGGTTCGCCACAGAAGGCAAAAGATAGTAAGGAGAAAGTGGAAAGGCATGAACTGGCTTTTTGGAAAGATAGAAAGTCCTTCTGGAAGTACATGAGACTCAGGAAAAATAGAGGAAACAAAGTTGTAAGTTGTGTGAAGAATGAGATTGGGGAAATGATATGGGAGCCCAATGAGTTAAGTGACAGATGGGGTGAATATTTCTGTGAGTTATTAGATCAGGAAAGCAAAAATGATTCTGAGACAGACGCAGATGATGTCACAATGAGGGATGAAAGCACAGGAGGGATCTCAAGAGAAGAGGTGTGTAAAGCTCTAAAATCTCTTCAGAATGGTAAGGCTCCAGGAGTTGATGGCATAACTGCAGAGATGTTGAAATATGGTGGTGACTCTATAATTGACTGGTTAACTGAAATTTGCCAGTTGTGCTGGGAGTTAGGAATGGTCCCTCGGGATTGGAAGGATGCTATTATTGTTCCCTTGTATAAAGGAAAAGGTGATCAGACTGAATGCAAGAACTATCGTGGTATTAGCCTACTGAGTGTGCCAGGGAAAGTGTTTGGTAAGGTTGTTATTGAAAAAGTACGGGGTCTTACATCATTGAAAGTGTGGGATGTTCAGAGTGGTTTTATGCCTGGTAAAGGCTGCACTAACCAGATTTTTGCATTATGCATGATGATTGAAAAGTATCTGGCTGTTGGGAAGAAAGTTTTTACTGCCTTCATAGATTTAGAGAAAGCTTATGACCGAGTGAATAGGACACTTTTGTGGAAGGTACTGAATGAATATGGTGTTACTGAGAATCTACTTAATAGTGTAAAAGCCATGTATGCTGGTAGTAGAGCTTGTGGACGAGTGAATGGTGTTTTATCAAAATGGTTTTCCATTGGTGCAAGAGTTAGACAAGGTTGTGTAATGTCACCATGGCTGTTTAATATATTTATGGACGCATGCATGTGTGATGCCAAAATAGATAATAGTGGTTTATGTCTTGGTGATATCTGTGTGTGCAGATTGCTGTATGCTGATGACACTGTACTGTTGGTAGAGAGCAAAAGTGAGTTGCAGAGTATGTTGACTCGGATGCACGAAGTTTGCATGAAATTCAAACTGAGTATAAATAAGGGAAAAACCAAAGTTATGGTGTTTGAGAGAGGAACGGGTAGCACTGAATGTAATGTAAGTATAAATGGCACTGCGATTGACCAGGTGAGTGAGTTTGTGTATTTAGGAAGCATGTTTGACAGAGAGAATAAGTTGGATGGTGAAAACAGTAGGCGAGTGAATTCTTCTTTGAAAGTCATAGCTGCTCTGGGAGGTTTTCACAGGAATGGTGGGTTCTCTAGAGAGTCCCGCATGGCTGTGTATGAAACAGTAACTGTTCCTACTCTGATGCATGGCAGTGAAACCTGGGTACTGCAGAAGAAACATAGGAGTCATTTGTGTGCTGGAAAAATGCGTTACTTACGTGGGATTTGTGGCAAAACACGATCTGATTATGTGAGGAATGAAGATGTATTGCAGTTGTGTGATGTGAAGCCAAATGTTGTTAGCAAGGTGGAGACCAATATGCTTCAGTGGTTTGGCCATGTTGAAAGAATGAGTGATGAGATGCTTACTAAGAAAATCTTTTCAGCCCAAGTGGCAGGAAGGAAAGGCAGAGGAAGGCCAAGGAAGACATGGGTGGATCAGATTCAGGAGTGTCTGCATGAGAAAAAGATTATGAGTATGAAGTATAAAAGATCTTGTGTACGGCATGTAATGGATATCAGTGAAGCACGAGTTGTATGTCAAGATCGATGTAAATGGAAAAGTTTGATACGACAAAAATCAGTAAAAAATATCTGGAAGTTTGTATTTCTTTTTGGAGCTAACCCCTGAATCTCAGAGAACAGCTTAGTGATATGTATGTATGTATTATGTAATTAAGAAAAATAACCTTGCATTTAGTGAAAAACTCAAAATATCCCACTATAAAGAATTACTTGTAACCGCGAAAGCTGCACGTTACACAAAAGTAAGTTAAGCGAGTTTAGGAAGTACGTTATAAAGGTTTAGACTGTTATCAACAATTAAAATTAATAGCAATTTATTTCAGTTTTTGATAACATTATTTACTCAGCAAATAAATGCTATTCAAAACAAGCTTCACACTCTTGCACAAAGTATCCGAACATATGCACAACTGAAGAACTGCACTTAATATCAGGGCCACACTTATCAATTTTATTTACAAGCTGTTCTATGATTTTGAACGTTTTAACGAGAATGTTTGTTAGTGTACATTTTCTTTAGTAATTTATTCAACTGAGCTTTCTTATGAGCCACTTTCCCTGACCATGTTTCCAGTTCAATCAAGTCTGCAGTGCTAAGTCTTCTACTGTGTGAGGCTAACAATTTTTTCACATAATCAGTTTCTAAATCAAGCTTTTCAGGTAGCTAGAGAATTTCTTGAACAATATTATTATTCTAACAGTTGGGTCAAATCCTTCCAAATCAGTCACAAATTGTGGACAAAAAGTTTATGTCAAAGTCCAACCATGCATTACTATGTCATTATTTTTTGTGAACTATCGAAGTTTCTGTGATACTGCATATAAATATTATAATCACGACTAAACTGTTGAACAGTTGCCTTGTCCTTACTAATGGTTACTAAAACAAGCTGTCTTCAGATCACGATGCGATAAATAATACGATTCAAAAGTGGCAATAGCTCTTTGTTCCATAGGTTGAACTTAAGGTGTGTTTGTTACGTAGCAAAAGAAAAAAAAAGTTACATAAGAGTATGGTCTGTTGAATATGTGGGGTAGCTAGAACCATTTCATAGAGTTTGAAAGTTTAGTTATTAACTCACCATCCTCATATTTATTATGTTCACTTTTTCTTGTAATCTTATGCATTGCTGTGGAATTTTACCAATGGGTCATTGGTAAAATTCCATAGAAATGCATAAAATGTCAAATCAACAAAGCTCACAACCCGACATTTTTTTATTTTTATGAAACTTGGTATAATTGTAGTATTCATCAATATAAACAAACATGATTTTTTTTTTCAGAATTTTTAATGCATCCGTTCCTGAGTTATTGATTTTTGAAATTTAAAAAGACCCCTGAAATTTCATCATCTGAGCAAACTTTGACTGCCAATTACTCGGGTTCTAGTGGAGCTAGGGTCATGAATTATGGCTCATTTTAAAGATCTTTAATTGAGCTTTCATTTAATATGGCACATTGCACTATTAAAAAAATTTAATGTCAATTTTAAAATTTTAAAATTGAAATATTAAAAAACATATGTTTTTTTTAAAAATCTGAAAAAAATATATGTTTAACAAACATTATTTTTCTACATGTCCTGAAAGTTTCATAATGCGATCACAATGGGATCACTATAAAAAAAATGATGTAGAACAATGAACTGAAATGTGCCAGATGTACTTACCGGTTCCACCCATGACTGGAAGGGTATTCTTTATGTGGTTTATGTAAAATGTCATACTTGTTCTTTTAAACATTGTGAATGTTAAAAAATGAAAATAAACATCTAAGTAATTTGAAACTGTGACCCAAAGTAATTCATTTCATAATTCAGTATAAGGTTCTGTGTGCATATTTACACTTACAAAATTATTTTATCTTCTATATGTATCCTGCTTTTTTTCTTTCTTTTAAATTTTGCAGCACTTGTATGCCAGTGCTTGATTTGCCTTCTTTGTCTCAGTCATTGTTAAATTATATACTCTTCCAGTAGCTGTTGTCGGGTCAACTTTTAACAAAACATCAGATTTATGAACCAACAGTATATCCGGTGATTGAGGATACTTGTATGATGGAGATGGACCGTGCGGCTCCAGGAAGCTCACTTTTACCACTTCTGTGTCCTCATTCACACCAAGTACACATCCCAACCACCAGTGCTCTGAGTACTTGCTAATCACAAAACCTAATATATTTTCAAAACTAATGTTCTCTTCCCCTTCATCTGTTGCACATATCTCTTCTTTAAAATGCTCAGAAAGTAAGTTTTGACTAGTGATTTGTGTTTTCCTGCAGGAATGAAACAATGGAGTTTCTGAGTACCACTTATTGTCTTAGCAGAAGCTATTCTACTTTTAAGGATAATTTCCTCCTCTTTGTAATTTTCTGTTGTTGCAAACCGAAAGTGAATGGAGGCAATATTAGCAGTGGCCCATTCAAAGAGTTGGCGTGGCCGCGTGGGGTCATAATTTGATTATTATAAACAAGTTGTAAACTTGCCTTTGCAGCTAATCGCTTCACAGTACCCCCTATCCCATCGGTTCTACGTCAATTCGTCGCGTGCGTCAATTCGTCGCGTGCGACGATTCGTCGCCTACGTCAATTCGTCGACTGCGTCAATTCGTCGCGCGTCAATTCGTCGCGCGTTAATTTGTCGCGCGTCAATTCGTCGACTGCGTCAATTCGTCGCGGACAAATTCGTCGTCTACGTCAATTTGTCGCGTTTACAGATTTTGGTTACATACAAAACGAATGCAGGAAAACGTACGATTTCGAACGTCTTGCTCCCTGATCAAATTTATAAAGTTTGGACACGCAGACAGGATAGGAATATTACGTTTTTCTTTGGCACTAAAAATATTAGACGGTAAACCGTTTTTGGAACGGGGCAGGGCCCGGTTGGACAGAGCCCCCATATACAAAATTTTCGTAAAATCTACAGTTTTCAATTCAGAACCACCAAATCTGGTATACTATCTCGTGGTATTCTAACTTAGCCTGTAGACGGTTTTGGGAAGCGGTTGCAGATGGGGGGGGTTAGAGCCCCCCTACAGAATTGCCGTAAGATATAGTTTTCAATTTAGAACTACCAAATTTGGTATATTATCTCATGGTACTCTAACTTAGACGGTTTTTGGAACTGGTCAGGGGCCCAGTTGGTCAGAGCCCCCCACACACAAAATATTCGTAAGATCTACAGTTTTCAATTCAGAATCACCAAATCAGGTATCCTATCTCATAGTACTCTAACTTAGACGGTTGTCGGTTTTTGGAACGGGTCAAGGCCCGGGGAGTCAGAGCTCCCCCCCCCCTACATACAAAATTTTCGTAAAATCTAGTTTTCATTTCAGAACCATCAAATTTGGTATCATGAAACTCTAACTTAGACGCTAGACGGTTTTTGGAAGGGGTTGGAGCCCGCGGGGTCGGAGCCCCCCCTCAAAAAAAATTTCGTAAAATCGACAGTTTTCATCTTAGAACCACCAAATTTGGTATACTATCTTATGGTACTCCAACTTAGACGGCAGACCGTTTTTGGAACGGGTCAAGGCACGGGGGTCAGAGCCCCCCACATACAAAATTTTCTTAAAAACTACAGTTTTCAATTCAGAACCACCTAATCTGGTATACTATCTCATGGTACTCTAACTTAGACTCTAGACGGTTTTTGGAAGGGGTTGGAGCCCGGGGGTCAGACCCCCCCCCCCCATAAACACTTTTTCGTAAAATCTACAGTTTTCAATTTAGAACCACCAATTTTGGTATACTATCTCATGGTACTCTAACTTAGACGCTAGATGGTTTTTGGAAGGGGTTGGAGCCCGCGGGGTCGGAGCTCCCCCATCATAAAAAAATTCGTAAAATCTACAGTTTTCATCTTAGAACCACCAAATTTGGTATACTATCTTATGGTACTCTAACTTAGACAGTAGACCGTTTTTGGAACGGATCAAGGCCCGGGGGTCAGAGCCCCCACATACAAAATTTTCTTAAAAACTGCAGTTTTCAATTCAGAACCACCAAATCTGGTATACTATCGCATGGTACTCTAACTTAGACGCTCGACAATTCTTTGAAGGGGTTGTAGCCCGGGGGGTAAGGGCCCCCTCATATAAAAATTCGCAAAATCTACAGTTTTCAATTTAGAACCACCAAATTTGGTATACTATCTCATGGTACTCTAACTTAGACGCTAGATGGTTTTTGGAAGGGGTTGGAGCCCGGGGGTAAGAGCCCCCCCCCATAAAAATGCGGCGTAAAATCTACAGTTTTCAATTTAGAACCACCAAATTTGGTATACTATCTCATGGTACTTTAACTTAGACGATCGACGGTTTTTGGGACGGGTCAAGGCCCTGGGGGTCGGAGCCCCCTCCCCCCGCCCCGCAAACACACACACAGACATACAACATTTTCTTAAAAACTACAGTTTTCAATTCAGAACCACCAAATTTGGTATCATGAAACTCTAACTTAGGCGCTAGACGGTTTTTGGAAGGGGCTGGAACCCCGGGGTGAGAGCCCCTCCCCTCCTCATAAAAATTTCGTAAAATCTACAGTTTTCAATTTAGGACAACCAGATTTGGTATACTACTTATGGTTATCTAACTTAGACGGTAGACGGTTTTTGGAAGGGGTCGGGGCCCGGGTCAAGGTAGTCCCATGCAAAATTTTCGTAAAAAGTTCCGTTTTTACTCTTAAGAATACCCTACTTACGTTCTAAGGCGCTCTTTGGCCCTTTGAGGGCCTTGCACCATAAACCATCAACCAACCAACCAACTAACCAACCAACCAACTAACAAACCTACGGTCTAAGTTAGGGACTGTAGATAACAATAAAGTGAAAAAATATGCGTTTAATGGTGTATTAAAAACACAAATCTATATAGTTTAGCTTTCACTACCAACGAACGGCTTATCAGAAAGAAATATAATGTAATGTAAACAGAGAGTTCCAGATATTCAAAATTCAAAACGGTAAGAAAAAGATGATCAATGCCAATGTGAAGTCGTGTGCATGCGACATCACATAGGTACATTGCATTTCTGATGTACGGCAGTTCTATAGATGTCTCCTAGAAGGTAAGTATTCCCATTCCTTTTTCTTTCTTTTTTTGTTTCGCAAAATTAAATTAACTAAATCAAAAAATTTAAAATAAGTTTACTGGAAAATTGCAGGAATATCTTTTTCATTCATTAACTTTCACCCGCTGAAATTGGTGATTCCACATATAGTAATATGTACCTGGCAAATAACTGGTATCCCTGCTAGTACAAATTATATTAATGATTTATTTGCGTCCAGTTCAATCTAGTATGTCCATAAGAGTGTTTGGGGCCATATGAAAAATACATTTCAACGTGTGCCGCTACGGCGGCAGAGTGATCTAGGCGCTGGCTTCTGACCACTTGTCGAGAAGGATCCTGGTTCAAATCTCGGTGAATCATGGACGTTGTGCTTGACTTCTGGCACTGGCTGTCCCCCTTCCCAGGAACCAGTGGCCCAAAATTGGGAATGTCCGACTGCTTATAGCCCACTGAATTGATCACGGTGGTCGTTAACCCCCTCCCCCCCCAAAGATTGCGACGTGTCCATTGCTATTTGTTGTGGACCGTACAAAAAGTATGTTTTTGATATCAAAGTGTCCACTTCCATGTAGGCTGGCCACAAAATGTTAGGGGACCGTACAAAATTGCACTTTTGTTTTCACCTTGTCAGCGCTTCGGTATATGGTTGAAGTATACGTACATATAGTTGGGACATTTCAGCACGTAGTTTGGTTTATATAGAAAATCAAGATAATGTTACATTTTTACTCAGCTACAACACATTAATCCCAAAGGCTATTTGTTGAAATCTTTTATCCGCCGTGCTCATATTCACAACGTTAACATAACATGTCAAGTTATTAATGTTGCAGTTTTACCCTGTCACAAAACTTTAGTTACAAGACCTTAGGCGTAAACTTTTTTAGGAATTTTTAGTCCGACGTATTCATAAGGTTTCGATAACATGCCAAGGTTATTTTGACTGAGGCACAAAAATTAATAAACAGGCCTTAAGCCTTTTTATCAGTTTTCAATCAACCGTGCTCATATACATAAAATTTTCAGAGAAAGTCAAGTTTACTGTGTTACGCATTTACTCGAGTACAAAACTATAAACAGCCATTAACTTTCACCCGCTGAACTTGGTGATTCCTCAATTCATCCATTAACAAGTCTTTTAAGTGATTGTATGCTATGGTCATATTGATAATGTTTGATGACAAGTCAGGTTAATGATGTTGCACTTATTAAAGACTTAAAAAGGTGTAGAGGCTAGTAATTATTATTTGAAGTCTAAGTAAAAGCTCATTTTTAACTTGACTCGTCATGAAATCCTTGTGAATATGGCATTTATTTTATTTTGTACATTTTACAAAGCGTATGCATTTTTTTTTAGCATTTGTTTTATTTTGTGTTGTACTTGTTACATAGCGTTTCGCATTTTTGTAATGCTTGTGACTTGTGATTGCATTTTGAATTTTTATTTGTTTCACATTTTGAATTTTTATATGTTTCACATTTTGGATTACTTTTTGACATTTTATGTTTTTGACATGCTATTTTGAAAATTTTGACTTTTTTAATTTTGCGTTGTGTTTTACATTCTTGCATCTTCGGCGGAGTTACATTCTTGAAAAATTCAAATACAAGTTAGTAAAAGGTATAATTCAATTAGTGAGAAATACCAGCACATTTTAGTAAAGGGTAGAATTATATGAAATTCCTCTTAAAATGTCCAGCATGTTAACATTGTCTCTGTGCACCAAAGAAGTTCGAATTCCTTTTTATCTTGCCAGCGTTTCTCTTCAGGGTGGATTTGTTGGAATCTGTGCTATCACTCTTTCGATTTTAGCCATAGTTGTTCTCTGCTCTTTCGCAATTTCACTGATTATTTCATACAGTCACAGTTTTTTCTCTTACAGAATTGTATTCCAGCGTCTGTCTAATCTTTCAAGTTCGTTTTGTGTTCTGGGAAAGCCAAATAAATTGTTTTCACTAACTGACCAAATTGTTGGCGGGAACAGCGGAGGGCTTCTGCTTGGATTGTTTCTTCTGCTTCCACGAAATTTTCCAAGAACATAATTTTCCTCAAACCACTGAACTACAGAATCTGCATATTCTAGTAAAATTGATTTCACTTCTTCAAAAGCAGCTGGAATTTCATCAGATGAAAAAAATGCGAGTGCTTGCAAATGTCTGACTTTGAGAGCAAACTCACTGTTTTCCTTATATTCCAAGGCTATGCCAGAGGATGGATATTCCTCAGCACATTTTTTTCCGAGATGAAACCAACAACATTTGTGTGTGCTGCTTCCAAATTCCTTTTTAGCAGCATTATAACGGTAGCTATTTCAAAATCTATTATTATGCGTCCTCAGCACATTTTTTTCCGAGATGAAACCAACAACATTTGTGTGTGCTGCTTCCAAATTCCTTTTTAGCAGCATTATAACGGTAGCTATTTCAAAATCTATTATTATGCGTATATTGTGGTGCAAGCTGAATATCATAGTCTGATGCATAGTCTTGTAAATCCTACAAAAATACTTTATAATAGTATTATATTATTTATAGTTCCTGGAAAGTAACCCATAAACTAGTGGGACAAGTCTGTGCATCACTGGATTCGTTTCAACCATAGCATGAATGGAACATAATTGCCTAAAAAGGGTTGGACAAGTTTCAAATGTCCCATCCATAATCCAGAGGGGTGCATCTTTAAGCTTTCGTAAATTATTCTCTGTTAAAAATAAAATAATTCTTTGATGTCCAAATGCGCTATCTCTCCCAAGAAATTTTGCACCATCTTCTCCTGTAAATTTATTGGGGCATCGATCCGTTCTGAAGTCGTAGGCTCCGCAGGCATGTCTTGGCATGTCTTCTCTTTTTTACAACTTGCCTTAGTGCATCCATATTAGGCATGTAAGCTGCATTTACTGTAGCCATTGACGTTGTCACGGTTTGAATAATTTGTGCAGGGGCTTCGTCCGTATTTCTCGCTCGTTCTTTTATTTGCGCTCTTGCAACAGCAACATCACTTTTCTTCCGGTCTTGGAGCATGATTATGTGGTTTCTCATTGCGCATCCTGTGTTCATCTCCAATAAGAATAGTACTAGCAAAGCCAGTACAATTTCCATAATTTCTTTCAATACAGTGACAATACCGTAAATCACCTCGCACTCTGTTATGGCAAAATAAATACCCTTTCCATTTCAGCAAATCATTTTCTTTTTGTGAGTTAACTATTTATGTTGCATTCTTCATCTGCATAGTGCCTTCGGAAAACAATGCACTTTCTCTTTCCAAAATATTTAGAATGATATATTTCCACTATTATCACTTGACAACGCACAACAAAGGTTTCAACAAGCACGTTCTCTGTTCTCCAGTCATCTACGAACTAATGAGCAACCATTCAATAAAACACTCAGAATACAGACAATCACGTGAAGCTTGTTCCTCCAGTTAGGGTTTAAGCGAAGTTCAAGATTTTCGTACCTGCGGTCACAAGAAGTGGTTAATTTTAAGGATCGGCATCTTATCTTTTGTTTTTCCAAAACGCAGAGGTACATGTATTTTACAGCTGGGACGCTCCAGGCGGGGGATCAACAGATGCAAAGAACCCGGGAGCCAGGTTTCGGTGACGGAAGCAGGCGCGGACTGGGCAGCTGTACTCTGGGCCGGTAGGCGTCATGCTAATTCTCAAAAATAAATTCAATTTTTTTGTGTTGCACCATGCATATGAAAGAAAATTGTTATACTGAAAAGACAATTTGTTTACCCTGTAATATATTAAACGAAACCTACGTCCCTACGTGCCAAATGATCTGTAAGCCAAACACAGTTTGTCATGCAACACCTTCTCCCGACTTTCTAAGTTCAGATCTGTCTCGTTCGACTTATTTCCTGTACCGCCCCTCTCTTTCGCTAATTGCAGTTAATTGCCGTGAAATTGGTGTTTTACGTTGGAGTGTATTGCCGCCTGTCCTGAAGACTATAGTGAAAGCGGTGAACCCCAGGGGAAAAGTATTCCATCAAAAGCAACAGAAATCCAATGCGAGAGCAAAACTTTGTTCGTTGGCATTACATCCAAGCAATTTAGGCGCAGTAGGAAGTGTGTTTTTCTACTACGACACCAGAAGATTGTCGCGAATGCTCAGGCAATTACGATACAGATGTGTCCTTAAGACTTCTCTTTCAAGACGTCCAAAGGCCGGCACTAGGGGATGGGGAGGGATACAGTGCGGATGCTCTTTTTTGTTGCTGTTAGAAATTCTTAAGCTCATTCTTCCTTAAACCTTTGCCTCGTTACCAGTAAGTACTGTCTCATGCCTCAACCATTGCACAGATTTGTTGTTTTTGTTTTCATTCTTTGAGTTAACAGCGGGAAAATATCTGAACTGCGTTGTTTCAGTTGGAAATATTTTTTTTTACTTCAGCAACAGGGCTTCACGTATAATTGCAAAATACTTCGATAGAATAAACATACCTTACATAAAGAGTTTGCATGAGAAAATAGATTAATAATAAGGAAAATATTCTAAAACCAAAAAAAGAAATTGCGGAACCGAAAAAGCTAGGTAGAGGAAACAAAAGGCTCTAACAAAATGTTCATATTTAAAGAAACCTGTAGTCGCTTAATGAGTAAGTGGTATAACTCAATACAAAATCATGTACTATATTTGAAGAAAAAATTAGAAGCAAGTAGGCATCGTGACTGTCCCCAGTTTCCCCTTTTCATCCTGTCGACATTACAACTACCACAGAAAAGAAAATAACAAAAACATAACAAAAACACCCATACAAGTAAAATGCCCAAAACATAAAAAGAAGTAACCACACAAAATGAAATGCCCAAAACATAAAAAGAAGTAACCACACAAAATGAAATGCCCAAAACATTAAAAAAACTGCAACCACACGAAACAAAATACCCAAAACATGGTAAGAAATTCTGTTGAAAGCACAATGAAGGTATACGATAGGAGAAATATATGTTTTTAAAACTTAATACAAGTGTCAAAACTGAAATAAAAAGAAAGAAAAAAAGAAATATTCCAAATTTCATTGTTACTTTAGATATTTTGACCTGTTGACATTTCGTAAATTGTACTTGCAATCGGTCAAAAAATATTACTTACAAGGACTCTTTAGTAACTTTTAATCGCTGTGGTCGTATTTATAAGGTTTGCATAACAAATCAAGTTAATAATGTTGCGCTTTCACTTACCGTCTCCCGCTAAGTTGGAGTTTCATGACACAAAATTTGGTGGTTCTGAATTGAAAAATAAAAATTTTAAGAAAATTTTGTATGTGGGGGGGGGGTTTACTCCCGGGCCTTGATCCGTTCCAAAAACCTTCTACCGTCTAAGTTAGAGTACCATGAGATAATATACAAAATTTGGTTGTTCTAAATTGAAAACTATAGATTTTACGAAAGTTTGTGTGTAGGGGGGGGGGTAACCACCCTTGCCCCGACCCGTTCTGAAAACCATCTACCGTTTAATTTAGAACACCATTATATAGAGTACCAAATTTGGTAGCTCTAAATTGAAAACTTTAGTTTTTACGAAAAATATTTATGGGCGGAGGGACTCTGACCCTGTGCCCGACCCGTTCCAAAACCGTCTACCGTCTAAGTTAGAGTACCATGAGAGAGTATGCCAAATTTGGTGGTTCTAAATTGAAAACTGTAGATTTTACGCTGCATTTTTATGGGGGCGGGGCTTAACCCCCGGGCTCCAACTCCTTCCAAAAACGGTCTACTGTCTAAGTTAGAGTACCATGAGATAGTATACCAAATTTGGTGGTTCTAAATTGAAAACTGTAGATTTTACGAAAAAGTTTTTATTCGGAGGGGTGGTCTGACCCCCCGGGCTCCAACCCATTCCAAAATCCGTCTGGCGTCTAAGTTAGAGTATCATGAGATAGTATACCAGATTTGGTGGTTCTGAATTGAAAACTGTAGTTTTTAAGAAAATTTTGTATGTGGGGGCTCTGACACCCGGGCCTTGATCCGTTCCAAAAACGGTCTACTGTCTAAGTTAGAGTACCATGAGATAGTATACCAAATTTGGTGGTTCTAAGATGAAAACTGTAGATTTTACGAAATTTTTATGAAGGGGGTGTGACCCCCTGGGCTCCAACCCCTTCCAAAAACCGTCTAGCGTCTAAGTTAGAGTACCATGAGATAGTATACCAGATTAGGTGGTTCTGAATTGAAAACTGTAGTTTTTAAGAAAATTTTATATGTGGGGGCCCCCCGGGCCTTGACCCGTTCCAAAAACGGTCTGCCGTCTAAGTTAGAGTACCATAAGTTAGTATACCAAATTTGGTGGTTCTAATATGAAGACTGTAGATTTTACGAAATTTTTATGAGGGGGGGCAACCCCTCGGGCTGCAACCCCTTCAAAAAACCTTCTAGCGTCTAAGATAGAGTACCATGAGATAGTATACCAAATTTGGTGGTTCTAAATTGAAAACTGTAGATTTTACGAAAAAGTTTTTATTCGGGGGGTCTGACCCCCGGGCTCCAACCCCTTCCAAAAACCGTCTAGCGTCTAAGTTAGAGTACCATGAGATAGTATACCAGATTAGGTGGTTCTGAATTGAAAACTGTAGTTTTTAAGAAAATTTTGCATGTGGGGGACTCTGAACCCCCCCCCGGCCTTGACCCGTTCCAAAAACGGTCTGCCGACTAAGTTAGAGTACCATAAGATAGTATACCAAATTTGGTGGTTCTAAGATAAAAACTGTAGATTTTACGAAATTTTTATGAGGGGGGGCCGACCCCGCGGGCTCCAACCCCTTCCAAAAACCGTCTAGTGTCTAAGTTAGAGTACTATGAGATAGTATACCAAATTTGGTGGTTCTAAATTGAAAACTGTAGATTTTACGAAAAAGTTTTTATTGAGGGGGGTCTGACCCCCCCGGGCTCCAACCCCTTCCAAAAACCATCTAGCGTCTAAGTTAGAGTACCATGAGATAGTATACCAGATTAGGTGGTTCTGAATTGAAAACTGTAGTTTTTAAGAAAATTTTGTATGTGGGGGGCTCTGACCCCCGGGCCTTGACCCGTTCCAAAAGCCGTCTAGCGTCTAAGTTAGAGTACCATGAGATAGTATACCAAATTTGGTGGTTCTAAGATGAAAACTGTAGATTTTACGAAATTTTTTATGAGGGGGGCTCCGAACCCGCGGGCACCAACCCCTACCAAAAACCGTCTAGCGTCTAAGTTAGAGTTTCATGATACCAAATTTGATGGTTCTGAAATGAAAACTAGATTTTACCAAAATTTTGTATGTACGGGAGGGGGGGCTCTGACTATCCGGGCCTTGACCTGTTCCAAAAACTGACAACCGTCTAAGTTAGAGTACTATGAGATAGGATACCTGATTTGGTGGTTCTGAATTGAAAACTGTAGATCTTACGAATATTTTGTGTTAGGGGGCTCTGACCAACCGGGCCCCTGACCCGTTCCAAAAACCATCTACCGTCTAAGTTAGAGTACCATGAGATAATATACCAAATTTGGTAGTTCTAAATTGAAAACTATATTTTACGGAAATTCTGTAGGGGGCCCTACCCCCCCTCTCCAACCGCTTCCCAAAACCGTCTACCGTCTAAGTTAGAATACCACGAGATAGTACACCAGATTTGGTGGTTCTGAATTGAAAACTGTAGATTTTACGAAAATTTTGTATATGGGGGGCTCTGTCCAACCGGGCCCAGCCCCGTTCCAAAAACCGTTTACCGTCTAATATTTTTAGTGCCAAAGAAAAACGTAATATTCCTATCCTGTCTGCGTGTCCAAACTTTATAAATTTGATCAGGGAGCAAGACGTTCGAAATCGTACGTTTTCCTGCATTCGTTTTGTATGTAACCAAAATCTGTAAACGCGACGAATTGACGTAGTCGACGAATTGACATAGTCAACGAATTTGTCCGCGACGAATCGTCGTGGTCGACGAATTGACGCAGTCGACGAATTGACGCGCGACGAATTGACGCAGGCGACGAATTGACGTAGTCGACGAATTGACGCACGCGACGAATTGACGTGACACCTATCCCATCACATGCATTTTTGCCATGTGCTGTTGCAAAAATTCCCTTCTGTTTTTATTTTAAAGTCAGTCTCGTGGTAGCACAAGCTGAGGAAGTTTGACTTGTTTTTGTATTGTGAAGCTGCTCCATCCAAAAATAAATTATCTTTTCAGGTTTTTGAGAAAAATGTGACTGCATGAAATTACTTAGGTAACGCTGAAACAGATGGACAGCTATACTGTCGTGAATTAGGCAGTTGGATATAATCACAAAACTTACATGTCATAGGTTCTGAGTTTTCTCATCTCGATAGTATATAACTATAGGATGCAGGGTTGCTTGGGCATTGTTCCAGTGAAAACCCTGAGCTGCATCTTGCAATACAAAAGAATAATTTTCAGCAAAGTCACAAATTACTATGTACTGATTTTCTGTTATTGTGTCTTTAAGATGTCTTAAGTAACTTGACTGTTGAGTTGCTATAAAAGAATGATGAAGCAGGGCTGGAAGTTTTCAAAACAACAGGTCCAAAAACTCCTGTGTGGATTTTAATATTGTTTCAAGTACTGTCCTCTTCTCTAATTGCATCCATTGCTTGAATGTCACATTTTCTATACTATTTAGATCAAAACAGTCTTCAAATCGTTGCTTGAGCTGTTCTAATCCTGGACAGTTGTTGCACTGACTGAAGTAACATGCAGGTGTAGGGTTTCCACAAATTATGTTTGCAAGGGCATCTTTATAGGAGTTTATTGGCTGAACAGTGTCTCCTGTTAATTCAGGTAACTTGCATTGTGTCATCATCAGTATAACATTCTGATGCATTGTACAAACACAAACATAATGTGTGCCACTTGCTCCTGCAAGAACGCAGTGCTTAGGGCGATATTTTTGTACCTGTTGACGCTTATTATCTATTTTAATGGAAACAAAGTATTTTTTTCCTGGCATTTGGCGGCTTACATCGTCACTCTCATAAAATCCTTGTATACAATTTGCTGTGTCTTTGTCTAAAGTCTTTCCTGGCTTTGGATCAGGAGAAGACATTATACCTTTTTCTTTTACTAGCTTTTTAGCCTTTCTGGCCATAGAATTTGAAACTGTAAATTATGTTTCAATTTGTTTCAGTGACCAAGATTTAGGCAGTGTACTCAATATCTGCATTCTTATGCTTTTATTTTCTGTGGAATGAAATTTTTCTTTCAACTGTCTTATAATTTCTGGTTCAGGAGATGAAATATCCTTTGGTTCCGACACAGGACTTAACTTTAATAATTTTGCTCGAAATGCTTCTTGGGCTTTTTTATATTTCTCTTCAGGGTATTTTTTTTTTCTTGCAGGAGTTTCTTCTTGATTGGTGTTTCATCCAGACATTGTAAACTTCTGTTAAATGCTTCTATAGCATGCTCTTTTTCAGGAGTTGATACTTCAATGTTTTCAGATGGAACAGCATGGTCTTCGGCTTCTTGTTCATTATAGCTGTCAGAAGGTGAAGAGGAATGTTCAGCAGCTTCAGAGTGAAATTTCTAGATTGCTTTACGACAACTGTCACAGATCTTGTCTCCAGTTTTGAGCAACTTCTTCTGTAGCAATAGATTCTTGGAAACTGGTTGAAGATTTTTTTTTTTTGTTATATTTATGGTTTGGTTTCCCAAGGGGGTTGCAACAGTAAACCACACTTGAAACTTTTGTTGTGGATGGTCTGCTGGCATCCATCTTTTACTTTGCTTTTACTTTAAAACGTAGGAAAGAAACACAATTTGTTACCCAAACACTGCAAATGTTAATGAATTAATTATAATTAGTTAAAAAAAATATTAACTTTTTAACTAATTATAATTAATTCATTAACATTTGCAGTGTTTGTACGACCAGGGATAACATTTTAGACAGACAAAATAAACAATTCCTCAGTCACTGATGGTGTGTTTAGTAACGTCCTTCTATGTTATTTATTTTTTTATAGTGATCCCATTGTGTTCCCATTATGAAACTTTCAGGATATGTAGAAAAATGTTTGTTAAACATATATTTTTTTCAGATTAAAAAAAAATGCATGTTTTTTAATATTTCAATTTCAAAATTTTAAAATTGACATTTTTAATAGTGTCATGTGAAATAAAAGCCCAATTCAAGATCTTTAAAATGAGCCATAATTCATGACCCTAGCTCTACTAGAACCCGAGTAATTGGCAGGTAAAGTTTGCTCAGATGATGAAATTTCAGGTTTATTTTGAAATTTCAAAAATCAATAACTCAAAAACGCATGCATTAAAAATTCTGAAAAAAATTCATATATGTTTATATTGACGAATTCTACAAATATACCAAGTTTCATAAAAATCAAAAATGGTAGGTTGAAAATGCTATTTTTGCTGGTTGATTTCACATGGAATGACCCCAATATTTCACTTTCAGCATCACTTTTTCTTTTATTGAAAGACATTTTTACAAGAATGTCCTTAGTAAATCAATAAAAAAAGCAATACCACTGCAAAGTCCTCTCCTCCTCCAATCAGAGAAGCCAGAAACAAGTGTACCGTAAACAAAGATTTCTAGATTTCAAAGTATGCAGCTTCCAATTGGTGGAAGTTTTCAGCGTGATGTAAATAAGTTATGTCAGGAACGGGTTAAAATGTTGTACATACATTATAGCGAACATGCATTAAGTAGACATGTATGCTCAGTATTATTGTGCATACATAAAACTAAAAAAGTTATCTAAAACAAAAACTTCCTAATTGGATAAATTTAGCACCCAGGGCACTAATGAAGAGCTTTAACAATCCAAATGCAATGTATGACATAGCTTTAACTCAAAAGTTTGTTTGTATGTGTATGCTACTTTAATTTCTGTTTCTATTGCATTAGCTTCTTCAGCCTGTTGCAATAACTTTTCCTTTCTTTCAGTTTTTTAATTCTTCCCACAGCACATCTGATTTCCTTTTCTTTCTCTGCTTGCTGACTTTTCTGTTTTCTTAGCGCTTCTTTATATTTTGATCCAGTATTTAGTTTTATTATTTTGAATATATGTTAAATATATGGCCCGATTATTATTTTTTTAATATGTTATTCTGTTCATCTACTTTACGCTTAGTACATTTGTACCGATTTTTCAGTTGAAGTTCCATCAGGAAGTACCCAAACCTATGGTTAGGCCTTTATTTTTATTTATTTGTTTTCTGTGCCTAGCCTAGGCCTATTAAAATTTTTGAAAGTGTGGTATTTTTGTGTCTGTCTACTAAACATGCAGTACATTTATAACTATTTTCATAGTGAAATTCCGTCGGAAAGTATCCAAATCTGCAGTCAGGCCTTTTCTTTTTTTTTTTTTTTCGTGCCTAAAAATTTTGAAAGGGTAATATTTTTGTGTCTGTCTACTCAACGTGCAGTGCATTTATACCAATTTTTTTGGCGCAATTCCATTGGGAGGTACCGAAATCTGCAGTTAGGCTTTTTTTTTTTTCTTTTTCTACCTAGCCTAGACCTGATTAAATATTTTGAAAATGTTGAAAAAAATGAAATAATTCTCCGAAGGAGTGGAAGTGCACTGACTGATATTCAAAAAATTATACAGATGTAATTTTAAATGCCTATAGATCTCTTCATACTGTTTTGCGAAAACGTGAACAAAAAAGAAAACAAGAAAGATGACACCGAATTTTGGGTTGTAATGAGCATGTCTTGAATCTTTTCTGGTGCGAATTAAATTTATCAAAGTTATTCAAAGCCAATGCAATTGGTTAGAAAAATATCAACCAGATTTCTTCAATTGATAAAACATCCAGAAATAGAAACAGCTACTTACTTCCACCAGCAGCTGAAAAGTACGTAATGAAAATTAACAAACTGTGCATAAAAAGTTTCTCACAGCAGAAGGAAGGTATCGGAGACAGATTTTCAAATCAAACAGTTAAAAGAGAGAAATAAAGAAAGAAACCTGATATAACTCTACACCTAAGCCTAATGGAAAAGTAAAAAAAAATATTCATGAAAAAAAAATATGCTAATGAAAAAGAACTTTTCAAATATGGCTCCCAGAAGAAGAGACAGTGAGAAAAAGGTACTGACCTTTATGCACCCTAGCAGAAATTCTGTGCATTGTTTAAAAGGGATAATGCACCACATCTGTATTGTGGAGAATGGCATACAGTAAAAATAAGATATTTCTCAATAGGAATTTTAGAAGCAGAGGTACAACTGCAAGCAGAAGACCACAAACACCACCTAGTGGTATAACTGTCAACTATAAAACTCCTCAAATAGTAACCTAAAGTGTTCCACAAGGTAAATGGCATCCGGTGCTCAAAGAATTTCTTAAATCGTACATTTAGAAGCAGAGATATTAAGAAAAACAGATTGAACATTGGCACCCCCTAGCGGCGAAATTGGGCATTATTTTGGGAAGAAAATACACAGAGTTTTCATAGTTAGTAGTACCTGATCAAGAAAGAATATTTTACATCGGGTTTTTAGTTCCGCAGATATTGCTGTAAACGGAAATGTGAGCTAACGCCTTCTAGTAGCAGATTTGTGCATTAAGAAAAATTTTAAATAATATGAGAAACATTTCACAGCAGAAACATTCCCCCAAAAAGAAAGAACTTTTCAAATCAGACGCTTAGAAGCAGGGATATTGACAAAAATAAGATATATGGCCCGTGGCGAGAAAACTATTGAGCTATTTTAAGCAGCAAGTGTTCTCAAAACATTTTCTGAGGTGAGAGGTATCGGTCTAAGAAAGAATTTTTCAGTCGACTTTTTCAGAAGCTCGGATTTTGCTGCAAATACATTAGGAGCAGAAATAAACGCTTATGCCCCTGGTGGCCAAACAATACTTTACTAAAATTTTGAAATTATATGCAAAACATTTCTCATCAGGAGCAGTATCCAATGCAGAAAGAATTTTTCAAATCGAAGCTTTAGAAGCGGAGATATCGGGGAAACTCTAGTTACCTTTGCGCCCCCTAGTGGAAAATCTATGCATTACTTGAAAATTTTGAACTGTATGAGAAACATTTTGCACTAGAAACGCTCTCCAACAAAGAAAGAATTTTTCAAATCGTACTTTTGGAAGCAGAGATATCAACAAAAATAAGATATACATCTACGCCCCTGGTGGGAAAAGTATGCACTATTTTAAGCAGGAGGTGTTTTCAAAACGTTTTCCGAGGTGAGCTGTATTGGTGGTCTACAAAAGAATTTTTTCAGTCGACTTTTTCAAAATCTCGGATTTTGCTGCAAATACATCAGAAGCAGAAATAAACACTTACGCCCCTGGTGGCCAAACCATACTTTATAAAAATTTTGAAATGACATGAAAAACATTTCTCATTAGGAGCAGTATTCAATGCAGAAAGAATTTTTCAAACTGCAGTTTTAGAAGCAGATGTCAGGGTAAACGCAAGTTACCTTTACGCCCCCTAGTGGAAAATCTATGCATTACTTGAAAAAGAAACTGCATCTAAAACAGTCTTCGTTATAAATGGCATCCAAAGGAAGAAAGAATTTTTTCAATCGGATATTTAGAAGCAAATATATGCAATAAAATGCATTTTAAATTCGATATCATCTGCATTTACGCCCTCTAGTGGCGAAGTTGCGCATCCGAAAAACTCAGAATATCATTCTCACATTTTATGCTTCCCAATGCAAAAAGAATTTTTTAAATCGGACTAATAGTTGCAGAGATATGGTGTCCACGGACGGACAGACAAACCGATTTGTATGCACAATCTTTTTTTATTAAAAAAGACGTGCTAATTACCCGCTAAGTACTTCCCAGATTGCAGTAAATTCCCGAGATCCTGGAGATTGCAGTCACGGCATACAAACATGCAGCAGCGTTTATTATGACTTGAAACGATTTGCAGTTTTGGAATCGTACTGATCAAAACCTGTTCGAACATCATTCCTGCTGACAGATAGCAGTACATGCAAATTCGCCGATTTATGGCATCATCGACACGCGGCGGCCCGATAAGAACCGGTTTAAACATCGTGTTTGCTTCGTGATGGATTCCCATCATTCCTGAAGGATGTCCGATGTCCGATGTCCGCGACGCCATCGTGTGATTTCATCAACATCGTACTTCACAATACATCGCGATATCGCGAAGGACTACGCGTCGTAGTACTGTTAGGTAAAAAATCGGAGCCTCTATGTAAAACTTAAACCTGTTTTTCGCGTTATACTGGTACATCGCCCAGACTGAATGACCCGCAACGAATTTTCTGCGAAGCAAACAAGCAGGTTATTGGTTACTTTCGACAAAAAGACCTTTACTGTCGGCCCACAATTGCCACAGTTCAGAGAACCATGGTTGGCAACGTGCCAAGCGGAGTCGATGAATGCTGAAGAGGAGAATGGTATCACAGTGTATCCCTTCAGAACTTGTCTGAAGGAAGGAAATGACATCGTCATTGGCAAAGACTTCTCCTTTTTAGCTCAAAGCTGAAATTTGATTTTTTCAGGGTAAAGCACAAAGGGAAAAAATAAAAAAATAAAAAAAAAATTGACCGTGATCTACGATTTTAATTTCGTGACCTTTTCTTGACTTCCATGACCATTTTCTCATTTTGTGACCTGATAGACACCCTGAAGAATGATCTGGGGAAAACAATCTTTAAAACAAGCTATTAAGGAAGAAAGAAAGTTCTTGTGAATCTGACAAGATAAAATAAAACACCCCGTTGTTTAGCAGAACATTTTTACAAGAGAAAAACAAAAGTGCCCTTCACAAATCTGTTGGAGTAACATAAACAAAAGCTCGCTGCCAACAGCGAGGAGCATGAGAAAATGTGTCACATCTGGCGTGCACGTGCAGTACTAACAGTCAGGAGAAGGGGAAACACAAGCAGGTGTTTCACAACGAGCATAGCTTCGAAGCGAAGCATCAGGAAAACCATTACATTAAACATTTGACAAATGGAAATATATACACTGAAAGCAAGATAAGGCTGTTTAGAACAATTGCACAATTAAGGTGTGAACATATTTTTTAAAGGTTCATGACATAAAAGTTGAAGGAATACACAACACTTTTACAATGTTAAATAAAATATAACCTAGAAAGAATGAATATTAATTAATTACAATATTTAATTTCGAAGATGAATACGATAAGAATACAGAAGCAAAAATCACTACATTTGACTATGCTTGACTTTTTTTTAACTTAAGTTTTCCGGAAATATTCGAGATTTTTGGAAAAATCCGTAGTTTTTCACACCTTTTCCGTATTTTGTAGTTTGAACATGATATCCACAGAAACTACGGAGGATCCATTGTAATTGGCATCTCTACTAATGGTGTTACTATTTCGCAGAATCAGAAGGGCAGAGGACCTCTAAAGGGTCACGCAAAGACAGCAATGTGAGGTTGCTGAGTGGCAGGATAAGCCATCAGATCAGTGTTGCCAGTTGCGCTGTTTTCCCGCGGAATTGGGCTGCCTGAGATTTTTATTGGCGGGTGAACATTTGCGAGTCGCGGGTCGCGGGATTTGGGGCCGGTTAACCGTATTTGTTCGACAAAGGCGATTGTATTTAATGAGCACGTGTTTTTATACATATTAACTTTTCTGCTTCTTTTAATCTTTCGTCATATGTTTTGTCTCTAGAAACAAATGGCGACATGGGGAAGTGGGCGAAGTATGACAAAAAGTATTCTACTTCATGGGAGCAAGATTCTGCTTTAAAAGGTAAGTTTGGCTATATTTCAGCAGTAAAATTGTTACACAATGCAGTCTCAGTAATTCTAAACATATTTGTGTGTCCTGCCAAAATATATGTATAGGTAGGACAACTATCCTGTTCGGCATTGAAACTGACGAGAATGCATTTCTCAGTAGTTTCAGTTCTGAGAAATATATTTTATTTTATGAGTAGTTTTCCCGTGGAATAATAGTACAATTTTACTTTCCGTGTAATTTAAAATAGTGTAACAGTATTCCACACAAGAATACATTACACTTGTTTTCCTGAAAATTTCTTGTTCAAATAATTTCTAAAATTAAGAAAAAAATTGAGTAGTGAACTAAAATGTGTTGTTGTTTGATTTAGATTGGATCAAGCCAGTGCCTGGGGATGAGACATGAGCTTACTGCAAGTTTTGCAAGACCCAGATTCGGGCACATCGAAGTGATTTAATGGACCACTCGAAAACTATTAGGCATAGTAACAACACACCATCATTTTCGGGTATGAGACGACTCCAAGATACTGGAATTACTTTCACAAGGGTTACAGGTGAGCAAAAGAAAACCGAACTTCAGATGTGTTGCTCTGTTGCTTGCCACACAAGCATTTTAGCTGTTGATCATCTAGGTGAACTGCGTTCCAAGAAAATTAACCAAGTAAAACTGCATCGCACGAAATGCACTTTAATACTGCGAAAAGTGATAGCAGCAGCATATCTACAAGAACTAGTAGAAGATTTATTGGACTCCATGAAATACTCGTTAGTTATTGATGAGTCAACCGACATGTCTGGAACTAAACACTTATGTGAGTTAACACAGTACTTCAGTTCAAAGCATTTATCAATTGTTTCCAGATTCTTAGGACTTGTAAATTTAGGAGGAGACTTGAGTGCTGAAGGGATATATAAAATTCTGTTAAGTCTTTTGGAGGATAGGGGACTAGATCCCAAGAACTGTATTGGATTAGCTACAGATGGTGCAAATGCAATGTGTGGAAAGAACAATTCAGTGCTGACAAGAATGAAAGTCCACAACCCAGATATAATTTTTATTAAATGCATTTGCCACAGCCTACACCTAAGTGCAAGCAAGGCTGCGGAATGCTTGCCAAGACATTTAGATTTTATGGTTCAACAATCCTATTCATGGTTTTCTTACAGTTCTTTGAGACAGATTCATTATTCAAATGTATATAAAACAATAAATGATGGTAAGGAACCATTGAAGCTGCTGGTCTTGTCAGGAACACGGTGGTTGTCTCGTGCACAATGTTGTAGCCGCATCTTGAAACAGTGGGATGAACTTAAATTACATTTTGGATCAGTGAAAAGCACTGAACAATGCTTTAATGCTGAAATGCTTCATAAGATGTATTGTGATAACACAAACAAACTGTACTTTGAATTTTTAGTGCCTATTCTGAATGAATTTAATTATTTGAACCAATTATTTCAATCTGAATGTGTAAATCCCTTGAAACTAAATAGCCAGCTAAAAACATTTTACCAAAGTTTGCTATTTAGATTCATAACACCTTGTGTTTTAAGAGAGTTAGACTATTCTAAATTGATCGAATTAGATATCAAAAGGGATTTTAATCACTTGTCTCTTGATTGTTTGGATTTAGGATCCTCTTTCAAATTTCTGCCACGTGATCTTCTTAAGTGTGATCCAACCACGAAGGAATTAGATGAAGTAAAACTGCAGTGCAAAGAGTTCCTTGTAAAGTTGGCCATGGAGATTAAAGAAAGGCTGTCTCCAAATATGAATCTTTTGGATTCATTGAAGAAGTTTGAACCAGCAAATGTTCTTAGTTTAGTGAGCACAGATCTTGAATTTCTGAAACATTTGCCATTTACTGTTTCGATAAGTGCAATTGAAAGTCAGCTACGCCACCTGAAATTTCAAAATTGGGATAACAGTGGTGCTGAACCTCTTAAATTTTGGAAAGAGGTACTGATCTATAAAGATTCTGCTGGTGAAAGTCCTTATAAAAACTTGGCAAAATCAGCTTTAAATCTTTTGAGCCTTCCACACAGTAATGCAGCTGTGGAAAGAATGTTTTCAATGACTAAGGTGATCAAAACTGATCTCAGAAATAAAATGAAAACTGAGACCCTTCAATCTATAATGATTATTAGAGACTCCCTGAAGTTAAGAAACGTATGCTGCAATAACTTTGAACCATCGGAAAAAATGCTTGAACTTTTTACTGCACAAGAGAGAGAAGGTGGAAGATGCTGATGAGGACGATGGGATTTTCAATATAGAATTCTGACACTAAAAGTGTTGAATTTATTTTCTATGATATTCAGTTTATATACCGAGAAGAAGCAACGCACTGTTTATTTGACATTATTCATACTTGGCCACAAAACAACAGAAATTGCAATATATTTACTTTAAAACAATATGGAAAAATGCATTACTGAATAAATATCAAACTTTTGTAAAAAAAGCATCTTTACAGTAATAATTTAAAAAAATATTTTACTTTGTTTATTTAATTATTTTTCAAATATTGGACGGTTTTTGTTTTAGGACTTATTATTTTTTTAATATTGGGCGGCTTTGGGGCTGGTTTCCATGACTGTTTAGGTGGGTAAACCAAGCAAACACCTGGCAACACTGCATCAGATAAGTGGTGCCATATTCGAGCTACTGTGGCGCGAAGACAACAGCAAAGCGAGGTTTGAATGCCGGGATAAGGATCACGTGACTTTTGTTTGATCCTCAGGAACCTTGTTGGATCGAGACCAGTTCATGGCAGATTTTCGGGCAATCTCACAAAAGTGAAAACGCATTCACATGGTGCACCGCGGCTTACACGAGTGACAGTTCTTGGAGATGATATCACTCAAGAGCTATCTCACTCTCGTTCCATTTTTTTTTTTATTTATGTGGTACTTGTAAACGCTGGATGATGAATCACTATACAAAGGTTTACAGTTTATTCTTAAAATTTCAGGATTACATTCAAACTTTGAGGATATAGGACAAAAATAAGGACATTTCAGGACAAAAACATAAAAATCAGGAACTTTAGGAATTTCAGGACAACTCCGACCTGAAGTGGTAAGGAATACCGTCAAGTTTTCTAGGAGTGTACCCAATGGATTCTGCAACGAAAGCACAGATTGTGGAGTGGTTTACTGAAACCTGATCCGAAACGCAGGTTCAGCGAAATTTCAGAAAAAAATATGGGAGCAAACCGCCCACACATAGCAGCATCAGAAAGTGGTACAAGTCATTCAAGGAAACTGGTAGCGTCCTTACAAAAAAAAGTCCTGGATGACCATCGCGGGCTCCAGAAAGGAAGGAGCTTGTGAGACAAACATTCACTCATAGCCCTCGAAAGTCAATCAGACAAACAGCATGACAGCTGGCCATCTGCAAGTCAACAGTGCACAGAGTGTTACGTCAGAGATTGAAAACGCACCCATGTAATCTGTAGATAACCCATCACATAACCCCTGATGATCATGTGAAATGTAAAGTTATGTAAAGTAACATTGCAAATGCTGAATCTTTCTTGAGACAAATCTGTTTCTCGGATGAGTGCACTTTCCATGTTTCTGGAAAAGTTAATAAACAGAATGTGAGAATTTGGAGAACTGAACACCCACACTGCACAATGGAACATGAATATGCTAGCCCAAAAGTGAATGTTTGGTGTTGCATAATGGTTGACCATGTTATTGGACCCAATTTTCTTTCAGGAAGCGACCATGAGAGCTGATAATTAGTGTGACATGATTGAGCAGTTTGTGTATCCCCAGTTGGATGAACTTGTAACTCCGGTCATTTTCCAATACGATGGGGCACCACCTCATTGGGCTTTGATTGTGAGGAGGTCTCTGGATACCAAATTTCCCAATCAATGGAGTGGGCATGGTGGTCCCATTGCATGGGCCCCACATTTGCCGGACTTAACACCCAGTGACTTTTTTACAAGGATTCATCAAGGGTGAGGTTTACAGCACCCTTGTTGCAGACATTGCTGACCTAAAGAGAAGGATTAAACATGCACTGCAGAAAGTTAATAAGGACATTCTCAAATGAACATGGTTGGAACTGGAATACCATTTAGACATTGTCCGGGTGACAAATGGTGCCCATGTCTATAATACTTCATGATCTGTTCTGTCAATTAACACAAGTTGTGTATTGAGATCATTTATATTAAAACTGTTATCATTATTTGAAATTGGTTACACCTTTATGAGACACCCTGTACATAAAAGTATCACTAAAGACAAGGAAATTCAATTGTGAACTAGTGAGAAAAGCAGTTGAAAACAACCAAAGCCTGAAGAGAGCAAACTGATATCTTAGTAAGAGAAGAAAACAGATTATGGCACTGAGAAAAGAAGATGGTACTGAAACAAGAAATAGAGGCAAAATTTTGACAAGAGTGAAAGATTTCTACTTAAAACTATATGAAAGGGATGAAACATCTCCTCCAGACATTACGAAAGGTACCAGTACCAAAGTCCATGCAGTTATCTCAGCAGAAATTGCATATACAATTAAGAACATGAAATGGTATAAGCTTCAGGAAAACATGGAATAACCATGGACATTATACAAGAAATGGAGAAATTGAAACTAGACTCGCCCAGGTTTTCACTAGATGTTCCTGAGGATTGGAACAATGCTACAATGATCCTGCTACATAAAAAAGGTTATGCTGAGGATTTCAGAAACTACAGGCTCATCAGCTTCCCATCAGTGGTTTATAAAATCTTCACTAAGGTTCTTTCACATTGCTTGAAGGTAACACTGGACATGGTTCAACAGAGAGAACAAGCTCGATTCAGGAGTGGCTACAGCACTATAGATCACATCCATAACTAACTGAAACAGCGAGGGAATATGAACTCCCATTATTCATGGCTTTTATTGATTATGAAAAGGCCTTTGATTCCATGAAACCATTAGCTGTTACAATGGCTTTGAAATCCTGCGGTACTGAAGATGCTTAAATTAGCATTATTAATGACATCTATGAAAATGCAAGTGCAAAGGTTCGGCTATTTGAGGATACAGCACCAATAAAAATTGGAAAAGGAGTGAGACAAGGTGACACCATATCTCCCAAACTCTTTAATGCCACATTGCAAAATGTCTTTCAGTCATTGAACTGGGAAAACAAACTTTAATTCACAGTCTTCATCAGTGGGTATTTCCACGCTGGTTCACATGCCTGCTGTCACGTAGCTAAACACTATGCAATCTGTTGTATCAACTCCTCGTTCCATGTCGGCAGAAATTATCACGCATCATAACTTTGGTTTTACTGTGCATCCTTGCATCAATTCGTGTATATGTTTCTGATCATGATTGGGCGATCAAACACATATGCATGAATAGACACAAGGTTGCACAACAGATAGTGATACTGGTGATGTATGACCTATGGCAGGTGCAAACACACCCAGTCATGATCAGACACATATACATGAATTGACGAAAGGATGCACAGTAAAACTAAAGTTATGATACGCAATAAATTCTGCTAACGTGGAATGAGGAATTGCTACAACAGATTGCATAGTGTTCAGCTACGTAACAGATGGCACATGAACCAGTGTCGAAATACCCACCGATGAAGACTAAATAGCCAAAACTAGTCTGGGTGATGCAGGGCAAAGCGTGAAATGATGTTTTGTTGGGTTTTTTAAATGTTCATATTTCTTTTGGTTGGAAGATTTGGTCATTATTTGTATAATTTGAATTTGAATTTCATTTTAATTGAGACTGCTCTTCCATCGTTTTTAATCCTACAGTTCATTCTTTTAAACATTCATACAAGTTCGTTTTCAAGAATGGGTTTTTCCTGTGTATAGCAACCAACATTGATATCATTAAACAATCTCTCAACCAGGATTTCAACCTATCATTCATGTGGAAGAACATAAGTATATGCAATAGGCAAAGATATACAGCAAAAGATATGATGGTAAGTGCAATATCAACAAATCATCATCATCTTTTGAATTTTAATGGTTCACAGTAAATAGACATTATTTTCCGTGCTTGCTTTAAATCTTACATAATGTGTGAAACAGTAGAAAGTATTGTCAACATATTAGTTAAATTATACATTTGGCAATAGGCCTATGCCAAAAAATTTGTCTTAAAAGAAAAGTGTTTAACTAATACACATCCTTCCAGTGCTTACATATGAAGTGGAGACATGGACCTTAACTAAAAAAGACAAAGACTGCAGACAACTGAAAGCAGCATGGAGAGACGCATGCATGGTGTAAATAGGAAAGATAAGATGAAGAACTCGTGGATAAGGAAAATGACAAGAGTGGAAGACATCACGATCACAGTAAAATCCCTGAAATTGCAATGGGCTGGACATATTTACCAGAAGGGCAGACCACTGATGGACAACCGAAATTTTAGATTGAATTCCAAGGGACAGGCAAAGACCCAGAAGAAGACCACATGGGAAATGTGTGGATGAAATTCGAAAGCATGCAGGAGCGACATGGAGGAGGCTGACTCAAGACAGAATGTTGTGGAAGAAACTTGAGGAGACCTTCATCCAGCAAAGGATTGATAATGGTTGGCAATAATGATGATTCTTCTGAGAACCTTATTCTTATAATCTTAATGCTTGCCTTCTATCCACTTGACAAAAAATATATAAATATTATGTGTGAACTACAGGAATCCAAAATCATAGTGTAGAAGCACAAAGAATCATTTTTCATTCATACATGAATGATGTTTATGTACTTTTTAACATGTTCATCAAGAAAAGAAAATGGTTCCATACAACTAATGTTCCTTATATGCATTGAAATAAGTTAACACCATGAAACCTCACTGGGGAAAGATGGGTTCACACCCTTTTGACAAGGACATTCTCAATGCCAACCAATTTCTTCATCAGCGGTTCACTGAATTTCTCTTCACCAAAAGCCAAGTACATAAGGCACATCTGTTAACATAGCACACTGGGAGAACTGCTCCTGACTGAAAGATCATTTTTTTAGTGGCTAAAATCATAATAGGTAGGAACTTTCTTGCATGCATTAAGAGATAATGCAGCAGCTAGAGCACTAAGTTATTTTACACTCACCATGTATTGAGCTTTCCTTCAAAATCCCCTGTGGCAAGGTGACGGTCATGACTGCTGGATGCGCCAAATGTTCCACACTTGAATCCTTTTGGCAACTGACGCTACAATAAATTATGTTAATCATTACACAAAAACATGAATTTTCACTTAAAATAAATAAATTAAAAATTTATTATTCGATATACCTAAATCCAAAACTGTGCCATAAGTAGAAGTGAGTTTAAACATTACAGCTCCCTCGGCTAAGAAAAATCAGACATCCACAAGTAAACATATTTTAATATAAAAATTTTACATCCAATTTGAATTTCATATTTAAATTATATATAGGTTTCTTATCACAAAGAGAATCAGCATATTCTTGAGAACCACTATGTAGAATGTTTAGCTCATGTATTATTGACAACTGGCATTGAAATAAAACTTTTGAATATCATTTTCAAACAAGTTTACTTCGCACAATTTTAAAACCTTCATTTCACCATCAATTTTTTTATTTACAAATCAAATTGCTTGATTTTGACATACTTGTGAAACAATTGCCTGCTAATTCTTCCTTTAAATCTTTTATGCAAGTAATACCATTTTTAGGGAAAGTATATTAAATATACTGCTACTTCCAATGTTCATTATACTTTAGTTGAATGACTGAGAGAATGAGGAAATGAATAAACGAATTAGTAAAATTACAAATATTATTTCTTTTAGATTTCTTTGTGACAAAATCTTTTACTATGTCATCAAATGTCAATGTTTCTACAATGTTTGAATTAAGTGACAAAGTTGCAAATGCACTTATTCTTTCCTGAGAATTACATGTTCTCAAATAACCCTGGATAGTTTTCAAAAGAGAAAAAATTTGCTCTATGGAGGTGTTGTTGATGGGTATGCACAAGTATTAGGGTGGGCCGAAAAAAACGAAAGTGCGCAGACAGGTTTAGTGCAGTGCAGAAAAGTTGTGACTCCTCACCCCTAAACACTGGGTAAAAATTTTTTACTGTGAGTTAATATCTCCTGTTCTGGCAACAGGCTTGAAATTTCGAAAATTAAGTTTAAAACAACTATGAGTAACCAACTGTCTAAAAAACGAAAATTGGCAGACCAGTTTGGAGTAATGCGGAAAAGTTGTGACCCCTCACCGTGTAAATTTTTTTTACTGTGAGTTAATATCTTCTGTTCCGGCAACAGGCTTGAAATTTCAAAAAATAAATTTAAAACAGCTATGAGTAATCGAATGTCTAAAAAATAAAAAGTTTGCAAACCAGTTTGGTGTAGTGTGGAAAAGTTGTGACCCCTCACCCCAAAATACTGTGCAAATGTTTTTTACTGTGAGTTAATATCTTCTGTTCCGGCAACGGGTTGATTTTTTGTGTGTTTCTAATCCAACCCATTAGATGGCGCACTCGTATCGAACTGCAGGCACGCACGTTGATACTGCATTGCATCATTCATCATTCTCTTGACAGTCGTGGAGTGAACACGTAACAACATTTGTTTGTTACGCTTTCATCTTGAGTGAGTATTGTGCTTATTTTTATTGATTGTGTTCAGATAATAGGCTAAAACGGTGGCCTCTAAATTTAAACTGCAGCAAACTTTTGAGTGCCGCATTTTTGGAAGTCCAAAGGAATTTGGTCATTTTTTGCCAACATCTGGTGATGTAATGAGGTGTGGCTCGTATGAGAGGCAGAGAATTGGTATCGCAATACGGAGCCCTCCTTTTCTATCATTGCTGAAAGAGTGGCATTGAAGGTTGAAGAATTATATTAGGTGTGCAATTTAATTCTCGGCCCCTAACCGCAAGCGATCATAGAACATCGGCAAATGCAAATACAGTCGAAACCGTTCATAAGGAAGTTGAAGGGAGTTAAGAAAAAGTTTGTTATACGCAAACTTCGTTTTATCCGATTTTGCCTTAAATGTATCAGCAAACGAGCAAACGTTATGTAAAAAAGCACATACAGTATACTACTATAGTACGTATGTATTAGAAAGCAGAAGTACAATAATTGAAACATTTACCTTTCATTTTTCATTCACACTTCTGGAAGTAACTATCCAGAGATGCCTGTTTTGGGGATTGAACAATTGCTGTAGACAGCTGTTTTTCTATTTGATCCAACAATACTGAACAAAACAGATTTTTTGACGCAAAAAAAAAAAAGCACACAAATTATCAAGACTTTCAATTGCCACCGCATTTGATATTTTTTTAACTTCTGCGTATTCTTCCTCCTCATCAGTGGACGCGTCATACTGAGAGTTCAACATGCCATCAACGATGTCCTGATCTGTATTTTGAGATTCCGTTGAGATGTCATCGTCAGCCAGCAGATAATCTGGATAAGATAAATCTGATGAAATGTGCCCTTTTGCCCTCAGATGATTCCATGTTTCGTCTTTAGTAGTAACCACTGTGTCTTCATTTACTACTGAAATACCAAAACCAGCATGCTTCCAACAATCTTTTATGGTTACAATAGTTACGGTAGTCCAAGCATTAGATAGCATATCACATGCCATTCGAACATAGATGACAGTTTGTTGCCTCTTTTCCACGTTAATGAGAATTTTTCTGAGTAAAATTTTGCGGTAATGAAGTTTTAGGTTTTTTATAACACCCTGATCCATGGGCTGAAGTTTTGATGTAGTGTTTAGTGGAAACCGATGTACATTTGCAGACATTAACACTGTGCCAGACGAATGTGCTGCACAATTATCGATGAGCAGCAGAACTTCCCTATTTTTCTTTGTCATTTTGTTGTCATTGTTTCAACCATTCACTAAAGAGTTCCGATGTCATCCACGCTTTCTTATTAGCTCTGTAACTTACTGGTAATTTTTCACCTTTCTTGAAACATCTGGGATTTTTTGATTTTCTGATTACAAAAAGTTCCCTTTTATCGGATCCATCCATATTTGCGCACAGAAATACAGTTAAACAGAGTTTTGAGTTTTTCCCACCAGAACATTTTTCACCTTTGAAAGCTAAGGTTTTTTCTGGCAATAACTGATAAAAAACACCAGTTTCATCAGCATCATAAACATTGCAAGTTTCATACTGCGAAATTAAGGTTTCACTTGATTACAGCCACTTTTGGGTTGTTTCATCATCCACGGAAGCACTCTCTCCACAAATGGACTTAAATTTGATTCTATGACGCTCTTTAAAACTTTGAAGCCAACCATTGCTTGGCTGAAAATCAGGTTTTCCTAGAAGTAGGGCAAAATCTAATGCTTTTTCCTTCAGCAAAGAGCCAGAGACTGCAACATTTTTGCTTCTCACTTCTTGGAACCACTTTTAACAGCACTGCTTCCACGTCTGTATAAATACCTTCACGAAATCGTTTTCTATCATGGCTAAAAGAACCTTCGGAGAACTTTCGCTTCAAACCATCCTTATTTTTTTAAATTGTGGATAGTGAATTTGTTGGAATGCCAAATGCTTTGGTTACGTCTTACTTCTTTTTCCCTTTTTCCACCAAAGTGATTGCTTGATTTTTTTCACTTAAACTCAGTGTTTTTCGTTTAACAACTGACATGATTTGCCAGCTTGTGTTGATGCATCCTAACGAACGAATTTGTGAGAAAAAATTGCTGCTTCCAAAGCTTCAAACCATCAGATCAAACCTTCAAACAACGCTTAGGAATTGCAGAAGTGCGATTAAGACAAACATCTGCCTATCTGGTCCATTCGAACAATTTAACATGCGGCTCCAAAATGAAGACGCTGACATTGGACACCCCTGGCATGATTCCCCAACACCCCCACCCCCTGATCCTTTGTCACATTTCTCCACCTGTTCTCAAGCTGGGAAACAGATCATTTACCTTCTACGCTCTTGGGGTGATGAAGTGGGGGTCCCTCCAGTGAAGGAAGATTAGGAAAAGTGGGGGATTCCGACACTGCCTGGCTAGTCTTCGGGCATTTCACTGAGTCAGAGGGCTTCAAGATATCCTGAAGAAGAAAAAAGAAAATGGCTACTCTCCCACAGGAGAAATGATGAATGCAAAAAAGGCAAAAACTTAGTTATATATGATTTTGGACAAAACTGCTGTTCGTAATATCCAGTTGAAATAACATTACGATGGCATTGAAAATTCAGGGAACTGCAAAGACATCGTTATATACGAACCTTCCTTATATCCGAGCTCGTTATATTAGGGTTCAACTGTAGCTGTGTGTGATAATGGCTGAATGCAGCGCCATCCAACAGCTTTCCAGGCAACTATGCATAAGTATTAGGGTGGTATAACATAAGTGTAACCGCTCACCCCTGCAGTGACAGAAGGGACGAAAGTTGACGGTGAAAACAATGTCGTTTGAGAAGCAACATTTGAGGCACTGCCTCCTGTTCACGTTTCAGCTGAAAAAAAGTGCCGTGGAAGCCCAGCAAATGATCTGTGCTGCTTTGGGTGAGGCTGCTGTGTCCTTGAGTACATGTAAGAAGTGGTTCCAGCAGTTTAAGCAGGGAAATTTTGATCTCTGTGTTGCAGAACGTCCCGGACAGCCACAGAAAGTTGACGATGAGGAACTGGAATAACTGTTGGACGTGGATCCCTGTTGCACACAGTCAGAGCTCGCCCAGAAACTCGGAGTAACACGGCAAGCCATTGCAAAGTGCCTGCACAAGCTTGGATGGATTCACAAGGAGGGCCGTTGAGTGCCCCACCAACTCACAGCTGCGAACAAGTCTAGGCACTACGATGTTGCTGTGTTCTTGCTCCCCAGATTCAAAAAGAAGGATTTCCTCCACAAGATTTTGACCTGTGATGAGAAGTGGATCCTCTATGATAATCCTAAGCGGCACAAATCATGGGTTTATCTAGGTCAGCCTAACACCAGTACTGCCAAACCAAATACTGTATCTATGCCAGGAAGTTGTTGCTGTGCATATGGTGGGATCAGCAAGGTGTCGTACACTATGAGTCGCTCAAACCTGGTGAAACGGTCGATGCTGAGCGCTATTGTTAGCAACTCATTCGTGTGAGTGACGCAATGCAGGTGAAAAGGCCATACACCGACAAGGGCAGAAGGTCGGTCCTGTTGTTTCAGGATAATGCGCGTCCTCACTCCGCGAAAACGACTTTAAACACAATCACCAACCTGGGATGGAAGATTTTGTCCCACCCGGCGTATTCTCCAGACTTTGCCCCGGCGGATTATCACCTCTTTCGCTCCCTGCAACATCACCTGAGTGATAGGCACTTCACTTCTGTTGATGAGGTCCACACAAGTATTGATGACTTTATCAACTCGAAACAGCCCTCCTTTTTCCACAGTGGCATTCAACAGCTCCCTGACCGATGGCTCAAATGTATCTAACACGACGAGGATTATTTTCCTGATTAGGTATGTATTTGATTTGCTATAATTTGCTGTCAACGTGTCGTGCCTGTGGCCGAGAATTAAGTTGCCCACCTAATATAAGATTGCATCAATTCCAACTCTCTCTCACAGATGTATTCTTGACACGATTCACACATATCACACAAAAAACTATGTCAATCAAAGATGTTCTGAAAAGGGTTGAGACAAGTGCAACAATTAAAACTAGGATTGAGAAGATTAAGAAGATGCTGCCTTGCTATTTGATATATATGTTTGCAAGTGCACTGATTTTAAGTGTTGCACTTGCCCCAAAGAGAGCAAGGTCCCAGTCAAAGAACAAATGTTTCTAACTGATCAGAGAACTACCCAATGCATGGCCATAGGCTCTGTCGATGTTCAGGAATCCAAAATTCTACAAAAACGGGCAGAGACAAAGGCATATGATTTTCATCATTTAACTCAAAATAATCCTGATAATATTTCTTCATCATCACAATCATCAGGACTTGTCAGTGATCCTTCTGCGAGTACATCAGTCTCAGATGATATTAAGATGATGACATTAACGAATGTGATAATTCCTACCACCCCTCTAGTGAAGTCTTAACCTCAAGTTTCTTGCAAATGTGAGTGAAACTGACTAACACCGCTTTAACGAGTTAAAGATTTGGGGTATCAAACAGAGCAACAGCTGCTATTGCCTCTAGTGTTTTGAAAGATTTTGGCATGATATCTGAATCAGACACTTCTCTTGTTACTGATAAAAATAATATTTCTAGGGAAAAACATAGAACTGGAAAAGAATTAAAAGCCAGATCTGTGAGCTATGAGTATAATGCATCATCCCTAGTAGCTCTTTACTTTGACGGCTGTCACGATAAGATATTGTCACAGGAGATATATGGAAATAAATACTGTCACAGAGTCATTGTTGAGGACCACTACTCCTTAGTAAAGGAACCTGGTTTGCAGTATGTCGATCACGTCACTCCAAAGTCCGGTACAGCACTCGATATTAGTGGCTCCATTTACGACTATGTGGAATTGGAGGTTCCCGGTGGTTTTAGTAATCTCCTTTTACTTGGATGTGACAGGACTGTAGTTAATACCGGTGTTAACAATGGGGTCATTCGTCGCCTTGAATTGAAGCTTGGGAGACCACTACAATGGACTATTTGCCTCCTCCATTTCCCCGAACTTCCCCTGATGCACCTGTTCAAAAATATAGACGGTCCAAAAAGCGGGCCCAATTCATATTCAGGCATTATTGGGAAACAATTGCCAGGTTGCAAAAACCTGCCTGTAATTCGATTCCATGCTCTGAATTGAGATCTTCCAACAGTCAATCGCGCCGTCTTAAGCACAGATAAAATATAATTGCACGACATTTCCCTTACAATAAAGTCAGGCGTTTGTCTCCCTGACCTTGCCAAGTGTGATCCAGGTCCCCTTAATATGTCCCGCTGGTCGACAATGGCAAACAGGATTTTGAGGCTCTATGTATCTAGTCAAAGACCACCAACTGGCTTGATGACATTAGTGAAGTTCATACTAACAGTTTATGCTTCTTCGTGGTTCCAAATTAAAATTCAGCATTCTATAAAGGACGGAACAAAGCACCTGTTTGAAATCATTAGGTCATCTAGATACTTGCCAATGAAGTACCTGAAAGTAATCGATCCAGTGATAAGTCACAACACTTACTTTGTCTCTCTAGAAAACATTCTCTTGAGCTTGTTAACAGATGAGAGAGCACGGTGTACCATCAAAATAACACGAGAAAATAACCTGTGTCATAATAACCCGGTCAAAACAACCCGGCATCTAAATAACCCAGCTTCACAATAACCCTACGTGAAATAAAAACATTACAAAATAGCCCAGCATGAAAAAAACCCGTTACAAAATAACCCTGCGTCATAACAACCCCTAGTCACAATTATTGTATGTCATAATAACCCACAACTTAATAACCAGCGTCAAATACTATCTCATGGTACTCAAACTTAGACGGTAGATGGATTTTGGCCCGGGGTCAAGGGAACCCCCATACAAAATTTTCGTAAAATTTACAGTTTTCAATTTAGAACCACCAAATTTGGTATACAATCTCATGGTACTCTAACTTACACGGTAGATAATTTTTGGAACAGGTCAGGGTCAATGCCCCCCCCCCTATACAAAATTTTCGTAAAAGTTTTAAATTTAGAACCACCAAATTTGGTATACTATCTCATGAAACTTTAACTTAGTCCGTAGACGGTTTTGGGGGAAAAGCCGGGGTCCTGGATCCTGGGTCAAGGGCCCCCCCCCCATACAAAATTTTTGTAAAATCTACAGTTTTCAATTTAGAACCACCAAATTTGGTATACAATCTCATGGTACTCTAACTTCGACGGTAGATGGCTTTGGGAACAGGTTGGGGCCCGGGGTCAAGGGGCCCCCATACAAAATTTTCATAAAATCTACAGTTTTCAATTTAGAACTACCAAATTTCGCATACTGCCTCATGGTACTCTAACTTAGACGGCAGATGGTTTTTGGATTTTTGGAATGGGTCGGGGTCAAGGGCCCCCACATACAAAATTTTTGTAAAATCTACAGTTTTCAATTTAGAATCACCAAGTTTGGTATACTGCCTCACGGTACACTAATTTAGATGGTAGACGGTTTTTGGAACGCGTCGTGGCCCGGGGTCAAGAGGCCCCCACAAAAATTTTTCGTAAAATCTACAGTTTTCAATTTAAAACCACCAAATTTGGTATACAAACTCATGATACTCTATCTTAGACGGTAGATGGTTTTTGGAATTGGTCGAGGCCCGGGATCACCCCCCCCCTATAAAATTTTTGTAAAGTCTACAGTTTTCAATTTAGAACCACTAAATTTGGTATTCTACCTCATGGTACTCTAACTTAGACTGTAGATGGTTTTGGGAATGGGTTGAGGCATGGGTTCAAGGGGCCTCACATACAAATTTTCGTAAAATCTACAAGCCCCCTCCCCATTACAAAATTTTCGTAAAATCTACATTACATTTTCAATTTAGAACCACCAAATTTGTTATATTATCTCATGGTGCTCTAACTTAGACGGTAGATGGATTTTGGAACAAGTACAAGTTTTTGAAAAATCTACAATTTTCAATTTAGAACCACCAAATTTGTTATACAATCTCATGGTGCTCTACTCTAACTTAGACAGTAGATGGTTTGGGGATTTTAGGAACGGGTCGGGGTCAAGCCCCCCCCCCTGCAAATTTTTTGTAAAATCTACAGTTTTCAATTTAGAACCACCAAATTTGGTATACTGCCTCATGGTACTCTAACTTAGACGGTAGATGGTTTTTGGAACGGGTCGGGGCCAGAGGTCAAGGTGGACCCCATACAAAATTTTCGTAAAATCTACAGTTTTCAATTTTGAACCACCAAATTTGGTATATTATCTCGTGGTACTCTAACTTAGACGGTAGATGGTTTTTGAAAGCGGTCGGGTCAGGGTCAAGTGGCCCCCACACAAAATTTTCCTAAAATCTGCTATTTTTAATTTAGAACCACCAAATTTGGTATACTATATTATGGTACTCTTAGTCCATAGATGGCTATTGGAATGGGTCAGGGCCCAGGGTCAAGGTGCCCCTGTACAAAATTTTCCTTAAATCCACCGTTTTCAATTTAGAACCAACAAATTTGGTATATTATCTCATGGTACTCTAACTTAGACAGTAGACTTTTTTGGAAGGGGTCGGTTCCCGGGGTCCATAGGCCCCCATACAAATTTTTGTAAAATCTACATTTTCCAATTTAGAACGACCAAATTTTGGTATACTACCTCATTGTATTCTAACTTAGACCGCAGACGGAAAGAGTCGAGGGCCAGGGTGAAAATGAATCCAAAAATTACATTTTTACTCTTAAGAACTGCAGCCCAATTCAGCACTTCAATACCCCACCTACAGTCTAAGTTAGAGGCCGTAGATAACAATAAAGTGCAAAAATATCCAGTTAATGGTGTATTAAAAACACAAATTAATAAACATTAGCTTTCACCACCAACAGGTGCCTTATCAGGCAGAAATACAATATAATGTAAATTATTTTTTGTTTTGTATAATTAAATTAACTAAATCAAAAAATTTAAAATAAGTTCACTGGAAATTTACGGAAATATCTTTTTCATTCATTAACTTTCACCTGCTGAATTTGGTGATTCTACAAATAGTAGTATTTACCCAGGAAATACCAGGTACTCCTGATAGTAAGAACTAAAGATAATGTTACACTTTTAGTCAGGTACAAAACAATAATTATAAAGCCCTAGGTCTGGGCCTTTTTAGCAATTTTCAGTCCGCCATGCTAATTTTCATAAGGTTTGCATAGAAGTCCAAGATTTTAGCAATGCACTTACTGAGGTTGAAAATATTAAGCAGACCCTAGGCTTCGGGCTTTTTGATAGTTTTCAGTCTCCCAAGTTGATATTTATATAGTTTTCACAGAAAATCAAATTAATTCTGTTGAAATTTTACTCGAGCATAAGACATTAACAGATACGCCCAAGGCCTAGGCATATGCATTTTTAGTAATTTTTATAATGCTGTGATCATATGAGGTTTTCATGACAAATCAATTTAAGAGTGTTACGCTTATTAAAAATCCTTTAAAAGGCCTAGGTCTAGCGGCCAATAATTAATATTTGGTGCCTATGTAAAAGCGCAACATTATTAGCTTGATTTATTATGCAAACCATATAGATATGATCACAGCGATTAAAAGTTACTAAAGAGTCGTAGGTGTAAGTAATATTTTTTCACCGAGTGCAAGTGCAATTTACGAAAAGTTGACAGGTCAAAATATCTAAAGTAACAATGGAATTTGGAATATTTTTTTTTTCTTTCTTTTTATTTCAGTTTTGACACTTGTATTAAGTTCTGAATATATACGTATTTCACCTATTTTTTATCTTCATTGTGCTTTTAACAGAATTTCTTACCATGTTCTGGGCATTTTATTTTGTGTGGTTACATTTTTTTAATGTTTTGGGCATTTCATTTTGTGTAGTTACTTGTTTTTTATGTTTTGGGCATTTTACTTTGTATGGGTATTTTTGTTATGTTTTGGTTATTTTATTTTCTGTGGTGGTTGTAATGTCGACAGGATGAAAAGAGGAAACTGTGGACACTCACGATGCCTACTTGCTTACAATTTTTTTTTAAATACAGCACATGTTTTTGTATTGATTTATACCACTTACTCCTTAAGCGACTACAGGTTTCTTTAAATATGAACTTTTTCTCAGAGCCTTCTGTTTCTTCTACCTAGCTTTTTCAGCTCTGCAATTTCTTTTCTTGGTTTTAGAATATTTTCCTTATTATTATTCTATTTTCTCATGCAAATTCTTTATGTAAGGTATGTTTATTCTATCGAAAGATTTTGCAATTATATATGAAGTCCTGTTGCTGAAGTAAACAATATTTCCAACTGAAGCAATGCAGTTTAGATATTTTCCCACTGTTAACTCAAAGAATGAAAACAAAAACAACAAATCTGGGCAATGGTTGTGGCATGAGACAGTACTTACTAGCAACCAGGCAAAGTTTTGAGGAAGAATGAGCTTAGGAATTTCTAACTCCAACAAAAAAGAATAACCGCACTGTATTCCTCCCCATGCCCTAGTGCCGGCCTTTGGACGTATTGAAAGAGAAGTCGTAAGGACACATCTGTATCATAATTGCCTGAGAATCCGTGACAATCTTCTGGTGTCGTAGTAAAAAAAACACACTTCCTACTCTGCTTAAATTGCTTGGATGATAATGCCAACGAACAAAGTTTTGCTCTGGCATTGGATTTCTGTTGCTTTTGATAGAATACCTTTCCCCTGGGGTTCACCGCTTTCAGTATAGTCTTCAGGACGCACGGGAATACGTCCCAATGTAAAATACCCGTTTCACGGCAATTAACAACAATTAGCGAAAGCGAGGTGCGGTACAAGAAATAAGTCGAATGAGACGGATCTGAACTTAGAAAGTCGGGGGAACGTGCTGCATGAAAAACTGTGTTTGGCTTACAGACCATTTGGCATGTAGGGACGTAGGTCTTTTTTTTAATACGTTACAGAGTAAACAAATGATCTTTTCAGTATAACAGTTTTCTTTCATACGCATGGTGCAGCACAGAAAAAAAATTTAATTTATTTTTGAGAATTAGCATGGTGCCTACCGGCCCAGAGTACAGCGGCCCAGTCCGCGCCTTCTGCCGCCCCGGAACCTGGCGCCCGGTGCTTTGCATCAATTAATCCCCCGTTTGGAGCGTCCCTGCTGTAAAATACATGTACCTCTGCATTTTAGAAAAACAAAAGATTAGATGCCGATCCCTAAACTTAACCTCTTCTTGTGACCGTAGGTACCAAAAACTTGAACTTCACCTAAACCCTAACTGGAGCAACAGGCCTCATGTGATCGTCTGCATTCTGAGTGTTTTATTGAATGGTTGCTCATCAGTTCTTAGTTGACTGGCAAACAGAGAACTTGCTTGTTGAAACCTTTGTTGTGCGTTGTCAAGTGATAATAGTGGAAATATATCATTCTAAATATTTTGGAAAAAGAAAGCATTGTTTTCCGAAGGCACTATGTAGGTGAAGTATGCAACATAGTTAACTCACAACAAAAAAATGATTTGCTGAAATGGAAAGGGTATTTATTTTGCCATAACAAAGTGCGAGGTGATTTATGGCATTGGCACTGTATTGAAAAAAATTATGGAAACTGTACTGGTTTTGCTAGTACTAATCTTATTGGAGATGAACACAGGCAGCGCAATGAGAAACCACATAACCATGTTCCAAGACCAGAGAAATGTGATGTTGCTGTTGCAAGAGTGCAAGTAAAAAAAACAAGCGAGAAATATGGACGAAGCCCCTGAACAAATTATTCAAACTGTGACATCAATGGCTACAGTAAATGCAGCTTACATGCCTAATATTGATGCACTAAGGCAAGTTGTAAAACGAATACGAAGAGAAGACATGCCTGAGAAGCCTACGACTTTAGAAGGCATCGATGCCCCAATAGATTTACAGGAAAGAGATAGTGCAAAATTTCTTGGCAGAGACAGCGCATTTGGAGATCAAATAATTATTTTATTTTTAACAGAAAATAATTTACGAAAGCTTAAAGAAGCACCCCTCTGAATTATGGATGAGACATTTGAAACTTGTTCAACCCTATTTAGGCAATTATATACCATTCATGCTATGGTTGGAACGAATCCAGAGATGCAAAGATTTGTCCCACTAGTTTATGGGTTACCTTCCAACAAGAATGCAGAATATTATATTATATAAGATGTTTGCAGGATTTACATGACTGTGCACCAGACTATGATATTCAGCTTGTACCACAATATATGTAAAATGATAGATTTTGAAATAGCTACCATTATAATGCTGCTAAAAAGGAATTTGGAAGCAGCACACAAAAATGTTGTTGGTTTCATCTCGGAAAAACTGTGCGGAGAAATATCCATCCTCTGGCATAGCCTCGGAATATGGGGAAAACAGTGAGTTTGCTCTCAAGGTCAGACATTTGCAAGCATTCGCATTTCTTTCATCTGATGAAATTCCAGCTGCTTTTGAAGAAGTGAAATCAATTTTACTAGAATATGCAGATTCTGTAGTTCAGTGGTTTGGGGAAAATTATGTTCTTTGAAAATTTCGTGGAAGCAGAAGAAACAATCCGAGCAGAATCCCTCCGCTTTTCCAACCAACAATTTGGTCAGTAAGTGAAAACAATTTACTTGGCTTTCCCAGAACACAAAACAAACTTGAAGGATGGGACAGACACTGGAATACAATTCTGGGAGAAAAAAATTGCAAAAGAGCAGAGAACAACTATGGCTAAAATCGAAAGAGTGATATCACAGATTCCAATAAATCTACCCAGAAGAGAAACGCTGGCAAGATAAAAAGGAATTCGAGCTTCTTTGGCGCACAGAGACAATTGTTAATGTGCTAGACTTTTTAAGAGGAATTTCTTATAATTCTACCCTTTCCTAAAATGTGCTGGTATTTTTCACTAATTGAATTATACCTTTTACTAACTTGTATTTGAATTTTTCAAGAATGTAATTCTGCCGAAAATGCAAGAATGTAAAACACAACGCAAAATTTAAAAGGACAAAATTTTCAAAATAGCATGTCAAAAACATAAAATGTCAAAAAGTAATCCAAAATTCACATTTTGGATTTTGAAATAGCTACCATTATAATGCTGCTAAAAAAGAATTTGAAAGCAGCACACAAAACTATGGCTAAAATTGAAAGAGTGATTATTCTGTTATCGAAAGAGTTATTTTCTGTTAAAAATAAAATAATTATTTGATCTCCAAATGCTCTGTCTCTGCCAAGAAATTTTGCACTATCTCTTTCCTGTACAAATAAAAATTCAAAATGCAATCACAAGTCACAAGCATACCTGCCAACTTTCAGAAACCAAAAATTGTAAAAAAAACAACAACAAAAAAAACCAATTTATTCGGTGAAATTTTAATCGATATATTCAATGAAATTACTTGTCGCACATATTGATTAAATGTACTGAACATATCAATTAAAAAATGATATGTTACCTAAATCAAGTATCAACTTTTAATTGATATGACTACAGATGTTTGAATTTATCGGCACATTTATTTCGATTATCCATACATAATTTCTCATTACTATGCTATATCATTATGATCTATAAAGAGATAAAAAAATTATTTTTATGGAAGCTTGCATCTAAAAGGAAGGATGTTCCACCCTTGGACCCCTAAATCCAATAGGATCGTATCCCACGCCGTCATGGAACAAACTAAAATGTTTTCAAAAACAAACCATTTTCATGCTAGGATTATCTTACGGAGAGATGGACGATGAGACAGTCAAATAAAAAAATTAAATAAATGAGTGACACTAATTTGTAACTTATGCTCAACTAAAAACGAAGTGAACAAACATTTTGCACGAATCGCATCCAGTTCATTATAACTTTTAACAAAGGAAGTTGATTTCGTATAGTTTTTTTTTTCCACGCAGTTAACATTAGATTTGTGCTTGGCACTAGAAATATGATTAGTAATATCATTTCTTCCACCAAGCAAAACGCTGAAATTACATCGACACGTAGTGCAAAATGAATATTTTTCATTTTTATGAAGATTTTGCAATACACGGGAATTCCGAAGAATATGCATCACGGAATGTTTGATAGTACTTCCCCCCCTTTCATATTGCAGCTCATCATGAATCACTAATACTAAATTTATTGACACTTGAAAAAAAATGCAAGTAAAACTGCTAGAGTAAAACAGTAACAGCTTGAAGAGATGCAATTTGCAGAGGAAAAAATAGTACCCCAACATATTAATTTCGTTGAATCAAGCCAAGACATTTTTATGCAAGTTATCGAGCGACGAACAAAAAAAAAAAAAAAAAAAAGCACGGTTGGAAAGCGTAGAAAACTTATTGACTAATGGATTAGCAAAAAAATCATTGGACTTTTTTTTTAACTTCCTCTTACAGTAGCATTCTTTCATTAGGTCAAATTTATCGCCACAGAAGAAGTTATGAAACCATGCCTCAATGCATTTTTAATTTCATAAAACTGGCAGCTTTTGCTTAATTTCATTATGTTGGGTATCGATCTGGGCTAAAAAATTCCACAGATTTAAAATATCTTTGAATTTTTTTTTCTACGATAACTACGTTCTGAAACAGCATTTCGAACTGAGAGTATTAACACGTGCTCAAATGCAAGACACACCCCACGCTAGCCTACCGAGAAGTTGCGACCCCGACCCGAGGGATGAACAATGCGTTATCTGAAAAGGAGAACGGGGGGAAGGGGGAAACACAGAGAGAGAGAGAACGTGATTGTAACCCTTCATTACACAGAACAAGGTCATGATGGAAATTTGGAAATTAAAGTCACCAGCATTCTGCAGCTTACGCAGGGGAAGGTGAGGCTGGGCACGTGACTTTTCAGCCTTAGTGATCCATTCAAAAGTACATGGCGAGCAGAAAACCATGCCGCTCACACTTTCTTGTCACAGCAGAAATAAGGAGAATTTTTGCTTTTTAATCATCTCGTGTTAAGTATTTTTTGAAGAGGAATAAAGATTTTTTTTTCTTTTTGCTCTTGAAATGGGGAGGGAAAAAAATAGGGATTTTTGGTATGAGAATGAAAAATCGGAAGAAATCACTTTCCAATCGGAATATCGGAAAGACGCCCCAAAATTGGAAGCTTTCCCGGTAAATTGGAAGGATTGGCAGCTATGCACAAACATAACAAAAATGCGAAATGCTATGTAAAAAGTATAACACAAAATAAAACAAATGCCAAAACATAGAAAGAAAAAATGCACACGCTATGTAAAATGTACAAAATAAAATAAATGCCATATTCATAAGGATTGCATGACAAGTCAAGTTAATAATGAGCTTTTACTTAGGCATCAAACAATAATTATTAGCCTCTATACCTTTTTAAAAATCTTTAATAAGCGCAACATTATTAACTGACTTGTCATCACAGATTATCAATATGACCATGCCATACAATTACTTAAAAGACCTATGCCTAAGCCTAATGGTTGTTTATAGTTTTGTACTCGAGTAAAAGTGCAACACAATAAACTTGACTTTCTCTGAAAATCTTATGTATATGAGCACGGTTGATTGAAAACTGATAAAAAGGCTTAAGGCCTATTTATTAATTTTTGTGCCTCTGTCAAAACGCAGTACCATAACCTTGGCATGTTATCAAAACCTTATGAATATGTCGGACTAAAAATTCCTAAAAGAAGTTTACGCCTAAGGTCTTGTAATTAAGGTTTTGTGACAGAGTAAAACTGCAACATTAATAACTTGACATGTTGTGTTAACATTGTGAATATGAGCACGGCTGATTAAAGATTTCAAGAAATAGCCTTTGGGATTAATGTGTTGTAACTGAGTAAAAGTGTAACATTATGTTTATTTTCTATATAAACCAAACTACGTGCTGATATGGCCCAACTATGTATACGTATACTTCAACCATATACCAAAGCGGCGGGAGGGGGGGGCTCTGAGCGCCCGGGTTTCATCCCCTTCCAAAAACCGTCTATAGTCTAAGTTAGAGTTTCATGAGATAGTATACTTGACCCCTGGCCCCGACCCCTTACAAAAAACACATATGGTCTAAGTTAGAGTTCCATGAGATAGTATACTAAATTTGGTGGTTCTAAATTAAAAACTGTAAATTTTACAAAAATTTTGTATGGTAGCCTCATGACCCCGGGCCCCGACCCCTTCCAAAAGCCGTCTACTGTCTACATTAGAGTACCATGAAATAGTATACCAAATTTGGTAGTTCTAAATTTAAAACAGTTGATTTTACGAAAATTTTGTGGGGGTGAGCCCCGGGCTCCGCCCCGTTCCAAATACCCTCTACAGTCTAAGTTAGAGTTTCATGAGATAGTATACCAAATTTGGTTGTTCTAAATTGAAAACTGTAGATTTTACTAAAATTTTGTATGGGGGTGGGGGGCTCCGACCCCTTCCAAAAGCAGTCTACAGTCTAAGTTAGAATTTCATGAGATAGTATACCAAATTTGGTGGTTGTAAATTGAAAACTGTTGATTTTAGGAGAATTTTGTATAGGGGCCCCTTGTCCCCAGGCTCCAACGCCCTTCCAAAAACCCTCTACCAGCTAAGTTAGAGTACCGTGAGATAGTATACCAAATTTGGTGGCTGAAAACTGTAGATTTTAAGAAAAAAATTTATAGTGGCCTGTTGACCCCGTGCCACGACCCCTCCCAAAAACTGTCTACAGTCTAAATGGGAGCACCATGGGGACATTTTCTGGACCATGTCAACATTATGACCGTGTCGACATTTTGACTGTCGATATTTTGAACTGTCGACATTTTGACTGTCCACACTATGACCCTGTCGACATTTTGACTGTCAACATTATGGTGTCAACATTATGACTGCCACCGCACAGGCAAGGTTAATAGACAGAAATGTTTGCTCACCCCACCTACCTCGCAGCGGAAGTATCAGTACTTTACGTAGTGACGTTACTGTAAAGGATGGGTAGACCGTTGATACTTGGTCGATACAACTGAAGCACTTGCGGGAGAAGTGTTGTGAACAATTTTAAATTCAAATTCGTTTTGAAACTTACAGCCAAGATGGGACGCAAAAAAAAAAAAAAAAAAAAAAAACCAGCATCAACAATACACGCAGGAAAAACTGACATCCATGTGAATATTTTATTTATTGTAAACCAAGATTTTAAAGAAAATAAGTATATTTTTTTTTCAAATCTATTAAATCTAAACAGGATATTTAATGGCATTAAGAAAAATTGCAAGGATAGCCATCATAGCTTTTAAATTTAATTATATGCAACTGTAGCACTGTCTTCTTTAAATTAATTCGAGAGAAAGAAAAAACACCATAACAATATGTTAGTAGCACCTCATAAAGAAATCCCTTTATGCCGAACAAATCAAAACTTCTGCAACATTCAAGGATCACGCTTAATTAAAAAGCTGGAAATTAATTCTATTAAATGCTCCGTTATTATTTGTAATTAATCGCTTAATAGAAAAGTTAAAATTATATATTTTCAAATTCTTTTTCTTTCTTTTTCGTCATATTTTAATCGCTAAATTTTGAGAACTTTAAAAATCGAGACCTTATTTAATGCAAAGAAATGCTTCCTTGACTCACTTTGCCATGTTCCTTAAGTAACTATTTTAACCGGTATTCTCTTCTTGGGTTGGTAAGACATTTTTTCCTGAGGATTTGGAATTGAGTCCAATACTAAAGTGGAAAACAAACGTAATAATAAATGGAAAACAAACGTAATAATAAATGGAAAACAAACGTCTCAAGTGGAAAATAAATTCATTTTGCTTTTCATTGCTATTAGGAGAAACAAAAAAAAAAAAAAAGTTTTTCCAGATTTTAAATATGGGTTATTTTGACGTCGAGTTATTTTGCTAACGAGTTATTGACGTTGGGTTATTTTGACACCAGGTTATTTTGATGCCGGATTATTTTGACGCGGATTATTATTTCCGGGTTAATTTGACATATAACCATGAGCACATGTGTGGGAGCTTGGAATTCGTAGGCTCCTCAAGGCAAGAGATGCTGCTGATGCAACTGTTGGTGTTCGAACATTTGTCATACCTCAAATAAACTTTCTGGTCAAATATTACATCGAACTGAGGATTGGTCTACGTGTGATCGCACACCTCCTCCGGTTTTAAGTGACATGGATTCTCAGCTATTACGAAACATGCATTATCACCACACAGTACATTCACACATTATTTTTTGAAATTTAACTTTGTTTCACCTGGCTCCTAAATTTCATGACTGGCTCCTAGACATGGAACATATTTGTCAAGCCCTGGGCTATACGAGATGGAGAAAGTCTGTAGGTAATCAGCATTAATTTCTATTTTGTTTTTAATTTTTATTTTATGTTTTCATAGTTTGCATTTATGCCTTGTGATTAATGAATCTGAACACCTTTGGGTAACAAAGCAAAAAAATGTCACAGGTTATGACATTTTCCACTGATTTACACAGTTGGATATAACTTTAACATAGTGTTTGCAGCATTTCAAAAACTCTAGAGTGTGCAGTAATCATGCTTGAAAAACAAACAAAAAAACATTGAACTGCTCAAAAGTAGCCCGCTCCCTGTAATTTAAAAATTGAAAACTGAAGAAATCAGAGGAAAATGTAACCACAAAGTTCTGATATAAGAGGAACAGATGCATAAGTCCTTACTCAACAGGACACTAAATGTGTATCAGATGATCATATCTTGTGTAGTGACATGCAAAACTACATCTTGAACAAGGAATGACAACTCTTGGATGCAGCATACCTCACACAAGCTTCAAAAACATATAGCGCACTAAAACTGTCTTCTATGACAGACAGCGGAATATTAATGATTACTGGTTGTTAATCATGTGAAGTGCTCTACTTTGTATACGAGGGGATGCTAATAAGTTCTGGCCTCACCAAAAAGGAAATGGGCTAGAGCCATGAAATGTACAAGACTATTCCACATATTCACCCTGAAGTTCAACACACTTAGCACAGCATTTCTTTAACCCTTCCAAAAAAATTCTGAAGTATGATCACTCAAATACTGCTGTGCTGCTCATATCACCTCCGAATCATTCGAAAAATGCTTCCTTTTTACACTTTTTTTAAGGTTTGGAAACAGGAAATAGTCTTGTGGAGCAAGGTCTGGTGAGTAGGGTGGATGGTCTATGCACTTAAAACCCAGATCCCTCAAAACATCCGTTGTCTTGCCAACCTTGTGAGCTGGCACATTATCCTGCAAAAAGTGAACATCCTTCCACAGTTTTCCTCACTTTTTTTCCTTCAATGCCTCCTTTAATCGGCACAGCAAGTTGGAATAATATTCAGCATTTATTAGTTGGCCCTTCGAGAGATAGTCAGTCAGTAAAATACCTTCCGAATAAAAAAAAAAAACGTTGCCATGACTAGAGATATAAAATACCTGGGTATTTATTTTTGCAGGTAAATAACCAGAGATATTTACCCAAAATGGGTATTTCAATGGATATTTATAACTTTTCTTCAAGTTTAACTGCTTATTTATCCCTTGAATAGTTTATTCATGACATATGAGGACTAAACTGAATAGTACGAAATAGATCAAACTGAAAAAGTAAGAATTTATAGCATTTAGACATAAAAAAAATTTCAAAGGCGGGGGGGGGGGGGTTGAATGGTTCCTGCAATTGACAGTTTCCACACTTCTTGAATGAATTCTGACATGAAAATCAGCATATGTATAGTATACAGCTACAAAAATGTTAAATTCCCTAAAATAAAAAAAACCCATGCTTGAGTACTTTCCAATGGAAGTTTACCCCGAAAATCAGTACAAATAATGTACTAAGCGTGAAGTGGACAGACACAATAACATTACATTCTCAAAAGTTATAGTCAGGCCTAGGCTAGGCAGTGAAGGCCATAGCAGGCTTGGGTTCTACCCTAAGGAAATTTGCTACGAAAATTGGTACAAGTGCACTACACGCTGAGTAGAAAGACACAAAGATGTTACATTTTCAAAAATTTTTAATCAGGCCTAGGTTAGGCAAAAAAAAAAAATAAAAAAAGCCTATCAGCAGGCTTGGGCACATCCCCAGGGAATTTCAATTTCGCCCTGAAATTCGGTACAAATGTAGTAATCGTGTAGTGGACAGATACAGTGATGTTACATTTTCAAAAGTTTTAATCAGGCCAAGGCTACACATTGGCTTGATGGAATTTAGCCATGAAAATCTAAGTGTGAAATAAATGGATATAATAATGTTACATTTCCAAAAATTTATTCAAGCCTAAGGACAGGCCCAAAAGAAAAGGGGGCGGGGCTATCTGCAGGCTTGAACACTTTCCCATGGAATTTCGCCCTCAAAATCGGAACAAATTTACTATACGTGAAGCAGACTACACCATAACATTATATTCTGAAAAAAAAAATTAACCAGTTGTAAGTTAGGCATAAAGGCCTAACAGTGAGCTTGGATACTTCCTGATGAAGTTTTTCCATGGAAGTTGATACAAATATGATGTGCATAATGTAGACAAACACAAAAATATTACATCTTGAAAGTTTTTTTTTTTATCAGGTCTAAGCTAGGCATACACATAACACATACACAAAAGAGAGAGAGAGAAAAGCCTAACAGCAGGCTTGGATACTTCCCAGTGAAATTTTGCCCTGAAAATTACATAGACCCAAAACTGCTACATTCTCAAATGTTTTAATCAGGCCTGGGATAGGCTGTGAAAAGTCCTAACTGCAGGATCAGGCATTTTGGGATGGCATTTTGCCATGGCAATTGGTTCAAGTGCCACAGCACATGAAGTTGACAGACAAAAATGTAACATTTTGAAATTTATATATATGTACAACTCGTTATCCAACTCTCGAGAAGATACCAGGCTCAGATTATTCAAACTTATGCACCCACCACAAGTCATCCTGAAGAAGAAATTGAAGAATTTTATGAGGAAACTTGCCATCTAAATATTAAAAGTAAGCAGCACTTTAAGATAACTATGGGAGATTTCAATGCAAAAATAGAGCAACGGCAACAGAATGAAACTTCAGTAGGTAAATTCGGTCACAGCAACAGAAATCAGCGTGGAAATACTCTCGTTGAGTTTGCACAGGCAGAAGGGTTTTTCATCTTGAACTCCTTTTTCAAGAAAAAGCCACACAGGAAATGGACATGGAGACATCTAAATGGGATGACAAATGAAATTGATTTTATTATGTGTAACAAAAAATGTGTCATAAAAGATTGCAGTGTGCTAAACAAGTTCAACACAGGTAGTGACCATAGATTGGTAAGATGTAAGATGCACCTCAACACTAAACTCGAACGTGGCAAGCTCATAAGACAAACAAAATGTATTGACATAACCAACCTTAAAAAACACCATAATACCTTCAAGTTGGAACTGAAGAACATTCTCTGCTTTAGAAGGCCTAACATCGGAAGAAGTGGATATTTCTGAAGTTAACAGAAAAGTAGCCAAAGCTCTTATGTAAACAGCAACAAAATTAGCTGGGTCTAAGAACAAGTTGCATGTGAACAAATTATCAGGAAAAACCAAAATGTTGATGCTAAAAAGAAGAGAGACGAGGACAACTAAAGAAGATGTGACTTCCAAAGTGAAATATATAGAGCTATGCAAGACAGTACGAAAAAGTATCACTGAAGACGTAAGGAAATTCAACTGTGAACTAGTGAGGAAAGCAATTGAAAACAACCAAAGCCTAAAGATAGCAAAAGGACATCTCAGTAAGGGAAGAAAACAGATTATGGCTCTGAGAAAAGAAGATGGTTCTGTAACAAGAAATAGAGGCGAAATCTTGACAAGAGTGAAAGATTTCTACTCCAAATTATATGAAAGGGATGATACATGTACTCCAGACATCATGAAAGGTACCAGTACCAGAGTTCTTCCAGTCCTCCCAGCAGAAGTTGCACATGCAATCAAGAACATGAAGCGGGGAAAAGCTCCAGGAGAAGATGGAATTACTGTAGACATCATACAAGAAGCAAGAGGAGAAATCGAAACAGTACTCGCCCAAATTTTCACTTGATGCCTTAATGAAGGGAAGATTCCTGAGGATTGGAACAATGCTACAATGATCCTGCTACATAAAAAAGGTGACATTGAGGATCTCAGAAACTACAGACCTATCAGCCTCCTATCAGTGGTTTATAAAATCTTCACTAAAGTTCTTTCACACCGTTTGAAGGTTAAAACTGGACATGGCTCAACTGAGAAAACAAGCTGGATTCAGGAGTGGTTACAGCACAATAGATCATAACCACGTACTGAGAGAACTAATTGAAAGAGCGAGGGAATATGAACTTCCATTGTGCATGGCTTTTATCGATTATGAAAAAGCCTTTGATTCAGTGAAACCATCAGCAGTTACAATGGCTCTCAAATCCTGTGGTATTGAGGATGCATACATTAATATTATTAATAACATCTATGAAAATGCAAGTGCAAAGATTCGGCTGTTTGAAAATAAAACATACATAAAAATTGGAAAGGGAGTGAGACAAGGTGACACCATATCTCTGAAGCTCTTTAATGCCATATTGGAAAATGTCTTTCAATCACTGAACTGGGAAAACAAAGGGATAAAGATTAATGGAGATGATCTAACCCACCTTCGTTTTGCCGATGACATAGTCATTTTTGCAACTACCCCATCAGAGCTGCAGAGTATGATCCAGGAACTTGCTGACAAGAGTAAAAAAGTGGGATTAAAAATGAACTTTCAGAAGACAAAAGTGATGTTCAATGCTTTTACAAGAAATGAAGATTTATCGATTGATGGAGAAACGCTGGAGATAACAGACACGTACGTTTATCTTGGACAGCAGATATGAAGAGAGGGTCACATTGATGAAGAAATTATTCGGCGTACAAAACTTGCCTGGAGAGCTTTTGGAAGAAACAGCATAATTTTCAAAAGCAATATGCCATTATGTCTTAAAAGAAAAGTGTTTGATCAATGCATCCTTCCAGTGCTTACGTATGGTGCAGAGACATGGACCTTAACTAAAAGAGACATACAAAGGCTGTAGACAACTCAAAGCAGCATGGAAAGGTGCATGCTAGGTGTAACCAGGAGAGATAAGTAGAGGAACTCGTGGATCAGAAAAATGACAAAAGTGGAAGACATCATGATCAGAGTTAAATCCCTGAAATGGCAATGGGCTGGGCATACTGCCAGAAGGACAGACCATCGATATACAGCCAAAAATTTAGATTGGATTCCAAGGGACAGGAAAAGACCCAGAAGAAGACCACATGGGAGATGGGCGGATGAAATTCGAAAGTATGCGGGTGTGACATGGAGGAGATTGGCACAAGACAGACCGTTGTGGAGGAAACTTGGGGAGACCTTCATTCAGCGGTGGATTGATAATGGTTGACAATGATGATGATGATTGTAATGGAAATTGGTACACATGCACTCTGTGCAGTAGATATGCTCGTAAATGTTACATTTAAATCAGGCCTAAGTATGGCTAAAAATAGGCTCTTTGGGTTTGATTTTTTCGCCTGGTATACTAAACCAGTACTTCAAAAATTTTTACCTAGGTTTACAAACAAATATGAGAAATGATATATGTATTTTCACATTGTTTCTGACAAGCTTAATATTTAACTCAGAAACTTAAAATATTAGACAAAAAAATTATGAGGACAGAGGATAGCACTCTTACTTCTGAAAATGCAGAGATGCACATTTTTCAAGGTTCATACTCTTCCAAGCAAAATAAATTCAAGCACTTTTCAATGACTTTTTAAAACTAACTTATCATGTGTGTGTGTTCTGTCGGTTGGTCAGTAAGCAGGTGTTTTAGCAAGTTTAAACCATTAAACGTAGTCTCCCTTCTCTGGAACCAGTGGCCCTAAATTAGGGACAGGTGACTGCTTATAGGCCACTGAGTTGCTCACGGTGGTCGTTAAACCTTCAATCAAAAAAAAAAAAAAAAAAAAACGTAGCTGGGACAGACACACCTTTAATGACCTGCCTCTGTTATCCCCTGAACTCCTGTTGGTTTATTTTATTAACTTCGAATTGCCCCTCTGTTTTGGTGTTTTTCAAAATCATTTTATTTTGTGGAATATTTCGAAGAGATACATTATTTTCGTATTCATCTGCTGGTATTATATTTATTGTTTGTTTAACTTTATTTCTGTTGCATGACTTGTGGTTTTTTGATGCAGCCAGGAGACGAAGGGTCCATGCATGAAGCACAAGCAATTCTTAGAAGTTCCACCCTCCCGCAAGAACGCTCCTTAACCCCAGTCAACAGAAGCCCATCACAATTCATGATACACCATTCCACTTATTTTACTCCCTTGCTGATGTTTTACTCCATAGTGATGTCATAGCTAAGGTTCTTGCGCTCAACGTGCGCTTCTGGGTTGAATGCAAGTTCAGCATTATTTGATCAGCTTGATGTTTTTATTAGAACTACACAGAAATATCATATTCAACTTTTTAGCACAAACAATTATTTTACATTTACTCTCCCATACCAATACTTAAAAACCAAAACATTTTTTTATTCAAGTACTATTTGCGGAGTCTTAAACTTTTTCAAGTACTTTCAAGGACATGAAAATGAACTTTTATTTTTCAAGGACTTTTCAAGGTTTTCAAGGAGTGTACGAACCATATTTTTCTGTCACACAACAGGAAATTTATAATACTGAGAGATATTTTTTTATTTCAATAAGTTTATAAAACATGACCATCCTTTTTAATTTGAAAATTGCTTTATTTTAGTGTCATACTTCCAAATTTTTGTTAATACAAAAAAGTAATGTAAATACATAGATGGGGTATAATCTATAAAACTGCTTTTCGTTCTCTAGAAATTTGTATTTTAAAATAAATTTTCAACTTTGTATTTATAGCATACCCTAATCAAATTTATACATTTTGATGCATACAGAACAGAGAGCAAAATATGTTTCAAGACCACCTTATTTTGCTGAACGAATTATTTTGTAGTTTTTCAAGAGATATAGTTCGTAGAATAACAAAATGATTTCATTGTGTAAATTTTTAAATACAATGAAAGTCTCCATGCACTCAAATGCTATTTCACTAAACCTGAGATGAACTGGAAATCTTTGGGACTTCTGCTTCCAATCTACTGAAGTCCTGTATATTATATTTCCACCTTTTGGCATTTTAACAACCTGGTAAAACAGTCTGTATAATTAATTTATAAAAAGCAATTTTTTAAACAGAAAGAAAGGTGGGATTTTGAATACCAGCGGATGTCACGATACATCATGAAAACCAATGTTTCAAGGATGATACATCATGATGTTAAAATCCCAACATCGCCCAGCTCTACTCATGAAATTCCCCTGTATTTTTAATTTAAAGCATTTTGTGAAAAATGTCCTTTTTCCCTTCAGGAAATGATGTTGCAATTTCCCTGTGCCAGAGGAAATATGTTAATCAGCAGGAAGGCTGCCACCTACTGATTGAATAACATTATTGCATTTAAAAACAAGTGATTTTAAAAACTATTTTAAATTTGATTTTAAAGTTACATATTTCTAACAAAAATTAGTGACACCATGTTGTTAGATGATATTTTTTGAAAATACCCATTTTGGGATGGGTATTAAGAAATGGGTAAATACCCATTTATATTTACCCTACTCATTGGGTAATTACTTGATCCACATCACTGGCCATGACCGTTCCTGCAGACATTTGAGTCTTGAATTTCTGTGGCTGTGGAGAACCCAAGTGTCACCACTGTAAGGACTGCAGTGATATAACCATGTTTCATCAACAGTGACAAGTCTCACCAGATCACTCAAAATGCTGCAAAACCAATTTGGAAGTGTCCACTCATTTTCGTTTCTCATCACCGTTCAAACATTTGGGCACCCACTTTGCTGACATCTTCTGCATATCTAAGTGCTCATGAATTATGAACCCAACACATTCCTTGGATATCTACAGTGTCTCAGTTATTGTTTTAGCCAAGATTCGCTGATCTGACAAAATCAAGTCATGAACACGATCAACAATTTTGGGTGTTGTCACTGTTGAAGGCCTCTTAGATCTTGCTGCATCTTCAGTCTCAAAGTATCCACGCTGAAAGTTGGTACACCATTTCTTCACAGTGGAATATGAAGGGCACTCGTCACTTAATGTTTGCATCATACACTCATAGATCTCCTTTGCGGTTTTCTTCTGCAGGAACAGAAATTTCATGACAGCCCGGAGTTCCACATTTGAAAATTTAACACTTTGCATTGACATGATTCAGATCAGAATGTCAAACATCTGCAAAAAAAAAAAAAAAAAAAAAAAAGGGCTATTTGTCTCAAAATTGGCACTTTACAATACAAAAGAAAACTCTTTCGAGCTGCAGTGACAAAACAATGCTACAATTACAGGAAGTGGGTTAAGTCAATAACTTTTTAGCATCCCCTTGTAGCATTAAGAAGTTTTATGGTTAATTTGGAAATATTACCCAATATGAGAGTAATACAATATATCCATAGTTGGATGAACTTGTGACTAGAGATGTAAAATATGTGGGTATTTATTTTTGCCGGTAAATACCCAGGGTATTTACCCAAGGTATTTACCCAAAATAGTTATTAAATACCCAGGGTATTTTAAATTTATTTTAAATACCCAGGGTATTTACCCAAAATAGTTATTTCAGTGGGTATTTATAGTTTTTCTTCAAGTTTAACTGCTAATTTACCCATGACCAGTTTATTTTTGACATATGACAACTAAACTGAACAGTACAAAATAGATTAAAATGAAAAAGAATTTAGCTCATTATCTTAAAATGTAAGTACTTCAAGATGACTAGAAGAATAGTTTTTTTAATCTAAAACACATGCAATATGTTTTTTAAAAATACCAGTACTGCAATACAAGTAAAAAAACACAATACTTACTTTTTATCTAGCATAGACATTTCTTATCTGTGTACAATTTTCTTATAAGGAAGAATAACAATTACACCTTCATGAAAAATCATCTTTATTTTAAATCAAAATAGTCTTCTTTACTCATTAATTTACAATATTAAGGATATACAGACATGCCAACTCTCCGGATTTAGGCGGGAGACTCTGGAGTTTTAGCCCTTCCTCCCGCTCTCCAGATGAATGTGAAATTCTCCTGATCTTCACGGAGAATTAGCCATTAGGATGATCAAAATTTCATCAACCACCATGATTTTAAACCGCCTGTGAAATCTTTTACTTTCTGTGTCGATGTAAGGCAGCATTATAGTTATCACAGTTTCGTACTTTTCCTCTCCTCCTATCTACAAAAAGAAAGCCACCCAGCTGGCACAGTGGTCTAAACACAGGCTTCTAGAGACCAATCGTCAGAGATGGGTCGGAAAAAATTTGCTTTAAAAAAATTTCTCCCAGTCCGATTGCCTTACGATGCCTTCAGAAAAGAGCTCACCCACTCTAAGGGAGCAGTTATAGTTGGTCTCGCATTGTAACGAAAGGCGACGTTAGTACAATCATTCCATACTATTTCAACAAATTTTCTTTAAATTGGTTGCTGACCCCTTTTTTTACTTCTTGTACAATTGTTTATACATCTTTAGAGAGTTTAAAACCAATGTTATAAAAAAAAAAGTTCCTGACCGTTTGGCAGGGAGGTCCCTAGATGGAGCTTGGAACACCTCCATTTTTGGAGTTGCAAGCATTTATGCAAAATGCTGCAACTTTTCCCCTAATTTAGCTAATTCAAAAACCACTTTACTCAGAATAAAATGCCGATTATTTTGGTTTATCCTTTTTTATTATCTGAGATGTTTTGGAAATTTTATTGGTGGTCAAAGTTGACTATTGAAATTTGCATTTTTTTCAATTTTCGAGCCAAATTTTCACCAAAAAGTGGTCAAAACACTCAAACCAATTTTATTGTACAAGAACTAAGGTAACAGTAGATTGTATCTAAGGTGAGAAAACTGGAGTGTTTTGAGCCCTTTCAATATCTCTCCAATGATGAAGATAGGAAATTTTGAAATTTTTAGTTTCTTTAGTAGCTATATCTCCAGTTGGGTACACAGTAAAAATCTGAATTTTATATCACAGAGACTTCTATTTGGTAACAACATCATACCAAAATTTGATCACTTTGTTTTGCCTAATAACAAATATATTTGAGCTTTAAGTTGTGAAAAAATTGATGTTTTTCCATTTGTTTTGAAGGACAATTTAACTTTTTAACAATTTATTTCCTTTTTATTACAATTTATTAAATAACCATAGATCTAATTAAATATTGTAGACTGTAAATTGAAAGAAAAATATATTCCAGTGGTAAAATTATGGTGTAAAAGGTTTAACTAGTTTGAGGAGTGTGAGTGGGGGAGGGGGTATTGTTTCTTTTAGGCTAGTTCTAATTAAAACCATTTGAAAGTGCTAAAGATGGAGAAAGTATATTAAATACACTACTATTTATAACTGCTACAGCTGCTGAGTTGTTGGAATGAAAGTCTTGTCACAACCTGCACAATCTTGAATGTCAGTGCAACAACAAACATGTTTCAACTTGCTATTACAGGCAAGTGTGAGACCTCACTGCATTATCTGGTTGGCGGAAGACCGCCACACAGGAAAACTGCCACCCATCTTTCAGCACTTAGAAAACTGCCACATATCGGAAAACCACCACACAAGAAAACTGCCACACAGGAAAACTGCCACACGCTTTTCATTAAGGGGCCAGGCACAAATTGCTATTCCAACGAGGAACGCTTTAAACGTGTGGCAGTTTTCTGGTGTGGCAGTTTTCCAAGTTTCTGAATTATGTTTGGCAGTTTCCCAAGGTGCCTAACGATGGGAAGAAGCTCTTTTGTTTGTCGGAATTTTCATGTCTGTTCATACTTAGGGCAACTGGCCACGGAAGTTCGAGGGGGCGGGGGGGGGGGTATAAAGATTGCCGTTTTCTGGCCTATATTGAGAATTGAATTGGGAACTCAAAACAAATTTCGAGAAAACGTTCTATGTAAGCCAAGCGAAAATTGTTGTGTTCAGGAAAGGACCAATAACGTGGGATTTTTAATAACGCTGCACTTTTACTTAGGCACTAAATATTTACATAACATGTCAAATTTGTAATATTTTTCTTTTACTTAATTAATTCAAAGGCCCTACACCTCGGCCTTTTTAACAGCTTTTAATCCGCCGACTTTATATTCATAACGATTACGTATCAAATCAAGTCAATATAATTGCTCTTTTACTTAGGCACTAAATAGTCATGGACACAGGCATAGGCCTTTTTAACCGATTTTATTCTACAAGTGTCATATTTACAATGTTTACACATCAGATCAAGTTAATAATACTGCGCTTTTATTTAGGCACGAAATATTTATTTACAAGCTCTAGGCCTAGGCCCTTTTACCAGTTTTTATTCTACCAATGCCATATTCACAACGTTTACACAGAAAATCAAGCTAATAATATTGGACGTTTGCTTAGGCACGAAATATTAATTCATAGGCCCTAGGCCTAGGCCTTTTTAATAGTTTTTACTTTATCACTGCTGTATTCACAACGTTTACACAATAAATAAATGTAATAATATTGCGCTTTTACTTAGGCAGGAAATATTAATTCATAGGTCCTAGGCCTAGGCCTTTTTGACAGTTTTTATTCTACCAATGCCATATTCACAACGTTTACACATCAAATTAAGTTAATAATATTGCGCTTTTATTTAGGCACGAAATATTTGTTCACAGGCCCTAGGCCTAGGCTTAGGCTCTTTTACCAGTTTTTATTCTACCAATTCCATATTCACAATGTTTACACAGCGAATCATGTTAATAATATTGGGCGTTTAATTAGGCACGAAATATAATCCATAGGCCCTAGGCCTTTTTAATAGTTTTGACTTTATCAATGCCATATTCACAACGTTTACACAGCAAATCAATTTAATAGTATTACGCTTTTACTTGGGCACAAAATATTAATTCATAGGCCCAGACCTAGGGCCTATGAACGAATATTTCGTGCCTAAGTAAAAGAGCAGTATTATTACATTTTTTTTTTGTGTGTGTAAGCGTTGTGAATATGGCATTGATAGAGTAAAACTATTAACAAGGCCTAGGCCTTGTTAATAGTTTTGTTAATGTCAATGAAATAATATTTCGTGCCAAAGTAAAAGCGCAATATTATTAAATTTATTTGTTGTGTAAACGTTGTGAATATGACATTGACAAAGTAAAAACTACTAAAAAGGCCTAGGGCCTATGAATTAATATTTCGTGCCTAAGTAAACACCAATATTATTAACTTGATTTGTTGTGTAAACGTTGTGAATATCGCATTGGTAGAACAAAAACAGTCAAAAGGCTTAGGCCTAGGGCCTATGAATCAATATTTCCTGCCTAAGTAAAAGCGCAACAGTATTACAGTTATTTGTTGTGTAAACGTTGTGAATATGACAATGATAAAGTAAAAACTACTAAAAAGGCCTAGAGCCTATGAATTAACATTTCGTGCCTAAGTAAAAGCGCAATATTATTAAATTTATTTGTTGTGTGAACGTTGTGAATATGGCATTGATAAAGTAAAAACTACTAAAAAGGCCTAGGGCCTATGAATTAATATTTCGTGCCTAAGTAAAAGCGCAATATTATTAAATTTATTTGTTGTGTGAACGTTGTGAATATGGCATTGATAAAGTAAAAACTACTAAAAAGGCCTATGAATTAATATTTCGTGCCTAAGAAAACACCCAACATTATTAACTTGATATTCTGCGTAAACGTTGTGAATATGGAATTGGTAGAATAAAAACTGGTAACAGGGCCTAAGCCTAGGGCCCTGTGAATAAATATTTTGTGCCTAAATAAAAGCGCAATATTATTAACATGATTTGATGTGTAAACGTTGTGAATATGACACTGGTAGAATAAAAACTGTTAAAAAGGCCTCTATGCCTGTGGCTTATGACTTTAATATTTAGTGGCTAAGTAAAAGCATAATGCTATTGGCTTGATTTGATACGTAAGCGTTATGAATATGAAGTCGGCGGATTAAATGCTGTTAAAAAAGTCAGAGGTGTGGGGCCTATGAATTAATTAAGTAAAAGAAAAATATTACAAATTTGACATGTTATGTAAATATTTAGTGCCTAAGTAAAAGTGCAGCGTTATTAAAAAATCCCACCTTATTGTCTTTTCCTAAACACAGCAATTTTCGCTTGGCTTACAAAGAACGTTTTCTCGAAATTTGTTTGGAATTCCCAATTCAATTCTCAATATAGGCCAAGAAACGGCAATATTTATAACCCCCACCCCTCGAACTTCTGTGGCCAGTTGCTTTAAGAATAAATGGACATGAAAATTCTGACAAACAAACGAGCTCCTTCCCATCGTTAGGTACCTTGGGAAACTGCCACACATAATTCGGAAACTTGGAAAACTGCCACATATTCAAAATGTTCCTCGGAGGAATAGCAATTTGTACCCTGCCCCTTAATGAAAAGCGTGTGGCAGTTTTCCTGTGTAGCAATCTTCTGGTGTGGCAGTTTTCTTGTGTGGCAGTTTTCCTGTGAGGCAGTTTTCCTGTGTGGCGGTTTACAGTGAACCCATTATCTGTCTGTTGGCTTCAGACTGTGGTATAGTGTACACATGTGCATGGGTGCCCATTGGGAGGGGCAATAGAGGGCACTTGCCCTCCCCTGGAAATCTGACTGTAATTTCAGTTCTTGGGAGGCACTTCAAAGATTTTTGCCATAGGATTAATTTTGATTACTAATTTTTATGTTGAACTTCTGGAGTTGTGTGTGCGTTTAGTAAAAACACTGAATTTGCAGTAGAAAGTTATATTAAAATTTGGCACTGCACATTGGAGCACAGCATACCTGAGTGCAGTGTGGAAAACACAGAAATAAAAACATATCGTTCTCTACAACGGCGCTTTGCTGCTGAACAAAGAGTTTGGCAAGTTTTTTCTAGAACTTTGTCTTGGGAGTTGTTTTTTCCCTTCTTGATCAATTGAGTGACCATTAGAGTTTGTGGTACATGGGGCACAAGTGCAGAAGAACAACAAGGTAATTTCTTAATTGTCTCAACATGCTGTCGAACTTCATCTATCAGCCTTTTCTTTTTATGCAGTTTTTCGGTCATCTGGCTTTCAATTAAATTTATCTAGGCATGTGTAGTAAAAATGGTTAGAGGATACTAACGGCACAATAGAAGTTAACATATGTTTTTTATGCTATTTGTGTTTACAGTTTCTATTTTTGCCCCCTCCTGAAAACTAAGCTATGGGTGCCCATGCACATGTGATGAAGTGAAGTTAAAGATGATGTGTTCTGTAGGAGTTAAAGTGAATGAGGATTGTCATAAGACTTCTTATGGGCCTATCTCATGTATATTAAAGGATTTCAGTGAATTTAGCAATGAGGAAAAAACTGTTCTGAACTTAGGATTAAGAGACTTTGCAACTATTTGCCAGTATCATTAGAAGAAGTATCTAGTCAAATACCATCACCATTATGGAAAGAACTGTTCAGATCCTCAGGTGTCATAAAAAAGTTATAACAAAAGGTCTTACTGAAATATCTTTAGATGTTGCTCAAAGCCATCTAAACTTAGGATTAGTTCTAGGTAAAAGTTTATGTATTTCTTTTTTTAAAAGAATCTACAGTTTTAATGAAAAAGAAAGCAATGATGAGACATTTTGCCCAGTGTGTGAGGCAGTAAATAACATTAATGTTGCATGTGAGGCTTTAGAGCTTCCACCTGTTAAGATTAGGAAGCTCAACAGTAAAACAAGTTAGTAAAATCATGCAATGCATTGATTATGATATGCTTTCCAACATACTAGAAATCATTACTCAAGTTATGAGGAAAATAGCTGTGGAATAAATCTCACTCCTGTGCCCTGACCTTTGATCCCATTTTGATGATATTCAACAGAACTGGTTCAGTATACCTCCGAAATAACATGATAAAGTTTTGTCGCAATCGAAGCAATTTTACGTAAGTTATGATGCATAAGGGCTATGGAATAGATACCGCTTCTGTGTCCTAACCTTTCGCCCCATTTCGCCCATTTTTAACAGGATTCGTCCCCAGGCAGGTCCTTACAACATACTAACTTTTCATCCAAATCGAAACATTTTTACGTAAGTTATGACGCATAATGGCGATGGAAGTGATTCCGCTCCTATGTCCTGACCTTTGACCCCCATTTCGCCAATTTTCAATAGGGTTTGTCCCCAGGTGATCCCTTACCACATACTAAAATTTAATCAAAATCGAACCTTTTTTATGTTAGTTATGACGCATACGAACAGTGGAATGGATCCCGCTCTTATGTCCTGACCTTTGACCCCATTTCGTTCACTTTCAATAGGGTTCCTTCCCAGGTGTTCCCCTACCACATACTAAAATTTCATCGAAATCGAACGATTTTTACGCGTTATCATGCGGACGAACATACGCACACAACGCGTGACATTATGAGGCAGATGGGAATCGCGACCATCTGCTGGCAAAACTGTGACGTCATAAAACTTTAATAGGATCCGCACACAACGCGTGACGTAATGAGACAGATGGCGTGACCGCGCGCCAACATCTAATCGCACGACACTATGACATTACACTAAAAACGTGGTAATTCGGGGTGGTTATTAACCCACTAAACAAATTTTCCTAAAGTCGAGATCAAGCTAAAACGATTTCTATTACCAGAAAACGGTAGGTTAACGACTTTCATCAAAATCCTTAGAGCCGTTTTCAAAATAAAATTTACATACATACAAGAATTGCTCCTTTAAGGTGAACGTCAAGTAATTTTGCTTCCTGTAGTTCAAATGGTAAAAATTTCTGTACATATTTTTTCCCCAAATAACACGTTCCCAAGGATGAAAATTTGATCATCGATTAAAATATCTTCATTTTATAACTTGCACTTAATATTTTCTAAAACATAACCATAATTATGCAATCCAACATTTGTTTGTCTACTGACGTCATAAAAATACAGGTCGCGCCATCTTTTTTCTGGACAATTAATGCGTTCACAAGGATGAAAATTTGAACATCGATTAAAATAGCTTCATTTTATAACTTGGAATACCTAATATTTTCTAAAACATAACCATAATTATGCAATCCAACATTTGTTTGTCTACTGACATCATCAAAGTACAGGTCGCGCCATCTTTTTTCTAGACAATTAATGCGTTCACAAGGATGAAAATTTGAACATCGATTAAAACAGCTTCATTTTATAACTTGGAATACCTAATATTTTCTGAAACATAAACATAATTATGCAATTCAACATTTGTTTGTCTACTGACGTCATCAAAGTACAAGTCGCGCCATCTTTTTTTCTGGTTTCAACACCACCAAAGGAAAATTTATTGATTTTTAATATAATTATGGTTATGTTTTAGAAAATATTAAGTATTCCAAATTATTTTAAGAAGTTATTTTAATCGATGTTCAAATTTTCATCCTTGGGGACACATTAATTGTGAAGGAAATGTGTACGAAAGTTTTTCCATTGGAAGTATAGGAAGCAAAATTACTTGACGTCCACCTTAATAATATGGGATAAGGGCGATGGAATGGATCGCAATTCTATGTCCTGACCTTTGACCCCATTTCGTCCATTTTCAATAGGGTTCGTCCCCAGGTGGTCCCCTACCCCATACTGAAATTTCGTCGAAATTGAACCTTTTTTACACACGTTATAATGCATAAAGGCAATGGAATGCATCCCGCTCTTATGTCCTGACGTTTGACCCCAATTCACCCATTTTGAATAGGGTTCGTCTCCAGGCGGTCCCTTACCACATAGTCAAATTTCATTGAAATCGAACCCTATTTACGCAAGTTATGACGTATAAGTGCAATGTAATGGATCCCGCTCCTACGTCGTGACCTGTGACCCCATTTGTCCCATTTTCAATAGGGTTCATCCCCGAGTGGACCCCTACCACATACTAAAATTTCATCGAAATTGAACCATTTTTACGCCAGTTATCGTGCGGACGGACGGACGGACAAAGCTGGAGCATATACGCTTCTTCAACCTATGGTTGGAAAGTGTAAAAAAGACCCTTAGCTATAGAAAAAGTAGTAAAAGTTACATCAGCAATGAAAAAGAAACTAAATGCTAACTTTGATGTCAATTTGGATGAGTCCTTTGGAAATAATGAGACTGATCTGAAGAAAGATAAGTACACTATTCTCTTAATAATAAACTGAAAGAAAAATTTAAGGAAAGTACAACTGTGCCCGAGAAAGTAAAAATATTAAGTTTAGTGCCTGGGTTATGGTCTGTAGCAAAAATATGTCAGGAATTTGGTGCTAGTCAGTACCTAGTGAGAAACACACAGAGCTTAGTTGAGAGGTATGGTATCCTCCCTAATGTAGAGCAGAGGAAGTCCAGAAAACTTTCAGAGAAAGTGGTTGATAATGTTGTAGCTTTTTATGAAAGTGATGAGAACAGTAGGATGTGTCCTGGTACAAAAGACTGTGTTTCTATTAGGAATAGGGATGGGCAAAAGGAATCCAAACAAAAAAGGCTAATATTATGCACCATTAAAGTACTGTATCAGAACTTCTGTGCTGAAAACCCTGAAGAAAAAATAGGGTTTACCAAGTTTGCTGAACTGCAACCAAAATGGTGTGTTTTGGCAGGCAGTTGTGGGACCCACTCTGTGGGTATATGTGCTGAACACCAAAACATCAAACTTATGCTACATTGACTACAAAGACTTACTGGATTCAATGGTGTGTGACTTACAGAGGAAAAGATGTATGTTAGGAAGTTGTAGTGATTGCCCTGGAACAGATGTTATAAGAGATTTGATTACAACTGGTGTGGATGAGGAAGGTGATATTTTTTAGACACTGACATACAGACAGTGAGTAACGACTGATAGGGCAGCTCTCATAACTATTACAAAGTCTGTTGATGAATTAATTGAGGATTTGCTGGATCGACTAGTTTCTCTGAAGAAACACCATTTCATTTCTAAAGCAAAGCACAGTCTCATTACATAAAACACAAAAAGGACAGTTTAGAAAGTAATAAATGCATAGTTATAGGGGATTTTTCTGAGAACTTCTCATTTGTTATTCAAGATGGGATCCAAAGTTTTCATTGGATAAATGACCAAGCAACTTTACATCCCATTGTAATGTACTACAAAGACCCAGTCGATCAATCTCTGATATCAAAAAGTTTTTGTGTAATCAGCGACTGCATGAAACATACCACCACAACAGTAAATGCTTTTCAAAAAGTTCTGCTGGTGGAGATCAAAAGCATGGAATCTTTTGTACACAAAATCACATACTTTTCAGATGGAGCTGCTGGACAGTACAAGAACAGAAAAAACTTTGCAAACTTGTGTTACCATAAGAAAGACTTTGATCTTGATGCAGAGTGGAATTTTTTGGAGGCATCTCATGGAAAAGGGACATGTGACAAAATAGGCAGGACAGTCAAACGGCTAGTGTCCAAGGTAAGCCTGCAAAGAGTAGCAGGGAATCACATCCTGACACCTCGTGAGATGTTTACTTTTTGCACAGAAAACATAAAGGGTATTGTCTTCATGTATGTTAGTGAAAGTGATGTTGCGTCAAACGCCAAACTTCTGGAAGAGCGATTTGTTAATGCTGAGATGATACCTAAAACAAGACAGAAGCATCGATTTGTACCTGTAGACTGCAACTGGATAAAGTGCTTTATCACGTCAGCTTCAGAGGACTTTAAGGAACTGAATATCCCCAAACTTTCAACAGATCTTTCTCTTGAGCTTAAAGAAGGGGATTACATCGCATGCATTTATGATTCTCATTGGTGGCTGGCACAAGTGATTGAGGTCCAGCAGTCAGAGAAGGAATGCAAAGTCCACTTCTTCTATCCAGTGGGGCCATCGACATTGTTGAAAAGTCTAAAAAAGACATTGTTTGGATGCCATATGAAAATGTTTTGCGTGTTCTTACTCCTGCTGAGTTTCAACTGCCACTGGAAGAACATGGAACATTGAACCGGGGTTAAGGAATGAACTGTTACATCACAAGATCAAGAAATCAATCTCAAGACAAAAAAAAACTGACTAAGAGATTATCATTTTGGTAAAATAAAAACACCTTGAAAATTACCAATCAGATATGTCACTTACAAGTGGCTCATTATTCATAACTATAAAATTTGCATAAATTAGTTTTTAAAATTTAAGTCTAGGCTAATTATTTTTCATTAATTGCGTGCAGAATCATAAGCAACAAGTCATGTAAGTAATAATCTAGTTTTTGTTTCTTATTAAATTTTTTCTTGTAATTGTAATGCTAATGTTTACGTAATTGAAACCTTCAACATTTAACACCTCCCCTTAAACTCCTACACTAGTCTTTAATTTTGCTCTATATTTCCTCCAGTATATATATTTATTACATTACTCTTTATTTATACATTTTTCTTCATTTTCTATCTTTCAATTAGATATTGAAAGATAGTTAAAACTGTCCTTCAAAACAAATAGAAAGACATGGATTTTTTCACAACTTCAATCACAAATATTTTTGTTATTAGGCAAAACAAAGTAGTCAAATTTTGGTATGATGTTGTTACCAAATAGAAGTCACTGTGGTATAAAATTCAGATTTTTACTGTGCACCTCACGAGAGGTATATATACTATCTACCAACAAGTAATTGGACACCCCTGCAATCGACGATATCTGCGGCCCTGATACATGTCACGGCCACCGCTGTTAAATATCATGTGGGAAACAACAACGCAACCAGTCGCATGCAAGATGCCACGCAGTTCAGAGCTCTCTGATTTCGAGAAATTTGTAATCGTCGGGTATCACAGAAATGGCCGATCCATACGTGACGTATCCAGCGAGTTGACGTACCCAAAATCAACAGTGGCTTACATGATTGGCAAATGGAAGATGAGAGGTGACTGTCGGAATGTGCCCCGGCCCGGCAGACCCACAAAACTGGGAGTTAGAGACCGACGGGTGCTGGCCAGAGAAATTCCGAAGAACCGCACCAAATCGATGGGCCACATCCGCAAGAAGTTTCAACAGGCATCCGGGAGTGTTCTTTCAATGAATACCATCCGTAAAGAAGCCCATCTGCTCGGTTATCTGAACGTGCTGTCGCCCACAAGCCTTTGATCACCAAGTCCAATAGCGCTGCTCGGCTAATGTGGTGCAAAGAACGTCGACAGTGGATCGTTGAACAGTGGAAACAGGTTCTCTGGAGCGACTAATCAAGGTTCACTCTCTACCGTTCGGATGGCAGGGTCTGGGTTTGGCGTTTGCCTGGAGAACGCCCCCTGCCGGAATGTATTGTGCCAACTGTGAAGTTTGGCGGCGGTGGAATAATGCTATGGGGGTGTTTCTTCTGGTAGGGCACGGGACCCTTGGTCGCAATTCCTGGTAGACTCAATGGCGAGACCTACTGCACCATTTTGGATGACCATGCGCTTCCTACGTTGTGGCAGTTTAACGGGGTGGACCCATGTTACTTTCAGGATGACAATGCCACCTGTCATGTTGCGAGGTCCACCATGGCTTGGTATGGTGACAATGGGGTTAATCGAATGGACTGGCCTGCGCAGAGCCCAGACCTTAGCACTATAGAGTACCTCTGGGATGAGTTGGAGCGTCGACTTAAGGGGTGCCCCCACCGTCCGAAATCGGTGAAGGAACTGACCTGTCTTCTCCAAGCCGAGTGGAAGAAAATACCGCTAGCCGTCATACAACGCCTGGTTGAGAGTATGCCCCAGAGGGTCGCAGCTGTAATTGCCGCTCGTGGAGGCTCCACCAACTATTGAAGGTGAATAAACTTTGTTTTCCTTTGCTATCAAAGGTGTCCAATTACTTGTTGGTAGATAGTGTAGCTACTAAAAAAATCAAAAATTTCAAAATTTCCCATTTTTATAAGTGAAAACATCTTGGAAGGGCTCAAAACACTCCCGTTTTCTCCCCCTAGATACAGTCTACTGTTGCCATGGTTCATGTACAATAAAATTGGTTTCAGTGTTTTGATCACCTCCTGGTGAAAATTTGGCTCGGAAATTGAAAAAATGCAATTTCAATAGTCAACTTTGACCACTAATAAAATTTAAAAAACACCTCAGATATTTAAAAAGGGTAAATCAAAATAATCACCACTTTATTCTGAATAATATGGCTTTTGAATTTTTGAATTAGCTAAATTATGTGAAAAGTTATATCATTTTGTGTAAATACATGCATCTCCAAAAATTGAGATATTCCAAGCACCATCTAGGGACCTCCGTGCCAAATGGTCAGGAATTCATTTTTATAAAATTGGTTTTGAACTCTCTAAAGATGTATAAACAACTGTGCAAAAAATAAAAATAAATAAAAAATGGTGCAGCAACCACCCTTTGTTTATATGGCATGGAATGACCCCAATACTTTTTGTCGTCTTCTCCACGAACAACCTAAAGAAGAAACGAAAAACAGTTAGCTGCTATTTTGTTCGTAAAAAACAACATCATGCGGGCCATTTTATGTTCTCATTATCTTGCGGAATTGACGTACCTGAAAATGAATTTCAGTAGGGAGAGGTGGTGTTGATTTTCGGGCTATTTTTGTTTTCTCTAGAACTTTTAGTGGACCAATAATACTACTTCTGGAAAATTATTCCTACATCTGGAAAATGTCGATAAAAAATAGCGCTCGAGTGATTTTATGAGCTGTTTTCAGATTTTGAAGATTGGCATGTCTGGATATATTAAAGCTCCTCAGCATTTTATCCCATTAATGTTCTAATCATCTGAATCGGAAAGTGATTCAGACTCTTCACAGTCAGAATCACTTGAGCTTGGTTCATCTTCAAATTCTTCTGTTTCTGAATCTACATACTTTTCTATCTTGCTGTTTCCTTCCCATCTTCTGACTTTTCTTATCTTCTAACATGCTAAAACATCATAGACATGGCACTTTCTTTGGGCTAATGCTCATCTAAACCTAGTTTGGGAATATGTTTTTGATTTAACAATTTCCAGTTGTTTGCCAAATAGGTTAATTTTGCAGCCTTTTTTTATGTCAAGTGATTTCTCTTTGTACTGTGGATCCAGCTGAATGTGCTGAATGATCTTTCAGTGGCCGCTGATGTTATTGGTGTGCTTAAGATCCCAGTGGCAACTTCCACCAGTTCATTTGGCCCTCTTAAACCTTTCCTGGCCCTCTTAAACCTTTCCTGGCCCTCTTAAACCTTTCCATCATAGGATGGGACTCATGATGCCAACTCCTTCCCATACAAACTTCCTTGCCCAGAGTCCATCTTTGTCTCTGTAGTTTGCCATATCTGTTCTTAATTGTATGTTATTTAGTCCCATGTGTTGTCCCACATCACAAATGAAACTTATTACATCAATCAATTGAATAGGACCCAATTTACAACCTTGTGAAGCTGGATTCAGAAGATCTGCTGCTAAATGAATATGTCCTAGGCCAAACTCTTTCCTTTCTGTAAATTTCTTTAGTATCAATTGTTTTTCAACTTTTTGCAGAGGGAATACAGGCAGCTGTTCATTTAAAGTAGTCTGAAGGTTTTCAAATTCAGAAAACACAGAATGTATCTGTGGCTCATTTGGCTGAACTTTAAGTAAATCCACTATCGGTTCACTATCAGTTTCAGAATGTTGATCATTTTTTCGATATGAACCCATAACACACTGTCATCAAGAAGTTTCTTCTTAAGCTCTATCAGCAAGTTTGCTTCTTCACTCACAGCCAGGGTTTAGTATCAATTGTTTTTCAACTTTTTGCAGAGGGAATACAGGCAGCTGTTCATTTAAAGTAGTCTGAAGGTTTTCAAATTCAGAAAACACAGAATGTATCTGTGGCTCATTTGGCTGAACTTTAAGTAAATCCACTATCGGTTCACTATCAGTTTCAGAATGTTGATCATTTTTTCGATATGAACCCATAACACACTGTCATCAAGAAGTTTCTTCTTAAGCTCTATCAGCAAGTTTGCTTCTTCACTCACAGCCAGGGTTTAAAGTTTGCTTCTTCACTCACAGCCAGGGTTTTTTTCCTTGTTTATGAGCAAACTTTGAAAACAGGACACATGGCTACCCCATTGTTTTTTTTTTTCATCAGCTTCAAAGATATGGTAACTTGTTTCTCTTTCCCAATTTTATTAAATAATGCTTGCAGGAGATGGCTTGCTCACCTGTTTTCACAACATCTATTACACTTGTCAGAAATGATTTGATGGATTGGCATGCTAAGATATCAGAGCACAGCAAATGCAGAAGATGATTGAGACAACCCAAGGGCCCAATGTGAGGAAATTGGTCTTTTAGACCTAAAAGCTGCTCTCATATTTGCAGCATTGTCTCCAATAACAACAAGGAACTTCTGATGATCGTGTTTTTCCATAACAATTGATATTTGTTGAGATAAAAGGTAGAATTGTGTTTATTTTCTTTTGCCATGACAAAATCAACAAAGAGGGATTCTGGTGTTGAGATTATGAGATTAATTATTGACTGGTTTCATAAGTTGGTCCAGCCATCACATTGTAGGTGCAAATGTTTTGAATTCTGCAACTTACTGTCAACTTCTGCTTGCATTTCTGTATATTGACCATCCAAGTAGTTTGAGCTCAAACGAAACCTTGATGGCAATATATATGTGGGTAGAATTTGCTTGAAGAATTCAATCCACAGTGGATGATCTACAAGTGATAGTGGAGATCCACTGATGAAAATAGCTTTGGCCAGTTACTGATTTAGCATTTCCTGCAAAACATAACAGAAAAGACAGCATTAGATACAATACTATGGCATCAAATATTCAGTTATTTTACTTTGCATTTGAAAAAAATAGTAACAATTTAAAGGACAAATTATCAGAAGTTTATCCTTGTTTCCTTGGCTAACCAAACATACATATTTTAAATAAAGAATACATTTATTCTTTACTAATATAATAATTAAAAGCATAGGCCCTATAATACAGGTTTAAACATTTTTTGGGGGAAAGAATGGAAGAGTCCATTCTCAAGTCAAAATGCAATAATGTGATTACAGTGATCTCTGGCGGAATTCTAAGGAACTTTATAGCATTTTTACTTTTGGTGGAAAAATAATGTACGTGAAAGCAGAACTAATTTTAAAAAGACTAATATACAGAATTGAATCTGTTTCACTTTTAGTTTAATGTTAAATAAAATGAAGCTTCTATTATTCATTTAGAATTTTAAGGAGGATTAACAGGGTGTCTACCAAATTTGAGAAATACAATTTCATGACCAATAAGGAATTTTCATGACCACTTTTAAAAGATTGCAGTATATAGTATACATACAGTATATAAACATACTTATCTAGGCTGTGGTATATGCACATCGGGCCACGGATGGCCTAGTGGTCAATGTTCGTGATTGCCATGGAGAAACCTCAGGTTCGATCCTGGGCAGGTGCGAATGCTCAAGCCATTAAATATCCACCGTGCGTCGGACAGGCATGTTAAGCCATTGAACTCCGGGTACTGGACCCCAGTAATAAATAAGGGTATCTTCCTCCCCATTTCTACCTCGCTTCTGTGTCATTTTTGTATCGGGTACTCTAGCCCAAATCTCCTAGCTTCTTATTTCTAAGGGTTGTTTAAGACCTGGGGTCAGACACTCCCTTCCTAAAATCTTCTACATCTGATTTGAGATCTGAGGTATATGCACATCTACACACACATATATTAAAGAGGGGGAGCACTATGCGCCCCCTCTTTTTTTTCTTACGGAAAAGTACCCCCTGCTGGTAACAAAAATCTACTCCTACTTTGAGGGCACTTAAAATAAGTTGTAATACTCACCATTTTGCTACAAGATTTCATTACACACCCTTCTTCATCATTTACACTTGAAAAATGTTCTGACTCCATAAATAGAATAATGCAAATTGCTAAATTGATCTCAAAATTTTGTAAACAACATTATGTACATGCATTTCTATGCTAAGACATCTGTCCTTTGAACTTTCAGCACAAGAAAGGGTGGGAGTTTTTCACGACCCACTTTTTTGTACTAACAGTTTTCTTTGTCGAGAAAGGAACAAATACCCCCCCCCCCTTTTGACACTTAAATCATTAGATGGAAACAACATCTACGCTTATGTGGTCAGTGCATGGAAAATTACTTTAAAATTTTGCCAGAAAATAAATAATTACTAAAAATAAAAAGGAATTCATGACCTCAAAGCAAAATTCATGACTTTTTCTTGACTTTCATGACCAGTAGACACCCTGATTAATATTTGATTAAATCCGATAGTGGAATACTTTTAGGAAAATTAAATAAATAATTTAACTGTTTTTAAAAATTGATGTTGAAAGCAAAACAATTGAATTTAATGACTTAATGTGAAAATATGATAATTAAATATTGCAGTTTAACTTGGAGATAGGGAAGTAACACAGAATTGAAATTTATTAAATAATAAAGTAGGCCCTATAACAAAACCAATAGTGAAATATTACAAAATCAGAACAGAACAAAATCAATAATGAAAGTATATATATATATATATATATATATATATATAATATTATAACATTGAAATACAACAGTACTTACATTTGTAGGACTATCCATGTTGTCTATAAATTGATGTTAAAATACTAGAAGACCGTTTCTCAGACTCAGACCATGATACTGCGACCTCTGATACTGCTGATGGTGTACATAAAGCCATGGGCCTATTTTCAGAATTTTTATTGTGGCTACATCCAAGTTCATCAGAAACTTCAATTGTTAATGGTTCTTTTAGTTTTCTGGAAGCAGATGATTTCACAACAGTAAGAGACGGAGATTGTATATGTTTTTTTTTTTTTTAGATCAATAGGACATTTGAAGCACTTCATAATGTGATTTATCATTTTGTTCACATTTGCATATTTGTAATGTTTATTGCAATACTTGCACACAACTCCTTTATCTTTGTTCTTGAAAAAGTTCCATATAGGGCCTTTTTTCCTTCCCATGTTTAAGTTTAAGTAACTGCATATTATCAATCTCTTAAAAGTTTATATTGTACCTGGGCTCTTCCTCAACACTCCTTTTAACAGAGAGATGAACACGCCCAACTCAGTGTTGTCAGGTTTGAAATCGTGAATTTCCTTTAATTTTTATAAAATTTCCCTTTTTACATTAAAATTTTCCTGCTTTTTCTCTTCTAAAAAACAATGTAAATATTAAGGTATATTTCATATATAAACTCATTACAAAAACATAAATATTTCTTAAAACCTCGTGAATAGGGCTGGGTGATGTATCAATATATCATAAAAAACCGGTGTGAATTTAACATCGATGTTACAGTGTTTCGACTGACAAAACTACGATTTGCCACCATCGTGACGTATATTGCAACCCACCAAGCCGGGACCTAGCACAGTTGTTCAAGCCAGTTTTTCCAGTCCGAGAGACCCATGAACATTGTCTGGCCATCACTCACACGCACGAGTGCTCTGATGTAGTTTCTCACAGTATCTCGTTCCAGACGCTACATCAGAGATCTGCGCACCAGCTGAGCAATCGTTTATATCGTAGCTTCGTAAGCGACCCCATCACAATGTTTAAACAGGTTTCTTATCGAGCCTCCGTGTGTCAACGATGCTATAAATAGTGTTCACTCTAGGAACTGAAAGGGGCATGGTAATTTTCTGAAAAAGCGCACATTTGCATAAAAAAAGGGGGCGGGGCGCGGGCTCGTTATGTGTGCAAAACGTTGTAAGATCTGGAAAAGGGGCACTTTGTGATGACAACAGGTCATATCTGTTATTATATTTGCACTTTTAAGGTATTAACCTCTTGCAAAGTGCGCATAGTTTACGTGTAATTCATAAATGAAAAAACCATTAGGAAGAACCACTCACTCACCATAAAGATCATGGTAACCTCCAATGACCACACACTTCCAACACGTCATTCATCGTGATGTAACTGGGCTTCCACAGGTTTACAGACTTCTTGCTTACGCTTCTTATTTTCGGGTGTGAAACATCGTTTTTTTTTTTTTTTTTTTGCCTTATAAGATGTTACTATAATGCTTGTCAATTCAATAAAAATCACACATACAACTCATTCATACAATTCAAGTAAAAACTATGTACATAACCTTACATTCACAGGTGATTAAACCTTGGTCAACTCTAATTATCAAACTCCTCCTTCTGTTTCACAACCTCTGCTACTCCCACTGCAAGTGTCACACCCATTCAGCCCCGCACATCCAATCCTCTAGTACTTTCGACAGACCCCTGTCATCTTCAGGAGGCAGGTGTGTCTCACCCGCCCACCACAGCTCAAGTGAGCAGAGCCATCGAGGCCTGGGCTCCAGTCGCTATCTCTGAATCGTTGTGTCTCTGGCGCCATCTATTGTCCCTGCTGCTCTTTTTTCCCTCTTTCTTTTTATGCTGCTGTTCAATTTTTATTAGGGCTCTCCATTGTTATGAGAGTGATTGTATCAAAAAGGAATTCCCCACTAATAAAACTGGAAAAGAATATCTACAAATTTTTGGCACCTATGTTCATGAAGACAAGGTTCACTGTGAAGAATACATACGAATTTATTGAGAAAATTAAAGTAATTAAACAAGATTTAAGTGAATATCATATGGCTAGTATGGATGTGAGAGCTATTTTTCCTAGCACACCAGTACCTCAGGCAATAGAAATAATTATTGAAAAATTATATGTACTACAGACAATGAATGCAATACAAATAGAGGATTTTCAATTTACTTCCGATATTGGAGGTTAATTATTTAACGTGCATTAATGCATTTGCATTTTTGAACTTCACTTTTAGTTGGTAAAGTTCGATGAACACTTACCGCATGTGGGGCTTGGCTTTCAATCCATATTTCCGTTACGTGGATGCGGCACGGGATTTTTTCATTTGGCCACGGGTCTGCTTCTTCTTTTTTTTTTTTTTTTTTTTTTTTTTCTCCGTTGGAATTTATTTTGTCTCATCACCAAATGAGTTTTTCCTTTGCTGCATCCTCATTTACTTCAATATTTATTCATACCCGAGTACTTTCGGTACTACTACTATACCGTCTTCGAGGGGACATTTTGCTCTAACTAGCACGGACCGTGTCAGCTGGGCATTTCGGTGGTTCTCGCGGGCTGCTTCTGTCATCTGCTATCGCTTCTTCTTGGGCGTTGTGGCGCCATCTCTTGTTGGTCAGTGATCCTATGGGGTCACCACTGTCAACTTTATTTGCTGAAATTATAATGAGTGACATTGAGGAAAAAATAATAAGTAAACTCGAGGATCCACCACTGCTATACTGCAGATATGTTGATGACATTTTTCTGTTATCCAGGCTAAAAAATGATGAACTTGAGGACTTGACAAAAAAGTATAGTGAAATTTATCCATCTATTGAACTGACAGTAGAACAAGAACATGACAATACTTTGGCATTTTTGGACGTTTTGATTGTTAAAACAGAGGAGAATATACAATTCAGAGTGCATAGAAAATCTTCATATATCCCAGTACTTATACCATTTCAGTCATCACATCCATTAACACATAAAAGAAATAGTGTTAAAACACTAATTAAAAGAAGTTTAACACATTCAAAAAGGGAACAGTATAGAAAGGAAGAAATTGAATATATTGAAAAAATTGCATATGCTTTTGGATACCCTAAACAGGTATTAAAAAAATGGATTTATGAAGTAACTCAAGGTTACAATAAGGTCAAGACTGATAAAAAACTTGTAAAATATGTGGGAGCAATACCATATATAGAAAATGTTTCAGCAGAAATTAATAAAGTTTGTGGCAAGTATGGCATACAGGTAGGAAATCAGGTACTTTCTGTAAAAAATTTAGTGATTAAAAATGAAAAAATTAGCCAATTAGATAGAGCAGGAATTTATGAAATCCCAATAAACCAGCAACCACCTGTGTCATATATAGGCAGCACCAAGAATAAATTAAAGTATAGATTGAACCAGCATATTAATAATTGGAATAAAAAAGAGGCTAAGACAGCATTGACCCAATACTGTATGGAAAATCAAAAATGTCCAAGGTTTGAAGATATTAAAATTATTAAGAGCTGTAAAAACGAAAAGCAGTTAAGAATTGCAGAATCAGTGTTAATTGAAAAAAACAGATCAAGATTATGCAACATTAATGAGCCAAGTAACCTAAACGAACAATGGAGAGCCCTAATAAAAATTGAACAGCAGCATAAAAAGAAAGAGGGAAAAAAGAGCAGCAGGGACAATAGATGGCGCCAGAGACACAACGATTCAGAGATAGCGACTGGAGCCCAGGCCTCGATGGCTCTGCTCACTTGAGCTGTGGTGGGCGGGTGAGACACACCTGCCTCCTGAAGATGACAGGGGTCTGTCGAAAGTACTAGAGGATTGGATGTGCGGGGCTGAATGGGTGTGACACTTGCAGTGGGAGTAGCAGAGGTTGTGAAACAGAAGGAGGAGTTTGATAATTAGAGTTGACCAAGGTTTAATCACCTGTGAATGTAAGGTTATGTACATAGTTTTTACTTGAATCGTATGAATGAGTTGTATGTGTGATTTTTATTGAATTGACAAGCATTATAGTAACATCTTATAAGGCAAAAGAAAAAAAAAAAAAACGATGTTTCACACCCGAAAATAAGAAGCGTAAGCAAGAAGTCTGTAAACCTGTGGAAGCCCAGTTACATCACGATGAATGACGTGTTGGAAGTGTGTGGTCATTGGAGGTTACCATGATCTTTATGGTGAGTGAGTGGTTCTTCCTAATGGTTTTTTCAGGTCATATCTGGAAGAAACGGCACATTTTTTTCAGAAAAAGGCATTTTATGTATGCATAAGCTCATGGCTTCAGACCCTGCTACCCCACCTACCTGAAATCAACCTTTGACCCTGTTCTCATCCTAAATATAATACCATTACATACAGTAATGAAGTAGGAATATTTTTTTCAACAACAAGCTCTATGGTTTCTGTATTTTTTTTTTTTTTTTGCATTTAATATATTTTTTCATGAAAACCAAAGAATGTAAATTAAAATTGATTTAAATATATTGAAATGGTTTCGTTAACATCATTCATTTACTCAATAAGAATCAGATCTACTTTTTCCGTTACCAGAAGAACGCAAAAATTTTTTAGTTGCCTATTCATGGATAAAAAGTAAAAGTAAATGCTTCTTACCATACTTCTAATCAATGGATTATTACATACATGAAAATGTACATTAAAATTATTTGAAGGTAATTTATTTGAACCAAACGACTGAAATAATAATAAAAAAAAAAAACTTGCTTCCATTTAGTGTTTTGCTGCCTGGGGGGCAGAAGAGTCAGCATTTAATTTGATGGCCAACAAATTATCCTTTGATTTCTAACTGGGCCGCCCTGGTGGCGCAGTGATCTAAGCAATGGCCTCTGATCTCCGAAAGGGGTCCGGGTTCGAATCCTGGTGAGGCATGTATGTTGTGTTTGTATTACAGCACAGGCTCTCTCCCTTCCCTGGTACCAACAACCATAAATTAGGTACGGGCGACTGCTTATAGCCCATTGAGTTGCTCGCAATGGTCGTTAAACCTCCAACCAAAAAAAAAAAAAATTCTAACTGCAGTTGAATTCACTGGTAACCGAGATAAAACCATGAAATTAATCTTTTCTTTTGAACCATCCAGTATTATGCTGCTTCATGAAAACAAACTTCACCCTTCAATTTGATTGCAGTCCGAAAATGATTGTTTTAAGCACAGATGATAATGCTCTGTGATTTTCAGAATTTTGAAATTTTCTTACCGAGCTACGTATTCTTTTTTTGTTATTGTTGTTTACTTTTTCCTCTCATTTCACTTCATGATTATCTTTTTATTTTTTGTTTTTAATATCTTGCGATTAGTGAAAAAGAGAGATGCATTTCGTTAACAATTTTTCCTAACGAAATGCATATTTCTAACAGTCTCTTCAAAACCAACAAATCATTACAGTAAACATTTTGCCCATTCCCCTTTTTCAAACCGTAATTCAATTTTAAAATCGGTACTTAATCAGTCCATGATGGAACTGCTTGTTTTCATGACCCATAAAATTATCATGGCAGAGTGAACAATGCAGTATCGATTTTTTACATTTAATTTCACTTAAAGCATGTTTTCTCAATCTGTAGTAATATTTTTTTGTGTTAAGGGCAGAGCAAAAATATTTTAGTTTTTTAAAACAAAATTAAAGTTCCAAAGACGCTACTGTATGCTCACTGTGCAGAGGAAACGCGACTCAACTGGGAATGAAAGACGGCGACGGAAAGTTCAAGTTCCGATTTTGAACTTAAATTGTTTTGTTAACGAAAGTAATAAAATTATTGTTCTTCTTTTTCTGTTGATAGGCAGGAAGTGACTAATCAATGCAGAATCTTGCATTTTTGGAAAAATTAAAAGCGAGCTGCTAAAATCGGTTTGTGACATCAGAGTTCCAGCTGAAGCTCAGATGTCCATTATCGTTACTTCGTGCTTAAACTTTAATGGAGGAAAAACAATCTCCCCTTTCTTGAAGAGTGAATCTATAAATAGATCATACCCACTTATTTACTGAGCAAAACACTGTTATTTTTTCATGTGTGAGTTGGATGACAGAAAATGCCTTGCAAATTTATAGGAGTCTTTTGAAAAATGCAAATAAATTCTTTAGTAATGAAAAATTAAGTTAACCACCAGACTGTGCGGAGAGACAAATTTTCAAGCCTGGTGAGTAAAGCAACTTTTTCTACCGGCCACTCTGTTTTATCCAGTTGTCATGCGGGTAGTGATGAGCACTAATTTTTATCTTTACTTGGAAACAGTAGTCCTAAATTAGGAAAGGTGATTGTTTATATAGCACTTTGAGTTGCTCGCGGTGGGCATTAAACCCCCAAACGAAAAACAAATGTTGCAATTTCTATGAGATCTCGTTAACTACACTGAAGAGCAATTGAATTAGAGATACCTGTCTAGTAACGTGTAGCACCCCCTTTCGACTTGATGACGGCGGCGATTCGTCTCGGCATGGACTTTTTTTTTTTTTCGATTGGAGGTTTAACGACCACCGTGAGCAACTCAATGGGCTACAAGCAGTCGCCCGTCCCTAATTTAGGGTCACTGGTTCCAGGGAAGGGACAGAGCCAGTGCCGTAAGACAAACACAGCATCCATGCCTCACCGGGATTCGAACCTGGACCCCGTTCGGACGAATGATCAGAGGCCATCGCTTAGACCACTGCACCACCGGGCGGCACGGCATGGACTGGACAAGACACCGGAAGCGTTAGGAAGCCATACCGATTCACGACCCCGGAACAAGCTCCCACAGTTCACGAAGACTTGATGGAGGGGGGTCAGAGCCTCGAACATCTCTCTCTCGATGGCATCCCAGATGTGCTCAATGGGATTGAGGTCAGGCGACCTAGCTGGCCAAGGAAAGCGAGGTCACGTCGGTGGAGTCTTCATCCAACCATTCGGAAATAATTTGGGAGCGATGGCACGGTGCATTGTCTTGTTGCAGGATGAGGTCCCCAGTGGGATTTTGAAGACGCACAAACAGGAGCAAATGGTCGTCCAGGATATCCCGGTAACGTTGACCTGTGAGGGACGATGTCACACGTACCAGGAGTCCCATTTCATTCCATGTAAACAGTCCCCAGACGATAATGCCACCCCCACCAGCTTGAAGAGTACCCTGCTGGCAAGAAGGATCCATCGCTTCATGTGGTTTGCACCGTACTCGTATCCTGCCATCCGCATGTACCAACGTGAATCTCGATTCATTAGTCCAGGCAACATTTTTCCACATGTCTAGGGTCCAGTGGCGATGTTCCTGCGCCCATACTAATCTTTGCATCCTGTGATGTGCGGTCAGCAGCGGTATCCTCGTGGGACGATGGCTTCTGTACCCCACAGCGAGGAGATGGTTTTGGATGGTGTGGCTGCTTACACGTTTTTGTGCACCAGCGTTAAATTGCCGAGTGATTTCTTGCACTGTGGCCCGTCTATCCACTGTTACAATGCGAGCTAGCCAACGATGACCCCGCTCATCCACACGCTGTTGTCCACGGCAGTTAGCCCATGCAGGGATGGTTTTACCGGATTCGATGTACTCACGGTGCACCCATGACACAGTGGCTCGTGAAAATCCCAGTGCCTGCACGACTTCCGAGATGGAGTGACCCATTCGTCTGGCCCCGACAATTTGCCCATAATAAAATGTGTTTAGATCCTTCATCTTACCCATACTGCGTCCGACTCTTACTGATTCCGTCACATCACTCCTTATATTGTTGGATCGCTGCATACGTCATGTTGTTTCCATTTACAGGGCCGCCCACAGCACCACATTTGCTTAACGCCAGCTGTCTCTAATTCAATTGCTCTTCAGTGTATAAGGTTTGCGGATATCTGCACGGAGCAAGACAGTTACACGGGTATGTTTGTAACTGACACTGCGATTATGGGTATGGCAAGCTGTGGAACAGCAAGGGCGATACGAGACTAAGGGCAGGGTAAAAATTAGGGGAGGGCAGCTAGCATTTTACAAGTCCAAAAAGGGGCAGGGGGAATTTTAACATGTCAAAATCGGGCAGGGCACTGTGCCCTGCTAAAACAATCTAGGGGGAACACTAATTAAGAAGTCGCTTGTTCCTTGTGCTGGATTTCAGAAATTCATGCTTAGGATGTATGTGACAGGTTTTCTTGGGGTTTTTTTACGCATTTTCTGCAAAACAGTACAAAGATATTTATGGGTATTTAAAATTATATCTGCAATTCTTCCAGTGTCCGTCATTGCACTTTCACCTTTCGGAGAATCACCCATAGCATCAGGACATAAAAAAATGGCACATGTATAGTACCAGTCAAGTCCAGACCTGAAGAAACAATTATTGATTTGCAAAGGGTGAGGGGATTGAATGATTCCTGAACTGACAGTTGCCACACTTCTTGAATGAATTCTGGCATGAAAATTGGCATACATACAGTATACAACCACAAAAATGTTAAAAGCCCTAAAATATAAATCAGGATCATAAAAGATTGGTAGGCAATGTATGTAACTAACAAACAAATTAAGAAGATGGTAGTATAGAACACGCTAAGTTACGTATAAAAGTTTTAAGGCAAATATATTTCAGCCATTACAATGGCCTTCATCAGTGCGACTATGATTTGTTTCATTGCCAGATTGGAAAGGTAAGTTTTGTAACAATAATTCCGGGTGATGTGATGCAATGAGGGATTTCCAGATGTATGGAACGAAAATGGGGAGCTTAGAGTTGCAATTTTTGGAAAATAAAATTTCCAAACTTTCTCTAAACCTCAGAGCAAACCGATTTTGGAAGGAAGCCAACTTTTTTGTATTGGACCAAATTGGAATAGCAGAAGTGTCAGCCATGGTAAGTTGAGACAAGGGAGAGGAAGGTTTTTCAAATTTCACATCAGATTTGTGTTCCTGAAGTCTTGAGAGAATTTTCCAGAATGAACTTCCAACGTACGCGGTTAATCCAACGTTAGTCTTGATTGATCATTTTCGTTCCATACATCTGGAAATCCCTCATTGCATCACATTACTCGGAGTCAGAATTGTATAAAAATAAAATGTATCTGCATGCACAACCATTAAAACAGAAGACTTGCCGCAAATCACGATAACAATAGAATAAGATAATTTAAAGAAAAATTAATATAACAATAAATAACTATTAGAACATTACAGATTCTAGAGAGGACAAAAGTACATTACAACTAAATGCGTAGAAATGTGTATAAAATGGACCTTAAGGCCAAAAGCTTAAAATATTGAACTATGAACCTCATAAAAACAAGATACTAATTACGGAAAGTTTTTATATCTGGAAAAGCAGTTCCGTTAATGAACCTTCAAAAATTATAAATAGCATTTTGAACAACTGAATTCAAAAATAGTAGACTTATAAAATAGAAAAAGAAAAGATTTTAATTTTATAACTGGCAACTGCAAGAGAAACCTGGCAATAAAATTTAAATTCTTTCTGTGTAATGAACGGAAATTTTGTTACAGTTCCTATATATTAAGAACAGGCCTTGATAAAATCAAGAGGCCAGAAACGTCTGTAAAAACAAAAGAACTCACTACCGGAAGATGTGAAAAATAGTTGAACATTCTCACGTTAAGATAGAATTAAATATATTAATCTGAATAAAGCCTTGAGTAAGTGTTTTAATTTGCTGTAAATAAAATTTTTATTTTTTAATCTACAAGCCAAAACTATCTGCAAAATCTCCTAATAATTTGGAAACTATCTGCATACAGAGTATGCCTGTACATCTATATTCTGTGACTCTGCCCGGAGTTACCGTTACAAAACTTACCTTTCCAATCTGGCAATAAAACAAATCGTAGTCGCACTGATGAAGGCCATAATATGGCTGAAATATATTTGCCTTAAAACTTTTATACGTAACTTAGCGTGTTTTATACTACCATCTTCTTTGGCTACAGTGATGGAAAGTTACAAAATTATTTTTGGAGCAGCAAAATGCATTTTTGGAGCAAGTGAAATACATTTTTGGAGCAACAAAATACATTTTTGGAGCAACAAAATACATTTTTGGAGCAACAAAATACATTTTTGGAGCAACAAAATGTGTTTTTGGAGCAGGTAAAATATTAGTAGATAGAACAAACACTTAAGCAAAAAATGTTTTGAACTAGATGCATCCCACTCAAATTTAAAACATCTTGCATTGAAATACACATACACATATGCAAAGGTTTTAGTTTTCAAATAGATAAAAAAATTTGTAACCATAGCAGGATTCTATTATTAATCATTTATTTCACAAAAAATGTTTAATTTTTTGCTGCTTAAATATTTAATATATATTAATTGCTCACTCCTATTTTTTTCTAATTTTTTAAGATAGTTAGCAACGTTTTGTTTTACTTCTTTTAATAGTACTTGTCTACTTTCCATTGCACTCGTGTTTCTTTTTTTGATGCCACATTCAATGTTCATCTCAACATTGTTTAACATTTTATCAGGGGAATCCAACTGCTGCAAAAGTTCAGCTTCTTCCCCTTTCAAATCATCTTGTGAAAATTCAATTTCTTCTTCTCTTTTTTGCTTATTTTGCTGCATTTTTCCAGCACTAATCTGCTCTTGATATTTTTCCCAGGATTCTTTATAAGCTTTCACAAGTTTTTTTATTACATTAATTTTACTCACATCTTCATTTAGTCTCTTAACATGATCTTTGTGCTTCTTGCTCTCCGCATGACGCCTACAATCAACGTGGTGTCCATGTGTTAAGCCAAAATCACAGCCACATGGCTTACAAAGCGTGAATCGGCAAAACTTTAGATGCTTCATAAGAAGGTCATTCATTACTTATATACCACAATTCACTTGATGATAAGTTTTATCTGACTTTGTTCATTTTGCTTGCATAGCTGTTTCCACTGCTACATTTCATTTCATTTTAATCTAAATTAACCCTTTCCACTCGAATAACTTTTCAACCCATACTCCCCCAGAAGGCGGTTTTTTTTGGGGGGGGGGGGGGTCTGCAGTAGAGGCCCCAACTTAGCAGTGAAAGCTCAGCTTTGGTTCGCCAACCCCGACATACGAGGTATAGAGACATCATCGGCATGGCGGGTGACACCCGACCTATTTGGCGAAAAAGAAATGTATCACAAGCTATAGAGGCATCATCGGCATGGAGGGTGACACCCGACATGCGCGATATTCCGCGAAAAAGAAATGTCTCACAAGCCCTGACACACGAGCTACAGAGGCGTCATGGGCGTGGCGGATGACACCCGATATGCGAGCTATTCGGCGAAAAAGAAATGTCTCACAAGTGCCGTCATGCAAGCTATAGAGGGGTCATCAGCATGGATGGTGACATCCGACACGCGAGATATTCGGCGAAAAAGAAATGTCTCATGAGCGCCGACATGCGAGCTATAGAGGCGTAATCGGCGTGCCACACGCGCTATTCAGCGATTCCTTAACGTTGGGTGTCACCTAACAGTCGAGTGGAAAGGGTTAAAACGTTTGCACCAAAATTTTCACAAGCACAAAGCCACATGTAATCAATGTAGAGTTCGCAAAAGGCGCTGAGCTGAGCTTCCCTTTTGGCTTTTGTGCACGACACTCTCAAATGGCTGTACGGGGAATCACGGGACAAAACTCTGCCTTCATTGGCGGTGGAAGTTAGACCAACGAAGGTGTATATGGATTATCTGTAAATTGCGTTTTTCGACCAAAATACGGTAAAAAACAGAAAATTGCGTGCGGGGATCTTGTATGGGCTTTTCCGTAGTTTCTTGGGCGACTTCCGTAAAACCATAAGATGCAGTGAAAATCCGTACAAACTATGGAAAATCCGTAAAAGTTGGCATTTCTGAATATTTATCAATCCTTTAGAAACAGAACCATCGCATCCTGCCACGAGAGAGCCATTTTCAGTTATCCTCCGTGTCAACGAAATAGCTAGCGACTGACCTTACGCTGTATTTACGTAATCGCACACCTCGCCTGGAACGAAATAACTGTGCCATCCCAAAGAGCAGGAAACAACATATAAACAATCTCAATTGCACAACACTCCGAAACACCAACAAACCATCTGTTTGTTTGTTTGTTTGGAGGTTTAACGACCACCATGAGCAACTCAATGGGCTATAAGCAGTCGCCCGTCCCTAATTTAGGGTCACTGGTTTCAGGGAAGGGAGAGAACCAGTGCCGTAAGACAAACACAACATCTATGCCTCACCGGGATTCGAACCCGGGCCCCTTAACAAACCATCTGTAACAATCTTTATCAGGATTTCATAACGTACAGCATCGTTTCTCCTACATACCATGTGATTACAACAAAACTCCTCCTCCATAGGCTTCACTCACATTGCGAAACCTATTCATCAATTATGTCGAAAAAACAATGAATTAAGATTGGCGGTATGTGTTGATTAAGCGTTGTTATACGTTTAACCAAATTACGCGTAGACCTTAAACAAGTTAGTAAAATCATGCAATGCATTGCTTATGATACGCTTTCCAACATACCAGAAATCATTACTCAAGTTATGAGGATAATGGCTGTTGAATAAATATCGCTCCTATGACCTGACCTTTGACCCTAATTCGATGATATTCAATAGAACCGGTAAAGTATACTTCCGGAACAACATGATAAAGTTTTGGCTCAATCGAAGCATTTTTACGTAAGTTATAACGCAATATCGGGATGAGGGCACAATTTTTTTTATTTTGATATGTTATTTCCAAGTATTGTAATGCTAAGTCATTCAGTTGCACGTTGTCCCAAGTGTTCCAGTCGCTGAACACGTTCATCAACAGTTTCGGTTGCGATTCATTGTGATGAACGGCTTCGAAATTCTTCTAAGCGCTGGTTACGTTCGTTCGGATGATTCAGCTGCAATTCGCTTTCTATTTATTCACAGCATTTGTTCAAGGTTTTCTTCCGATAGATTCATTAAGGGTTATAATAATGCCGGATATTATTTCCATGCTCCTCACCTTAGCTGCTCGGAATGGTCTTTTTGTAGGCTGATCTCCTTCCAATGGAAAGTCATATGTTTCGAGACTGGACTGTGATCGGAAACCATCGGCTCTTGAATATCCAAGCTGTTTCATATTTACTTCTTCCTCTTGTTCTTGTTGCAACAGTGCCGTATTCTTCTTATTCAAGTTGAAACGTCGACGTTTCTTAGGGGATCGACCAGCCATAGTTTTTTATATGGTTTTACCATTCACGTGACACTCTGTTAATAGTAATTAATAGAAATGAACTAATCATATTTTAGCACAGCGGATAAGCTCGTCATCAAGTGACTATTCAAAAATGTAATAAAAAAATGCTGTATTAACAGTTTACGTTTTGGAGGAAAGAAACACACGAAATCAGCGTTCTGCTGCTTATACTGTACTACGGATCAACTCTAAGCAGCTGGCACAACTCACTTTTTGTTCTAGAAGAAAACAGAAGTAATGCGTAATACACACATAACGTGCGACGTAATGAGGCAGATGGGACTCGCGACCATCTGCTCGCGAGAGTGTGACGTCATAAAACTTTAATAGGATCTACACACAACATGTGATGTAATGAGACAGATGGTGTGACCACGCGCCAAAATCTCAATCGCGAGAGCGTGACGTCATAAGATTTCTAAGCATGGGTAACATTAATGGGACAATGCCATGACACTAAAAATGTGGTAACTTGGGGTGGTTATTTAATCCACTAAAAGAATCTTCCCAAAGTCGAGATCAAGCTAAATTGATTTCTAGTACCAGAAAATGGTAGGTTAACGACTTTCATCAAAATCCTTAGAGCAGTTTTCAAAATAAAATTTACATAAATACAAGAATTGCTCCTTTAATAGTATGGGATAAGGGTGATGGAATGGATCCCGATCCTATGACCTGACCTTTGACCCCACTTCACCCATTTTCAATAGGGTCCATTCCCAGGTGGTCCCCTACGACATACTAAAATTTCCTAGAAAGCGAACTATATTTACGCAAGTTATGACGCATAAGGGCAATGGAATGCATCCCGCTCCTATGTCCTAACCTTTGACCCCACTTCACCCATTTTCAATAGGGTTTGTCCCCAGGTTCTCCCCTACCGCATACTAACATTTCATCGAAATCGAACTATATTTACGCAAGTTATGACGCATAAGGGCAATGGAATGGATCCCGTTCCTATGTCGTGACCTTTGACCCCATTTCCCTCATTTTCAGTAGGGTTCGTCCCCAGGTGGTCCCCTACCACATACTAAAATTTCATCAAAATCGAACCATTTTCACACGAGTTATCGTGCGGACAGACAGACAGACGGACGGACAAAGCTGGAGCATATACGCTTCTTCAATCTACGGTTGGAAAGCGTAAAAAAGCATCATTCGATTCGTTGTTTAAAACACCATTTTCTGCCATGAAAACATTTTTTTCGCTCCGCAGTTTTTGCTGTGGATTGCCGTTTCGGGCGCAGTAGGGTGCAAATATTAAACTTTTCCATAATTGGTAGCAGTTTGGTGCAAGATAATGAAATTGGCACAGTTCGGCACAATTGGAGCAAACTTTCCATTACTGTTGGCTATGAAGAGAAAGAAAAATCAAGAAAGATGACACCGAATTTTTGGGTGTAATAAGCACATCTTTTGAATCCATTCTGATGCAAATTAAATTTATCAAAGCTATTCAAAGTCAATGGAACCGGTATGGAAAACAATAGTATTTGACGAAAGAAAGAAGTTTTTCAATCCGGTTTTTAATTCCTCAGATCATGCTGTAAATGGAATCATGAGCTTACGCTCTCTGGTTGCCGACTTGTGCGTTAAGAAAAGCATGAATTTATATGAGAAACATTTCAAACAGGAAACGCTCTCCAACACAGAAAGAATTTTTCAAATCGGCCTCTTAGAAACAGAGATATCGACAAAAATAAGATGTGACTTTATGTCCCCTGGTAGGAAAACCATGCATTATTTTAGGAAGAAAGTATTCTCAAACGTTTTTCCATATGAGCAATATCGGTCCAAGAAAAAAAAACAATTTTGTCGAGTTTTCAGGAGCCCAGATTTTGCTACAAATACATCAGAAGCAGAAATTAACACTTATGCCCCCCCCCCCCCGGTGGCCAAACCATTCTTTACCAAACATTAGAAATTATGTGAAAAATATTTTCCATCAGGTCTTGTATATGATACAGAAAGAATTTTTCAAATCAGAGTTTTAGGAGCAGAAATAACGTCGAAAACACAATTTACCTTTGTGCCCCCTAGCGGAAGATCTATGATTTACTTGAAAATTTTGAATTAATAGGAAAAAATTTTGCATCGAAAACACTATCCAACAAAGAAGGAATTTTTCAAATCGGACTCTTAGAAGTAGAGATATTGACAAAAATAATATATATGTCTATGCCCCCTGGCGTAGAAACCATGCATTATTTCAAGAAGAAAATGTTCCTATAAGTTTCAAATTTACTTCCGATATTGGAGGTTATATTATTTAACGTGCATTAATGCATTTGCATTTTTGAACTTCACTTTTAGTTGGTAAAGTTCGATGAACACTTACAGCACGTGGGGCTTGGCTTTCAATTCATATTTCCGTTATGTGGATGCGGCACGGGGTTTTTCATTTGGCCACGGGTCCGCTTCTTTTTTTTTTTTTTTTTTTTTCCCCGTTGGAATTTATTTTGCCTCATCACCAAATGAGTTTTTTTTCCTTTGCTGCATCCTCATTTACTTCAATATTTATTCATAACCGAGTACTTTCGGTAATACTCCTTTACCGTCTTCGAGGGGACGTTTTGCTCCGACTAGCACGGACCGTGTCAGCTGGGCATTTCGGTGGTTCTCGCGGGCTGCTTCTGTCATCGGCTATCGCTTCTTCTTGGGCGTTGTGGCGCCATCTCTTGTTGGTCAGTGATCTCATTTTTCGAACTTTTTCATTTTTTTGCTCAATTTTAATTAAATTTGAGAAACAGCTGGAGAAATTTAATTAAAATTGAGCAAAAAAATGAAAAAGTTCGAAAAATGAGATCACTGACCAACAAGAGATGGCGCCACAACGCCCAAGAAGAAGCGATAGCCGATGACAGAAGCAGCCCGCAAGAACCACCGAAATGCCCAGCTGACAAGGTCCGTGCTAGTCGGAGCAAAACGTCCCCTCGAAGACGGTAAAAGAGTATTACCGAAAGTACTCGGGTTATGAATAAATATTGAAGTAAATGAGGATGCAGCAAAGGAAAAAAACTCATTTGGTGATGAGGCAAAATAAATTCCAACGGGGAAAAAAAAAAAAAAAAGAAGCAGACCCGTGGCCAAATGAAAACCCCGTGCCGCATCCACATAACGGAAATATGAATTGAAAGCCAAGCCCCACGTGCAGTAAGTGTTCATCGAACTTTACCAACTAAAAGTGAAGTTCAAAAATGCAAATGTTCCTATAAGGTTTGTCTACATGAGTAGTATCGGTCAACAAACTACTTTTTTTTCAATTGAGATTTTAGAAGCTCATATTTTGCTGCAAATACATCAGAAGAGGAAATTAAAACTTACCCCACCTGGTGGCCAAACCATTTTTTACAAAAATTATAAATTATGTACAAAGGATTTCCCATCAGGAGCTGTATCCGGTGCAGAAAGAATTTTTCAAGTCAGAGATTTAGAAGCAGAGATATAGGAGGGAAAGCAATTTACCTTTACACCCCCTAGTGGAAAGTCTAGGAATTACTTGAAAATTTCGAAATTATATGAAAAACATGTTACACTGGAAACACCATCCAACAAAGAAGGAATTTTTCAAATCGGACTCCTAGAAGTAGAGATATTGGCAAAAAGAAGATATACATCTATGCCCCCTGGCGTAGAAACCATGCATTATTTTAAGAAGAAAATGTTTCTAAAAGGTTTGTCGACATGAGTAGCATCGGTCTACAAACAACATTTTTTTCAATCGAGAATTTAGAAGCTCATATTTTGCTGCAAATACATCAGAAGCGGAATTTAAGGTTTACGCACCCTGGTGGCCAAACCATTCTTTTACCAAAATTAGAAATTATGTGCAAACGATTTCCATCAGGAACTGTATCTGGTGCAGAAAGAATTTTTCAAATCGGAGATTTAGAAGCAGAGATATAGGGAGGAATGCAATTTACTTCTACGCCCCCTAGTGGAAAGTCTACGAATTACTTGAAAATTATGAAATTATATGAAAAACTTGTCACACTGAAAACACAATCCAACAAAGAAGGAACTTTTCAAATCGGACTCCTAGAAGTAGAGATATTGACAAAAATAAGATATACATCTACGCCCCCTGGCGAAGAAACTGGGGAATATTTTAAAAAGAAAATATTCCGAAAAGGTTTATCAATGTGAGTGGCATCAGTCCATGAAAGAATTTTTTCAATCGATATTTTAGAAGCTCAGATTTTATGGCAAATACATCAGAAGCAAAAATTAACACTTATGAACCCTGGTGGCCAAAGTATTCTTTACCAAAAAATTTTAAATTACATGCAAAAGATTTTCCATCAAGAGGTGTATCCGCTGAAGAAATTTTGTTTTCAAATCGGAATTTTAGAAGAACAGTTATGGAAAAATGTCATTTACTTTTACGCCCCCAAGCAGAAAATCTATGCGTAATTTGAAAAAGTAACTACACTGGCGAAAAGTGAAAAAAGAACACCAAGAAGGAGACGTCTGATACCAATGAAATTTATACAGCATAATAACGGAATACAGAGGATAACGTGATCAAAACATTATGGCAAAATACAGCTGTATTTGCTGGTAAACTGAAAAATAACATTTCCATGTAACATGGTTAGTACGAGATTGAACCGCCATGAGCTGCGTCACACTGTGCAATTCTGGCATGAAGTCTGTCGTGCAGATGGTTGGTTGGTTGGTTGATGAAGTTTAATGGCGCAAGGGCCATGGTTGGCCAAAGAGCGCCAAACAAAGACATCAAAATGAAACAAAATCAATAAAAAACGTACACAAGGTTAAAAACAGGCTGATGTGGTAAAAATGAAATATGATAGTGAACAAGTTAAAAGCTAGATAAGTTTAAAAAAGTCAATATCTTGTAAAAACGAAAACACTGCTTTCATGTCGCAGGCTTCGCCAATAATGGTTTGCAGCGTAGCTGCTCCTTCGTCCAACAGATGAGAGTAAAAATGACGAAAACGATGATCACAAAACCGAACACAAGTACACAAAACATGAAGGACAGTGAGACGACAGTTTGCACGTCTCACACACCGGGACACTCTCGCCACACAGCAAAAAGCGGTGAGTAAAACGACAGTGCCCAATGCAGAGACGTGCAAGAACAACTTCCTCACGACGGTTCTTCCGCAAACTAGACATCCAAAGTCCGAGCTGTGGTTTGATGGCATAGAGTTTATTGCTGCCCTGCTGAGACCACAGGGACTGCCACTCATCCATAACAAATTTCCGGATCAAACGGCCGATAATCTCGGAAAGACAGTGGCAGCCGAGCTGGCGACATGGAGGAAACAGACCTGGCAGAGAAATCTGCCAGCTCGTTACCCGGATCCCAACATGGCCAGGAACCCAACAGAATCGGACCAGGAATCCAGCATCTTCCAAAGTTCCAAGAAGACGACGGACATCACGGATGACAGGAGAGTCCGTGTCCTCTGGAGAAGATAAAACTTGGATGACGGACTGGGAATCGGAGCAAATCAAAGCGCGACGATGAGATCTAGACTGTATGTGACACAAAGCGAGGTGTACCGCACGCATCTCTGCCGAAAAGACGGTGGATTCAGGCGGAAGCCTCTCAGCATGGGAGGCATCGCCACACACGAATGCGGATCCAACAACCTCACCGGATTTCGACCCGTCAGTAAATACAGGCACGAAATCCGGGAAGAGAGACAGTATCTCGGCAAAGAGCTGCTGGTACACCAGAGCAGGAGTGGAAGACTTTGGCCACACACAAAGGGAAAGGTCAGCCGTTGCTTGAACCGGCTGCCAAGGCGGTTCATTGTAGAACCGGGTCAAACCAATCCTTGACAAGTCTAGACCAGCATCGCGCACCAAGGTCGACAACCGAATCCCAAACGTCGGAACACAGGAAGGCCGGTGTGAGAATAGGCGGACACATTGTGGTTGGAAAATGGAACCATGCAGTGGATGATCAGGAAGAGACTTCAACTTGGTGAAGAATTGAAGAGACAGCTGCTTACGTCGGATGCACAACAGCGGTTTGTGGGAATCGACATACAGGCTATGCACGGGAGAGGTACGGAAAGCACCAGTGCATAGCCGCAGAGCCTGGTGATGGACAGGATCCAGAGGCCACAACACGGAAGGACGTGCCGAACCGTACGTTATGCAACCGAAGTCTAACTTTGACCGAATCAGAGAATGGTAAATGCGAAGCATTGAGCACCTGTCAGCTCCCCAAGATGTTCGAGAGAGGACCTTCAGGATACTCAAGGACTTCGTGCACTTCACCTTTAAAGACTGGATGTGAGGTCGGAAGGTGAGTGCTCGGTCAAATGTTAGCCCAAGGAACATGACTTCTGACACCACAGGGATGGTAGAACACCCCAGACGGAGGTTAGGGTCCGGGTGAAGACCCCGTTTGCGGCAAAAATGCACGCAAACGGTCTTCTGGGTCGAGAAGCCAAATCCATTGTGGGAGGCCCAGGTAGAGATCTTATTAATGGCCGATTGCAGCTGCCGCTCAATGGTGCGCATGTTGACAGATGCGCAAGAGATCTGCAGATCATCCACGTACATGGAGCCACGAACCGACGGAGGAAGTAGAGTGAAAATATGATTTACACGAAGGATGAACAATGTCACAGAAAGAATGGAGCCTTGAGGGACACCCTGCTCTTGTGGGTATAACGCAGAGAGGGTCGATCCGACGCGCACGCGGAACATCCGGTTCTGGAGAAATCCGGCAATGAAGGAAGGTTGGCAAATTTCCCCGCAATCCGCAGTCACGCAGATCACGGAGAATGCCGTATCTCCAGGTTCGATCGTAAGCTTTTTCCATGTCGAAGAACACGGAGACCATGTGCTGAAGCCGGACAAATGCCTCCCGGACAGATGTCTCAAGGCGAAGATGATGATCCGAGGTGGAACGGAATTTCCGAAATCCACTCAGATGAGGTGAAAGAAGGTGACGTGATTCCAAATTAAAAACCAAACGAAAATTGATGATGCGCTCTAGTACTTTGCAAAGGCAGCTCGTCATAGCAATTGGTCGGTAGTTCAAAGGGTTTGCGGGATCTTTACCAGGTTTGAGAACAGGAACGACAATGGCAGTGCGCCAAGATTCGGGAAAGTCACGCTCGTGCCAGATCCTGTTAAACAGGACCAGCAGACATTCAAGAGAGGACGGAGAAAGGTGCTTCAGCATTTCATAATGGATGTTATCCGGTCCGACAGATGTTCGGCCAGACCGATTCAGGGCAATCTTCAGTTCGACGGCAGTCAGCGGGCTGTTATAATCGGCAGCGGAAAACGGTCCAAAGGAAACCTTGGACCGTTCAAGCCGCGGCTGTACCTGCCGGAACGAAGCAGCGTAATTGCGGCTGCTGGACACCGAAGAAAATGTGGCGCCCAGACAGTCAGCAATGCCCTGAGCGTCAGCAACCGTTCCTCCACCACTCTCAAGAATGGAGATTTCCCCAGAAGGGTACTTACCCCGAATCTTGCGGATCCTGTCCCAAACGATCTTAGAGCTGGTAGTGGTGTTAATCCCTGATACGTATCGTATCCAAGATTCCCGTTGGCTACAACGACGTACCAAACGCGCGTAAGATTTGGCTCTCTTGAAAGCAAGTAGGTTCGCGTCGGTGGGGTACCGACGAAACCTACCCCAAGCCCGATGTTGGGCCTGACGAGCTGCCTTGCAAGTGGAATTCCACCAAGGTCGCGGACAACGTGGAAGTTTAGTAGAAGACTGAGGGATGGTAAAGTCTGCCACGTGCACAATACAATCCGTTACCGCCGCAACAGCTGCATCGATCGTACCCGAGGTCACCATGACTGGAGTAATGATCGCTGAAGCCGTGAATGAGTCCCACTTGGCTCGATCGATAACCCATCTAGCAGGGCGAGTAGGATGACGGTACCCGTCACCTGCTAGACGGAGAAAGATGGGAAAATGAACACTGCCAAGGGGATCATCAGACAAGCTCCAGGACCAGTCAGGATATAACGATGGCGAACTCAAGGACAGATCAATGGCTGAGTACAAGCGGGTGGGTTCATGAAAATAAGTGACTGCCCCGGTGTTGTGGAGACAGAGGGACGTGTTGGAGAGAAGGGACTCAACAACACGGCCCCTGGAGTCACGAGTGGCAGAGCCCCACAACGGATTGTGTGCATTGAAATCTCCTAAGATGAAGAAAGGAGGCGGCAGCTGGTCGACTAAATCTTCCAGATCCGAAAGGCTCACTGCTGCATTTGGCGGCATGTAAATGGAACACACTGTGAACAGTGTGTTCACAGACAGTCTCACTGCCACTGCCTGCAAAGATGTCCGAAGGACAACTGCAGTGACAGGAATACCATGAGGAACAACAACGGCCACTCCTCCGCAGGCGATGACACCTTCCTCATGATCTTTGCGGAAAATGGAATATCTGCGCAGCGGAAAAGTGTCCGGTGTTCGAAGCTTTGTCTCCTGGAGGCAAACGCACACAGGTGTGTGCGAAGACAGTAAGCCTTTCAGATCATCAATTCTGGGTCGCAGACCTCGGCAATTCCACTGAACGAGCATAGTCATAATGAAAAATAAAAGGAAAGGATGAAAAACGAAAATGACAGACGACTAGAATGTCTCCGAGTCGTCCATCAGCTCCAGACCATCTGCAATGTCCGGAGGCAACACAGGGCTGTGCTTACTCACACAGGGCTGTGCTTACTCACACAGGGCTGCGTTACCGGGGGTTTTTGTGGTTTTACCCCGCTCTGTTTCGAGGGGGACGATCCTGGTTTTACCTTTGCCGGCTTCTTCTTAGATGCGCCCTGGGACTGGGTCCCAGTGCTGGCAGAGGATGTTGTCTGCACAGAGGATGTTTTAGGCGTCGATGTTGATGGCGCCTTGGATTCAATGCGGCGAGACTTCAGTGCCTCCAATCCGGCAGCAACGATGTCCTCAAAATCATAAGGACACCGCGCTGGGAAGGTCACTTCAGTCTGCACCGCAACAGTAGCCTTCTGGACCACAACCGATGCATAGGAGCGCCGGCCTGTTGGTAGAGGAGCTATCTGCCGTCTGGCTTCAGGATAAGACAGATGTTCTGTCGTCTTCAGGCGTTGGATAGCCTGCTCCTCGATCCACTTTGGGCACTGCTTAGAAGAAGCCGGGTGAGAACCCTCGCAATTGACACAATGATCCGCCTCAGCGGAGCAGTCCGCCAAAGAGTGTTCTGGCGACCCACAGCGTCCACACTTCGCTACATTACGGCAAGACTGCTGGGAGTGACCGTAATGCTGGCACTTGAAACATCTCAAGGGGTTCGGAATGTATGGTCGAACATCGAGCCGCAAGTACCCCGCCTTGATGGAAGTCGGCAGGGTAGGGGAGTCAAATGTGAGCACGATGTTCCGGGAGGGAATAGACTTCCCATCCCGCCGGAAAAGAATGCGGCGAACCCCAGTGACATGTTGTTCCCCAAGTTCTTCCAGCAATTCCTCATCGCTGCATTCCAGCAGGTCGCGGGAGTTGATAACACCGCGAGAGGAATTGAGGTAACCATGGGGAGATATTTGGACTGGAACGTCCAGCAGAACGGTCGTCCCCAGCAAGGTGGCACTGTGACGAGGATTGGAAGTCTCCACAAGAAGATCCCCTGACGGGAGCTTCTTGACACTCTTTGGTGAGCCCGCAACGGTCTGAAGAGCCTTATTAATCCAGAAAGGACTCTTCGAACCGAGGGATTGTGCTGGATCAACAGAATGAATAAGAAGAAACAGAGCATTGCAGTTGGAACTGAGTAGTTTCTTAGTGGAGGAGGGCGACCCTTCCTCCACACGGCGCTTCAAAGGAACAGCATGGGAAACACTTTTGTTTGCCATTAAGAAGAGAAAAGATTCGTCCGCCGACCTCCCCACCCACTACCGAGCCCAACGAGGGAGAGCCGGAGGTCCGCAAGCCCAAGAGGATGCAGGACACGGCTCTAGGGATAGTCAGCGGATATAGCAAGTTGGTAGGGCAGACACACGCTCAGCGTGCACCCAGACTTTCCCGTGTCCGGAGAACACCCCTTTGGCATGCCCACCCTACCCCCAACTCACCCAGCCGAACAGAACGACAAGCCGCTAGAAGTCTAAACGCAACTCGGCCACAGACTTCCTGACCAGGAGTGGGTTAGCTCCCAGCCTCCCGTTTAGGGTGAAGCAGAGGGCAAAGAGGAGTGTTGGCATCTGGAGACACTACAACCCGGCCCCCAAATACCTCAGCCTCCAGCATCCTCATTTCCACCGGTACAGGTCACCGCACACGGCAAACATGCAGGTAGGTCTAAGCTAACCAGCTCCGGAAAAACAGAAAACGTAACATAAAAAAGAAAAGACAGGGAAGAGAACGAGGAACAAAACCCGGAGCTGGCGCCTCATCACAACCTCAGCAGCCTACAACTGAGGCGGGTACATGTCATTAAAAGAACTTAAGACGAAAAAAGCAAAACAAAAAGAGAAAATCGGCTCGGGTTGTGGGGACGCCATCCCCCATCAGCTGGATGAACAGCTGTCCCTTCGGTGATGTTATCGTTCAAGAGTAAACGAAAAGTACTCCGTCACAAGGTGAGCTTGGGCCGTGGGGGCGCCGCTCCCCAAATAACTGGTAAACCAGTTATCCCCGTGCAGGAGAGTCGTGCAGATGTTGAATGTAAGTTTGGGGTATTGACTTCCAAGCATAATCAACCTGGACGCGTAAATCGGGGATGGTCGTTGTCCCATAAAATCCCCCACGTGGTCAATGGGGGACAAATTCGGTGAACGTGCAGGCCATGGAAGTTGTCTCACACCCTGAAGTGCATGTTGCGTTGCACGTGCCGTGTGTGGGCATGCGTTATCTTGCTGGAAAACACCACGATGGACCGACCTTACAAATGGCACAACAACGGGCTGAATGATGTTGTTGATGTAGGAGGTGCTGTTTAACGTACCCGGTACAAACACTAGTTGTGTACGGGAGCGATAGCTGATCGCTTCCCACACCAGGAGACCAGGTGTAGGCCCTGTGTGTCGTTGGCAGATGCAAGAAGGGTGGAGACGCTCTCTTGTGCGTCTGCGAACATGCATACGGCCATCGGAGGCTCCCAAGCAGAATCTGCTTTCATCGCTGAACACGACAGATCGCCATTGCGTTCTCCAGTGCAGACGTTCCTGACGGTGGACTAGAGTCAGAGGGTTCACATGCAAGAGGCACACGTGCACGTAGTCCTGTATCTAGTAAATGGTTGCGGATTGTTTGAACTGTCACCTCAGGTGCAACGGCAGCTCGGATTTGCGTTGCAGTGGATGTTCTGCTTGACAACGCCGCTCTTCTTATGCGTCTATCGGTCCGCTCATCAGTCCGTCTGTGACTCCCGGTTCCACGTCTTCTCGTGTGGGAATGTTCCTTGGACCATCTACGCCACCATCGTACCACCACCGATACTTCCCGTCCAATTCGCTCCGCAATACGACAATACGAGCACCCGGCCTCGAGGAGTCTGACTAGACGACCTCGCTCAAAGTCCGATAACTGCTGAAATTGTACACGTCTTCCATGTCCAGGCATTGCAGCTTCTTCAGGGTCTTCGCACGTGTCCGTACGTCAACAACTGATTACATTCATTTCGCCGTACTCCTTAAATACGACCGACGATAATTTGCATATTATGCCATGCTCTGGCGTAAGCCCTCACCGGTTGGTCCTGAAATTAACATCACACCTACGTAAACTCCACCCCATTAACATATGTAAATTTCATGATCGTCCGCCAATTCCTTCTTGGTGTTCTTTTTTCACTTTCCGGCAGTGTATATCTAAAATACTCTTCGACATAAATGGAATCGAAAGGTAAAATAATTTTTTCAATCGGATGTTTAGAAGCAAATATGTGGAATAAAACATATTTTTTAATCAGACATCATCTGCATTTACGCCCTCTAGCGACAAAATTGTACATAGTAAAAAAAAACGAAATGAAGGATCATTCGCATATTTCAAGCTTCCGATTGCAAAAAGAATTTCTCAAATCGAATTAATAGTTGCAGAGATATCGTGGGTACAGACGGACGGACAAACCGGTAAATAAGCACGATCTTTTTTTTACAAAAGACGTGCTAAAAAAGGCCTAACCCCATGTATAAGTGCAGTACACGTTGAGTAGACAGACACAAAAATATTACATTTTCAATTTTTTTAATCAGGCCTAGGCTAGGCACAAAAAAAAAAAAATCCTATCAGCAGGCTTGGGCACTTTCCCATGGAATTTCGTCCTGGAAATTGGTACAAATACAGCAGCATTCGAATTACCCGGTGGTCCACTGGCCATTGGCCAGTAAAAATTCCGTCGGACCACTGAACTGTTGATTTTACTAGCCCGAATGGCCAGCAAGTTTTTTTTTGTTTTTGTTTTTTCTAATTTGTCACAAGTTAAAAAATGAATTTCTATTTCTTTTACCTTGCTGTATGGTTTTTTTTTTTTTTTTTAGGCTGCAAACTGATATGTTCAAAAACAAATATTGGAGATAATTCCATTGAAAGTGATACATTATTCTCTATATATATTGTATATGTCTTTAGGTTTATTATTATTATTTTGTTTTATGGACCAGTGGACATTTTGGTGGACCAGTAATTTGCGAATTCTACAGATTTATTCCTACTTCTAACACTGTGTAGTAATCGTGTAGTAGACAGATACATTGATGTTAGTTACATTCTCAAAAGTTTTAATCAGGCCAATGCTACACATTAGCCTGATTAAAACTTTCACAATATCTAAGCCTGCTGTTAAGCCAAGGTCTAATAGCAGGATTAGATATTTCCTGATAGAATTTAGCCATGAAAATCTAAGTGTGAAATAAATGGATACAATAATGTTACATTTCCAAAAAAATTATTCAAGCCTAAGGACAGGCCCAAAAGAAAAGGGGGGGGGCTATCTGCAGGCTTGAACACTTTCCCATGGAATTTGGCCCTCAAAATCGGAACAAATTTACTAAACGTGAAGCAAACTACATGATAATGTTATATTCTGAAAAAAAAATTAACTAGTTTTAAGTTAGGCATAAAAGCCCAACAGTGGGCTTGGATACTTCCTGATGGAGTTTTGCCATGAAAGTTGATACAAATATGCTGTGCATGAAGTAGACAAACACAAAAATATTACATCTTGAAAGTTTTTTTTATCAGGTCTAAACTAAGCATGCACGCGTGCACGTGCATGCACACACACACACACACACACAGGGCCGTGGAGAGCGAACTCTGAGGCCCCAGTGCAATAAAATCCCCGGGCTCCCCATCTCGGCTCCTCCACTAACCACATAATCCATATTTCCGTTTCCTTACCTACCCCCATTGGCGCAATTGGATTGTGAAGGGGGAGGGGACACCAACACAAAACACACACACATAAAAAAAGGAAAACAGGCTTTTTTTATTATTGCAATATTTTTAATCTTTTTACTAAGAACTCGCTGAAAATTTTATATCTTCCATTTTATAGAAATGTCTGGTTTAAGTCAACAGCTAATCAATTCACAGTCCATATGCGTATTGCAATCCCTTTTTTAAATATCCTTTCAACAATTTCTTCCTTAGATAACTTTTGAGTAATAGAGATGAGCAGAGTTGTATACAAATAAAATATATCTGCGTACCCAACCACTGAAGCAGAAATCTTGCTGCAAACCGGCGAATCACGATAACAATAGAAAAAGATAATTTAAAGAAAAATTAATAAAAAAATAATTATTAGAACATTACAGATTCCAATTAAAACAAAGTAAGTACATTACAATTGAATGTGCAGCCATGTGTGTGAAATATACCTCTACAGTAAAATATTAAAATATTGAACCATGAACCTCATACAAACAAGACTAAAGAAAAGTATTTATATTCAGAAAAACAGTTCCATAAAGAATTTCAAAAGTTATAAATAGCATTTTCAACAATTTAATTAAAAATAGTAAACTTACAAAATACTTAAGAAAAAGATTTTAATTTAATAACTGGCAACTGCAAGAGGAACCTAGCAATAAAATCAGAATTCTTTCTGTGTCAAAAAAAAAAAACTTTTGATATAGTTCCTATACATTCAGAACAGGCCTTGATAAAATCTAGAGGCTAGAAATGACTGCAAAAACAAAAGAACTCAGAAGATGTGAAAAATAATTGAAAGTTCAAATTAAAATAGAATAAAGTATATCAATCTGAGTAAAGCATTGAGTAAGTGTTTTAATTGCTGTAAATAAAATTTCATTTTTTTCAATCAACAAGCAAAAACTATCTGCAAAGCCTGCTAATAATTTGGAAACTATCTGCGTATGGCGTACGCGTGTATGTTCTGCTACTCTGGAGATGAGCAGAGTGATCCAACAAGTTTTATGGGAGGGGAATGATCTCATAATTTTATTTTATGGGGTTTTTAACTAGTGTTTTTAAAACAAAAATCAATTTTAGAAACACTTACTTGGCTCGGCTGTTAGTGTTAACTGCAGTGCAGTTACTAATTTTACAGGTTTGTGGTTTCGTTGAGTTCTGTATATATCACCATTTCCCAAACACTCAACTGTGCTCTTCATTCTTTTCAGAGAATATTTTCATTATTTCATTAATGTTCACAGTATGAAGTACTTCTTCATGTACATGGCAAATAGCTATGGCATTCAGTCGCTGTTGGGACATTGTGCTTCTCAGGTAGGTCTTTAGTCTTCTTAAAGCACTAAAGCTTCTTTCAACTTCACATGTAGATAGTCAGTAGGAGACTAATTAAATGAATGACTTCGCTGAATAACCTTTTTACTTCAGGTAGCATGTACTTAATAATCTGGACAGCCTCAGCTGTTGTTGAGTATTTACAATGCTGACAGAACATAGCAAGTTGAGCTATAAGAAAACTTTTGTCAAACTCTGGACATGAAGCTACGCTCTGATGTGTCACACCTTTCAACAGACAATCTTCCAGATCTCCATATTTAATGAACCCCTTTTGGTGGAACTGTGCAATAAGTTGCATGGTTGCTGTGTCCAAAATAAACTGTATTTTGTAATATTCAAAAGAATTCATGAAATCGTTATCACACACGCAAGTCACGTTGAAAAATTATGAGCGGGACGTTTCGATAGCGACTTCTACCTTCATCAGCCGTGGAATGAGACATGTGGTAAAAGCATCAGTTGTTGCCAGATTTCAAAATCGCTTTCCAAATAATAGGGATGTTAAAAGGTGCGTCAGTATTGCAGGTGTTAGGGGTAAGGTAGATTTCAATGCTTTCGCAGTATCTGAGGGCATGCCGATTGCTGAACAGGGTGATTCGCTTAACATTGTGCCAATCGGGAGCTGTGGAGGTATCGCTGATGGTTAAAATTGAAAGGGAGGTGGAAGGGCTACCTTTCTTAACATCAGCGATATGCTCCATCAAACACCTGTTTATGCTGCGGTAAGTACTACCAATATAGTGGGTAACGCCTGTGGAAGTGTTGATAGGGGTAAAGTAGACACCTTGTAAATCTAGGGGTTTATTGAGATCTCTGTCCTTAAGGATGAGTTTATTTGTCCTTAAGGATAATGTTTTGTGTGTTAAGTGTTTTCCTGCCAATTCTTCTCACTGTGATTTGTAATATTCCTCGGGATTTTTAGCTATGCAATTTTCTGCATTTCCGCAGAAGCGCTTCGGGTGATTTCTGGGCCTTGGTAATTCAAAGGGATCCAGATTCTTCGAATCAATAATATTCATTGCTCTCTCGAACACAATTTTAAAAAAAATCATTTCTTTTACGTTCCAGCGTAGCTTTAACAATTTCTACTGATTTAATCATGCCAGATACCATTTGGGTTTAGCTTTGTAAGGATTTATTCAGTACTTGCAGCGACTACAGTATTTCTTCTGCAAAACACATACCAACAGCTGAAGATCCCTTTCTAAGTCTCTCTAAAAGGCCTGATGCTCGCACGTGGTGGTGATTGGCCATTTCCTCCAAAGCATTTAACACTAATTCATACTGAGTAAGAATTGCCTGGACTGCTACCAAACAAACAGTCCAACGTGTCGGGCAGAGAGGTTTTAGTGTAGTGAATGAACCGGAATTGCTTATGGCAATGCTTTCAAATAAAACTCTAAATTTTCCACTTTGCCCAAATAAAACACCTATTTCATTAACTAACTCTAAAGAGGATTTTAATACAGGGCAGCTCAAGCAAACAGCCTCAGTAACAAGATTGCAGCAGTGGGCTCCACAAAGTGAACAAATAGCGCCAGTAGCTGTATGTCTGATATAATTCCTTGTGTAAAGTTATATTCTCCACACATCTTTGCAGCACCGTCATAAGTTTGCCCCCTTAACAGATTTATTGGCAGTTGCAACCGACGAAGAACATAGAGAATAATTTCACTCAATTTTTTTTCACATTGTTTCTTCCACCAGGTAAAATCCAATAAATTCCTCTCTTGCTGTTAGGTTTTTATCAACGTATCTAATACAAATCGACTGCTGATCTTTCTTAGTAATGTCAAGCGTGCGGTCTACAATAATGGATAATATAGGATAAACTTGACCATTGATTTCTGAACAGATTTTACATATTATTTGGCCAGCAAACATTTCCAAAATTTTGTTTTGAATTTCTCAGCTGATAAAATTTTTTTACGACACATCCATTCTTTTAGTTCAGAGAGACACCTCAATTCTAGAAGTTTTATGAAATTCCCTTCATCATGTCTATGACCTCGAATCACTAAACCTTGTCTGAAGAAATATTTTAAGTTCAACACTACCTTTTCTAGGCAAACACGGGCTTTTTGCTACTGTTGTTTAGATTGAGTGGATAATTGGGATTCAATCGGTTCTGATTGTGCAGATGCTTTAGTTGCAAAACACAAAATTTATGTGCTTTACTTCCTTCGTGGTCGTGGAATTTTTCCGATAGCTTTTTTCCAATAACTAAAACAAGATGTCCTGAAAGTGGTTTCTTGTGACTTGGGTCAAGAAGAGCATTAAGATTGTTTTCACAAAGTTTTGCACAGAAATTGCACACACCACCATGGTTTTGAATTGAGTGCAACCACGGAAATTTTACATACCAATGGTTTTGAAAAGTCAAAACTCTGTTCTTCAACATTTGGACATTATCCCTATAGCATCAAGCATTCATGGTTCTCCTTGGAAGCATATGGAGGTCAGTGCATTCACCTGATGAAATGCCACCAAAAAATCAGCATGCTACCACCACCGTGCATGTTCCCTTTCATGGGTCATTGAGGGATAGTTGTGTAATCCTCATTCTTTACAAGGCAAATCTGGACTCATCTGTGAAGAGTAATGATCTATATTGGTTTTAGTCCAATTCAATTCAAATGTTCCTACTTGTGACAGGGAGTAAGGAGCATGCAGAGTGCTAGTCACATAGCATAAAGACCTCTTTAGTGAAGCCTTCTGCACGCAATGGAAGCAGACACCATTCCTGTAGTCACAGCAAGGGCAGATGGCAGCTGTGTCACTGTACAATCTGTCCTGTTTCTCCATGCAGTTAATCAAAAATAATGGTCATTTAGGAATACACTATTCCTTGGCCTTCCATCACTGTACCTTTGGAAAGCTGACTGTGTATTTTGAAATTGGTTCCACAGTCTGTGGGATATAGGACTTTCATGCAGCCATCTTGCAACTTTACCTGACTTTGGCCTACCTCTAGTCCTACGACTACTCCAGGCATGAAAGTCGCCATGGCAGAAAAAAGCTGAACTTTTCCCACATAGGAATATGCAAAAATAATTAACTTTTCAGCATTTATTAACTACCTTAAGCACCATATACACATATATAAAAGCCATAAAATTGCCTAAAATTTCTTTAAGAACGAGTAAGAATTTTATTTTAGTCAATGTGCTTACACCAAACCAATAATGTCAATCCTATATTTATACCGATCTAATTTGTTTTATTGCAATCATTGCATTTCTGCATCAATCTCAGGAACTCCCCAGATGACTTTCAAAAAGGCAGAATTCCGCCTTTTGGTGGAACTCTTTCACCCCTGGGCTGCTCTCTACCACAGCTCATCTATTAAATATCTTGGAGCCATTTGCATTACAACAAACCTGCTATCTTAATATCTTATCTTTAAAATCTACAAACAATGTAGCACACACCTCTGCAACTGTCCCTTTAATTCTGTGGCTCATTTGCATAAACCTGCTACTCATTTGCATACAATATTCTGACTCCACATTAAATTTCACATCATATATCCAGTTTGTGCATTTCCAACTCTCCTTTTACAAACAAAAATGTAATTCAATTTTTCTGGTTTTTTTCCTTAATTTATGGAAACTAGTGTCTGAGAAAGATTGGCTTACCATGGAGATTAAAAACAATCAAGTTACTTAACAACATGACTTTGAATGTTTTCAGGCACCTTGGAGGCGTAGTGGTCTCAGTGCTGGCATCTGTCTCAGTGGGGCCTGGGGCTTATTCTATGACACTGACTCCCTCCTCCACAGAACCCCAATACAGGACGGATGACTGCCCACAACCCTTTCAGTTGCTCATGGTGGTAGTTAACCCGCCACCTCCCAAAGAAATGTATTCAATTGCAGCTCCATCACCCCTAGTGGGTCAGCACATTGGGCAGCCATCCCATCAGATATCGGTAAACCTTCCAAATGTGGCCCAGAAATAGTTTTCTGAAGTGACGATAGATGGCGACAAGTTATTGCTACATCGTAAAGCGTTATGTTACGTTGTAAAAGTGGCAAAGGAAGTGAATAATATGGATTAAAGGTGGCCCTTAAAATGAACTTTATGAATGTACATTGTGGCATATGTGTGAAATATTCATTATGACGGAAGAATAAGTTTTCCTCACGAATATGAAACTGTCTACCTAGCAGAATAAAAGCAAGAAAAGTTTTATCTGCCAGGGAAGAATGCCTGATTGCACGAATCAGGACTTCAAAGCAATGTTCCGAGGAAATACTGCAATTCCGTTGGAATAAATATTTTATAATATGGTCTGCCAAGTACATTTTGTGGTTGCCCTGTGTTAATTTATGTTTTAGGGGATGCCAATTGCTCTCTACTCCTTGTGTATGCACTCCTGTGATGGGATCAATGAAGTTGAGGAAGTGGTTGACCGTTAAATGAGCGTAGCTACAGGTTTGGAGATTGTGATATGCAGCCCACCGGTCCGTCCTAATGGTTCTTCCTGGCTCGACATGTTTGATGATGAGGGGCAGCAATGTATCTGCAGATCTGTTATCAGGACAGATCTCCACCCTGAACCGCTTGGTATCTCTTTCAAAGATACCAAGAATCCAGGTGCCTTGGACGAGGTGATAAGAGAGGAGAGGTGAAGTGCTACCGCAGCGCCATCTATCGGAGCGGGCCACTTTTGGAAGGTTAGCCCAGATAGGCACAGAACTTCACAATTTTCCATGGGCAAATGCTCAGAAATTGTACAAAATATCTTGTTGGACATACTGGTTGATAGGGATAGCCTTCTGACTATCAGCGTATCAAGTAGTTCTTTAGATTTCATACGAATTTTTGTTAGAACCAAAGTGCTACGTAGAATTCTGTAAAGAATAGTACATTTGTTTTATATAATGAATGAATAATAAATAACATACCCATTTCTAATTTCTTTGCACCATTAAAGAAACTACGCTGATTTATGTACATATCTTGCGAATTTCTGTTTGAATAATGTAATGAAATTAATAGGTAGAATTTTGTAAAGAATAAAATTTGTTTTGCACAGATGAAATGTTGAATAAACAACACATTTCTAGTTCCTTTACCTTCTTAACGGAAATACTTGAACTACTTGATGCGTTGATAATCGGAAGGCTAGAAAAGGAAGAAAACCATAAGTATTAAAACAGGTAAAGTTATTTCCAAATGTCTGATACTATAAAAGAGGATGTCTCACTTGGGAAAGTAGCTGCACTTTTCCTTCGCTTAATTCGTATATTTGAAATGCTCCAGTTCCTCGTGGATGACTACCTAACGTAACAAATTTAGCACTATAAGGAATCCATTTGGAGTCAAATACAGTATAATTAACAGACTGCTGACTATGTACAATAATTTGCGGTTTCTCCATCTTTCGAAAATCCCAATGTTGTTGTTTACTATGATAATGTGCAAACACGGTTCGGTTTTACTATCGATAAACTGCAATCGAACGGAACAGCGTTTCGATAGAAATATTATAATTTTTTTAACTCCCAAAGTTTTGTTAAATATAAAAATAAACAGAAGTATTAACTTAATTTGTTTGTTTGTTTAGGGATTTAACGACCACCGTGAGCAACTCAATGGGCAGTCTAAGGTGAACAGACGTCCTCGTTTTGTGAAAAGAGTCCTCAATTTTCATGCTTCCTCCACAATTCGGTTAAAACTAATTGAGGACATCAAAAGTCCTTAATTTCTTATTTTTTGTTCTCAATTATTGAAATTTCCCGAAATAATCGAAATAGGAAGAATGTGATGAACATAGATCGTAGAACTCAATTGAATCTACCAGAGCAACCAAATTTGGCGTCAATTTCTTATTTAATTGCAAGAAAATAGATTCTTAAAGATATGGAACTATTTTCTGAAGCAGACGAATTATCCCTTGAATTTAGAAATTATGCTATATTAATGGGAGACATGCTAAATCATCGAACTAGGTCATCCCGGTCAAGGAGGTTAGAATAAATGAAGTTCGGATGACGTCACTAACTTAAAGCACTTTGAGCAGACGAATTTAATGCTCAAACGTCTCACCAACATGGCGGCAGAGACTGTGATTGGCTGCGACCAACTTCCTTGGCTGCGACCAAGGACGTTAGAAATAAGAGGAGGTGGCAACAGCAACTCTCCCTGTGCTTCTGGCGTGACGCCACTTTTTATCAGCTGACTACGGCAATGCGCTCAATCTGAGAATCTCCTGTATATCTCTATAGGGAAATCGCGATTTTGAACGGATTTTTCGGACCCTTGCTCTATCCATACAGGCATGAAAAAAATTGAGGCTGAAATATTCATACCCAAGATAAAAAAATTCCAGAAAAAACAGGAAAATATGTGTTGGTATTTCTTTAAAAAATTGAACAAAATAATGATTTGTTGGGCGGAAGTGCATAGTGCGCATGGTACTTGTATACTGCCCATGTGCAAGATAACCATGTTTAAAATATAACCAAAAGCCTAATGTTAAAAAATAAGAAGTCCGAAATATTCTGCCGCCCCGGTAGCGCAGTGGTCTAAGGCGCTGGCCTCTGATCATTCGTCCGTAAGGGGTCCGAGTTCGAATCCCGGTCAGGCATGGATGTTGTGTTTGTCTTACGGCACTGGCTCTCTCCCTTCCCTGGAACCAGTGACCCTAGATAAAGGACGGGCGACTGCTTATAGCCCATTGATTTGCTCACGGTGGTCGTTAAACCTCAAAAAAAAAAATATTCTTTTTTTCTATCTTTGGTTTGCATGCGCTAGGCAAAACTCCTTAAGCCACAGGAAGTGACGTCATGTTCCCGAACTCTCACAACGCAGACTCCCACTACTTCACAGAGAGGACAGAAACAGCTGATCTGTTTTCGCTTCACTCAAAACGGGTCCCTTCATCGACTCGTCAAACACCTCACACCAACATGGCGGCAGAGGCTGTGATTGGCTCTGACGTCATGATCGTGACGTTCGGTGGCTTTACTTTGATTGCACGATGGGAACGGCTGGCCTTTACTCCATCTATTCTAACCACCTTGATCCCGATAATCGAGGTGTTATTTCGTTTCTGTTTTGACTGAAATATTTTTAGAATGTGGAATAAATCTCATTTTTTCCAGCATCCACTTTCTTGCAATTAAATAGCTAAATGATGCCAAATTTGGTTGCACTTTCCATTGAGAGTTCTACAACCAGCATTTATTAAGTACACTTTTCTTTTCATTAAACTGTTTCTTCAAGCAAAGTTACTGGACTTGGAATATTCCTTCTCGTGTGCAGTAATTTTCTGGCTTCAGATATTTTTCTCGTTCAGAATCACAGTGTGCTGCCCCTTATGAGTAACACTTAAAATTTATCAGAAGCAATATTCCGCATGATAGTACTTTATTCCTATTTTATACTTATTTCACATGAAAATTATCCTTCAGATTCATCGTACATTTTACAATGTAACTGGACAATTACTATACATTTCATAAATTATTTGGTAATCTTCGGCTTTACCATAATATGTCAGACGTTGTCCTCAATTATGTCCTCGTTTTAAAATGAAAGTGTCCTGAAATTTGCATTGAAATTGAGGACAACATGTCATTTTGTCCTCAATTTCGTTCTCAAAAATCTGGTCAATTTACGTCCGTCCCTAATTTAGGACCACTGGGGTTCCAGGGTTCCGTTCCATTGCTGATTATCGATAAAGACACACCCGTGATTGCACATACTAACGTCTATGCCACGGTGGTCTGGACACAGTGACAGAACAAACACTGGAAAATCCACTCCGTTATCTCATTAGTAGGATGAAAATGGAAGCAACTAATTAGCGTGCGTGACAGTGGAAACACAGCAGACAGCCAGAGCAAGGAGCTTATATTACTGGTGACACCACTGGCTCTGCCGCCATAAGTCACAGCTAATCTGTGGTGTAATGTAACAAGCAAGCAAAAATGAACTAAATTATACAGTTGATGAAACAATAAGCTTGTGTATCGTTGATAAAGATGATTGAATTACTCATTTTATCTGTTTATACGCTTAGAAGCTTTTGTTCCATTGGTTTCCAAGCAGCTTCTCTTCTGCGGCTGCGTCCTACCTGCTCATGACGTCATTTGCAGCACAGACGGTGACTTATGGCGGCCAATGCTGCGTGGATAGGAGTGGTGTCTCCAGTAATATAACCTCCTTGAGCCAGAGCAATAGCGCATTTTTGGTGTTAGATCTAGCAAATTCCCATGTATATGGATATAAAAAAGTTTGTATTGAAGTACCAGGTACTACTATGCATAATTTAATGCATATTCATTTTTAGTGCTGTTCGGCCTAGCAACTCTGTGTGCAATATTCTCTTCACGTTTGAAATGCGTGTGTGACTTTTTACACACATCGACAATGCCGTCTCAAATTTTGCAGTGTCTCGGATATCTTTAGCTGCTATACAGTGTTTTTATTTTCAATCAGACTTATTAATCGCAGTGTTTGTTCATGTTTGAGATTGTGGCTTTGCACGTGTCATTATCCTATTTATACATTGCCACAAGTAGTGTAGGTAGCACAACGTGCCCAACCCCCCTACGCAAGATATACTTCAGCGCCCCTAAGCACAAAAACTTTCCCAGGATTTGGAACACGATCGAGGGAGGATGTGTTTTTCACGGTGTGTGTGTGGTTTGGAGGGGGGTCAGGAAGATAGGGAGAGTGTCTGAAAAAGTAAGGGGTACCTAAAGTCCTGTAATTTTTACTTTTTGAATAATTTTTGGAAAAGAAACACTGTAAGGTTATTAATCAGCCCAATGGCGTACCCAGAAGGGGTGCAAAGGATCATATGCACCCCCAAAAGAATTTTGTCTAGTTTTAAAAATTGATAAAAAATTGTCGGTGACGTTATTTTGCATTTTGCTAGGTTGCCATTCGGGTCTTCCTTAAATAGCCATTAGTTACTTCTTTAAGAATAAAAAGGCACCTGTCTAAGCATGTAGAAAACCAACCCAAAAAGTACAATTATAATTTTACTACTAAAAAGACATATAAGGTAAAAACAAGATCTTTTGCAACAGGCGCTCTGTGCGTCATCAGGTTAAAAGAACTGGCGCTACGATCAGATCATATGTACAGGATTTTATGAAGTGAGTGTCTGACCCCAGGTACCCTTAGAAATAAGAAGCTTGGAGATTTGGGCTAGAGTACCCGATAGGAAGGTGACACGGAAGCGAGGTAGAAAGGGGGAGGAAGACGCCCTTATTTACTACTGGGGGCCAGTACCCGGGGTCTGATGGCTTAACGTGCCCATCCGACGTACTGCGTGTATTTAGTGGTTCGAACGTTCGTACCTGCCCAGGATCGAACCTGAGGTTACCTTCATGGCAGTCACGAACGCTTGACCACAAGGCCGACTGGCGCTAGGAGAACACATACACTTAATATATAGGTAGTAGCCGCCCCGGTGGCGCAGTGGTCTAAGGCGTTGGCCTCTGATCATTCGTCCGTAAGGGGTCCGGGTTCGAATCCCGGTCAGGCATGGATGTTGTGTTTGTCTTTCGGCACTGGCTCTCTCCCTTCCCTGGAACCAGTGACCCTAAATTAGGGACGGGCGACTGCTTATAGCCCATTTGAGTTGCTCACGGTGGTCGTTAAACCTCCAATAAAAAAAAATATATATAGGTAGTCCCGAAGACAACAGCGAATCTGGTGAGTGACATGATATCCGCGTCGCAACTCGGTTACAGCGAGAAACAAAGTTAAGAAGGAAAATAACACTTAATAGGTGGCCAATACATACTCACCGAAGTGATAAGTAAGCACAAGGTTCGTTATCAACCCCCGCAATAGGGTACTTCGAACGACACAAGAAGTTAAATAAGCGAATCCATGGTGCATGTACATTTGCAGGTAAGTCATCATTACAGTATATGTCCTTAAAAACGTCAATGTACAAACTTTACTTCACTAAAGTTACTTCTTTATTTGGAATGGTCAGACGAGGTCACATATACCTGTTGTTAATGTCTATCCCACCCGTGTACATTTTCCACTTGTATGCCACCAAAGAAAGAAGAGAGCGAACTGGAGTTGTAGTGGTCAAGGCGTCAGTCTAATAAATGGTGGGGATGGAGCCTAGGGAAGGGAGGGGTAAGCGTTTTATCTTGAGTATATACCATAGCAGGAAAACAAAAACGTAGAATGAACATTATTTTGTAATTAATAGTATTTGAGAAAAATAAAAATAGAATGCACATTTTTTTCATCACTTTGGGAAGAAATGATATCGTAGCTGTAGTGACAAAACCAAAATTATGAGAATTTTTCGATTGCTGACTTGACATCATGTAAAATTTTATTTACTGATGCATAATGCAGATGCAACTTCATGTAAATGTTATTTATAGTGCTTGAGCAGTCTGATGTAACCCAAAAGTGATTGTTTGGACAAATTTAATTTTTAAACAGTGATAATTCAAACAACAAAATTTCGCATTTGGGGTTTGTTTTCACATTGCAGCAACGATATGCACCCCCCAAAATTAATTTCCCGCCCCGGTGGCGCAGTGGTCTAAGCGATGGCCTCTGATCATTCGTCCGAAAGGGGTCCGGGTTCGAATCCCGGTGAGGCATGGATGTTGTGCTTGTCTTACGGCACTGCTTCTCTCCTTTCCCTGGAACCAGTGACCCTAAATTAGGGACGGGCGACTGCTTATAGCCCATTGAGTTGCTCACGGTGGTCGTTAAACCTCAAATAAAAAAAATTCTGGGTACGCCACTGAATCGGCCTATCAGGATTAACGGTGCGCGGACTGATGCATGAACATGAATACCCATTTTATCACAAGGAACAAATTCAACAAAATATATTTAAATGGCAAAATTAATAATTATAAGACTTCATAATCATCCGTTTTACTTTTAGTTATTTCTGATGTGCCCAGTTTTTGTCAAATGACTGCTTTTAAACTTTGAACAATTGATGAGCTAAGCAAATCACCACTCTTTTCATAAGAAACATCACTTGAGCTTAACAGGCTCAGCGTAAAAAGAACTGTTTGGGTTTGGGAAGTTTCTTCGTGTGCTCTGGTTTTCTTTTCCTCCGATACTTTTTTTTTTTTTTTTTTTTTTTTTTTTTGATTGGAGGTTTAACCACCACCATGAGCAACTCAATGGGCTATAAGCAGTCGCCCGTCCCTAATTTAGGGTCACTGGCTCCAGGGAAGGGAGCGAGCCAGTGCCGTAAGACAAACACAACATCCATGCCTGACCGGGATTCGAACCCGGACCCCTTACGGACGAATGATTAGAGGCCAGCGCCTTAGACCACTGCGCCACCGGGGCGGCCCCTCCGATACTGTGGTCCACTTGGACATTTGTGACATTTTGCAAATGGGGCTAAAGTGAAGATTATGGTGTAAAATTCAGGGAAGAAATTTTTAAAAAAACTGTGACGTACATCCTTTTTGAAATCAATAATGATGTAAAATAACAAAAGAAAATTCATTGATAGAGTCATTTTTGAAAAAGTTTTACCTAAAATTTATCTGTCTATGCGATACGCCGAAACCTAGACAGCGGCAACGATAACGCTTGCGTGCACGCAGGCGTATTTCACAAATTAATGTATGGAATTGCGATTAAGGCCATTTCCGCCACGCGATTGGTTCAGAGTTACTTTGGATGTTGCGAGTAGGTGGGCCTATGAGGAGAGTCATGTGACAGGAACACTGTCTTTTATCAGGAGAAGAAATTCAATGTGAAGAGATCGCGGGTTCGGATTGGCAACGGTTGGCTGGTGTGAAGTTGGCTCTCCTGTTTCTAGTCGGCGCAGTGGTCAAAGCGATGGCCTCTGATCATTCGTCCGAAAGAGGTCCGGGTTCGAATCCCGGCGAGGCATGGATGTTGTGTTTGTCTTAGAACACTGGCTCTCTCCCTTCCCTGGAACCAGTGACCCTAAATTAGGGACGGGCGACTGCTTATAGCCCATTGAGTTGCTCACGGTGGTCGTTAAACCTCCAATCAAAAAAAAAAAGTTCCAGTTAATGATTTTGTTTGTTCGATTCAATGGTCTCCTCAGGAATTGCTGCGTAGGGCATTTGCGAGCGGAGTGACTCGTGGTGAAATACTTATTTCCGCGACTTCTGGGAAGCTACCCAGAGTCCGTCCCATGTTGTTGAAGAGGTTCTTCGTGGACAATATTTCAATGCATGACTCGATTTCAGACGTTCAGTTTTTGCGTTCGGGTGACTTATTGGTGCGTTCCTCGAATCTCATTTGCTTGCTGGAAATTTGTCAACTTTCTAATTTTCTTCAGGTACCTGTCAAAACTCAGGTTCTTACTAAGCTTATGACAACAAAGTTTTTAGTTCGAGATGTGGACACTGAAGCCCCTGTTGATGAAATTGCTTCAGAATTGTTGGACCGTGGTGTGAACTGCCTTCGTGTTGTTCGGTTCCGACGTTCGGTAAATTCCTCGAGGGTCCCTACTTCTTCGGTCCTAGTGGAAGAACTGGGCTTTACTAACCGTGACACTATCTATCTGTGGTATTCCAGATGTGCGGTCAGACCCTTCTTGGATTCGCCTAGGCAGTGCAAAAACTGTCAGCGTTATGGACATCTGCTGTCAACCTGTCGTAGTGCCGCTCGCTGTTCTCATTGTGGAGAAGGACACGACTCTTCGGTATGCTCGGCGTCGAGCTTTCAGTGCGTGTTATGCAAGGGCTCTCATCCTGCTTCTGACACGAACTGCCCAATTTACCTCCGAGAAAAGCAGATCTTAGATATTATGGCTTCGAAGATCTCAGCTATCCAGAAGCTCGGGACTCTGTGCGTCAAGTCCACCAGGCCTCATATGCGGCGGCGGCGGCGACTCAGGCTCAATCTCCGTGTGCTTGCTCCTCTGCCTTCCCTCAGCTTCTGGACATTATCCCTAAACTCACCAGTAAATTGGACTCTTTGACGAATCTTCTTTCACCTCCTTCCCTACATGCTGGCCCCACATCATCCGTTGCACAGGTGCCACAGGCTGAAATTTTGCAGAATCCTCCTACTACAGTTGCAGCGTGCCCAGCTTCTTCAGTGCCTACTGAGGAAACTTCTGACACTGGCCTAAGCGCCGATGAATTCCTGTCATGCAAAGAATCTGTGGTTCCGTATGTAGAGTCTGCTGCTGAATTCGTCAAACTTTCTCACTCCAGAACCTACTCGTGTCCTCCATGCGCCATGCCTTTCTCTTCTCGTCCAGCCTTGCTGTCACACCTGAAAGCTCATCGTGACGACGGTAAGTTTCTTTGTGGCCTCTGTTCCATGCGGTTCAAGACGGCATCTGACCTAGCGGATCACTTTTCTCTTCATGAATAGCTGGTCGCTGGTCCAATGGAATGCGCAGTCCCTTCGCTCCAAAAGACCATATTTCACCGACAGTTCTATTTTTTCTACAGCCACGATTTTGACTATCCAAGAATCCTGGCTATCTCCTGGTCTCTCTTTTCCCCTCCCAGCCCGTACGGTGTATAGGAGTGATCGGGGGGGGGAGAGTCGGGAGGTGGCCTCTTAACTGCAATTAGGTCGGATATCTCTTCCAGATTGGTGGACATCTTCAGCTCGGATTCGAACGAGCAGCTTCTTGCGACGGATACCTTCTCCGGCGACACCACGCTCAGGATTATTAATTTATACATTCCCTCTCCTCCCCTCTCGGCGCTCTTGCTTGGACGGATCGAACAACTGCTCACTGATTGTTGTATGGTGGTCGGTGATTTCAATATTTATCACCCTAGCTGGGGTTCTACTTCTCTGAGCCGGGGAGGTACTGAGTTCGTGGACTGGCTTTGCTCGCAAGATCTTTGTCTCCTAAACTCGGGGGCCTCTACCTTTTGCAGGGGTTCAACTTGTTCTGTTTTGGACCTCACCATGTGCTCTCCTCAGCTGGTTCCGTACTGCTCCTGGTCTGTGGATAGTGACCTCTACGGTAGCACCCATCATCCTGTCATTACAACATTGAAGGCAGGGTTGTTTGGCTCCTCTCCCCCTCCTGCTCTGGATCTACAACCAGTTGCTTGGTCAGTGGCTTGGCCTTCTATCCAGAAGATTATCCGTGGTGAACTTCCTTACACTCCTGACGGTGCCGCTATGATCCTGGACCGCATTTCCCTAATTCTCCACGCTTCTCGTCGGCTCAGCGGTCAGCGTCGACGTTGGTCTCCCTGGTGGGACTCTGATTGTGCTAAGCGGCTTCGCAAGAAACGCCGCCTCCTTCGCTATGCTAAGTCATCCGGCTGCCTCTTCGCTTGGTCATTATATCGGCAGGGAGAATGGAATCTTCCCCACCTCCTCATTCTTAAGAGACGTGCCTACTGGAAGGCACAATGCAACGACACCTCGAGGCCAGGCTTCGTGTTCTCCCTCTTGCGCCGTCTGAAATCTCATGTTGGTTCGAGCCCGGATCACCTGCTGCTTCGGATTGGCGATTTCCTTGTTGCTGATCCGGCGGAGCAGGCTTCGGCGTTTGGTGAACTCTTTTCCACTGCCTCTGGCTGTTCGGTGCACTACTTTTCTATTGACTATGATGACTCTTCTCTTGAGATGGATGCGTTACTTACTGCCAGTGAAGTTGCCGGGGCTATTAATGGATCGCCTCGACGCTATGCACCCGGCCCTGATGGATGTACTTACGATCTGGTGAGACGTATATGGAGGTGGAATTCGTCCTGGCTGGTTGACCTCCTTAACCTTTTTTGGTCAGCCGGCGTTCATCCTTCATGCTGGAAAGAGTCCTGGGTGATTCCGATAAAGAAGCCTAACAAACCTGCTCTCGACTTATCATCGTACCGAATGATCACTCTCACTTCAGTTTTTTCGAAGATCTTGGAGAAAGTCTTGGTCACTCGCCTAACAGACTTCATTATCTCTCATCAAGGGATCAGCAAGCTGCAATTCGCATTTTTGCCTGGACGTTCCACATCGGCGTGCCTTCTGTCGATCCAACGTCATCTTCTGGTGTCTCGAGCTAGACATAATTATGTTTTTCTGGTGTCTTTGGACCTTCAGGCGGCATATGATTCGGTCTGTCATCCTGCTCTCCTAGGGAAATTGGCGTCTCTGGGTGTTCGTGGTCGTCTTCTCCGTTGGCTGGCTGACTACCTTGCTCGGCGCAGATTTCGCGTTCGTTGGCGGGGAACGGTGTCTTCCTTCTTTCCGCAGTGTCGAGGTGTTCCTCAGGGTAGCTCCATTTCACCTATCCTTTTTAACTTATACATTGATGATGTGGTTGATTGCTGTCATCCGAATGCGCATATGTTCTTATTTGCAGACGATATTTTTATTGTTTCCTATAGTCCCAACCGGGCGGCGGCACTTAGCTATATGCAATCCTCTTTGGATTCCATTGTTCAGTGGGCATCATCCTGGGATTTACGTCTCTCTTCTTCTAAAAGCTTCGCGGTTGACTTTCTCTCGTAAGCGCCGGTCGCCTGCCCCTCCTTTCCCTGCTGGGCTCTTACTCAGTCACTTGGCAGTCCTCCATCAAGATTTTAGGGGTCTGGTTTAACTCCTCCCTGACTTGGTCTTCCCACCTCACGCACGTCAAGAAGTCAGTCTTCCGAGCCTTGTCTGCTGTTAAAGTTGTTTGTCATCGCCGGTGGGGTCTTGGCTTCCCCAACGCTCTCGCCTTTGTCGTTGCTGTGATTCGGCCTATTCTGGAATATGCGGCTCCGATCATGTTCGCCTCCCCACCTATCTCTACGACGCTCTCGAAGTTCTGCTCAATCATGCACTCCGTGCAGCCATTCACCTCCCTCGTTCGACGCCTGTGGCGGTCTTACGTGCCGAATGTGGAATCGCTAGCATGCGTTCTCGAATCACCCTCCTGACAGTCCGATTTTTGTACCGCCATTTGTCGATGGGTCAGCGTTCGCCTATAGCTCATCTTCTTCTGGAAGAGGACGCCTTGTCATTCTACGCTTGGAAATCCCATGGCTTTCCCCTTGGAATCGTGCTCAGTCGCTTCCGACAGGAGCCGTTTTTCGTCAACAGCGATCTTCTTCAGGCTCTGTCTGCCCCTCCTGTTTTGTCTGCACCTTGCTACTCGATTATTTGCTCGGATCTCAATTTTCAGCAACGATATCTGCATCCGATGCTTATCAGACATTGCTTTGGGGTGTTCTTGGCTCAGTTTTCAGCGTCACACCACATCATTGCTACTGACGCTTCGAAGATTAACTCCTCGGTGGCGATCGGGCATTTTTTTCCACGGAACAAATCCAGCCGTTCGTTCTCCTTCTCGGCTATTTCCTCAGTGTTCTCGGCTGAAGCATGGGCCCTAATATCAGCGCTTGAATTTGCTCCCGGCCAGTGCGGTGGCCTCTTGCTGCTTACGGATAGTCGTTCTGTTCTACAGGCCTTGTTGGCATTAAATCGCAAATCTCCAGACATTATCGTTCTTCTGCATGATTCTCTTCAACGCCTCCGTTCTTTCTACGAGGACATTGTGCTCGTTTGGTGCCCGGCTCATGTTGGTCTTCCAGCGAATGAGGCCGCTGACGCTGCCTCCCGACAGGGCCATGCTGAGGGCCTGGCCTTGTTTCCCCCAGTTACAGCCTCCGACGCTGCTCGGCACAGTGGTAACATGCTCATCTCCGCTTCTGATTCAGCCTGGCTTTCGTCCGGGTGGGCAGAGCTGTATCCGTTCATGAGCTTCCGTCACAGATGGCCTAGCGAACACTGTTATCAAAGTTCCTCAGCAATCATAATTCAAACAAAAATTACGCACGGACACGGCACCTTTAAACAGCTACCTCTTTCTGATTCGAAAACGTTCTTCCCCGACGTGCTTCTGTGGCTCCGGGCCTGAGACTGTTCCTCACTTCCTCCTCTCCTGCCCTGCGTACAGTGCATATCGGAGGATTTGTTTTGGAGTGACAACCCCTCATTCCTCAACCTCCGTCTCTGCTCAAATGTATTTTTGTTGGACTTTGGGGACGCTTCCGTGGCAAAACGTAAAGTTCGGGACTTGGAGAAATTTATTACTCTCTCAAGATGTTTCTCTGTGAGGACGCCACTGTTCTAACATTCCTTCTCATGAGCGTGCCCCTTTGATGGACTTTTGTGCTGCTACTGTGACTTCACGTGCTGGTCGCAAGGAGGTTCTCCTCTGTGGCTGGTCGTGCATCTTCGTGTCTTAATGATCAGGAGATATTTTAGCTATTTCCGCATGGCCAACTAGTTGCTGTGAGGCACAAAGCTTTGTCTATAAGCCTCATCGTCTTATTAAAAAAAAAAAAAAAAGAAATATGAAGTCACTTAACATATGTGACAAATAATCATATTGAATTATATCGTGGAAAGTTTTATCGTGGGAAGTTCTGCTTCCTAAGAAATTCACTGTGAGATTACTTAAAAACTTAACATGCCGCCCCGGTGGCGCCGTGGTCTAAGGCGCTGACCTCTGATCATTCGTCCGTAAGGGGTCCGGGTTCGAATCCCGGTCAGGCATGGATGTTGTGTTTGTCTTACGGCACTGGCTCTCTCCCTTCCCTGGAACCAGTGACCCTAAATTAGGGACGGGCGACTGCTTATAGCCCATTGAGTTGCTCACGGTGGTCGTTAAACCTCCAAAAAAAAAAAAAAAAAACTTAACATATGCGACAAATGATCATATTGAATAATAAGGTAAAGTAATTTTGTGCACGATATCATAAGGAATATTTGCAGTTTTTCAGATGCATACCAGTCGAAATCTATCTTAATAATATTGAAATTGAGAACGACTTCAATAAATAGCTAGGTATCACGATCCGTGTTGCTGTGAAAGTGCGTATATAAGGATATTAAAAAGTACACTTTTAAAGGTCCTTTCTATTATCCTTAAAAAGACCTTTAACAGTGAAAGGTATGTCTCCACACTGAAATATTTATTCTGACGATCAATTTTTTTTTCCTTATGACTGTGAAGAGGTCTAGCTAGAAAGAAAAAAAAATCAAATAGAGTGATTTTGTATTAGCAAAAAACTACCTAATGACACGAAGTAAGTATCTCAAAACAGTGTTCTATTGAAATAAGTCGGTTCCGTTGGAATAAATACTACAGAATGTTGCTTACCATATATTGTGTCTGATAAAATAGTAGTAAGTGATCTGTCATATATATATATTTCTAATATATTCAGCAACAAAATTAGCTGGGTCTAAGAACAAGTTGCATGTAAACAAATTATCAGGAAAAACCAAAATGTTGATGCAAAAAAGAAGAGAGATGAGGACAACTAAAGAAGATGTGACTTCCAAAGTGGAATATATAGAGCTATGCAAGACAGCACGAAAAAGTATCACTGAATACGTAAGGAAATTCAACTGTGAGCTAGTGAGGAAAGCAATTGAAAACAACCAAAGCCTAAAGATAGCAAAGGGACATCTCAGTAAGGGAAGAAAACAGATTATGGCTCTGAGAAAAGAAGATGGTTCTATAACAAGAAATAGAGGCGAAATTTTGACAAGAGTGAAAGATTTCTACTCCAAACTATATGAAAGGGATGATACATGTACTCCAGACATCATGAAAGGTACCAGAGTTCTTCCAGTCCTCCCAGCAGAAGTTGCTCATGCAATCAAGAACATGAAGCGGGGGAAAGCTCCAGGAGAAGATGGAATTACTATAGACATCATACAAGAAGCAAGTGGAGAAATTGAAACAGTACTCGCCCAAATTTTCACTCGATGCCTTAATGAAGGGAAGATTCCTGAGGATTGGAACAATGCTACAATGATCCTGCTACATAAAAAAGGTGACATTGAGGATCTCAGGAACTACAGACCTATCAGCCTCCTATCAGTGGTTTATAAAATCTTCACTAAAGTTCTTTCACACCGCTTGAAGGTAACACTGGACATGGCTCAACCGAGAGAACAAGCTGGATTCAGGAGTGGCTACAGCACAATAGATCATATCCACGTACTGAGAGAACTAATTGAAAGAGCGAGGGAATATGAACTTCCATTGTGCATGGCTTTTATCGATTATGAAAAAGCCTTTGATTCTGTGAAACCATCAGCAGTTACCATGGCTCTGAAATCCTGCGGTATTGAAGATGCATACATTAATATTATTAATAACATCTATGAAAATGCAAGTGCAAAGATTCGGCTGTTTGAAAATACAACACACATAAAAATTGGAAAGGGAGTGAGACAAGGTGACACCATATCTCCGAAGCTCTTTAATGCCACATTGGAAAATGTCTTTCAATCACTGAACTGGGAAAACAAAGGGATAAAGATTAATGGAGATTATCTAACCCACCTTCGTTTTGCTGATGACGTAGTCATTTTTGCAACTACCCCATCAGAGCTGCAGAGTATGATCCAGGAACTTGCTGACAAGAGTAAAGAAGTGGGATTAAAAATGAACTTTCAGAAGACAAAAGTGATGTTCAATGCTTTTACAAGAAATGAAGATTTATCGATTGATGGAGAAAAACTGGAGATAACAGATACGTATGTTTATCTTGGACAGCAGATATCAAGTGAGGGTCACATTGATGAAGAAATTAATCGGCGTACAAAACTTGCCTGGAGAGCTTTTGGAAGAAACAGCATAATTTTCAAGAGCAATATGCCATTATGTCTTAAAAGAAAAGTGTTTGATCAATGCATCCTTCCAGTGCTTACGTATGGTGCAGAGACGTGGACCTTAACTAAAAGAGACATACAAAGGCTGCAGACAACTCAAAGCAGCATGGAGAGGTGCATGCTTGGTATAACCAGGAGAGATAAGAAGAGGAACTCGTGGATCCGAAAAATGACGAGAGTGGAAGACATCATGATCAGAGTTAAATCCCTGAAATGGTAATGGGCTGGACATACTGCCAGAAGGAAAGACCATAGATGGACAGCCGCAATTTTAGATTGGATTCCAAGGGACAGGAAAAGACCCAGAAAAAGACCACATGGGAGATGGGTGGATGAAATTCGTAAATATGCGGGAGTGACATGGAGGAGACTGGCACAAGACAGACCGTTGTGGAGGAAACTTGGGGAGACCTTCGTCCAGCAGTGGATTGATAATGGTTGACAATGATGATGATGATGATGAATATATTTAGAAAATTCTCATATTTTTGGCCCTCCAAATTTAATCAAAAATGCCTTCAGTTCCACATTTCAACCCTCCTTCTCCCCGAAAATTAAAAAAAACAACGTTAAACAACTCATGGGTTCTCCATACAAAACACATCAGTACTACTCTTGAGCTAAAGGAGAAGTGAGCACTGATGTGCTGACATCTCTGGGCCCTGTGAGAACTATACAGAGTGAAAGTACTTCGAAAGATAAGTCACAAGTCGAAGTCATGTTGATATAAAAACTCATAAGTTCCCCTACCAATAAAGTGCACTATCTATTTACTTCCTGTTGCATTCCGACTGTACGGGTAAAACAACTGAAGGTAACCATTGTCGCAATGAAAACACCTGAACATTAAAATGTCTTATGGCGAATGCAGCAAAGCCTACATGTCTCCGTCACATGACTCTCCTCATAGGCCCCGCCTACTCACCATCTCCAAAGTAGCTCTGAACCAATCACGTGGCGGAAATGGCCTTAATCGCAATTTCGTACATTCACTTGTGAAATACGCATCCGGGCCAATCCCGGACGACTGGTAACCCTAATTATACGTCATAACCAGGTTTTTATATGATATGCTATATTCTACCCAAAATGCAACGCCAAGAAGGACACGAGATAGCAAATCCAGATTTACTGGACACATAACAACAGATACAAAGATGGAACGATTGAGCTTACACGCCGCGGCATCGAACGAAAGAGGCTTTGGATGTGGGCTTGGGGTATGTCTGTCCAAGCTGCTTCCACACGTTGCCACAGTTCATCAGGCGTAGCCGCGGGTGGTGCTTGCCGGGCCACTCAGTTGCCGATCAGCGACAAAACATATTCGATGGGCGATAGATCGGGAGAACAGGCAGGCCACGGCAGCAGTGACAATAGGTGGGCCGTGAAGAATTGTTGAACGATGTGGGCGCGCATTGTCCCGTTGAAACGTGGCCGCTGGCAGGTCTTGCAGGTAAGGGAGGACTACAGGCTCCAAAACGTCGGAGATGTAGCGGTGTCTGTTGAGTGTACCGGTGATGCGTGCCAGAGGGGTGCGGGTGTCATATCTAATTGCGCCCCAAACCATAACGCCAGGAGACGGACCGGTATGGCGGTGCATAATGCAGGCGTCATTCAGTCTCCTGCCTCAGTGCCGCGACACGCGAATCTGACCATCGGGGTGTTGCAGGCAGAAGCGGGATTCGTCGGAAAAGACAATGTCGTGCCATTCCGTAGTCCAGGTGCAGCGTTCAACGGCACACTGCCGCCGCACTCGCCGGTGGTGTAACGTCAATGGTAATCGGAGCAACGGGCGCCGTGTGACAAGACCCCGCTCCTGCAGACGACGTCGAACGGTACGTGCTGACACAGGTTGTTGCGCAACACACCCTAATTCCTGCGCTAACGTTCGTGATGTGGCGGTACGAGCCGACAATAGCCGCCGCGCAAAATGCTCGTCCTAACCGTGTTGGAATGATTGCCGTATTCTGTGACGAGGCATCAGGAAGCTTCCCATGCACAGGTCCAGCAGCACAATACTCTTCCACTGCTTACACCCCGCCTTCTGTGCACCCTTATTATAGTGTTTTTCGGTGGCGTGCCGGGCGCACATGATTTGCATATGCCCTGCAATGCTAATCGTTTGCATGTCCTCTTGCGGGCGACGCTTGCTGCGAATTTCAGGCTAATCGGATGCTTCCTTCTTGGTGTTGCAGTTTGGGTGGCCAGCAATGTATATGCTACCGTGTACAGTCTTGTAAAGTTCATTTTATATGATATGCTATATGCTACATTGTAAAGGCTGGTGTATGTGGGATATACAATATATTGTAGTAATATAACATCCTTAACTTTGAGTGTGTATGGAATAATCTCGCAAAATTCGGGTCCTAAAAGTAGTGACTACATTTTCAAAGTAGTTTGTAGTCACTACTTTGTTAAAAATGTAGTTGTAGTTGTAGTTAACTGCATTTTTCATAAAGTAGTTGTAGTTCAGTACAAATAAAAAGTAGTTTTTCCAACCAATGAGTAGGGCAACGAGGAAGCAGGACGAGGCTGACTACTGTTTTGGGAAAGATGAGTGCAAGACAAGGTTGCAGCCTTTAATGAAAGGAGTTAAGGAGAAGAAGGTATTGTCTGCGTGTTAATTGAAATCATACTAACTTGAATTGTTGATGGGAAATGTGCAAATTCATGATATTAATTTGAACATTTCCCGTCAACCCTAAGCACTAAATTTACTTTTAATCAGAGCGTGTTACTGGTGCCGGTGGTAGTGTGTCATGTTTAATTTACGGGTATGTAACTCTTTAGGTTTTACTAATTTTATTAAAAATGGATGGACGGAATATCGGCAAAAAACGACTCCAAACTTTAGATCCTTTGGTATTCCAAAAAGTACAGAAACTTCAAGACAGTTCGAAAATTAAGAAGTATATATCCAGGACGAGCAGGGTATATTGCACCAATGTATTTGCAGTTTGTAGAAAAAGCAAAACAGATTCTTTCTTTCAGTGTTTAGTAAATAAAGTTGCTTACAGACTTGTCCCTGCAAAAATAATATTCATCCACCCGTCGCCCATCCTAATTTTGAAGTCTAGAGCCGTCCCTTTGCTAGAGGGTGAGCCACTGCATCAGGAAATTTCTCTCTGAGATATTATCACAACTGTCATGCTAGTTGTCCTCCTAGAAACTATTTATTATACCCTTGGTGTACACAACCTTGTCTTTAAACTTCCAGAATAATAATCCGGAAGTCGCAACTGTATTATGGCAAAATTATAACTATTTTAACTGGTGTAAGGGAATTGACACATGTTTAACTTAAAATGACAGGTTTTGTCCCGGCTGTTTCGTGTCTTCAATTTTACGCGCCAACCGTGAACCTATGAACATGATGAAGTAATTGACATGTTAGTACACAGTTCCAACGAGATACACGCGCTCTGTTTTGTGGTGTCATTTCTAGAAATTTTGTGATGTTAATTTTTCTTTCAGCAGTAGTTTTGCTGCTGACCCTGCTGTACAGTATTTTGCATTTTGCATTTCTATGCGTTTATCATGGTGAGTATTTAAAAAAAATATCGCTTCGGTGGGAAGGCTTTTATAAACTGTTATACACGTGTGTCATTTGTTTATCACTGCAAATCTTAACGGTACTGCATAAGTTTTTGAGTGTTGGGCCTGCTGCAGTGGCCTATCGTAAAATTTCTGGGTTCCACGCAAAAATTTATCTAGCGCCTTCCCGACAAAAAATTGCTGTTCACTGTTTCAATTGTTGCGAATAAATTGTGACGCCCATTAATTGCCTATAAGCAGTGTTTGTATTGAATTGTTTACAGGATTCTCCAGGCTTCTGTTCCTGAGAGCTCACCACGGCGTGCTTACGCTAAGTCGTCGGCCTGCAATAATGATTTTTTGATTGAATGATATTTAATTTTTATCCAGTGCAGAGGTTAACGAATTTACACTACGCCTTTGTGCCCATTAGCGAAGAACTGAATGAAGGTGGGATTAAATCAAAGTTGCCGTCCCATTGGCGCAGGGGTCTAAGCGATGGCTGTTCATTCGTCGAAAAGGGGTCTGGGTTCGTATCCCGCTGAGGCATGGATGTTGTGTTTGCCTTATGACACTGGCTCTCTCTCCCTTCCCTGGAACCAGTGATCCTAAATTAAGGACGGGCGACTGCTTATTGCCCATTGAGTTGCTCAAGGTGGTCTTTAAACCTCCAATAAAAAAACCAAAAAAAAAAAAACCAGTAAAATTTGGAAACTAAGTTTTGTTTTGAGTAAGTAGAATAGTAACATAGCAGCACACACACAAGCAAATTGTGTTTTAAGTGCATAATCAGGAAAAAAAAAATGCCATGGGGGATAACAGTTGGACCAATAAAACTATGAAGATCTTATTGTATTTAGTTACAAATTTTTGGTAGGATTGCTGATGTCTGTACAGCAAAAAGAATTTGCAAAATTTAAAATATTTTATATAAATATTTGAGACACTAACGACATGTATAGAGCTATCAAGTATAGACATCTGCAATCATGCCTATGAAAGTTCATACATTAATTCATCTTTCATTGTTTTGTTCAGTTGCTGGTACTGTGATTTTTTGTGTTTGTGTCAGTTCTGCAGGATGTGATACATGTGGTACACTAAAGACATGACAGGTATATTATAGGACATGTATAATAGGAAGTTGTGTTTATTCTGAACTGTGGGTAAAAGAAACGGTCACAGTTTTTGGTTTGGAAACATCTGCTGGATGTTAAGTCATTCTTCATTTATAGTTGCACTAGAATCGATAAATCTAAATTTCATATTACCAAATCAAGCAGTAGAGTGGTGAGCCGCCAGGTGTGTTTTTCTCATTTGGTGCATTGGCAAGGGCGTATGATAGCCTCCACATTAGATGGGGGGGAGGGAACATGTCTAAGTTTACAGAAATTTTTCGTGGGAACTTTATATATTAAACTGGTTAAAGAAATAGGAATCTTTTACGGCAGCTTTGAATGAAGTGTTAAAAAGAAAAGCTAGTTTTGGCAGGTTTTTTTTTTAGTAAAAAAGAAAATATTTTAGATTTTTTTACAGTTTATAAAAACTGGATAATGGGAAAGCAGCTATTCCAGAGGACTAGAGACCCCTTTTCACAGCCATAGCAATAGTTCCTATCCACATATATCAGCAAGAGAATGTGAAAGAGACACCCATTTAATGAATGAAAGGATCTTTCCTGTTATCTGCCCGCCACTGACTTCCGAATAAGAACATTTTCAAGTAGTTCCCGATTTTGAAAGTAACTTACAGAGCCCTCGGCAGCAGATGCGCAGTGATCATGTGCTTCTCTATGCCTATCACCTATGCGCAGTGATCACATGCTTCTTTATGCGTATCACCTATGCGCAGTGATCACATGCTTCTTTATGCGTATCACCTATGCGCAGTGATCACATGCTTCTTTATGCGTATCACCTATGCGCAGTGATCATTTTTTTTTTTTTTTGATTCGAGATTTAACGACCACCGTGAGCAACTCAATGAGCTATAAGCAGTCGCCCGTACCTAATTTATGGTCGCTGGTTCCAGGGAAGGGAGAGAGCCAGTGCGGTAAGACAAACACAACATCCATGCCTCACCAGGATTTGAACCCGCCCCTTTCAGACGAATGATCAGAGGCCATCGCTTAGACCACTGGGCTATCGTGGCGGCCACGTTCTTTTAACCGTTTGTCTGTACTTTGGAATATTATTATGTGTAGTCATTCGGAAGGAATGTTCTTTTAACCGTTTGCGCTAAATTAAAAAATGAAACTCGTTTGGGCATTCATAAGAGCATGTTGGATTCGTACCTATGTGAATTTATATGGGGAAAAAACTCAAAACTAATGATCCATTTTTGGAAATTATGAAAGATATCATAATGTATTGGCCCCCAGAGTGATATTGGTACCTAATTTGTAGCTATTTGTTTTCTCATGCTATATAATTTCTTTCTTTTATATATTTTTTAAACAGCTAAATTTTATTAAAAAGTGAATAAGTAGGTTTTTGCTGTTCATAGTGTCATTTTATAAACCAATAAAAAAAGTTCCTGTGACATTTATCATGAACTACTTTCTCTCATGTTGGGTGTGATCAGGTTTCATGTAAACAAAGTGGAACGATACACTCAAAATATGAACTGCTTGAAAGCGTTCTTATTCGGAAGTCAAATACCGTCATTTTATGTAATAATGAAGAAAAGCAAATGGTGGCGGGCAGATAACAGGAAAGGTCCGAATGAAATTTTTATGCCAATGAGGATAAGATGTTATGTATTGGAATTGCATGTAAAAAGAACAGACTGCCATTTTTTTTAACAAAGTCAAAAAAGAAAAAAAAAAAAAGAAATTACTATAAGCAAAACATTATGGCATTATGCTAAGTGTGGTTTTTATATTCAAGAGTAAATAATTTAAGTATTCGAGAAACGCATGAAGCATAGATTCATTTATTTTTGTGGTGCAATAAGCACAAAGATTTGCCAAGCTTTCGCACTCCACTGGGAGGCTTTTTCAAGGCAATGGTAGTAGCCGCCCCGGTGGCGCAGTGGTCTAAGGCGCTGGCCTCTGATCATTCGTCCGTAAGTGGTCCGGGTTCGAATCCCGGTCAGGCATGGATGTTGTGTTTGTCTTACGGCCCTGGCTCTCTCCCTTCCCTGGAACCAGTGACCCTAAATTAGGGACGGGCGACTGCTTATAGCCCATTGAGTTGCTCACGGTGGTCGTTAAACCTCCAATCAAAAAAAAAAAAAAAAAAGGCAATGGTAGACATAGAAATGCCTAACATTGCCTTGAAAATGCCTCCCAGTGGAGTGCGAAAGCTTGGTGAATCTTTGTGCTTTATTACACCACAAAAATAAATGGATTTAATATGCTATATGCATTTCTTGAGTATTTAAGGTCTAGTGTATTTAAAGTAACGTTATAATTTAAGTAGTTTTACTTAATTATTTATTTGCTCATGTTCTATATTTTTGTATAAATTGAAAAAGTTACTAGACACTATCACATGGCAATTATGTGTCTTGTGGGTGTGATCAAGGGACATTTCAAAGAGGCTGGCATTAGTTCTTTAAAAGAATAAAATTTGCGTGATATAATTAACTGTGACTTAAATGTTTTGTAGTACTTTGTATTGGTATATAAAACTTGGGCAGTTATTTTAATTATAACTTGCACATTTGTATTACATGCAGTAAAGGGTAATAATTTTGGTTTCATAGAAGATATTTGTAGGTTTTAAAGATTTTGAATCATTACAATGCTCATAAACCCTAGTAAGTATTCACCCAATCGAATAATGAATATGAAGCTTACTGTATTCTGTATACACTTTACTGTATACACATCGTTTTCAATTGCAAATTGTGGAAGGCATCAGATAATAAGTCATCTGTTAAAACAAACATATTCAGAAGAGAAATGCTGTTAAAGGAACTTATACAGTTACGGAAAAATTAATAGCAACTCTGGAAATTTCTGACGTTTTGGGGTTTTCGGTGTTGCTACAAAAGTAAATATGCAGATAATACTTGCAATATATATATAATTTTAAAGCACACTTCATGCAGAAGCCAAATCAGTTTACAGAATAGAATGGGAATATCTTTAACAGAACTCTAGTTTTGAACAGAAATGTGCTGTGAAACAGAAATCATGGCAAAGTAACATATTGAAATACAATTATGTACCTAATATTTCGTTGGGGGACCTTCTGATTTAACAATGGCTGCATACTTGTTGGGCATGGAGTCAGCCGACTTATGCAACATATCGGATGAAATAAAGTTATGCCAAACGTCAGTAATTGCGTTAATCAGTTCTGCTTTATTTGTGGGGTAAAGTTTGTGCAGTTTTCTTTTCAGAATGCGCCACAAATTCTCGGTCGGGTTCAAGTCTGACGAATTACGAGGAAAAGGAAGAGGCACAACATTGCCTAAAGACGTCACATAAGCTTTAATGATTTTTGCACGGTGGCATGGGGCTGAATCGTCCTCTAAGATGTTTGGCTGACCCTGGAACAAATCGCGTTTTGCAGGCACCGTCTTGTCCTGGAGGATACTTTTGTACACCTGTGCATTAACAGTGCTCTCACACACATGGATTCTACCCACTCCATCAGCAGCAAAACATCCCCAAATCACAACACTGTATGAATACTTTCTTGTCTTAAGTGTGAAAGAGGGATGCAACACCTCATTATTTCATCAAAGCACTCGGCACCCCGCATTGTTACCGTCGATGTTCAATCTTGTCTCATCACGAAATAACACTTGATGCCACCTATCAGTGTTCCACTCCTTATGTTCCTTTGCCCATTCTACACTTTTCTTTGCATTGTTTTGGTTAGCAATTGCTTCTTAACTGCCCTATGAGGCTAGTGTTCACCCTAGGAACTCAAAAGGGCAGGGTAATTTTCTGAAAAAGTGCATATTTGCATAAAAATAAAGGGGGGGGGGGGCTTGTTATGTGTGCAAAACGTAAGATCTTGAAAAGGGGCACTTTGTATCACAAAGCGGCACTTTGTGATGACAACAGGTCATATCTGGAAGAAAGGGCACATTTTTTTCAGAAAAAGGCATTTTACGTATGCATAAGCTCATAGCTTCAGACCCTGCTACCCCACCTCCTTGAAATCAACCTTTGACCCTGTTCTCATCTTAACTATAATACCATTACATACAGTGATGAAGTAGGAATATTTTTTTCAACAACAAGCTCTATGGTTTTTGTAATTTTTTTTTTGCATTTAATATATTTTTTCATGAAAACCAAAGAATGTAAATTAAAATTGATTTCAGTATATTGAAATGGTTTTGTTAACATCATTCATTTACTCAATAAGAATCAGATCTACTTTTTCCGTTACCAGAAGAACGTAAAATTTTTTTAGTTGCCTATTCATGGATAAAAAGTAAAAGTAAATGCTTCTTACCATACTTCTAATCAATGGATTATTAAATACATGAAAACGTGCATTGAAATTATTTGAAGGTAATTTATTTGAACCAAATGACTGAAATAATAATAATAATAAAAAACAAAACTTGCTTCCATCCAGTGTTTTGCTGCCTGGGGGCAGAAGAGTCAGCATTTAATTTGATGGCCAACAAATTATCCTTTGATTTCTAACTAGGCCGCCCAGGTGGTGCAGTGATCTAAGCAATGGCCTCTGATCTCCGAAAGGGGTCCGGGTTCGAATCCTGGTGAGGCATGCATGTTGTGTTTGTATTACGGCACTGGCTCTCTCCCTTCCCTGGTACCAGCAACCATAAATTAGATACGGGCGACTGCTTATAGCCCATTGAGTTGCTCGCTATGGTCATCAAACCTCCAACCAAAAAAAAAAAAAAAAAAAAAATTCTAACTGCAGTTGAATTCACTGGTAACCGAGATAAAACCATGAAATTAATCTTTTCTTTTGAACCATCCAGTATTTTGCTGCTTCATGAAAATAAACTTCACCATTCAATTTGATTGCAGTCCGAAAATGATTGTTTTAAGCACGGATGATAATGCTCTGTGATTTTCAGAATTTCGAAATTTTCTTACCTAGCTACGTATTCTTCTTTTGTTGTTGTTGTTTATTTTTTCCCTCATTTCACTTCATGATTATCTTCTTATTTTTTGTTCTTAATATCTTGCAATTAATGAAAACGAGGGATGCATTTTGTTAAGAATTTTTCCTAACGAAATGCATATTTCTAACAATCTCTTCAAAACCAACCAATCATTATAGTAAACATTTTGCTCCTTCCCCTTTTTCAAAGCAAAATTCAATTTTAAAATCGGTACTTAATCAGTCCATGATAGAACTTGCCGTTTTCATGACCCATAAAATTATCATGGCAGAGTGAACAATGTAGTATTGATTTTTTACATTTAATTTCACTTAAAGCATGTTTTTTCAATCTGTAGTAAATTTTTTTTGTATTAAGAGCAGAGCAAAAATATTTTAATTTTTTTAAAACAAAATTAAAGTTCCAAAGACAGAGGAAACGCGACTCAACTGAGGATGAAAGACGGTGACGGAAAGTTCAAGTTCCGATTTCGAACTTCAATTGTTTTGTTAACGAAAGTAATAAAATTGCTTTTCTTTTTCTATTGATAGGCAGGTAGTAACTAATCAATGCGGAATCTTGCATTTTCGGAAAAATTAAAAGCGAGCTGCTAATCGGTTTGTGACATCAGAGTTCCAGCTGAAGCTCAGATGTCCATTATCGTTACTTCGTGCTTAAACTTCAATGGAGGAAAAACAGTCTCCCCTTTCTTGAAGAGTGAATCTATAAATAGATCATACCCACTTATTTACTGAGCAAAGCACTGTTTTTTTTTCATGTGTTAGTTGGATGACAGAAAATGCCTTGCAAATTTATAGGAGTCTTTTGAAAAATGCAAATAAATTCTTTAGTAATGAAAAATTAATTTGACCACCAGACCGTGCGGAGAGACAAATTTTCAAGCCTGGCGAGTAAAGCAACTTTTTCTACTGGCTACTCTGTTTTATCCAGTCACCATGCGAGTAGTGATGAGCACTAATTTTTATCTTTACTTGGAACCAGTAGTCCCAAATCAGGGATGGGTGACTGTTTATATAGCCCTTTGAGTTGCTCATGGTGGGCGTTTAACCCCCAAACGAAAAACAAATGATGCAATTTCTACGAGATCTCATTAACTGTAAGGTTTGTGGATATCTGTACGTAGCAAGACAGTCACACGGGTACGTTTGTAACTGACACTGTGATTATGGGTATGGCAATCTGTGGAACGGCAAGAGCAATAAGAGACTAAGGGCATGGTAGAAATTAGGGGAGGGCAGCTAGCATTTTACAAGTCCAAAAAGGGGGCAGGGTGAATTTTAACATGTCAAAAACGGGCAGGGCACTGTGCCCTGCTAAAACAATCTAGGGGGAACACTAGAGACGTCAGACCCCTAGAGCGTAACCTGTTGCTCACTGTTCAAGGACAATCAACAGTACCACAGCTCTCCCGCAATTCTTTGGAAAGAGCTGTTGATGAAACAAACCTGTTTTGCAGACATAACTGTTTCAAGGCATTGTTACTTCTAGGAGCTGTTTTCATTTTTCGGCCACGTTTACCCAGCCTGCATTTCTTGATTCCACCCATATCATGGATCTTTGCCAGCTGCCGTCCAACTGTACTTTTGCGCACTCCAGTTATCCGGGCAATTTCTGCATTGCCTTTGCCGAATTCACTTAAAGTCACTATTCGCAAAGCTTTTTATGGTGAAATATCACCTAATCTTCCCATAACTGCAACACAGTTTGCACAGAATAAATGAAATGCACTCTAAACTTCAGATTTGCACTGCAGTCCACAGGAGTAACGACTACACACTCATCAATGCAAATGAACTACTTATGTGCACTGCAAAAACGTCTGGAATAACCCCATGCACATCACCTACCCTTTATGTTGCCTGTACGCGGACGTACAAGGAAGCTCTGTTGGCGTATAGCAACGGCGATGACATTTCACATAACAAAGTGTGCTTCGTTCGCAGCACATTTCTGGTCATAACTTGAGTGTTGTTAAAGATATTCCCATTCTGTAAATGGAGTTGGCTTCTGCATGAAATGCACTTTAAAATGATATATATATATATTGTGAGTATTATCTGCATATTTACTTTTGTAGCAACACTGAAAACCCAAAAACTTCAAATTTCCAGAGTTGCTATTAATTTTTCCGTAACTGTATGTTTCTGAGTGCACATAAGCGAGCAGATGCTGTATCTAGATTTTCTTTTCATTTTTCCAGTTGAACCTTGACCAACAGATTACCAAGGCTGAAGCGATTTGGTGTTTAAAAGTGGCAAATGCAAACTTTTCATCTTTTCATTTGCCTCTTGCAAAGATATTACAGATGTCTTCCATATATATGATGTTTCCCAATGATCCTGTTGCTGGGAAAATGCATCTTAGTGAAAGGAAAGTTTTCTCCATAATTTCCATTGGTCTTGCCAAGTACTTTGAACAGGAGTTAACAAGTGTAATAAAAAGATGTTCTGATAATAAAAATTTGTACAACACTGCCTTTGACAAAACTACAACTGTTCCGGTTAAAAAATAATTTGGTCTTTGGGTCATTCCATGTCATATCAACACAGCTTGGAATTAAATTCTTCCTTGACGTCTCAGATTTTAATAAAGCTTAGTGTATCAAGTGTCCTTAAGTACATAGTTATGAATAGAAATCATAATTTTTTTTTTTGCCTTCCATTTAAAAGTTAAGTATTCATTATTTAAATTTTTATTAAAAATTGCTGCATCTCCTGAAGTAGTTAACTACCATTTTCTCAGAAACCAGATGAGATACAGGCCTGGGCAATGTCTCATTTTAAAGCTCTTTTGATGGGCTTTAATTTGATATTAAACATCACAGAGTTTAAAATAAAAAAAAATCTTAAAAGCCAAATTTAATTTTAATATTTTGAAAAAAATTTGCAAAATTACTTTGTACTATCCTCTTACACCTCCTAAAGTTTCATTCTGGGATCACTATGGGATCAGGTGATACAGGATGCACAAGTTCCACATGTGTGGAGAAAATATAAATTTAATTTTTAAAATACAATGGTAAATTTATGACGAAAAAATGTAATTTAAATTTTTAAATGCTTTGGATTGTAGAAAGTAGAAACCAGAAGAAATCTCACTGATTGTCCCCTCCCACTCCCTCCTCTACTTAGCTTAAGGACTATTGAACAGGCTGCTTGTGCGTGTTGGAACATGCTCACAAGCACTTTAGTTGTTCTGTTCCCTTAAAATCCAAAATTGTGAGTGGTTTTAATGTGATTGTTCATTATACTACTTGCAAATTATTATTCCATTAATAATCATCCCTATCATGAATCCCAGTGGAAAGGTAGTGGGTGCTTCAAATTGTTTTAACCCTTTAAAAAGCCTAATCACTCCCATGTAAGAAAGGGATTAAGATCTGTCATGCCATGGATGTGTTAACCAATTCCAGGAATGCCTGAAAATTCCGAAGTCTGTGATAATCGTAGAATGGATCTGGGTCATTCCACGTCAGATCACCCAGGGCATGTCACCCACCCATCTCAGATTTTTGTGAAAATTGGTTCAACATATTGTACTGGTGTGATATGAAACCTGTTAAAATTTTAGGTCAGTCGGTCCAGTAGATCTTGAGTAATGCCACTTGAAAAATTGGGTAGCTCTGCCTTTAAAGTTTTCACACTATGAGTTTTCACAACTGCACTGTAGGACAAAAAAAAATCATAACGTCACAACTAACTGTTGCAGCCACATAATTTTTATTTTTAAATGTTCTGCATGATCCATACATTTTGAAACAAATTGTTTCTGCACATTTTTAGAATTAAAAGAACACCTTTTTTTTTTTTTAAATTTAGTGACAAAAGACGGAAAAATGAGGCCACATTTTTATAAAACAAAACATTTTTTTCAAAATGAGCCCCCTCTTCAAATTTGCTAAAAATATTTTCATGCGTGTATTATAATGTAACCTTTCAGCAGGAAAAAAAAAATACTTTGGGCAATCTGCAATTTTGGCGAGGAAAAAAAATAAAATAAAAAAAAGTTTTCTTGTGTATGGAACATTCTGACATGATATTACCCATTTTTTCAATTAAGTGGTTGCATGACCATTTTATACCCCCCCCCATAGTTTAATCCTATTAGTGATAAGCGCAAAACAATTTTTATTTGATTTTTATCTGCCACCATCTTGGATATAGGTCCATTTTTATTTTCTGCGACAGGCCAAAATAAAGCCTCGCAATGGTTTTGAAAAAATGCAATTGTGTTTTCCTCTTATTGTAGATCAAAAGTTTAAGTTTTCACTACCTTACAGAGGACAATTTTGGCTTGCAGAAAATGTATAGAAATAATAGAAAATATGTTTCTTAACTTTGATTAAAATGGCATTGAAATCTGCAATACTCATAACTCACAAGCATAATCACCGTTTTTGATGGACTGTTAAGGAGACTGAGAATTTTTGTGTAATAACTATGGTTAGTAGAGTTTTCAGCTATGGAGAACTTAAGTCTGGGTTTGGTCCCCCTCACAGTCTGTGGTAATGCACAGCCATTTTTCTAAACTAAAGCAAGTAGAAACATCCACAATAACTACAAATTTTAGTAGGAGGCACAAATAGAGATAGCAAGTGAGGATAGAACTTCATTTTGAAGTCCTGTAAGGAAGAATTTTTTGGGGGAGGGGGGGGGACTGAACATTCATTAGTAACTATGGCAAGCATTTTATTATTGATACAAAAAAATTAGGTTTGACTTTTTTTTTCATTTTCTTAAAAGTATTTACGTGCACTGGATGAAAAACTAACTAAAGAAAATTCCTGTACCTTATTACAACTTTACATTCAACAGGTTAAATCACTTTTTTTTTTATTTCACATTTAATATAAAAGGAGAATATTTCTACTTGTTTAGTTTATGTACTTAAGAAAAAAAAATCTGAAGATCCAAACTAAATTATTTTATTTGCTGATGATCTGAAGAAGAGAGTGAGAGAGTGTGTGTGTGTTCTCCCAGACATAAGTTCTCCATAGCTGAAAACTCTACTAACCATAGTTATTGTATTCCCAACTTGGGGTTCCAACTCCCAGGCTCCTTAAGGCTCTACGAGATCCGCCATCTTGTAATGTGCCTTTTCTTGTTAACCAACGGGCAAGCATATTTCACAAATTGCTCAGGCAATTTTGCACATTTTAGAACACTGTTTGTGGCTAATGCAAGATATATGATAAATAAAGAGTTCCCTGGTTTCAGATTTTCATTTTGGACTATTTAAGTATTTTTTTATTAATTAATAAAACTATGGAAGACGCCTTGGTATGACTTTCGCTGCAGATAAAAAATGAAGGGAAAGGTCAATAAAAATTCTGAAACCAGGGAACTCTTTTTTATCATTTATCTTGCGTTAGCCACAAATGGTGTTCCAAAATGTGCCAAATTGCCCGAGCAATTGTGAAATACGCTTGCCCGTTGGTTAACAAGAGAAGGCAGCAATACAAGATGGCGGGTCTCGTAGAGCCTTAACAGTCCATCAAAAATGGTGATTATGCTTGTGAGTATTACAGATTTCAATGCCATTTTAATCAAGGTTAAAAAAAATATTTTTTATCATTTCTATACATTTTCTGTAAGCCAGAAATGCTCTCTTTAAGGTGGTGAAAACCAAAACTTTTGATCTACAATAAGAGGAAAACAATTTCCTTTTTTCAAAACCATTGTGAGTTCCTATTTTGACCTGCTATGGAAAAGAAAAATGAACCTATATCCAAGATGGTGGCAGATTTTGTATTTTATTTTTCCTTTCCAAAATTGTGAATTGCCCAAAGTATTTTTTCCCCCTGCTGAAAGATTACATTACAATACACACAAAACTGTTTTTAGCAAATTTGAATTGGGGGCTCATTTTGAAAAAAATGCTTTGTTTTATAAAAATGTGGTTTTAATTTTCCATGTCTTTTGTCACTAAATTAAAAAAAAAATGTCTTTTAACTCTAAAAATGTGCAGAAACAAATTGTTCCAAAATGTATGGATCATGCAGATCATTTAAGAACAAAAATTATGTGGCTGCAACAGTTAGTTGTGAAGTTATGATTTTTTTTTTTGTCCTACAGTGTAGTTGTAAAAACTCATTGTGCAAAAACTTTAAAGGCAGAGCTACCCAATTTTTTAAAGTGGCATTACTCAAGATTTACTGGACTGACTGACCTAAAATTTTAACAGGTTTCATATCACACCAGTACAATACTTTGAACCAATTTTCACAAAAATCTGTGATGGGTAGGTGACATCTTGTGAAAATGCTGGGTGATTTGACATGGAATGACTCAGCTTTCAAAGTTGAAGAATGAGAGTAGGCCTACCACAGAGGATCTCCCCAGCACCAGCCAGTGTGACCCTCAACTTGGATATGGTAGATCTGTTGATGATCTTGACACTGATGCTTCCTTTTATAATCAGTCTGAGTCATTAAGACCATTTAATACCTCTCTTATGGAGATAGGTGAATCCACAATAAACAGGGAAAAGGCAGAATAAAAAAGTATTCTAATCACAAAGCCAAAAAATTCAGTTCAACAATAACAAGGAAACTTATTCCAAATGCTGATTCCTCCAATGATGAGCAAGATAGTGTTTCAAAAGATGAGATGGTAAACCACTTAACAAATGCCTACGAAAATTGTGAAAGCAGGATAAAGAAGATCATGATACTGACCTTGTTGCCTGAGAGTGTAAGGAAGATTATTAAAGAGTTTAAAGCTCCAAATTTTAAAAGTTGAAAGCTCCAGGCAAGCCAGAAAGCTCTTACAGCAAAGGGGGATTTTGTCCACATCAGATCATAGGCCAGAGAAAATCCTACCCACACGGACTGCCAATGTTATAAAGCAGTTTTACGAGAATGATGAAGTCAGTAGACCAATGCCAGGCATCAAGGACTGTGTTTCAATGAAGGACAGTGAAGGCAAGAAAGTAAAAGGTTCCAAAAGGTTGATGCTATGTAATTTGAAAGATGCATACAAGCTCTTTCAAGAAAAGTTTGATGACATTACACAACCTTGTCTGACTGCTGCACCAACAGCGCTTTTACTTAAGAATAAATATTTCATACACTTGACCAAAATCTGTCGCAAAGGCCTATTGATTAATACATATTTAATGCCTAAGTAAAAGTGCAATAATTCTAACTTGACTTGGTATCCAAACCTTATGAATATCAGCACAATGGAATAAAAACTTAAAAATACCTAGGCCTAAGGCATATTTATTAATATTTACTGCCTAAGTAAAAGCGCAATATTACTTAAATGACTTGTTGTCTAAACCTTATGAATATGAGCATGATCAGGGCTGGACAATGTTCTAGATATTGGAGCCAGCTCTAAAATTTAAGCGCCAGGTGAAATGAAGTCAATAACGCATGAACAAAAACATGTTTGGTTATGATGCTGGAATGAAAAGTGGTAAACCATATTTGTTGTCATTTTTTTTTTCTTTTTACCCAAACCACTTATTGCAAAATGAAGTTCCAATTTGCTTCATAATTTTCTTTTTCCATTCTTTCAGTAGATCTCAAAAAATTAAAATTTTTCGATTTTATTAAAATACTATTTGCGGATGTCATATTTTGTACATATTAATTTAAAGTGCCATCTTTTTTTTCCTTCGTGAGATCCTTAAGGGCGTATAATCCAAAGGCTGTGAAAAAAAATCCCACGTATAATCTGCAGGGGCGATCCGCGGAGAGTCAAAGCTTCATTATTTCAGATAAATGGTGTAACTTTGGGAATATTAATACTTTTGAACACCATGCATCAATTTTTAAAAAATTTCCAACTTCGTCATTTCTGTTTTTTGGGAATTTCCTTCTTCTCTTATCATGATTAAATGCAAAATTTTTTTCGGGGCGGCCCGCGGGGGATATTTAACATCGATGGAGAGTGGGAACATCGCACGGGGGGTAGCGATTATGGGAAATCCGTCCGACTTCCGGTTTGGGAAATTTTTCTCCCATTTTCAAGCTGAAATGCAAAAATTTATGCAGTAAAATGATACTTAAAAATACTGTACACAGGCAACGTCGCGAGAAAAAAAGAAATAACGATTACAGAAAAAATCTTACTCCGTTGACTTTCCATTTTCGAAAGTTTCGTAAAGATGGAATTCCATCCTCCGATGAACATCTATCCTTCCCTCGCCCCCAAATTCTGTTTACTTGTGCATCGATCCCCTGAGTGACCAACATAATGAAAAAGGCAGAATTTCACGAATTCGAGCCTGAAGATTAGTAGGAAATTGGTGTTGCGTCTAACTTCTGTTTCCACAAATTCTTGCCTACAGTTTCAAGCTGAAATAAGAACATATATACCATGAAAAATTATATTTAACAAGAATACTAGACACAAATGCAACATCGGGAGAAGAAAAAATTACGATTAGGGCAAATTCGTTTTACTCAATTTAAATACTGTTTTCGAAAGCTTTGAAACATGAAATACAGTCCCCAGACGGTAAATGACCCACCCTCCAAATTTTCTTCAGTTTTGCATCAATCTTGAGAATGATCTAAATTATGACAAAAATTCAACAACTAAAAGAAAAAAATCTGGAGAATTCCGCGAATCCGCTTAATAATCTTATGCGTATCATAAAATAATAGCAAAATAATTTTTTTAAAACAAAATGAAAATTCGTAGAATCCGTAGTTTCGAGAGTGAGTTCCATAGTCACACAACTACATCCATGGAAACTACAGACATTCCATAGTAATTGGTATATTAGTCCTATAATCCGCTCCACGGTGCATGATAGTTGTGATCCGCACCTGTCATTGTAATTGTGAATCGTAATTTCTGACAGAAAGCTGCGATTCACAGGACCAACTCAGAAATCCAAAGATGTAAGAAAGAAATGATCGTCTTATTGAAAAATTAACTGTCATTTTGAAGTATTTTTGTGCTTCTTTTAAGTAAAAAAAAAAAGAACTAAAATCCCTAGCTGTTGCAGCATTACCATAGTTCATTAGTTAGGCTAAAAAATCCGTTGAAATTGCGGACAGTCCATATAGCATTGTCGTATTTCTGAATACGTTTCAACTCAATACCGAAAAAAAGAAAAGAATCCTTAACTAATATAATTAGCACACCAAAACTAGGCAATGCGATTCGCAGAATGGTTACATGCTATGGAATAGCTCTGTGGATTCCCGAGAGTGACGGATTTTCACAGCACGTAGGCTTCCGAATGCGCAAATAGTAACACCTTACTTGCATCATATTTTCTGTGAAAATGCTTCTAAGTATAAATATATATATATATATATATATATATATTCTTACAATCTCACTGTTACGTTATATTTTTTTCTGTTACTGCATTTTCGGTACTTTCCAGATAACACCTCTCCTGACAATTACCTCGCAGACTTTTTAAAACACTGCACCGTTTTGTTTTCTTTCTTTTTTTTTTACCGATGACAGCAGCACCTAAATTTATAACTTTTTAATAGATAATCTATGGATTATACAACAGAAATTAGGGCATTTACTGTAATATATTACGAAATCTCAAGTCAGAAAAAAATTAGGCGCCTGGGCGCCCTGGCACCCGGGATTTGTCGAGCCCTGAGCACGATGGAAGAAAAACTGTTAAAAAGGCCAAGATATTAATGTTTAATGCCTAAGTGAAAGTGCAATAATACTAACTTGGCTTGATGTCTAAACCAAACTTTTTTGTAAAAGTTTTCATTTAACGTAACTAGCGTGATCAAGTTGCCTTTATTTGTTAATATTGTTACGTGTTTTGCCCATCATCATCACCTTATGAAAATGAACAAGATTGAAGAAAAACTGTTAAAAAGGCCTAGGCCAATGTATTAATATTTAATGCGTAATAATATTAACTTGACTTAAGAACATAATAATATTAACTTGACTTAAGAACGTAATAATATTAGTTTGACTTAAGAACGTAATAATATTAACTTGGTGTCTAAACCTTCTGAATATGAACAAGATGGAATAAAAACTGTTAAAAAGGCCTAGGTAAAGGTATTAATATTTAATGCCTAAGTAAAAGTGTAATAATACTAAATAGACCTTGTGTCTAAACTTTCAAAAATAAATAAATAAAAATGATCATGGCGGAATTAAAAACTGTTGAAAAGGCCACTGCCTGGGCCGTATGTTTTAGAGGCGGTCTACGGGAAAAGTAGAACGATGAAATCAAAAGTCTGATTCTTGTTAGACTCCCTAACAGTTTTGTGGTCATCCTACATGAAAGTGTAATCTAAAAAATAAGAAGTGCAATTTTTATAGGTTCCCCAAACGCTTTTGTGGCCACTTAGCCATATTCTCATTATATCTGTAGTCGATGTTTTCAACAAAAGCTTTCCCTATGATTTTGTATCTTTCGGTGACTTGGCTTTCGATAAATTCACCTGAAGCCCTAATTTTCAAAGAATTTGCTCTTCGATGAATTCGTTTTCTACGAATTCGCTTTCTACGAATTCGCTTTCAATGAATTCGCGTTCGACAAATTCGCTTTCGATGAATTCACCTAGAGCCATTGTTACCCACTAATTTGGTTCCACAAACCTCTTCAGCAGCAGTGACAACACAGTTCTTAAAACATTTCTACTTCTTTTCTGCATCCCTCTCACATGATTTCAGCTCATTCAGTCATTCTCTGAGTAAGTTACAGTTGCGCTGATGATCTTCAGGGAGCCTTTCAACTTTTATTCTTTCCATCCTAGGCCTTTTCTTATTCCTTTTCCTCCAACCAACATTTAGTTTCACTCCTGACACCAGTCACACCACCAAGTATAGATCAGAGCCAACATCCGCACCTCTCATCACATGAGTGTCAACAACTAAGTGTTTCAGATGCTGATCGTAAACAACAAAATCTATAACAGTCTTTCAAGCAAGAGTATGATTTCCCCAAGTATATGTGTGGATATACTTGTGGTTACCTTTTTAACAATGTGCGTAAAGTTTATTTTCATGTTTTCTAGATTCTAACATTCATTAAACATTTTGGAGAGTGTTTCTTGAATGTTTTCAATATCATTGCATTTGTTCCATTATTTTTCAATATGTTTTGGATGTCTAAACTTATCTGGCCACGTGTAGAGTTATCATGGCCCAGAGGATCCTGGAAACGTCCTGAAATTTTAGTTCCCTTTCCAGAACTTGGAAATTCCTTATTTTTTTGCATTTCTGTGTAAAGTCCTGGGGTTTTCCCTGTAATGAACAGCTATTTTTTTTTCATTGCAGGAAATGTTTTTTTTTGTTTGTTTTGTTTTTGTTTGGGGTTTGAAGACTACCATGAATGACTTCCAGTCTGTGTAGGCACTTGTTTTGTTTATTAAAAGGTTCTTTCTCATTAGAACATACATTGTGTGTTTTATTTTTGAGGTAAACTGAAAAAAAAACAGTGCATTGGATCCATTGAGTGTTTCTCACAAAATGTCTTCAATTTATAGACAAATGTTTAAGCAAAAATTTGCTTTTTTACAAATTTACGCTGTCATTTTGCTGCTCTGGCAATGTTTTTTACCTAGTGTGTAATATAATTTTATTCATTACTACTGAAAAATCTGAAAACTACAGATTTTTGTAGTTTTCATTTCTGAAAAAACCCCAAAAAACTACAGATTTTTTTAGTGTTTACTATTGAAAATTTCCAATCAGGGTTGGAGTCTGCAGTTGAAAAATTGATGTCTGTCGACCTTACCACAAACAAAAATTTAATGTTGCTGAAAGATGTAGATGTTGGATTTCAATGTAAGCGCCTTTTGTCAGAAGTCACAGTAAACAGCAATATTAAGATACAGTTTCATCTTCAATGCTGCAAGTTGGTTGTTTCTATAGTCGAAAAACTTGAAAACAAATCGTTAGTTTAAATACGAAATTGTTCGTGTCTTATCACCTTCGTAGCAGAAAGTTCCTAATCAGTCTGTGACAGATATTGTAGTGCCACAAAATAATCATACAAAACAAATACCACCGTCTATGTACGATATTTAATTAAAAGATGGAATCTATTTACAAATTAAAACCTCCACTAGCATTTTCGGGGTAACACTTACCCCATCATCTGGTGGAACAGAGAGGTTAATGCAGTACTCGCGTAGACCTTTATAGGAGCGGAGCAATGCACCATGGTATAGTTCTCAAGCGTCACAAGGTTAAGGTGTTGCTATCGCAGCCGAGCAATAGATACAATTTCCGACTTTAGTTACACATAATACAAATTGTGTTGCACTGTTAAAATTATCAAATTCACATGTTATTGTTTTATTAAATTTATTTAATAATTATAATTTAAAGTTCAAATCGGCGACGTGGTTTTTCCAAACTTTTGGTATGTCTACTGGTGTGTTATCATTACAGCACCTGTCCCCCAAGGCTTCAATGTACAGGCTTTCAGCAAGGTGCAGTGAGTGTACGTACACAGGGGTGTTCAGCAGTCTAATGTTCACCCAGTCTGGTTGCAAAGTTCCATTTATGACATTTCTAGATAATGCCGTATTATTGCGGAAAGTTCGAATATCATACTTATGTTCCTGAACACGAATACCCAAACTTCTCCGTGTTGAGCCTATATAGTTACTAACGTGTTCTCCTGTTGAGGTGTCTAACAGTGGTATGTTGTACACTTCCCATTTGCTCAAAATGTTGGTTGTTGCCCTATCTTTTCTAACAGATGATATGAGATTCTTTGATTGGGTACCAAATTGTATGTTATGCTTTGAGCATATGCGTAACAATGCGTTAATGATGTGTTGGGTGCTGGTCCAATGCTCCCACAAAGCGTTTGCTAGGCTTTGGGTCTTGTTTTAGACTTATGGTTCTTTCGTTACTAATTCTGCAGAATAATCTATTAACCAATGTCCTTGGATATCCGTGTTTATCCGCCAATTTAAAAATAAACTTTATTTCAGACTGTAGAAGACTCTCGCTTGAACAATGCGTGTCGGCTCTTCTTATAAGAAAGTTAATAGCAGATAGTTTTTATGGAGTTGGATGTGAGGAATTGAATGGAATAAGGCTATTGCAATCAGTTGGCTTACGATAAACTGAAAAAAATAGTGAATTAGTATCCGGGTCACGAAATATGCGAAAATCCAAAAAAGGGAGTGAAAAATCAGATTCAAGTTCTGTCGTGAGCCCGATATTAGGGAATACTGACGAAAGTGTGTCGGCGAATTAAGTTAAATCATCCCTGGAGTGAGGCCAAAGCACAAGGATGTCATCGACATACCTAAGGTATAAACTGGGGACCAAAGGGGACTCATTGAGAACTTTGTTTTCAATGTATTGTAGCAGAATTTCTGCTAACACAGCAGATAGTGGGGAGCCCATGGGCGAACCCTCAGTTTGCAAGTAAATTTTGTCAAGAAATTTGAAATATGATCGGCGTTTAACTAAACGAAGTTTGTTCATAATGGCGGTGATTTCGGGGTGCGGACGTGAATTTCAACAAGTTTATCTTCAATAATATGAATGAGTGGTATCCACAGGTACATTAGTGAAACCACATCCAGAGAGGCTAATATGAAAGGGCCAGCTTGTGGCTGAATCATTCTGATCCTTTCTATTGCCCTAGTGGAGCTTTTGATATAAAAAGGTGAGCTCTCTGCTAACTTAGCCAAATATAGGACAAGGGCTTTTTCGAGTGGTCGAGTAGGACTAACGTAGCCCGCGACCGGCACACAACAACCGGAGGGGGGGGGGTAAATGCTTTGGAAATTCAGGGAAGTTGTGAGCATTCTTCAATCTGGTCAATGCTGCACAGGTTGCTTTAGTTAGGTCCCTCTTTAGGTGGTTACTGTTCAAGATAACTACTCAGAGATGAAAAAAAACTCAATTAAAATTTGTACAGGTAAAAAATTAAAAAAAGAGAGATAGAAATCAAAACTGACCACTTTATATGTATTTCTTCTACATATAAAAAAAAAAAGAAAAAAAGGGAGGAAAAAGCATCGCATGCGAGGAGGAATGGTGCTTTCACTGGTTTTTTTTTCAGGGTATAATGTTTATTTTTTCACATGGCTGTTCATTCTGAATGTGTGATGAAACAGCAGTCAGCTAGTATAAAGATGCAGATCTTAGTGGCAAGGAATAAAAGTCCTGCAGAAGTGTATGTGTATGAAGTGTGCTTATCTAATTGTTTGGAATAACACCTCACTTTACTACAGCTGTTTTTAGGTGTGTTAATGAACTAGACTTCTGCACATTATTGCTTGATGAGAGTTCGAACGATGCTACATAGGCAAAGCAGGTGGACTGTTATGTTCGCTTCTGGAGTGCAGAAAAGAACCTAGTTCTTAGCAGATACTGTACCTCTGTTTTCATGGGTCACTCTATTGCTGAATTAACATTGGCATCTCTGCAGGATGCTACGCAAAAACTTAATTTGCCCAAGCTGTTAAATCTTTTAATAGATGGTCCAGCAGTTAACTGGGAGGTTTCTAGCCTTCTGCAAGTAGAAATTAAAGAAGAGTTTGGTTGACATAGGTAGTTGTAGTATTCATACATTGAACAATTGTTTTAAACATGGATGCAGAGCTTCTTCATGGAATGTACAAGTGGAAGTCAGAAAGTAACTTACCCAACATCATATATTTTGTATTTATTAGTTTAAAAAAAGTATGTACATCTCTAAGATATGGCCATCCATACACTACTTCTCAACATAGTCACTTTGTCAAGTCGGGAGATCCATGTGTCGAAAACTTGTCTATAAAAGTTTGACGGTTGTCCATACAGCCACCGTTGCACTGCACAGTTCGCAGCGTCATCCGATGAGAATCGTTTCCCATGAAGGTGCTGCTTCAACTATGGAAAGAGGTGAAAATCTGATAAAGCCAGATCATGGCTGTATGCCATATGTTGTAGAATTTCCCATTACTAGCTTTTCAACAGGTTTACTGTGCAACTAGCTGTATGATGACCAACGTTGTCATACAGCAAAAGCCTGCAGTTGGATGACATTTCAGGCCTTTTTTGTCGAATAACTCTCTTTGGTCTCTTCAGGGTAGCTTGATGAGCAGCAGCATTGATTCTTGTTGTGGAAAGTGTGAAATCCACCAGAAGCACACCAGGCATGTCCCAGAAAACGGCCACCATAATCTTCCCACTCCTAGTGGATGTCTTGAATTTTTGGCAACGGGGAACCCAAGATGCTTCCACACCATGGATTGGGCTTTTGACTTTGGAGTGTAGCGGAATATCCATGTTTCATCTCTGTTGATGATGTCCCATAAGAAATCATCACCATGTTCATTGAAGCAAAGCAGATGGACGAGAGAAGCACCCATGTGATTATTCCTGTGTTTCTCTGTCAGTAGTTATCTAGGAACCCACCTACTGCACACTTTTCGATAGCCCAATCAGTCGTAAACAATGTCCCATATGGTGCCATCCGAAAGATGGTATTTTTCTTCCAGGCGATGCAGTGTCACAGGTACTGATGTTCATCAAGTAAATACCCAGTGGGTGGGGTAACTGTAAATATAAATGGGTATTTACCCATTTCTTAAATATCCACTCAAAAATGGGTATTTTAAAAAATATCATTTAATAACATTGTCTTATTGATTTTTGTTAGAAATATGTTACATGACTTTAAAATCAAATTTAAAATAGTTTTTAAAATTATTTATTTTTAAATGCAATAATGTTATTCAATCAGTAGGTGGTAACCTACCTACTGATAAATACTGTATATTTCCTTTGGAGCAAGGAAATTTCCTTTGGCACTGGAAAATTGCAGCATCATTCCATGAGGGAAAAAGGACATTTTTCACAAAATGCTTTACATTAAAAATACAGGGAAATTTCATGAGTAGGTCTGGGTGATGTTGGGGATTTTAACATTTGAAACATCGGTTTTCACGATGTATTGTGTCGCAATATCAACTGGTATTCAAAATCACACCTTTCTTTCTGTTTAAAAAATTGCATTTTATAAGTTAATTATACAAACAGTTTTAGCAGGTTGTTAAAATGCCAAAAGGTGAAAATATAATGTACAGAACTTTAGTAGACTGGGAGCAGAAGTGCTGAAGATTTCCAATTTATCTCAGGTTGAATGCAATAACATTTGCGTGCATAAAGACCCTCATTTTGTATTTGAAAAATTACACAATGAAATAATTTTGTTATTCTCTACAAACCATATCTCTTGAGAAACTGCGAAATAATTCGTTCAGCAAAGTAAGGTGGCCTTGTCTTAAAAAAATATTTTGCTGTCTGTTTTGTATGCATCAAACTATAAATTTAATTAGGGTATGGTATAAATACAAAGTTGAAAATTTATTTTAAAATATGCATTATTAGAGAATTAAAAGCAGTTTTATAGATTATACTCCATCAATATTTCAATCGTGGCCCCGAGTATTGGCGTCCCTTAAATGGGACAGGGGTGCTAAGAATCTCCAAGCTTGCATCAAAGTACTCTCTCAAAATTGCAACATGGAATGTCAGAAGCTTATTACAACCAGGAAAATTAGCTAACGTTATTTAAGAAATGGAACGTTTAAATATTAGCATACTTGGCATCAGTGAAACTAAATGGCCTGGAACAAAAAGTTCAAATCAAGTGACCATCTTGTTTTTTGTGCTGGAGGGGAAGAAAATGTCAAGCAAACTTATGGCACTGCAATCATCATCCATAAGCTTTAACCAACAGAGTTATTAACTTTACACCAATATCTGAGCGAATAGCATTATTTCAATTGATGGGCAAATAAGATCAACCTAAATGTAATACAGATATATGCTCCAACAGCTGACAAAGATGATGAAGAATTTGAATCATTTTATAAAGGGCTGAAAACAACCTTAAATACACTGAAGAAACAAGATATCACCATAATCCTTGGTGACTTCAATGCAAAAGTTGGCCAAGGAGAGTTAGATAATATAACTGGTAAACATGGGTTAGGAATAAGAAATGAGCAAGGAGAAAGACTCATTGAATTTTGCCAGGAAGAGAAATTTACCATCACTAATACTTGGTTTAAATTTCCACCTCGACGTTTGTACACCTGGATTTCGCCACAAGATTCAGACATCGATATTGTCAGGAACCAAATTGACTATGTTCTTATCAACACCAGGTACAAGTCAAGCATATTAAGTGCAAAAATGTACCCTGGAGCAGATATTTCATGTGATCACAATCCAGTGGCTGTAACATTACGTCTTAAATTACGGTCAGTAACAAGGACAAACATATGGAAATTTGACTTGGAGAAGCTAAAGAGCAATAATAACAAATTACAATTGCAGCATCAATTAAACTATGAATTAAGGCTAAATGAGATACCGCCTAATGTGCAGACCTTTTGGCATTCAATCAAAACTTGCATAAGAGGAACAATGGAAAATCTGATTGGGTATCAAACAACAAGGAAAAAGAAAAGTTTGATGACTCAGCATATCCTCCTACTAATGGAGTAATGGAGGCAGTCCAAAAACAGGAATAAAGAAAAATACAAAGAAATACAGTAAAAGATAAAACAAAAAATTCGAGTAGCAAAGGAAAAATGGCTGGAAGATCAATGTGCAGATTTTGAAGATTTAATCAAGAAAAATAACAACTATAACCTCCATAAGAAAGTCAAGGAGGCCACAGGAAAATATAAACAAGCTCCTATTCCTACACTGTACAATGACAATAATCAACTCATACTAACTGAACAGAAACTGGAAACGTGGACAAACTATATACAAAAGTTGTTCAATGACAACAGAATGAAGCCAGACATAAGACAAAACCAATGCGAAGACATTTTACCATCTGAAATGGAACATACTATACAAATATCCAAACCCGATAAAGCATGTGGACCAGACTAATACCTTTGGAACTTTGGAACAACTAGACTACGATACTATCCAGAAAATAACCTGCTGGTTTAATCAGGTCTATGACACTGGTGAAATTCCATGTGATTGGTCTTTGTGACCATACCAAAGAAAGCCACTAGCCGGAAATGTGAAGAATACAGACTGATTAGTTTGATGAGCCACATGCTCAAATTTTTTTTTTCAAGGTGATACAGCAAAGATTACGACAAACGTATGAAAATGTGTTAAGAAACACAATTTGGCTTTTGCAAAGAATCAGGCACAAGAGAAGCAATTTTTTGCTTACAAACTCTATTACAGCACTGCTATGAACATCAAAAAGATGTGTACATCTTATCTGCTTTATTGACTATGAGAGAGCCTTTGATTCCGTGATTCATGATAAATTATGATTCATGATGATAATGACTTTCTTTAGTTTATCAACTAAAGGAAATCTGGCTAGGAAGTAAAGATGTCAATTTCATAACTACTCTATATTGGAATCAAACCACAAAACTTAAATATAACAATCTAACGACAAAAGAAATCCCAATAAAAAAAGGCGTCGGACAAGGATGCCCGCTATCACCAATTCTATTCAACATCTACTCAGAAACAATCTTCGATAAAATCTTGGCTGAAAAGAATATTGGCATCCAAGTGAATGGACATTACATCAATAACTTGCATTATGCAGATGACACGGCACTAATTACTGACTCGGAACAAAATCTACAGAGAATACTGGATGAGATAAGTGCCGAAAGCCAAAACTGGGGATTAAAAATAAACAAAAAGAAAATGAAAGTAATGAAAGTTAGCCGAACCCCAAGTAAAATTACAATCGAGCTAAACGGCAAAAAACTTGAACAAGTTCAGAACTTCAAATACCTGGGAGTGATAATCAATAAACAGCTAAAACACGAAGTGGAAATAAAAAGTCGTATTGAACAAGCTAGAAATGCATTTATGAAATGGAAGTCACTCTTTGCTGACAGGAGCTTAAGAAACGAGCTCAAGTTGAGAACACTTAAATGCTACATATGGCCAATACTGCTATGGAGTAGAAGCGTGGACATTAACATCAACAGCAATCAAGAAGCTACAAGCATTTGAAATGTGGCTATACTGACAAATGTTGATAATCTCTTGGACTGACAAGATAACAAACATCCAAGTCCTGCGTGATATGAACACTGCCCAAGAGCTTTTAAAAATAATCATTGAACGGAAGTGTAAATAACTAGGACACATAGCAAAGAATAACAACAAATACAACCTGCTACAAATAATTTTGGAAAGGTTAAGTAGAAGGGAAAAGAAGACCTGGCAGGAAGAAAACTATGTGGATGGACTGTATTAAAAGCTGGCTTGGTTTGACAACTGCACAAATTCTACACACAGTGCATGATAGAGAGAGAGAGATACAAACTGATAGTTGCAAATGCCATAAGGCAGCTTTAGAAGAAGACATTTCAAATCCTGGCTGTGAGTGAAGAAGCAAACTTGCTGATAGAGCTAAAGAAGAAACATCTTGATGATGGTATGTTTTGAGTTCATATAAAAAAAAATGGTCAACATTCTGAAACTGATAGTGGATTTACTTAACAAAGTACAGCCAAATGAGCCACATATACATTCTGTGTTTTTGAATTTGAAAACCTTCAGGCTACTTTAAATGAACAGCTGCCTGTATTCCCTCTGCAAAAAGTTGAAGAACAATTGATACTAAAGAAATTTACAGAAAGGAAGGAGTTTGGCCTAGGACATATTCATTTAGCAGTAGATCTTCAGAATCCAGCTTTACAAGGTTGTAAATTGGGTCCTATTCAATTGATTGATGTAATAAGTTTCATTTGTGATGTGGGACAACACATGGGACTAAATAACATACAATTAAGAACAGATATGACAAACTACAGAGACAAAGATGGACTCTGGGCAAGGAAGTTTGTATAGAAAGGAGTTGGCATCATGAGTCCCATACTATGATGGAAAGGTTTCAGAGGGCCTAATGAACTAGTGGAAGTTGCAATTGGGATCTTAAGCGCACCAATAACATCAGCGGCCACTGAAAGATCATTCAGCACATTCAGCTGGATCCACAGTACAAAGAGAAATCACTTGACATAAAAAAGGCTGAAAAATTAACCTATTTGGCATACCACTGGAAATCGTTAAATCAAAAACATATTCCCAAACCAGGTTTAGATGAGCATTCGAGCTCAATGAAAGTCTATGACATTTAGCATGTTAGAAGACAAGAAAAGTCGATGGGAAGGAAACAGCAAGATAGAAAAGTATGTAGATTCAGAAACAGAAGAATTTCAAGATGAACCAAGCTTAAGTGATTCTGACTGTGAAGAGTCTGAATCACTATCCGATTCAGATGAATAGAACATTAACGTGTTAAAATGCTGAGGAGCTGTGATATATCCTTACTATTGTAAATTAATGAGAAAAGACTATTTTGATTTAAAATAAAGGTAATTTTTCATAAAAGTGTAATTGTCACTGTTCCTTCTTCAAGAAAATTGTACACAGATAAGAAATGTCTATGCTATATAAAAGTAATTATTGTGTTTTTTTTACTAGTATTGCAGTACCGGTATTTTTAAAAAATCGTATTGAATGGGTTTAGATTGAGAAACTATTCTACTAGTCATCTTGAAATACTTTTTAAGATAATGAGTTAAATTCTTACTTTTTTTCATTTTAATCTATTTCATACTACTCAGTTTAGTCATCATATGTCATGAATAAACTGTTTATGGGTAAATAAGCAGCTAAACTTGAAGAAAATCTATCAATACCGACTAAAATACCCATTTTGGGTAAATACCCTGTTTTTTTTTTCCTGGGTATTTACCCGCAAAAATACATATCCAGGTATTTTACATATCTAGTCACAGGGCGATAAAGATTAAAATTGGTGATTTTTTCAAGTGGCCATTGGCCAGTGGGTGGACAAAATCTAGTGGCCACTTTCCTTGCGACTATTTCGTGTTGTATGTATACACATTTTATCACTGCGCTGTATACCTTTCATTTATTTAGACATAATTAAATTTAAGCTTAGTAGTTACAAGGGCCCACTGTCTATTGTCCAGTGCAATTAAATGAATAAACATAATCTTAAAAGTTATATTTTTCTTCAGCCACATCAACCAAATTTTCTAGACAATTTTTATTGGCAAGATAATTTAATAATTTTTATTTGGTCTCTCGCTACGTTCACAAATAAAATCGCTCCACCACAAATTGATAGCAGTGGATGGGTCAAAATTTTCAAGCAATACTTACTTTGGCTTAGTTTATTTGCGTCTATTTTCTGAAGTCATTTTTTGCATGAACATTGTCTTGTCATAAAGAACATTGCCCAGAATGCTCTTGTTCTCTTACCTTCTGCATTGCTTGGCATAACGGTCAGCAGTATTTCAACAATTTGTGCTATGGCCTTCATGTACTAAAAGTTGCTTGTTTTTAGTTTATCTAGCAGTTTTTGGTGAGTTATTGATGGTCAAAAATTTTCAGGCATTATGTTTTGAAGCTGCTTCCATTCTGCTAAATTTTTCTTTTCATTCCATTTATTTTTGGTTAGGTTCTTCCTGGTGTCAAAATGTGAACTGGCTGTATACCTTTCAAAAATGAATTTCATATCTTATAGCAGAATCATTTTGTGGTACTGTGTGGTTGCCAGTACTGAATCATAGCCATACATCTACCATAGCTGAGATTGGGAAAAATGGGATACCAACCTGGTCACTTTATTTTACAGACTCGCAATGATTCTTAACCACTAGAAAATAAAAGTTCAGTAATTTCCTGTGTAGTTCTAAAAAATATTACATCAAAAACATTGATAAACCTTCACAGGTGTTGAAAAAATAGTCATGAAGAAATAAGAACACATGCAGAGTATCCTGATTCCATCGGATTCTGTCCGGTTTTCGAACCCAGTGTCAGGTGTTTTTGTTTTTATTTTTCTCAGAAAACGTTCAGTTTTTGTAGAATTTTAATGATGTGTAATTTTTTCCTGTTTGTGCACCACGACCTTTCAGATGCTACGAATTCTCCATAGTTGATCGCTATGGAGTACGGGAAACATCGAATAGACTACAGAAATGAAAAATCTGGATGTCGGTTTTTTTTTTCTTCAGAAAACATTCAGTTTTAATACAATTTTAATGATTTGTCATTTTTTCCTGTTTACCCACCTCAGACCTTTCAAATGCTATGAATTCTCCATAATCACTACGAAAACCGGCGATCGCTACGGTGTACGGGAAACATCGAGTATACAACAGAAATAAAAAAATTTCTATGAAATAATGTTATTCAACATCTGTTCAAAGTTTATTTTCATGTTTTCAGAATTCGAACATTCATTTAACATTTTCGGGACTGTTTATTGGATATAATTTGGGCGTCTTCATGCCGTACGTCGTCTGAAAATGATTGTTTTAGCACGGATGAATATGTTCTGTAGTTTTCTAAATTTCGAATTTTTCTTACCCCAAGGATGCGTTTTTTTTTTTCATTTTCTGGTTATATTCTTATGTTATATTTTTTTCTGATTGTGTCTCGTTTTTAATATCTTCAGTAACAGTGAAAATGAACAACTTCATATTTGAAAAGTTTTTTTCTAGTGAAGCACAGTTTTTGTTATTTCTAACAGCCTGCTCTTCAAAACCAATCAATACGAAAAGTATTTTTCCTTTGCCGCTTTTTTAAAGCTAAATTACATTTCAAAATCGGTACTTATTCTGCCCGTGATAGAATTGGCCTTTTCTGTGTCTTGTGAAATTACTATCACGGTAGAGTGAACAATACAGTACTGATTTTTTATATTTAATTTTGATGAAAAACTTGTTGCTTACCCATTCTTTAGTAACATTTTACTGTATTAAGGGGCAGAGCAAAAGTTTTTTTATTTTGTTTAAAGCGAAATTCACACGGGCAAAAGAAACGCGACTCTGCATAGAATGAAAGATGGAAACAGAAAGTGAAGTCCTGATTTTCAACTTTTGATTTCTATTTGTAAATATAAGGAAAAATGCTTGCCCTTTTTGTTTGCTGATAAGCAAGAAGTGCCTAAGCAATGGAAAATCATGCATTTTCAGAGAAACTAAACTTTAAAAAATGAGCTTCTGAAGACTGGTTGTGATGTCACAGTTCCATCTAAATTCTAAAGCCACAGGTGTCCATTCTCGATATGGTTACTTTGTGCCCCAACTGAAGTGGAAAAACAAGAACAGCCGCCCCCATTTTTAAAGAGTGAATCTATAAATATATTGTACTCACTTATCTGCGGAGAAAAAAGGGGGGGGAAAGGGGTTTTTCACCGCGCGTGAGTAGGATAATTTGAAAATGCATTTCCTATAACAGGAGTGTTTTAAAAAATGCACATAAATTCTTTAGCAATGAAAAAATCTTGCTGGCCACCAGTCCGTGAGGACAGGCATATTTTCGAACATGGCGACTAAAGTATCTTTTTGTACTGGACATATTAATTTAATTTTAATCTCTACAGGGCGATCTTCACATAAGCACTTCTCAGTTGCATCGACATGATCTGCTGATGCGGAAGGATGTCCAGTCCTTGGTTCATCATGGACACTCGCTCTACCACCACTGAAATCGAGACACCATGTTTGCATTTGCTGCACTCTCATCTCATTCGGGTTATACCATGACCTTCAAAGACAAGCCCGAGGACAAACTCTGGATCCGCCTCTGACGTCATCACCCTCAGGTACATCTTGGCAAGGGAGTGGCCCTGACATGACCTTCGACCTTAAGTGATCAGTGAGCATGCCTATGCATACTGGCAGGAGCAGGACCAGGGGTTAATTTGCACCAGAGCTCAGCTCCGGTACTTTTTTCTCCTGCAGGAGCTGAGCTCCCCGCTAATTTGCAACAAACCCTTGTCTCACATTTACATCTGAGTTACAAATTTCAAAGAGTTTGGGGTGTGCCGTAAAAAAATATTTTAATCTGTCAAACTGGAGCAATCTTCAAGCAAGTAAACAACACACTCCCCGTCCACTAGCTTAGCGCCTGGGGAACAATGATACAGATGTCTTTTGCTGACGTCGCCAGCGTGGACACTAGGTTGGCCATTGCTTAGGAGGTAGGAGGGGTTGGGGCAGAAAAGTTTTACTGGCTGCAGCAGGTGTACAGTAATCACACATAAGCAACAAAGAGATGACAGGAGTTCCTCAATTGTTAAAATTGTTTGGGCTTTCACTAAAACATTTCAATCCAATATAATATGTGAAAAGTTGACTGGCAAAGGGGCATTACACTGCTGATGATTTGAACTGCAGAGTGGCCAGTAAAAAGGAGGAAAATTCGGAAATGTTAGCAATGTGGAGTTTTTTGTGAATTATAGTTATATATGGCCTTATTCTGGTAAGATTTAGAAAGTTCCTTTATTCCGGTAACTTTTGCAATTGTAAACAACAGTTTCTGCATTTTGTAAACCATACAAATACTTTTAGAGAGAGAAAAAAGAAATTGTCCAATTGCTTTAAATAAATTTAAAGAAATTTCATGATTTGCATGCATGACAGCAATACAGTACCAAAAATTAGCTATTCATAAGAAATGTTAAAATTTCAGTCTTTATTATTTATCAATTATATATATTTCAACAAAAATGTGTTTAGATAGTTAGTAATTAAATAAAATGAACAGTTTAAAGAACACAAAAATATCAAACTGAACAACAGAAGTACCCCCACCCCCCATGTAATTTTCATAGAACAATTACCGAGATTTATCATTTCGGTACATCACTAATGCACGGTACGATTTCCCCTGATATTTTTAGAGCTCCGGTACTTTTTTCTCTAGAAATTAAGCACTGAGCAGGACACATTACTGTAGCTCTTGCATCAAAGGTCTAACCATGTGCAAGTGTTTTCGTTATTACTGTCTTTTGTTCTACGTAAGGTTAGCATTTCTATTTTAGTAGTCGCCAAGATGCCGTACACATGCTGTGTGCAGAAGTGTAATGACAACTATTTAGAAGGTCAAAAAGTAATTATTTTCATTTAGAAAGAACATAGTATTCCGAAAGCAATGGGTTAACTCGACAAAATATAGCAAGGTATGTACAGATTTTTTTTTTCTGTATTTCTTTAACTTAAATAAAAGGTTAAAATTATTCATGTGTAAGTTCAGGAACTAAACAAGTCTATTTCATATAGGCACATATTTGAAAGTTGTTCCCATAAGCAGCTTGCTTTAATAGGAAATAATTAAAATTGCTTTGAAAGATGGGCGGGCACAAAACAGTTAGCTTGAGTTGTGGTGCAACATAACTGGAATTACAAATGTTTGCTGTGCTAATTGCTAATTTCGGCATGGGATAGCTGGTTATATATATATATATCATCATCATTGTCAACCATTATCAATCCACTGCTGGACGAAGGTCTCCCCAAGTTTTCTCCACAACGGTCTGTCTTGTGCCAGTCTCCTCCATGTCACTCCCGCATACTTTCGAATTTCATCCACCCATCTCCCATGTGGTCTTTTTCTGCGTCTTTCCCTGTCCCTTGGAATCCAATCTGAAATTCCGGCTGTCCATCGATGGTCTGCCCTTCTGGCAGTATGTCCAGCCCATTGCCATTTCAGGGATTTAACTCTGATCATGATGTCTTCCACTCTTGTCATTTTTCGGATCCACGAGTTCCTCTTCTTATCTCTCCTGGTTACACCAAGCATGCACCTCTCCATGCTGCTTTGAGTTGTCTCCAGCCTTTGTATGTCTCTTTTAGTTAAGGTCCACGTCTCTGCACCATACGTAAGCACTGGAAGGATGCATTGATCAAACACTTTTCTTTTAAGACATAATGGCATATTGCTCTTGAAAATTATGCTGTTTCTTCCAAAAGCTCTCCAGGCAAGTTTTGTACGCCGATTAGTTTCTTCATCAATGTGACCCTCACTTGATATCTGCTGTCCAAGATAAACGTAGGTGTCTGTTATCTCCAGCTTTTCCCCATCAATCGATAAATCTTCATTTCTTGTAAAAGCATTGAACATCACTTTTGTCTTCTGAAAGTTCATTTTTAATCCCACTTCTTTACTCTTGTCAGCAATTTCCTGGATCATACTCTGCAGCTATGATGGGGTAGTTGCAAAAATGACTACGTCATCAGCAAAACAAAGGTGGGTTAGATAATCTCCATTAATCTTTATTCCTTCGTTTTCCCAGTTCAGTGATTGAAAGACATTTTCCAATGTGGCATTAAAGAGCTTCGGAGATATGGTGTCACCTTGTCTCACCCCCTTTCCAATTTTTATGTGTGTTGTATTTTCAAACAGCCGAATCTTTGCACTTGCATTTTCATGGATGTTATTAAGAAAATTAATGTATGCATCTTCAATACCGCAGGATTTCAGAGCCCTTGTAACTGCTGATGGTTTCACCGAATCAAAGGCTTTTTCATAATCGATAAAAGCCATGCACAATGGAAGTTCATATTCCCTTGCTCTTTCAGTTAATTCTCTCAATACGTGGATATGATCTATTATGCTGTAGCCACTCCTGAATCCAGCTTGTTCTCTCGGTTGAGCCATGTCCATTGTTACCTTCAAGCTGTGTGAAAGAACTTTAGTGAAGATTTTATAAACCACTGATGGGAGACTGATAGGTCTGTAGTTCCTGAGATCCTCAATGTCACCTTTTTTTATGTAGCAGGATCATTGTAGCATTGTTCCAATCCTCAGGAATCTTCCCTTCATTAAGGCATAGAGTGAAAATTTGGGCGAGTACTGTTTCGATTTCTCTACTTGCTTCTTGCATGATGTCTACAGTAATTCCATCTTCTCCTGGAGCTTTTCCCCGCTTCATGTTCATGATTGCATGTGCAACTTCTGCTGGGAGGACTGGAAGAACTCTGGTACCTTTCATGATGTCTGGAGTACATGTATCATCTCCCTTTCATATAATTTGGAGTAGAAATATTTCACTCTTGTCAAAATTTCGCCTCTGTTTCGTGTTACAGAACCATCTTCTTTTCTCAGTGCCATAATCTGTTTCCTTCCCTTACTGAGATGTCCCTTTGCTATCTTTAGGCTTTGGTTCTTTTCAATTGCTTTCCTCACTAGTTCACAGTTGAATTTCATTACGTCTTCAGTGATACTTTTTCTTACTGTCTTGCATAGCTCTATATATTCCACTTTGGAAGTCACATCTTCTTTAGTTGTCCTCATCTCTCTTCTTTTTTGCATCAACATTTTGGTTTTTCCTGATAATTTGTTCACATGCAACTTGTTCTTAGACCCAGCTAATTTTGTTGCTGTTTCCATAAGAGTTTTGGTTACTTTTCTGTTAACTTCAGAAATATCCACTTCTTCCGATGTTAGGCCTTCTAAAGCAGAGAATCTGTTCTTGAGTTCCAACTTGAAAGTATTATGGTATTTTTTAAGGTTGGTTATGTCAATACATTTTGTTTGTCTTGTGAGCTTGCCACGTTCGAGTTTAGTGTTGAGGTGCATTTTACCTCACCAATCTATGGTCACTACCTGTGTTGAACTTGTTTAGCACACTGCAGTCTTCTATGACGAATTTTTTGTTACACATAATAAAATCAATTTCACTTGTCGTCCCATTTGGATGTCTCCATGTCCATTTCCTGTGTGGCTTTTTCTTGAAAAAGGAGTTCAAGATGAAAAACCTTTCTGCCTCTGCAAACTCAACAAGAGTATTTCCACGCTGGTTTCTGTAGCCGTGACCGAATTTACCTACTGAAATTTCATTCTGTTGCCGTTACCTTATTTTTGCATTGAAATCTCCCATAATTATCTTCAAGTGTTGCTTACCTTTATTATTTAGATGACGAATTTCCTCATAAAATTCTTCAATTTCTTCTTCAGGATGACTTGTGGTTGGCGCATAAGTTTGAATAATCTGAGCCTGGTATCTTCTCGAGAGTTGGATAACGAGTCGTGAAGCTCCGTCAGAGGAACTTTCAACTTCTACAGCTTTATCCTTCAGTTTCTTGTTTATTATAAATCCAACATCACTAGTTCTGCCAGTATCTGTCCCACGATAGTAGAAGAGATGTCCACTTTTCATTTCAATGAGGTCTTCTCCTTTTCTCCTTACCTCACTTAGCCCAACGGTGTCCCACTTGATCCTTTGTAGTTTCTCTTCCAATTCGAGAAGCCTTGAATCAGAAGATTCTCTTTCTTCCATTTGTACAAGAAATAGAGTGGTACATTTCGAGTATGACTGGTAGGTAGCCTTATCCTGATGGTATTCAGGGAGCGTCCATTATACGTAGAGAAGGTCAGCATCAGAAGGCAGCCTAGTCCGGTCCTCCGGGGTTTCTTAGCACCCTCTGCCTTCATGTCGCACTGGCTGCTGCCTTGGCCAGGTACATTCCAGAAGTCATTTTGGAGGGGTTTGGCCATAACTCACCACGCTGGCCAAGCGGGTTGGTGAGTGTGGGATAGCATTTCCTCTAATCCCGATGGTATAGTTATACCGCTCTTGGCGCTCGTCAGAGCCCCTTTAGTGGGAACAGGATGCACCACGAGAAGGCGGGGGTGTCATTTGTCAAGGAGAGGCTGTGATGTTACGCATCACCTGACCTTACATCCCATATATATGTATATATATATATATATATATATATATATATATATATATATACTAGGGGTGTTCAAATGAAAAGGTACGAAACGTCATAAGAACGTAACCGTTAACATATTTGCCTATGCCGCTATGGGAGAACGTAGCGACCCACCTAGGGATGCGATTGGAGTCTCCGGCGTGGATCGGAGTATGCGCGGGGGCCCGCATGCGCAGGAGAGAGCAGAGGCTCTTATAACGAGCGCCGTCCAATTGACGCGGCAGTGCGTGTGAGGACAGGATGGCGTTCACATTGCAAAATTCGACGATTGAGGAGCAGCGAGGTGTTATCCGATTTCCGACAGCGGAAGGTGTTAAACTGGCCACTATTCATCGCGGAGGGTGTGGTTCTGCTCCATGATAACGCGCGTCCACACGTCTCCAGGATCACACACGCGGTACTTGCCAAGTTCCAGTGGGAGCAGCTTGACCATCCGCCCTACAGCCCGGACATGTCGCCCTGCGATTTCCATGTGTTTGGTCCCCTGAAAAAACATCTGAACGAGAAGCGCTTCCACTCGGACGACGAACTCAAGGACGCTGTGCAGGACTGGGTCTCGTCACGGCCACAGAAATTCTGGGAACAAGGAATCCATCGGCTCGTTAATCAGTGGGATCGTTGTGCTACGGCCTATGGTGTATAATTTGAATAAAGTCTTCATTTATACCCACAGTGTTATTTTGTACCTTTTCATTTGAACACTCCTTGTATATATATATATATATATATATATATATATATATATATATATATATATATATACCCCTCTAAAATGACTCCACAACTTAAATCTTGGCCCTCAGTCTCCGGCAGCTGGAATGTACCTGGCCAAGGCAGCGGCCAGTGCGACATGAAGGCAGAGGGTGCTAAGAATCCCCGGAGGACCGGACTAGGCTGCCATCTGATGCTGACCTTGGCAACGTACAATGGACGCTCCCTATCTTCTGATTCAAGGCTTCTTGAATTGGAAGAGGAACTACAAAGGATCAAGTGGGACATCGTGGGGCTAAGTGAGGTAAGGAGAAAAGGAGAAGATCTCATCGAACTGAAAAGTGGACATCTCTTCTACTATCGTGGGACAGATACTGGCAGAACTAGTGGTGTTGGATTTATAATAAACAAGAAACAAGGATAAAGTTGTAGAAGTTGAAAGTTCCTCTGACAGAGCTGCACGGCTTGTTATCCAACTCTCGAAAAGATACCAGGCTCAGATTATTCAAACTTATGCACTCACCACAAGTCATCCTGAAGAAGAAATTGAAGAATTTTATGAGGAAATTTGTCATCTAAATAATAAAGGTAAGCAGCACTTGAAAATAATTATGGGAGATTTCAATGCAAAAATAGGGCAACGGCAACAGAATGAAACTTCAGTGGGTAAATTCGGTCACGGCAACAGAAACCAGCGTGGAAATACTCTCGTTGAGTTTGCAGAGGCAGAAGGGTTTTTCATCTTGAACTCCTTCTTCAAGAAAAAGCCACACAGGAAATGGACATGGAGACATCCAAATGGGACGGCAAGTGAAATTGATTTTATTATGTGTAACAAAAAATTCATCATAGAAGACTGCAGTGTGCTAAACAAGTTCAACACAGGTAGTGACCATAGATTGGTGAGATGTAAGATGCACCTCAACACTAAACTTGAACGTGGCAAGCTCATAAGACAAACAAAATCTATTGACATAACCAACCTTAAAAAACACCATAATACCTTCAAGTTGGAACTGAAGAACAGGTTCTCTGCTTTAGAAGGCCTAACATCGGAAGAAGTGGACATCTCTGAAGTTAACAGAAAAGTAACCAAAGCTCTTATGGAAACAGCAACAAAATTAGCTGGGTCTAAGAACAAGTTGCATGTAAACAAATTATCAGGAAAAACGAAAATGTTGATGCAAAAAAGAAGAGAGATGAGGACAACTAAAGAAGATGCGACTTCCAAAGTGGAATATATAGAGCTATGGAAGACAGTATGAAAAAGTATCACTGAAGACGTAAGAAAATTCAACTGTGAACTAGTGAGGAAAGCAATTGAAAACAACCAAAGCCTAAAGATAGCAAAGGGACATCTCAGTAAAGGAAGAAAACAGATTATGGCACTGAGAAAAGAAGATGGTTCTGTAACAAGAAATAGAGGCAAAATTTTGACAAGAGTGAAAGATTTCTACTCCAAATTATATGAAAGGGATGATACATGCACTCCAGACATCATGAAAGATACCAGTACCAGAGTTCCTCCAGTCCTTCCAGCAGAAGTTGCACATGCAATCAAGAACGTGAAGCGGGGAAAAGCTCCAGGAGAAGATGGAATTACTGTAGACATCATACAAGAAGCAAGTGGAGAAATCGAAACAGTACTCGCCCAAATTTTCACTCGATGCCTTAATGAAGGAAAGATTCCTGAGGATTGGAACACCGCTACAATGATCCTGCTACATAAGAAAGGTGACATTGAGGATCTCGGAAACTACAGACCTATCAGCCTCCTATCAGTAGTTTATAAAATCTTCACTAAAGTTCTTTCACATCGCTTGAAGGTAACACTGGACATGGCTCAACCGAGAGAACATGCTGGATTCAGGAGTGACTACAGCACAATAGATCATATCCACATAATGAGAGAACTAATTGAAAGAGCGAGGGAATATGAACTTCCATTGTGCATGGCTTTTATCGATTATGAAAAAGCCTCCGATTCGGTGAAACCATCAGCAGTTACAATGGCTCTGAAAACCTGCGGTATTGAAGATGCATACATTAATATTATTAATAACATCTATGAAAATGCAAGTGCAAAGATTCGGCTGTTTGAAAATACAACACACATAAAAATTGGAAAGGGAGTGAGACAAGGTGACACCATATCTCCGAAGCTCTTTGATGCCACATTGGAGGGTGTTTTTCAGTCGCTGAGCTGGGAAAACAAAGGGATAAAGATTAATGGAGATTATCTAACTCACCTTCGTTTTGGTGATGACGTAGTCATTTTTGCAACTACCCCATCAGAGCTGCAGAGTATGATCCAGGAACTTGCTGACAAGAGTAAAGAAGTAGGATTAAAAATGAACTTTCAGAAGACAAAAGTGATGTTCAATGCTTTTACAGGAAATGAAGATTTATCGATTGATGGAGAAAAGCTGGAGATAACAGACACGTACGTTTATCTTGGACAGCAGATATCAAGTGAGGGTCACATTGATGAAGAAATTAATCAGCGTACAAAACTTGCCTGGAGAGCTTTTGGAAGAAACAGCATAATTTTCAAGAGCAATATGCCATTATGTCTTAAAAGAAAAGTGTTTGATCAATGCATCCTTCCAGTGCTTACGTATGGTGCAGAGACGTGGACCTTAACTAAAAGAGACATACAAAGGCTGCAAACAACTCAAAGAAGCATGGAGAGGTGCATGCTTGGTGTAACCAGGAGGGATAAGAAGAGGAACTCGAGGATCCGAAAAATGACAAGAGTGGAAGACGATCAGAGTTAAATCCCTGAAATGGCAATGGGCTGGACATACTGCCAGAAGGACAGATCATCGATGGACAGCCGGAATTTTAGATTGGATTCCAAGGGACAGGAAAAGACCCAGAAGAAGACCACATGGGAGATGGGTGGATGAAATTCGAAAGTATGCAGGGGTGACATGGAGGAGACTGGCACAAGACAGACCGTTGTGGAGGAAACTTGGGGAGACCTTCGTCCAGCAGTGGATTGATAATGGTTGACAATGATGATGATGATATATATATATATATATATTGCTACCCTAATATTCAGTCAAATATATATTCATACAGCATTGCAAATGTCAAAATGTCACTTAGCTGCGTAATTATTAACGTGCTATTTAGACATAATCTATATTTTGAGGTCACTCACCTTTATCCCAAATATCATTTAGAATGTTTTCATCTTTACACATTTCCAACACGTATTTTTCCTTAGTTACATAGTAGTTCAAGGCCAAAAAAAAAAAGCATCTTTTTCAAATCACACAAATTTTGTTTTCTTTCCTCCCCCCCCATGACTAAATGCCAATTCAAAATAATCAACTACAAGTATACATAATTCAACACCCTAAAACACTAATATCTAATTAAAACTTCAATAAAAAAAACCTATATTACACATTTCCTTAAATGTCAAAGTTAAAACTGTAACTAATGATCCAGACTCACGGTCGCCAGGTCGCCACTGGCGATAAACTTCATTGTCGTGGTGACTAAAAATGTTTAATTAAATCGCCAATTCTGGCGACCTGTACCGGTACGGAAAAAAAATATTTATTTAATTTTATTTAACTTGTGCTGTACTGAAAAAAAAGCTTTAACTTGTACAGAATTCTGACGTTTTTGAAAAATTTTGCTCCAAATGTACGAAAATCGGACGTACAGAAGCTATTCTGCTTGAACAGCAAAAAGAAAAAAAAAAAGTTATAAGAAAAAGGCGAGGGCGTCGCATCGCGTCGGTGTTTGATCACAAAGAATGTGCTGGCAAGGATATGGGTCATCGTGGGTGAGAGTTCGCAAGGTTGCGGGCGGGAATGAAAGCTTTTTCTCTTTGGGGTACTGGGAGAAATTTTTATAAAATACAAAATCTTCAATTTTTCAAATAACCGAATGCAAATTTTACAGTAACCAAGACACGTCAAAATAAACTTCCATGTGAAATTTGGCCAAAATCCGAATAAAACTTTAGAAGTTAGACATTTATTATTATTTTTTTTATGAATGTTCGCTGAAAGCCTGCATAATCCATACTCTCTCGCTGCCGTCTCCAGTGCCGAATTTAACATGCACCTGCGGGCTTTTGAGCATCGCAAAGCGGCCGCCTAAAAAGAAAATTTATTTTACGAATTAATACTGACAGAGTTTTCCATCCGCTTTTCGTGTTTACTTAACCAATTAATTTTTTTATTTTTTTTAACTTGGCTTTTTGTCATTATTTTTACCAGATATAATGTTTTATAGTATATTTAGTTAATACTAAGTTTGAATTTTAACCAAACTCTATAATCCGGATTTCAACATTCCGGAATCAGCAACGTTCGGACGATTCCAGATTTTTGAGGTTGTACTCTAATAGTATTCAGGCATACCTGCCAACTACTACAGAATGTCTGGTTTCTACGGATTTAGTTGTCTGACTACGGAATTATGGACTTCGCTGTCGAAACTACGGATTCTACGAATTTTTATTCTGCTTGATTTATTTTTTTCATTTTGCTATTGTTTTGATATACATGAGATTCTTACGCAGATTCGCTGAATTCCACGTTTTTTGTCATAATTTAGATCGTTCTCAGGATCAGTGTAAAACTGAAGACAAACAATTTGCGGGGGGGGTCCGTCTGGAGACGGTATTTCGTGTTTCAAAACTTTCGAAAACTGTGTGAAAACATTACCGTAATCGTGATTTTTTTCTTCCAATGTTGCCTTTGTGTCCAGTTTCCTTGTTAAATATGATTTTATTGCATAAATGTTTGTATTTCAGCTTGAAACTGTAGGCAAAAATTTGTGAAAATGGAGGTTGGACACCGCAAAAATTTTCCCGTAATCTTCGGGCATCAGGTTCTTCCGTGAAAGCGAGGAATTACACCTTTTTCATTATTATTTTACTCATTCGCAAGATAAATGCACAAGTAAGTGAACATAATGGGGGAGGGGGTTCGTCGGAGGACGGAATTCAGTCTTTACGAAAATTTCGAAAACGGAAGGAGGTCGACGGAGTTCAGATTTTTCCCGCAATCGTAATTCCTTTTTTATCGCAATGCTATCTCTGCCTAGTATCATTGTTAAATAACATGCGGAATTTCCAAAATCCGAAGTTGGACGGTCCAATGATTTCTACCGTAATGCCCCCACGCGATGTCCCCCCCTCTCACGTTGTTAAACATCCCCCGTCCCTTAAGTTTTTGCATTTAAGCTTGATAAGGGAGGGAGAAATTCACGAAAATGGAACTGACAAAGTTGGAAAATTTGTAAAAATTGCTGCATGATGTTCAAAGTACTGATATTCTCAAAGTTACACCATTTATCTAAAATAGTTAAAGCTTTGATATCATGCACTCATGGTCTTCAGGCTGAAAGTTCTTTCAGTATGATGGATGAAGTTATTGTTATCAGAGGGCATAAAAAAGAAAGAAAAGCGTCAATGAAGAAATAGGGAGAGAAAAATATCAGCAGAAAGAAAAATTAAGGAATGGATGCTGTGCAGCTGCAAAGTCAACAAAAGGCAAACTGACAGTGGTCCACATTCTTGCTGTGTGTTTTGATTTTTCACCCAGTTAAAACATTCAGCATTTTTTCCTTCTTTGGTCTTATCTTGACATAAACTACAATTTTAGAGGCAGCATGATCATACGGTAAGTGGAGGTTCATGCACTGCAGGTTCACTTGCTTGGATTTCCTGTCTGTCAAGCGTTGTGGGATTTAGAACACATCTGACTGATTTTTACTGGTGGAAGTTTTGAACTTAAATCTCACAATGTTACCTATCATGCCCTCGCCAGGGGAATCAACTTTGTGTTTCACACCTGTTAGTTTCATTAGTGTCCTTGTTTTTTGTAACGTTTTGTTGTGGCGCATATTTCTTTTTCACAAAGAGATGCATAGTTTCGTAAAAAAGTGTCTATGTATGCCGCACAATAATGCTGTTTACCACTGACAAGGCTCTTGCCAATGTTGGCAGGTATGGTATTCCTGTGCACAAGTACTTTTTTTCTTTTTATGCCAGTTCTGATGTTTACAAGATCAACAAAGATTTTTCTTTTTTTGTGCGTTAGACTGCTTTTTTTCACCTTACCGTCAGCAGATGATTTAGTTTGTTTTGTCTGTTAGTGTTTCTGTAATACTGTTTATCTAATTCAAATACAGTTTGTGTGGCTTTTAAAAATACTATTGTCTGTAGATGGGAAAACTCGGGGAATTTAATTTGGCAAAATGAGTGGTAACCCCAAATAACTGATAATCTGGATATTTTTCCTGATTTATATCTATGACTTATCACAGTCAGCAAAAAGCAAATACTTTTTTTCATATTATCTGCCTTCCCAAGCACTTTTTACTGTAATCAATGTGCTTTTAATAGTACCCCAAGGAAAACATCCCACTTCCTAATTTCCAAGAAAGATAAAATTTCTATGTTGGAACATAATGCCAATATTCAGTTTTTTAACATTCTTCATAAATTTTCAAACTCCTTTTTGAAAAATGTGAAACAGACTCACATTAAACTACATAGGTTTTTTATCAAAATACATACTTGTGGTAAAAATAATTGAATCTGATAGTTTCTTAGACATGGTTAAAAGCTTCTAAATTGCAAAACAGGCAGTACCACAGTTAAAAAAACATGAATGAAACCCATAAAACTTCTTACATGGTCATCTTTTGGAACTCCCTAATTTCTAGCTCAGTTTTCTTAAATCAACTTTTGGTTATATATATCCATTCAGAGGATCAATGGATTTTTCGACATAATCTGATGTGTTGTTGAATGTTCCAGAAAGCTGGAAAAACTGACGTGGACATCAGTAGTGTTTTGCGCTATGTTACTGAACTAGAGTTGGCTGTTTTAATATCTGCAGATGAAGGGACAAATTGGTCCATTTTTAAGGAATCTTTGTCTCAAAATGATGACATCCATCAACATTTGAAGGTCACCAAATTAGCACAGCATGCAATCAACGAAGATGTGTTGCAGATGATGAAGATATAGGATTAAGTTCTACAGAAAACAGCATTGATTTATTGAAAAAGAATTGCACAGAAACTCGAGAAAAAAAGATTTAATAATGTCCAAACATCTGTTTTCTGCAAATATATGTCTGCTCTTTAGATGAAGTGCTATTTCCCAAATCTTCTGAAGGCCTAAACAATCAAGGTGATGATGCTATAACTGAAATATGCAAAGTTTTAAAGTTTCACCCTGTTCGTGCTTTGTAATAGTGGCTTCAAATCAAGAAGATTCTTGTTAGTTTGAATCCTAACAGAATTCCATGTATCTCAAATGCTTTGTTACACAAATTGGAAAATTCTGATACTCTAAAGCCCTTTGAAATCACGAGATCTAGTAACTGTGCTTTTAACGGCACTGTTGTTAAATGGTCATGTAGAATGTTTTGGTCAGCAGTTAAAAACACAATTAGGTGAAAGAAGCCTTCTAATGAAAAAGAACAGACTTGCAAGTCACATTAGGATCAAAACATCAGGAATAAAAATGAGTAATTTTGACCCTGAAGATGGGATACTATGGTGAGAGGATAGCGTAAAATCTTGTTGACCAAACCACAAAGATTAATTTATGTATTTTATTACTTCAGTTTCAACTTTTAAGCATACTATAATTGAAATATGCAAAATAAAACATTGATATTATAGTAAGTAATTTTTTAAAAATGATAGTATGAAATATACAATTCAGTTTTTTCAAAGTTTGGCCACTGACTTTTTTTTTATGGCCACTAGCAATTTTGGTCTTGGTGGCCAATGTCTACTAGCAAAATTTCTAAGTCTGGATCTTTAACTGTAACACATAATTATTTACAACTGCACACCATTAATTAATTGAAACAAACCAAACCTGACACAACCATTATCTTCAATAATCTCCGACCTCTCCCCATTCAGCAATGAGCGTACTATCCTAGTACTTTCAGCCTCTGCCCAGGCCATTCTCAAGGAGTCGACACAACAGATGAACCTCCATCACCGCCCTCAAACGTAGCGAATGTTCTAGAGCTCGCACGGCGGCATCTCATTCCTGTTCTTCACCGCACAGGCGTAGTGGTGCCATCTGTCAGATGACCTAATAGCCTTCTTTTTTTTTTCGTATCTGTTCGATAGCCGATCATAGTTGATTCTTAAAATTAATCTTCTTATATTCTATCATAACTTTTTTTATATAATTTTTTTTATATTACATTACACCATTTTTTCTTTCTTTTCCCCCTCTGTTCTTCCTGGGGTACTCCATTCTGATCAAATCCTTCCAATATGCGTTTAAGCTATTACGATCGTTAACGTTACATAACCTGTGTCTATTTTTTTCAATCGATACTGTCTCTGCTAGTCTTAAATGACTTTATGTACGACAGTTCTTAATAATTTTATTTCATCAAACTTTGGGTATTGGTTTTGTTTAAGACAGTACTGAACCAATGCAGTTTTTGCTTTTTTTTTTTCTGCCAATTTCGTAGGTTCTGTTGTAAACGATGTGTTAGTATATTTTCAGTGCTTCCTATATATGACACTGCGGAATTGTTACTTATAGGAATTTCGTAAACACCAGCTCTATCCAAGCACTTTTGTTTTCTTTCGTATTGAGTACAATATTTTTAATGTTGTGCACTTTATTGCCCAATTGTAAATTATACTTATTAGACAATTTATTTATTTCAGCCAAAATTTCTTTTATGTACGGAAACGATCCAATATATTTAATCTGCTTATTATTATTTCTTCTTATGTTTCAAGAATTAATATAATTGTTCTGTACTTCATTAATCCATTTTTTTATTTTTTTACTGGGATTTCCATAATTTTTTGCAACATCTGTAATATATTTCATTCATCATTTTTGTATTGCGTATTTGACGTGTGCATTAAAGGGCTCTTTTTATTAAAGTTTTAATACTGTTACATTTATGAGCATATGGATGATAAGAATCATATGGTATGATCACAGGTACGTATGACGATTTTCTATAAACAGTATAATCTAATGTATTGGGTCATTTTATAATCTGTACATCAAGGTAAGCCAAGGTATCCTGTTGTTCAATTTCAATTGTTACTTCAATAGATGAATACTCTTCTTTCAATTTTTTTTAGCTGTGTCTTCTAGTTCAGTGGAATTCAATTTTGATAAGATGAAAATATCATAAACATATGCACAGTGTATAGAATGGTGGTTCATTCAGGTTATTTATCAGTTTGGCTTCAATATCTGTCATAACTTCTGCAAATAATGTAGACAGGGGTGATCACGTAGGTCCTCCTGTATTTTGCTTATAAATAATATCTTCAAATGTAAAAACATTATTTTCATACATATACAACATTACATTTTTTAACTCTTGTACTTGTATTCCTTTTAGAATTTTTTGTTGTATTAGTTCTTGAGTAATAATGTCTATGGCTTTGAGGTACATGAGTATTTGGATACAAAGCTTTAACATCCATACTAGCCATTTTTTAAAACTGCAAATCTTGATTAATATTTTTAATTAAGTGAATAAAATCATATGTATTTCTTAAACTGTATTGTTGTTTCATAAATATTGGTGCAAGAAAATTATAAATATTTTTTTCTAATGAAATTAAGGGTGAGTTCACTTTTGATACAATCAACCTCATTGGTGCATCATCTTTATGTGTTTTAATCTTGGCAAAAACTTTTGGTATACATGCTCCCATTGGTAGGAAGGACTTCTTTATTTCGTGTGGCAAAGTACTTTGATTTCTTATCCCTGCCAAATATTTTATCTGGTTATCTGTTGGGTCTTTGTTGATAATTGTACAGTTTAATTCGTCTATTGCTTTAGACATTTTATTATTATAATCTACAGTATTCATTAGAACAATCTGCCCTGACTTATCAATATAATGTTATTATTATCTTTCAGCATCAGAAATTGTTTTTTAACCTTAGATATTTAGGTACCATATCGAAATCTCTACTCTACATGCTACAAGAAATTCTTCTTGCACTTCAGATTTTGCTAACTTAATTTTACTCTTTTTGAAATCTCTGTAAATTAAGTTAGCAAAATCTGAAGTGCAGGAGGAATTTCTTGTGGCATGTAGTGATTTCGATATGTTACCTAAATATCTAAGGTTAAAAAATAAACCTGTAAGTATGAAAGACAGTCAAATAATGCAGATTTGTCAAAATAAGAGGTTGAGTGCAGAAATTATTGGGAAAAGAAAAGTACTTTACAAGAAATGTTTGGACTTACGGTTTTCTATACAAAGTACAGACTACAAACTTTGCTGAAACATGGAAAAATATAATATTGGATACTACACTCATTGAAATTAATGAAATTGTGAGTACAGAGGGAAAAATTACAAGGCAGAATGTTACAAGGAAATTACATAATTTGTTTGATGAAAAACAAGTGCCAGGACAGAGGAATAATAGCTATGCTGTATTTTTGAATCAATCATATGTGGATTTAAGTTATTCCCAACAAGCAGTTTTGCAATGAGGAAAAAATATGTATTCCCACAGCACTTACCTAGAACTGAGGAATTGATCCCGTGCATGGAGGATGTTTTAAGGAATTTACCAAGTCCAAAAAAAGATGATGTAATGTTCAAATTATATAGAATTATATTAAAAGAATTCAATGAAAAGCATAAAAAAATTTCCACTTGAAGAAGCTAAAGTACCAAAAGAAGCAACTTCTGATGCTGAAAGATAATAATAACATTAAATTTTGTGAAGCTGATAAGTCAGGGCAGATTGTTCTAATGAATACTGTAGATTATAATAATAAAATGTCTAAAGAGATAGACAAATCAAACTGTACAATTATCAATAAAGACCCAACAGATAACCAGATAAAATATTTGGCAGGGGTAAGGAATCATTGTACTTTGCCACACGAAATAAAGAAGTCCTTCCTACCAATGGGAGCATGTATACCAAAAGTTTTTGCCAAGATTAAAACACATAAAGATGATGCACCAATGAGGTTGATTGTATCAAAAGTGAAATCACCCTTAATTTCATTAGAAAAAAATATTTATAATTTTCTTGCACCAATATTTATGAAACAACAATACAGTTTAAGAAATACATATGATTTTATTCACTTAATTAAAAATATTAATCAAGATTTGCAGTTTTAAAAAATGGCTAGTATGGATGTTAAAGCTTTGTACCCAAATACTCCTGTACCTCAAGCCATAGACATTATTACTCAAGAACTAATACAACAAAAAATTCTAACAGGAATACAAGTACAAGAGTTAAAAAATGCGATGTTGTATATGTATGAAAATAATGTTTTTTCATTTGAAGATATTATTTATAAGCAAAATACAGGAGGACCTATGTGATCACCCATCTACATTATTTGCTGAAGTTATTATGACAGATATTGAAGCCAAAGTGATAAATAACCTGAATGAACCACCATTAATACACTGGGCATATGTTGATGATATTTTCATATTATCAAAATTGAATTCCACTGAACTAGAAGACATAGCAAAAATATTTAAAGAAGAGTATTCATCTATTGAAGTAACAATTGAAATTGAACAGCGGGATACTTTGGCTTACCTTGATGTACAGATTATAAAATGACCCAACACATTAGATTATACTGTTTATAGAAAATCAATACGTACCTGTGATCATACCATATGATTTTTATCATCCATATGCTCATAAATGTAACAGTATTAAGACTTTAATAAAAAGAGCTGTTACGCACACGTGAAATATGCAATACAAAAATTAATTGAAATATATTAGAAATGTTGCAAAAAATTATGGATATCCCAGTAAAAAAATTAAAAAAAATGGATTAATGAAGTACAGAACAATTGTATTAATTCTTCAAACATAAGAAGAAATAATAATAAGCAGATTAAATATATTGGATCGTTTTCGTACATAAAAAGAATTTCGGCTGAAATAAATAAATTGCCTACCATTAAAAATATTGTACTCAATACGAAAGAAAACAAGAAATGCTTGGATAGAGCTGGTGTTTACGAATTTCCTTATAAGTAACAATTCTGCAGTATCATATATAGGAAGCACTAAAAATAAACTAAAACATCATTTACAACAGCACCTACGGAATTGGCAGAAAAAAGAAGCAAGAACTGCATTGGTCCAGTACTATATTAAACAAAAACAATACCCAAAGTTTGATGAAATAAAAATTATTAAGAACTGTCGTACAGAAAGACATTTAAGACTAGCAGAGACAGTATTGATTGAAAAAAATAGACACAGGTTATGTGACGTTAACGATCGTAATAGCTTAAACGCGTATTGGAAGGATTTGATCAGAATGGAGTACCCCAGGAAGAACAGAGGGGGAAAAGAAAGAAAAAAAGGTGTAACGTAATATAAAAAAAAATTATGTAAAAAAAGTTATGATAGAATATAAGAAGATTAATTTCAAGAATCGACTATGATCGGCTATCGAACAGATACGAAAAGAAAAAGAAGACTATTAGGTCATCTGATGGATGAAGCCACTGCGCCTGAGCGGTGAAGAACGGGAATGAGACGATGCCGCATGAGCACTAGAACATTCGCACGTTTGAGGGCAGGGACGGAGGTTCATCTGTTGCGTCCACTCCTTGAGAATGGCCTGGGCAGAGGCTGAAAGTACTAGGATAGTACGCTTATTGCTGAATGGAGAGAGGTCGGAGATTATTGAGGATAATGGTTGTGTCGGGTTTGGTTTGTTTCAATTAATTACCGGTGTGCAGTTGTAAATAATTATAGATTACAGTTTTAACTTTGATGTTTTAGGAAATGTGTAATATAGGGTTTTTTTTATGGAAGTTTTAATGAGATATAGATATTAGTGTTTTAGGATGTTGAATTATGTATACTTGTAATTGATTATTTTGAATTTGCGTTTAGTCATTTGGGGGGAAAAAGGAAAGAAAACAAAGTTTGCGTGAGTTGAAAAAGACGCTTTTTTTTGTTTTTGTGCCTTGAACCACGATGTAACTAAGAAAAATATGTGTTGGAAATGTGTGGAGATGAAAACCTTCTAAATGATATTTGGGATAAATGTGAGTAACCTCAAAATGTAGATTATTCAGTCAATTGTTAGAGCGAATGGAAGGCATGAATACAATGTTATGTTTCCCACCCTATGTTGTTTTTAACAATTCTATATCTTAACATAAAGTTGTGGTACCATATGATTACATGTCTTAAAATATGTACAAGCTTTCAACACAGCCTTTAGATGTTTTATTTAGAGCCTGTCTTAGTTACATAGCCTGAAATTTTTATTTTAGGCAAAGGTTGCAATACAGGTTCATAGATTCAAATATATAATCAGTATAATTCAAATACTGGCTATTAAATATCACAATAAACAAGAAAATGTATAAAAATAATCTAGTTTCTCATTCAATATATTTTTGCTTTCTTTAAGCTTTAATTAATACCTACGGAGGTAAAACTTTTTTATTAGTTTTCGTGTTAACCAATTTTTGTTGCATATTGTTTAAAAACAACTGTAAACATAGCAATTGTACTGCAACATGTATAGTTGATCTTCTGAAATACTAAAAAAAAAAAAAATATAAATTTTTAGGTGTGTGAACTTTATTTAAGCCTACTGATATTGAATACAAAACAAGTGCTTTTGATGAAATGCATAGTTGAATTATATTATAGAACTTATTGATAATTTTAATTAAAAACATCTATAACCTTTAAATACAGTACAATTCCGAAAATCCACACAACTTGGTTCCAGTGGTTGTGCAGATTTTAGAATTTTGCGGATTTTAGAGAACCTGTGTGTGTTTACTAGTACATATGTACTGTAAACACACACAGGTTCTCTAAACTATATAATACTAATTCATATAGGATGGTATGTATGTATGTATTATAGGCTTTCATTTGTTTAATAATTAGTAAAATTAATTAGTAATATGTATTTAATACTGTAATTAGTAGTATTTGGAATTTATGTAGATATATGTACAGTATTTAATAAGTAAGTAAAATATAGGGAACGAATTCATAATGCAGTACTATATTAATTAATTGAATTTTTATTTATGAAATACTGTATATGTCGATCAAACATTCTGGCTAGCAAGCATTCCATAAAAAAAAAAAAAAAAAACTAATGCTAAGTAAGCTTGAAGTGATGAACACAATTGCACAATGAAAGTGCTGATCGCTTGTTAAATTTAGCAGATGGCACATTTCTCTGTAGTTGAATTAATTTTATCATTGTTTTGACATTACAGTAAAGTAATTGCATCGCTAAACATCATACGTAAGTATATAAACTCCCCCCCCTTTTAATTTCACCAGCGTGTGGCACTGGGGTTTGAAGTGCGGGAATTTGACATTCATCAACCAGCACCCCGTCCCTGCGTGACATTCTGTCCATTGTTCACACGCCGTACATTTTTCTTTTGAACTATCACAATTCCTGTACTACTGTAAATGACAAAATACTGTATCATACTCAAATGTTTCACATTAAAAAGCATATTTTTATTTATACAGTATTCAACAAATATCCATAGTGTAGCATACAAAGGAAAGAGCAGCTTATCAACTTAAAACAAAACTTGTTGTTGTCCGCTAAATTCAACAAGTGGAATGGTGGGGAAAGCAGGAGGGTTCCCCATCTCCTGTAACTGCATTACATAAGAGCAGGGTTCCCTGTTTGCTACAAAGGTTTGCCAGTAGACTGGATAAAAAAATAAGAAAACTCATCATTGTCAATTCTTTATGAAACTGGCTGAAATTTTTACACACTCCATAATCAGCTAAGAGTAGTCAACTTTCAAAATTTTGCTTTAATTGGTTAAAAACTTTTTAAATTAGCCATGAACATTTTTATTAAGAGATTTACGAGGAACAGGCACACAGGAATGCTTAATTAAAATTTTCATGGCTAGTTTGAAAAGTTATTAAACAATTCAGGCGAAATTTTGCAGATCCATTCGTAACAAGGATTTATGGTGCTTAGGATTTATGGTGCTTATTTCAGACAGCTGTCTGAAAAATTTGCGAAAATGCATTTTTGCGTTTTTCATTTAAGGTCAGCAATCATGTGAGCTGAAGAGGAAGTTTTTCCCTCTTGCTCTTGTCGCATTCTGCTGGCCCCACCCAATATCACCCTCCCCTTTTCTGCCATCTATCTCCCCCAGTTCACTAAAACACTTGAAAGCCGTCAACACACACATGCACACACCCTCCCTCTCCCCGTATGTTCAACTCCTAGCAGTTAACAGAACTAAGTCATGGATTCTCAGTACGGAGACTGCGCGCTCTGGAGATGTAAGATTAAATGTTTGATTTTTATCCACATAAAAATAAAAATGAGCAAATTTCTTAATGGTAACAAGGATTAAAAAACAAACAAACAACACAATTTTTAGTATTCATTTTTTGACGATTCAGGTGAACTTTTTTTTTGGCGTATTGTGCTTGGCGCGATTTGGTGAAAAAGTGATAGGCAGCTTAAACACTGTCAGCTGGGCAGTCTCTAGGGAGAACACTATTACGTATATCATTAGTAATATTTTTGAAATAGGGAAAACACATAAAATATTTTAAAACCCTTTAAAAATATCTTAAGCATTTTTTTTTTTTTTTTGTCAGCTGGAAAATAAAAAATTTCGATTTCTGAAAACTTTTTTTTTTTTTTTTTCCCCGTCTGTTAACTGTGACCGAAGTTCGAATCCAGGCGGATTTTAGGCAATTGCGGATTTTCTGAGTTGTACTGTATAAACACCCATATTAGCCTAAGATCTTACAAAGTTAAATATACTTTTCCTACGTAAATTGTTATATGGTGGGTCTCTTATAACTGATGTTCTAACTCTCAACATATGAATGCAGCTTATTTCTTTAGATTTATATTTCATTTCATTTTGTAATTACAAAAGGAAGTTATCAGTTTTATAAGTGCTGCATTCCATCTGTTAATCGTTTGAAATATTTTAGTAAACAAGTATTTTAACCCTTCAGTTAACATAATTTGCTAGTAATTCATCTTTCTGTATGTGTCATATCAATAATGACCTCATGCAATTTGAATCTATTCTTAGGTTAATGGAAATTCACCAGTATTTAAATTACCATGAATTTGAAGTACATTACAAACCCTTCCTGATTGGGAACATGCAAGGTTAATCAGATCAGCTACCATTCCTCTAATCTGTAATCCAAACTATGGTATTGAAGGAATTAATTCTCAAAACCTTATTGTCATAAGACCAGGCCACTTTTTGATTGGAAAATTTAAAAGGAAGTGTTCTTAAACTTTTTATTATGGAAATAGGCCTCCTGGGGAACCCGCCATACTATAATGCAAAAATGGGTAACGCGTTTCAAGCATTGTACCTCTTGGGTGACGTGGAAAGCAATGCAAAAATAAATTTATATAATTTTAGATAACCAGTATCTTCTTTAGAAAGGATTAGTACAGTCAGTTGTAATTTTAAATGTTGTAACTCAATGAAATGTTACTTGTGCTTTAAGCTTGCAGTCTCATGCCCATTTCAAATCATCTAATTTGTGTGAATGTCCCTAACATTTCGTTTCATAATTCAACAATGACAATCTTAAATTAAATGCTAAATTGAAATTAGGATCAACCAAAAATAGTGCAACATTATTTCTGTCAGTAGCACAATGTGGTATTTTGGGTCGCTCTAAAACTTCCCTTTTTTTTTTCTGCATTGCAGAAATTTTTCATATCTTCAACAGTAATTTGAGCGCAAATAATATTCATTGCTATTTTTCACTCTAATGCAAGCTAATTTATCTTACTTTCGTAGTTAGGTTGTAAAGTTTGAATGCATCCATATGCACTTAATTTTTTTAGAGTGTGAACCTTTAGTGAACCATATATGTCCTGTTTTCAATATATACAAGTATTTATCATACAATAGTGGCAAATTTATGTTCACAGTTTGGGAGATGCTTCGTTGCGCAAAGGCGTGACTGCAAAAAAGTTCTTTGATATTTTGTGTTACGGATTATTTAAATCTGACTCGTCTCTATTTTAACTTCAGCCTGCAGAATACATTTTTCTCTCTTGTGTAAGCAAAAGCAAATAAAATCTTGAGATTGAAATTAAGCTGTATGAAAAAGGAAGCTTTACTCATCAACAAAAGTTGTCTGATTTAACAGTTTCCTCCAATCATCAGCGTTATGTGTAGCCCTCTCATACATGACATCATAAACTGGTCTGCAGGCCTGTCTACATAGGTCATGGTTATTCAAAACTTGAAGTTCATGGTGAATTTCAATTGGCAGCATCTCTTTTGCCTACAAGAAGTGAGTGACTTCTCAGACTTTTTCTTTTGTCTTTCAACCAGTACAGTAGCCAGTTTGAATCTGTGTAGTTCAGGAACGTAATGTCTGGAGCTTCAAACTGCAGCCACCTAAAACAGAACATGTCAAGTTACATGTCAGCAAAAAACATTTTTAATACATGCAGTACTTTTAAAGTTCTTCAATAGGGAAAGTTACTTTCTGACTTCTCCATGTAGCAAGTTTTTTGACAAGCTTTTATTAACTTTATATAGACTATCCTGCAAGAAGGGAGGACTATTAGAATTCAACAAACTCTGGGAAAATGTTGTCCTGATGCTGAAAGAGCCATTGAAATGTGGGAGAATGTACAAAATTATGTTTTCCTTAGTGACAAAGGGAAATCTATAAATATTCCGAAGTGCAAATCATACCTTGTAGTTTCACTGGCGTGCGAAGATGTCCTGATGAAAGTGAAGCTGAATTTTTTTCCTTTCAATTACCAAGATTTTGCAACCCTTTGTAGTTCACCACCAAAGGGACTCTTCATTGTTGCCATTTTTAGCAGAAGATCATGTTAAAAAATAGTATTGGACTGTTTAAAATGTTTTGTTGTATTGAAACGTCAGAAACTAAATGAGATCAACACTGCATATGATGTGACCATTTTTGATTTCACTGATATGTCTGCATATTCATGCATCAGTCAAGTGAGCCTTGGCTTCACTGAGGATAAATTGTTAAAGTTACTTCCATTAAAATTAAAAGTGTGCCAGTGAAGGAAACCTTAAATCTTGTGGAACAATAATATCTCACCAAAGTATGCCACTATGGTTAGATAATAATAATAATAATAAATTTTATTCTTGCTGTTACATTTAGGATTTATGAATATACATTAATATTTTGTATTATAGAGATTTCTGAATATACAGCAAGGGAGAACCAGGGAAAAGGCCTCAGAGTGTCCTGACTAAAGTCCTGATTTCCCAAATACAGGGTGTTTCACTCGCTACTTTACCCGTTAGTTTTGCAATAACTGTAAGAGGAATGAAGATATCGTAACGAAATTTGAACTGGACTTAACTTAGGCTGTGAGAAAGCAAACAGAAGTGACGTGTAGTTGCACCAGCTTCGTGGGCGTGGTCAGAGAGAAGTGGCAGTGCTAGTGTATCGCGACTCCTCATCGCCTGCCGGACGAGCGGGCGTCTGTCAGTTTACGCCAGACCATGTGAAAAGAGTGGCATATTGTCAGCGGTTTAACACATTCCTGCACCAAAATCCTGGCATACTGGATTACTGATTAGGCATGGTTTCATCTTTCTGGATATGTCAATGCCAAAAATTTCCGTTTTGGGGCAACTGACAATCCCCATGCGACACATGAAGAACCCCCTATATCCAGCAAAGATCGGTGTTTGGTGTGCGATGTCACAGTGGCGCATTATTGGGCAGATCTTCTTTGAAACATTCATTTTAACAGCAGCTTACGTGGAAAATTTTCAGACCTTTATGAATCAATTGGACGATGAGGAATTATCCATTGGATATTTCCAGCAGGATGGAGCAACATGTCGTACTTCCCGTGCTAGCATGGCCAAGATTGGGCCATTTTTCGAGAACAGAGTCATTTTGAAGGGACTTTGGCCTGTGCGGTAGCCAGATTTGACGCCGCTCGATTACTTTCTCTGGAGCTGTCTGAAAGTAGAGTTTACAGTAATAATGCATGATCCATCGCTGCATTGAAATCGAACATCATACAAGAAATTCAGGCAATTCCTGGGGACATGCTGACCTGAACCTTCCAAAATATTGAGCGTCGTGTTCAGCTCTGCCTGGACACAAATGGTAACCATTTCCAACACATGTTATGATGCCATATCCTTTCTAAAGTAAGTCCAGTTCAAATTTATTTACAATATCTTCATTCCTCTTCCAGTTATTGCAAAAATGCCGGGTAAAGTAGAGAGTGAAACACCCTGTATATAGATAAGCAAACACAGATTCATCAAACACAGCAGTATTGTTAAATGTTAGTTATATTATAAATAATTTGTTTTTTATTATTTTTTAAAATTTAACTTAAGTATTTTTTAAATTTATTTTTGAATAAATTTAGGTTATTTATTATAGTCAACTCGACAGGTAGTGCATTCCAAAATTCAGGACCAATATAATATAAACTCTGTTTCATCGTGAGAGTTTTTGGATATATTGGTCTTAATAATGATTTGTGTCTCGTTTCATAGTTATAAGTATGGAAATTCAATTAAATGATATCTGTGTATAAATTTTGTTTTATTCTTTGGAACATTAGTTTACTAATTTTGAAGTCAAATAATTGTTTAACAGATAAAATTCCATAATTGTTGGTGTTGACATGAATATGGTGAGAAGTGAAAGTGGGTATGAGAAGCAGAATTTGTTTTTAAGTCTAATAACCTTATGTATTTATTCTGTAATATTTGTAGTTTATTGATATTGGTTTCAGTGGTTTGTCCCCATGAGGAAAAGCAATAATTAATATGTGATTATAAGTGTGTAGTATAAAAGTTTAAGTGTCTTAGTATAATAGTTAGACTTGATATAATTTTGTGTACAATCCCGGTATTTTAGAGATCCGATTTGCAATTGAATCTATATGGTTATTCCATCTTAGGTCAGAATTTAAAATTCCCAGATGCTCAAAACTTTGTACTGTATCAATAGGTGTATTATTCAAAAGTAAGTATGGAACTTGTGTTTGTGATATTTTCTGTCTAGTAAAGACAAGAAGTTTGGATTTACTAAGATTAATCAGAGATGCCAACATCTGAAGGAAGTCATTAGTAGTCCATATGAGTGGCACCCGTAGTTCTTCCGTAGTGAAGTCAAGTCAAGTCAAGTTCCCACATTAAAATTTGCAGGGTAGCATGCGTATTTCCCAGAATATACTGCTACATTTCTAGCACCATATTAATCTCGATCGGGGACAATACTTGGATAAATTTTGCAACATATTTAAGTCCCCTTAAAATGGGGGAAAAAAACTTGAGTAAATACACGAAAAATACATACCATTTCAACTCCACCTTTTAATAAATATGTTATGTTAATAACTATGTTATGTCATAAGTGTGTGATGCCACACACTTATGGTTATTCCTCCTGTTTTTTAGAGTGAAAATGCCAACCGCAATCGTCTTTTCCGCCGTGTGCGATTGAAAAATCAACAGCACACGGGGAACAAAACCCATGGTTTTCGGATATCCAAGACAATTTTAGACACAGAAATTTTTGCAAATAACTCTCCTTGAATTTTTGGCAACTTTTTTGCGTTTTAGATCCAAGAATATTAGTAGAGACAGGTGGCCCTTTACCCGACGCTATTGCAAGTAAATTCGTACACGACAAACACAATGGGAGCAAAGAAAGAACAATTAACTTTGAAAGATTTCATAGCTTTATTATGCGGATAAATAGAAAATTAACATTAAATGTTTATGATACGAAAAAACTAATCAAAAAGGTATTTTAAATTGCATAAATCAATCAATTCCGGAAAAAAAAAAGAGGATGAAATAAAAAGGCAAAGCAAATAAAAGAAATAACAATAAAAATCCATGCAACGTCTCATTAACACAATAGAAGTTTTCTGCTAAGATGCGGGGAACTAAAATGTCCCAACTTAAAACTCAAGTAATGAAAACAAATTCATCAAAAAACAAAAAAAGAATTAGAACTGAAATTAAAAGATTCCCAACGAAGAATGATCTGGGGAAAACAATCTTTAAAACAAGCTATTAAGGAAGAAAGTTCTTGTGAATATGACAAGATAAAATAAAACATCCCTTTGTTTAGCAGAACATTTTTACAAGAGAAAAAAAGAACTGCACTTCGCAAATCTGTCAAAGTAACATAAACAATTAAGCTCTCTGCTGACAGCGAGGAGCATGGGAAAATAGGTCACGACTGGCACACACACACCCAGCAGCTAAGAAACGTCTCAACGCAGCAGCAGTGAGCAGCTACTGCTGCTAGATGTTTTCTTTGGCTGGTTGCCAAAGACACATGGAGAGACTTTCTCTTGCTCTGGGCAGAATATACTGCACACGAAGAACAAACTCCTGTGGAGGTAACATAAAACAGACAATAACAGTGTTCACACATCCAGGTAGCTTAGTTATGTGCTCTGCCGGAAAAAACAAACATTCAGGATTTCTTTGATCCACAATTGTTTCCTTCAATCTGATGACTATTTGCTCAGAGCAGATTTTTTTTTTCTGATACCCCGCCCGCCCCTTATTTTGGTGAAACAAATATGCAATAGCAATTAACTATTTAAATTACATTTTTGCAAAAAAAAAAAAAAAAAAAAAAACAAGATTTACAGAAACACGCGACCGCTGCAAACATGGAAATTTCAACGAATAACATTCCTTGTACTGCTGCAAATTTTTATTTTTTTTCACACCAGTGGAACTGGAAGGCACTGAAGCACGCTTCATAACTACAGTAATTCACGTCACACCACAACTAATCAACTTGACAAGAACAGAAAACGTGGAATCGACTCTAGTCTATCTCCATCCTCCGACAACTTACGTTAGTTCAGGACGCGGTTAAGGTTTTCCCGAAGTTAACAGACGTCGTGCATTACGAACGCCTTTCCACGGCAAGCCAAGTACAAAGTCACGTGATCATGCAGAACGATCTCCGCTGCAACATTTCCGCTTGCTTGTCGGCCAGCCAAACATGCTTGCTGTGTGACGGCTTCGTGAAGTTACCGCAAAAGACACTACATTTGACTATGCTTGACTTTTTTTTTTTTCAAATAATTAAACAAAAAAAAAAAAAGTTTTCCGGAAAAATCCGTAGTTTTTCACACTTTCTCCGTAAGTCCGTAGTTTGAACATGATATCCGTAGTACTTGGCATCTCTGCATTAATTATAAGTTCATTGTTTGTTAACCATTCTGAATAAATTTGTAATTGAAGATTTGCTTGAATAACCATTTCATTGAGAATTTTTCCATTGAATGATATTGTTGTATCACCACATAAAGAATTATATCATAGTTAGATGCTATATTAAAAGTATCATTGATATATAAATTAAATAATAAGGAACCCAGAACTGGGCCCTGAGGAACCCCTGAAGTAACCGGTAACAGTAGTGATTGTGATTGATCAACACTAGGATATTGAAATATGTCAGTTAAATAATTACTGAATAAAGTATGTGAAATACCCCTCACACCCACATTATATAATTTAGTTAAAAGAATTTGATGATTGAGAGTATCAAATGCTTTGGTTAAATCCAAGAACACGGCAAATCAGTGGCGGCTTTTCAGATGAAGTAATTTTACCCGAAATAAAGTTTTATTCAGTATTTTTTTTTAAATATATTCTTTTTTGCCTTTATTCAGTTCCAAAATACTCAAAATTTTGAATAGATATTAATTCACATGGCGCACTCAATACGGAAAACAAATCCTTATACGCAAAACAGTGCAACTGAAGAGCCGAAATGAGAATGCTTGGAAGTCTGCAGTTTTTGGCCGAGTTGTCATGGTAACAGTGACGTCACCCTCCCCAATCTGCTCGCTCAAGTGAACTGTTTCAGCTTCAGGCGTCTTACCTCTGCATCTCTCAGTTTTTGAGCATTAAGTCGTGAGAGATCATGGTGGAGCGGGCAGACTACCGGGTACCTTGCAATCTACTAGGGCTTTTTTCTTGTGGTGCTCTGGTGCATTATTTTCCGAAAGGAATTTGTTCTTTCGGGCTTTGTGATTATTTGTTGAAAGCTTTAGCTAATATTTTAGGTTTGTGTACAATTTAATTGACAGTGAAAGTCTTTAGTATGCATCCTGTGGACGACATTGTTTGTAATTTATTGCAAACTCCATTTAATCGGTGGAAAGATGAAGTTTTAAAAATTGTTGGTTTACTCAATATAAATGGATTTGCAGCACTTCTGTGTTAATTTTTTTTTTTTTTTTGGCCCTGCTTACTTTTTGTAATAAACATTCGGCGTGGAATAAAGACGGATTCTAAGATTTATTAAGCGTAACACAGTCACTTCATAAACATCATGATTCTAGCAAACACCAGAAACACTGATTAACGTTAAGGAATTTAGAAAAAATTCAAAACACCATTGCTGATGCCCTGAGGAAGAATGCTAAGCTTTTGAAAACACATTTTAACGAAAATGTTCCTTTAAATAGACTTTTCCTGCAGACAGTGATTGATGCAGTATTAGTCTATATTGTATTTGAGCAAACAAGAACTAGCATTCCATGACGAAAGCATGGGCTCGATAAATCGTGGAAATTTCATTGAATTACTTTCATTGTTGATCTGAAGTTCTTTAGAAATTGAAAATCAATATGAAAGGATAAAAAACTATTCAAAATGAATTAATTGAATGTATTTCTGAATATATAAACTATCACAAAGGTGTATATATTCGGAAGGTGTGTTGGTTGAGGGATTTTTGGGTTTCCATGATGTGAGTGAAGATAGAACGTCAGGAGCTTTATACAAAATGCTAGACAAAATTTTGGGACAGTCTGATTACCAACACAAATAAATAGAACAATTTTACGATGGGGCAAGTACATTGTCTGGACACTTAAATGGGCTACAGAAAAAAAGTTAAGGATAAAGCTTCTCACGCTGTTTTTGTTCATTGCTTAGTTTATCGCTTCAATCTTGTATTACACCAGAGTTTTTCTAAAATTTCTAAGTGTTGAATACTTTTTGCAAGCCTCAGGAGAATTGCTTTGTTTGTTCACCATTCTGCGAAGTGGTCTTATACACTTATATCAACAACCGCAAGACGCAGACCAACCATGACAGAAACTCAGTGGTCCTCCACCTCGAAATTAGTAAGTGTAGTTGTTGAAGATTGGGATAAATTGAAGGAAGTGTTCGGATTTCTGACGAATAGCGAACAATCAGACAAAAAATCAATTCATCTTGCCAAGGGGTTTTTGAATGATACAAACACTTTTGAATTTACATTTTTGGCTCCACCGATCTATTATTCAAACTTTTGAAGAAAAAATAACTAAGCATAAACTACTGTGTAACTCAAATTAAAAAAAAAAACCCTTGTGAAATGATGAACGATGAGGTATTGAAACACAGTTTGGAAGAGCTAGCAAAATCACAGAATTAAGCATGGGAATATGCTACAAAGGAGCAAGGGAAGCAATTTTTCAAAATTATAAACAACTGTATTTTGAAATTTTGGACCACATTCTTATGGAAATGGATATAAGATTTCAAGACTGTAAGAAACTTCAATTTGTCTGACTTGCTGACACAACCAAATTCAAATAATTTAATGCATGCTTTCCCTCTCACGCTCTTGAAAATCTACATTTTTACAGAAACATATTTACTAAACACCAGCGCCTTAAAAATGAACCGAGTCTTGCATATGCCGATGAAAAATTAAGGAATATATTGACTCAAGAACTCCAAGTGTTTCACGGAGACAAAGACATTTTTACAGAAGATTATAAATTGGTTTTCCTCATTTTAACAATTCTATCTACAAGTGTGCCAGTGGAAAGAAGTTTTTTTAAAAGAATACAAACTTGCTCAAGAAACACTAGTTCCCAAAATAGACTTGCTTCTTTGGCAAACATTTCTATTCAGGAAGACATTTTATTGATGCTCACGACCATCTTATGACGACATAATCGAAAAATTTGCTGCTTTAAAAGGAAGAAAAATTGATTTAATATACAAAACATAGGTAAGTCCTCATTAAGGGATTTTCATTGTAGACAGATATCTTTTCATACTGCTCTTGTACCTCTTCACCTATTTTTCCAACCACGAGCCGCCACTGCAGCAAATATAATGTTTTTTGATTCTAGATTTTTTTGGATTAAATTCTGTAGGTGTAAGAGTGCAGATTCTGTTGATTTATTGGGTTGAAAGCCAAACTAGTTCTTATTAAAGATATTAAATTTTTGTAAGTATAAAATTAGTCTCGTGCAGATAAATTTTTCTAAGATTTTAGCAAAGATTGACATATTAGCTATGGGACGATAATTGTTAGCATCATTTCTCACACCAGATTTATATATAAGGGTAATTTTTGTAATTTTTAATGCAAGTGGAAAAATGCCAGTAGTGAAAACAAAGTTGAAGATATTCAGTAGTGGGTTTCTGATTAGTTCGGCTACATTTTAAATAACAGATGGATGAATGTCATCATTTCCTGGTCCGGAAGTAGTTTTAATATTGTTTAATTCTTGTAGTAGTTCAGTTTTGGTTATGGGTAATACATAAAGTTTTATACATGAGAATTATGAAAATATTGTAAAAAAATTATTAAAAGGTTGTGAGTTTATTTTCAGATTTTGAGACATACCAGTAAAGTGTTTATTAAAATGGGTAGCCATGCGTAGTTTATCAGTAATTTTCATACCATTAGAACCTAGTAAATTTTCTGGCATTACAGTCTTAATTTGTTTTCCTAGTAAAAAGTTAAGGTGTTTCCAAGTTACTTTTGGGTCATTCAATGCAAAAGTATTTGCATAATAAGCTCTCTTAGCATTTCTTATAGCAGAATTAAGCGTATTTCTGTATGATTTGAAATTGGTGAAGTCATTTTGTTCTCTTGTTCTTAAATTTTTTGAAAAGAGCCTGTTTTTTTTTATTAATACGATTTATCAGGGATGAGGTAATCCAAGGTTTTCGAAGCTTCTTTTTAGAATTAATATTTTCTAAGGCGATGGAGAAGGCTAGATCATGTTTTTCTTTAAAGATTTAAAAAAAAAATATATCAAAAGCTAAATTGGGAGATTCATAAGCCAAAATCTTCCCAAGTGATTTCATTTAAAAAGTTGTTTAAAATTTTCTATAGTTTTTTTTATTAATTTTACAGAATTTAAAAGTTTGTTTCTTCTGTTAGACAACTTTCAGTCTTGTATAAAGTGAATATAGGCAGATCACCACCTATGTCATATCCAATTATTCCTGGAGTCACATGTTGTTGAATATTTGTTATGGCTAAATCAAATACGTTACTAGTACCGTAATTTTTGGGCTAAGAGCCGCGGCTCTTATGTTACTAAAAGTGAAATTTTTTTGGTGTGTGGCCCTTATGCCGAATTTGTTTTCGATAAGACTTTCTTCCCTCCCTTTTTTTTTTTTTTTTTTTTTTTTTTCATGCAGATGCTTAGTAAATTTTTTTCAAACCACGTCTTTTTGAAAAAACCATGAGGAATAATCACTCACCATAAATATCATGGTAACCTCCAATGGACCAAACACTTCCAACACGTCAATTCATCGTGATGTAACTGGGCTTCCACAGGTTTACAGACCTCTTGCTTACGCTTCTTATTTTCGGGTGTGAAACATCGTTTTTTTTTTTTCCTTTGCCTTATAGTATGTTACTATAATGCTTGTCAATTCGATAAAAATCATACATACAACTCATTCATACAATTCAAGTAAAAACTATGTACATAAACCTTACATTCACAGGTGATTAAACCTTAGTCAATTCTAATTATGGAACTCCTCCTTCTGTTTCACAACCTCTGCTACTCCCACTGCAATTGTCACACCCATTCAGCCCCGCACATCCAATCCTCTAGTACTTTCGACAGATCCCTGTCATCTTCAGGAGGCAGGTGTGTCTCATCCGCCCACCGCAGCTCAAGTGAGCAGAGCCATCGAGGCCTGGGCCCCAGTCGCTATCTCTGAATCGTTGTGTCTCTGGTGCCATCTATTGTCCCTGCTGCTCTTTTTCTCTCTTTCTTTTTACGCTGCTGTTCAATTTTTATTATGGCTTTCCATTGTTCGTTTAAGTTATTTGGCTCATTAATGTTGCATAATCTTGATCTGTTTTTTTCAATTAACACTGATTCTGCAATTCTTAACTGCTTTTCGTTTTTACAGCTCTTAATAATTTTAATATCTTCAAACCTTGGACATTTTTGATTTTCCATACAGTATTGGGTCAATGCTGTCTTAGCCTCTTTTTTGTTCCAATTATTAATATGCTGATTCAATCTATATTTTAATTTGTTCTTGGTGCTGCCTATATATGACACAGGTGGTTGCTGGTTTATTGGGATTTCATAAATTCCTGCTCTATCTAATTGGCTAATTTTTTCATTTTTAATCACTAAATTTTTTACAGTAAGTACCTGATTTCTTACCTGTATGCCATACTTGCCACAAACTTTATTAATTTCTGCTGAAACATTTTCTATATATGGTATTCCTCCCACATATTTTACAAGTTTTTTATCACTCTTGACCTTATTGTAACCTTGAGTTACTTCATAAATCCATTTTTTTAATACCTGTTTAGGGTATCCAAAAGCATATGCAATTTTTTCAATATATTCAATTTCTTCTTTTCTATACTGTTCAATTGATGAATGTGTTAAACTTCTTTTAATTAGTGTTTTAATACTATTTCTTTTATGTGTTAATGGATGTGATGACTGAAATGGTATAAGTACTGGGATATATGAAGATTTTCTATGCACTCTGAATTGTAAACTCTCCTCTGTTTTAATAATCAAAACGTCCAAAAATGCCAAAGTATTGTCATGTTCTTGTTCTACTGTCAGTTCTATAGATGGATAAATTTCACTATACTTTTTGTCAAGTCCTCAAGTTCATCATTTTTTAGCCTGGATAACAGAAAAATGTCATCAACATATCTGCAGTATATCAGTGGTGGATCCTCGAGTTTACTTATTATTTTTCCTCAATGTCACTCATTATAATTTCAGCAAATAAAGTTGACAGTGGTGACCCCATAGGTCCACCATGATTTTGTTTGTACATCTTGTTGTTAAACTTAAAAATGTTATTTTCATATATGTACAATAAAATTTCTCTTAACTCCTCTATTTGTATTGCCTTCATTGTCTGTAGCACATACAATTTTTCAATAATTATTTCTATTGCCTGAGGTACTGGTGTGCTAGGAAAAAGAGCTCTCACATCCATACTAGCCATATGATATTCACTTAAATCTTGTTTAATTACTTTAATTTTCTCAATAAATTCGTATGTATTCTTCACAGTGAACCTTGTCTTCATGAACACAGGTGCCAAAAATTTGTAGATATTCTTTTCTAGTTTTATTAGTGGGGAATTCCTTTTTGATACAATCACTCTCATAGGTGTATCAGGCTTATGAGTTTTTATTTTTGCAATCATTTTTGGTATTCCAGTACCCATTGGTGGGTATGCTTTCTTTATTTCATCAGGCAAGGTGCTGTGATTTCTTATTCTAGCTAAGTACCTTACTTGAGATTCTGTTGGGTCTTTTGTCAGAATGCTGCAATTTAGTTCTTCTATAGCTCTATTCATCTTTAGATCATATTCAGTTGCGTTTAATATTACAATTTGCCCTGTTTTATCAGCTTCACAGAATTTAATTGTTGGGTCATCTCTTAATTTAATCAGTTGTTCTTTCTCATACTGAATTTTATCTATATGATATTTCTTTTTCTTACTTTTTTCATTAAATTCTTTCAAAACAATTCTATACAGTTTACTTCGAAAATTTTCACGTTCTTCTGCTGGTACACTGCGTGCCATTTCTTCTAAGTTGGGTATTAATTCCTCCGTCCTCGGCAGGCTCCGTGGAAACGCAAATTTTTTACCTCTCTGCAAAATAGCTCTTTGCGTTTGAACATTTTAGAAAATGTTTCAGCAGAAATTAATAAAGTTTGTGGCAAGTATGGCATACAGGTAAGAAATCAGGTACTTACTGTAAAAAATTTAGTGATTAAAAATGAAAAAATTAGCCAATTAGATAGAGCAGGAATTTATGAAATCCCAATAAACCAGCAACCACCTGTGTCATATATAGGCAGCACCAAGAACAAATTAAAATATAGATTGAATCAGCATATTAATAATTGGAACAAAAAAGAGGCTAAGACAGCATTGACCCAATACTGTATGGAAAATCAAAAATGTCCAAGGTTTGAAGATATTAAAATTATTAAGAGCTGTAAAAACGAAAAGCAGTTAAGAATTGCAGAATCAGTGTTAATTGAAAAAAACAGATCAAGATTATGCAACATTAATGAGCCAAATAACTTAAACGAACAATGGAAAGCCATAATAAAAATTGAACAGCAGCGTAAAAAGAAAGAGAGAAAAAGAGCAGCAGGGACAATAGATGGCACCAGAGACACAACGATTCAGAGATAGCGACTGGGGCCCAGGCTCGATGGCTCTGCTCACTTGAGCTGCGGTGGGCGGATGAGACACACCTGCCTCCTGAAGATGACAGGGATCTGTCGAAAGTACTAGAGGATTGGATGTGCGGGGCTGAATGGGTGTGACAATTGCAGTGGGAGTAGCAGAGGTTGTGAAACAGAAGGAGGAGTTCCATAATTAGAATTGACTAAGGTTTAATCACCTGTGAATGTAAGGTTTATGTACATAGTTTTTACTTGAATTGTATGAATGAGTTGTATGTATGATTTTTATCGAATTGACAAGCATTATAGTAACATACTATAAGGCAAAGGAAAAGAAAAAAAAAAAACGATGTTTCACACCCGAAAATAAGAAGCGTAAGCAAGAGGTCTGTAAACCTGTGGAAGCCCAGTTACATCACGATGAATTGACGTGTTGGAAGTGTTTGGTCCATTGGAGGTTACCATGATATTTATGGTGAGTGATTATTCCTCATGGTTTTTTCATTTATGAATTGCACGTAAACTATGCGCACTTTGCAAGAGGTTAATACCTTAAAAGTGCAAATATAATAATTGAGAATTACACGCAAAATTCTGAGCTGGGATAGTTGAGGTGAGGGTTTGCAGTCGCTATCATACTCTGGTATTATGCGCTATAGGAATCAATTTCACAACTTCGAGATGAGAGATATTAAGGCGTTTAAGAAGGCTAAAATTAAATTAGTAAAGTCAGAAAATCAAGAAGAATTTTTGGTGACGTGCCGTGACCTAGAAATAACACCAAAGTATTTAAAAATGCGGAATTGCCCAGTCACTGCTAAGGATAATAGAATAATTCAGGAATGCCAAAAAAGAGATTAAGAGCTGAAATTGTCAATAAAAGGAAACTGATTTTTAACTTGAATATGAAATGTTTACATTTAATCGATTTGATATGTTATAAAAAGTATAGAAAGTTCGACGGTAATTGGAGAGATGAGATTTTGGATGTAACCTTCAGAGAAATTTTTGACATCGTGGAATACGAAAAAAAAAATGCTCAAGAGCAGTCATGGAAAAAAGTTGCACGTGATGATTGACAGACAACGTGTACAAGAACAACGAGAGAATATGTATGAGGTATATCAGAATAACTCCAACTTGACCTTGAGCTTCACGCAAAGAGCTATTTTGCAGAGAGGTAAAAAATTTGCGTTTCCACGGAGCCTGCCGAGGACGGAGGAATTAATACCCAACTTAGAAGAAATGGCACGCAGTGTACCAGCAGAAGAACGTGAAAATTTTCGAAGTAAACTGTATAGAATTGTTTTGAAAGAATTTAATGAAAAAAGTAAGAAAAAGAAATATCATATAGATAAAATTCAGTATGAGAAAGAACAACTGATTAAATTAAGAGATGACCCAACAATTAAATTCTGTGAAGCTGATAAAACAGGGCAAATTGTAATATTAAACGCAACTGAATATGATCTAAAGATGAATAGAGCTATAGAAGAACTAAATTGCAGCATTCTGACAAAAGACCCAACAGAATCTCAAGTAAGGTACTTAGCTAGAATAAGAAATCACAGCACCTTGCCTGATGAAATAAAGAAAGCATACCCACCAATGGGTACTGGAATACCAAAAATGATTGCAAAAATAAAAACTCATAAGCCTGATACACCTATGAGAGTGATTGTATCAAAAAGGAATTCCCCACTAATAAAACTAGAAAAGAATATCTACAAATTTTTGGCACCTGTGTTCATGAAGACAAGGTTCACTGTGAAGAATACATACGAATTTATTGAGAAAATTAAAGTAATTAAACAAGATTTAAGTGAATATCATATGGCTAGTATGGATGTGAGAGCTCTTTTTCCTAGCACACCAGTACCTCAGGCAATAGAAATAATTATTGAAAAATTGTATGTGCTACAGACAATGAAGGCAATACAAATAGAGGAGTTAAGAGAAATTTTATTGTACATATATGAAAATAACATTTTTAAGTTTAACAACAAGATGTACAAACAAAATCATGGTGGACCTATGGGGTCACCACTGTCAACTTTATTTGCTGAAATTATAATGAGTGACATTGAGGAAAAAAATAATAAGTAAACTCGAGGATCCACCACTGATATACTGCAGATATGTTGATGACATTTTTCTGTTATCCAGGCTAAAAAATGATGAACTTGAGGACTTGACAAAAAGTATAGTGAAATTTATCCATCTATAGAACTGACAGTAGAACAAGAACATGACAATACTTTGGCATTTTTGGACGTTTTGATTATTAAAACAGAGGAGAGTTTACAATTCAGAGTGCATAGAAAATCTTCATATATCCCAGTACTTATACCATTTCAGTCATCACATCCATTAACACATAAAAGAAATAGTATTAAAACACTAATTAAAAAGAAGTTTAACACATTCATCAATTGAACAGTATAGAAAAGAAGAAATTGAATATATTGAAAAAATTGCATATGCTTTTGGATACCCTAAACAGGTATTAAAAAAATGGATTTATGAAGTAACTCAAGGTTACAATAAGGTCAAGAGTGATAAAAAACTTGTAAAATATGTGGGAGGAATACCATATATAGAAAATGTTTCAGCAGAAATTAATAAAGTTTGTGGCAAGTATGGCATACAGGTAAGAAATCAGGTACTTACTGTAAAAAATTTAGTGATTAAAAATGAAAAAATTAGCCAATTAGATAGAGCAGGAATTTATGAAATCCCAATAAACCAGCAACCACCTGTGTCATATATAGGCAGCACCAAGAACAAATTAAAATATAGATTGAATCAGCATATTAATAATTGGAACAAAAAAAGAGGCTAAGACAGCATTGACCCAATACTGTATGGAAAATCAAAAATGTCCAAGGTTTGAAGATATTAAAATTATTAAGAGCTGTAAAAACGAAAAGCAGTTAAGAATTGCAGAATCAGTGTTAATTGAAAAAAACAGATCAAGATTATGCAACATTAATGAGCCAAATAACTTAAACGAACAATGGAAAGCCATAATAAAAATTGAACAGCAGCGTAAAAAGAAAGAGAGAAAAAAGAGCAGCAGGGACAATAGATGGCACCAGAGACACAACGATTCAGAGATAGTGACTGGGGCCCAGGCCTCGATGGCTCTGCTCACTTGAGCTGCGGTGGGCGGATGAGACACACCTGCCTCCTGAAGATGACAGGGATCTGTCGAAAGTACTAGAGGATTGGATGTGCGGGGCTGAATGGGTGTGACAATTGCAGTGGGAGTAGCAGAGGTTGTGAAACAGAAGGAGGAGTTCCATAATTAGAATTGACTAAGGTTTAATCACCTGTGAATGTAAGGTTTATGTACATAGTTTTTACTTGAATTGTATGAATGAGTTGTATGTATGATTTTTATCGAATTGACAAGCATTATAGTAACATACTATAAGGCAAAGGAAAAAAAAAAACGATGTTTCACACCCGAAAATAAGAAGCGTAAGCAAGAGGTCTGTAAACCTGTGGAAGCCCAGTTACATCACGATGAATTGACGTGTTGGAAGTGTTTGGTCCATTGGAGGTTACCATGATATTTATGGTGAGTGATTATTCCTCATGGTTTTTTCATTTATGAATTGCACGTAAACTATGCGCACTTTGCAAGAGGTTAATACCTTAAAAGTGCAAATATAATAACGTCTTTTTTTGTTCACAAACTCTACTGTGATCATGCCCCCCCCCCCCTTCTACTCATACATTAGACAATAACTCCGCTGTCCTGATGTTGGTGTTTAGGAGGGAAAGTGGGGAGAACAGGAATGCCTGACTCAAACGCCCTTTGCATGGGGGATGGAATGGGGACTTAAGCACACAGACGAGTAAGCGTGACGTCCGAGGCTTCTGTGGATAGCGCGCCCAGCGGTAACAGCTCAGTGTGCAGTAAATGAAAGTAGGTCAAACCACTTGAAAGAGATAAAGCGCACCGCCGTTTCGAAGTGTTGACAGCAGATCAGCGAACACGTGCGAAGCAGCTGGTAAAAGGAAACATCTCTACATGAGAAAAAAAGCATAACATAGAAGGAACATATTATTAAAGAAAACATTAATCGAAAGCATAACAAGCGATAATTTATAAGTTAATTACTTCTAAGACAGATTCTATTGCGGTGAACAGAGAACCATCCTGTAGCAGACATCCACATTGAATGGAATTTAGACAATTGTGCGGTTTTACGAGCAATGCGATATTCTAACGGGAGTCTTAAGATTAACTGTGATTTATATTGATTATATAAATGGTTCTGAGCATTTGATAAAGGCAAACAAATAACATCATTAGCATGATTAATAAAAAATGTAAAAATAAAAATGTTTGCCAGTATGAAAAAATAAGTGTATAAAGCAGATCGATACTGAGTTGCAGAATTAGCCTTTGAAGTATACATATAATCACGTTGGGCGTGAGTTGATTCATGAAAATAAGGAAGATAATTTAGCTTTCTGAGCAGCATCACGACTTCACAGATGCGGCCCTTATGACGGTGCGGCCCTTACGGCAACTTTTGCTTCCAAGATTGCAAAAATTCTCACCTGCGGCTCTTGGTACGAAAATTACGGTATTTTGGGTAATTCTGGTTGGTAATTAAGTTTAAAAATCCTGATGCAGAAAGTAATTGGTTAAGGTGTTTTGTTATAGAATTATTAATGGAAATACCTATATTTAAGTCACCCATTAAAAATAGTTTTTTTTTTTTTTTTTTTGAAGAATTAAAGTTAAGCACTTCATTTAACACAACATATAATTCAGTATAGTCTGAGCTGGGTGCCCTATAACAGACTGAGACTATGTAGAATTGACGTATTTCTGTATGATTTGAAATTGGTGAAATGGATGGTAAGTATTTCTATATTTTTTTCATTATTGTAAATTCTTTAAGTGTGGAAAAGAGTTGATATTTATTATTAACATAAATGCCAGTTTCTTCTGAATTTTCGCCAAAATGGCTCATGAATTTTTTTTTATTGATGGAAATTGATATCGTTGTTATTCTCGCTTAGTGTAAACTCCTGCTTTTGTTTTATTATGATTTCATAGCGATTGAACCTTATGCTATCTCATGTTTCTAGCAGTGAGCAATATTTATTTATAAATCGCACACACATCCTCCCATTAATCCTTCAAAACTTCCTCTCTCTCAGTGTTGGAATAGCTGTGCTAGTTGCACATTTTTTTTAATTCTGCGCATTGCAGTGTTCGCCAAAATGCGTAATTACGCATCTAGTACCCATCAAAAAGTGTGTTTACGCATCGAAATTTTATCAACGCGTAAAAATATGCATCGAAGAATTTTACCAACACGTAAAAATATGCATCGAAGAATTTTACCAACGCGTAAAAATACGCATAGAGACGGTAGGCCTATTTCACTTTCAAAAACGGAAGTAAACGAAATAAAGATTTTTTCTGTAATCGTAATTTCTTTTTCCTGCAATGTTGCCTCAGTTTAATATTGTTGTTATACATCACTTTATTCCAAAAATATTTGTATTTCAGTTTGAAAATGGAGGGAAAATTTCCGAAAACGGAAATTCGACGGCCGGCATGAAAATTCCCCTGTAATCTTCAGGCATGAGCGTGCAGCGGCTTCAAAGAATTTCTCCTTTCCTGCCATAATTTGAGTTATCCTCAAGATCGATGCATAACTGAACAGAAATTCCGGGACAATTGGTAGCAGGGGAGAATGTTTTACGCCAGAAACTTCTAAAACTCATAAAAACGAAAGTTTGGTCTTTCAAAACTTTCAAAAACGGAAGTTAGACGCAGTGAAGATTTCTTCCATAATCGTAATTTTATTTTTCATGCGATGTTTCCTCTACCTAGAATTGTTGTTAAATAAAATATCATTTTATTTCATAAGTATTTTTATTTCAACTTGAAAATGGAGGAAAAATGTCCGAAAACAGAAATCGGACGTAGCAAAGATTTCTAATCTAAAGCAACTATTATGGGAATTTTACTAGGAAATTTTTTCATTAATAGCAAATTTTCGGAGAAAACTCTTCTCCTTCTTCAGGCTGTCTTGTTGTTGTCACTTTTTTCTTGTCACTATCACGGTTACGGTTTACCTTGACGGTTACGGTTTGCCTTGACGGTTACGGTTAACCTTGACGGTTTAGGTTATTTTTCAACAAATCCTGCCAGATGTTAGGCAGGGAAAATCCTTTGCAGTCATTGATGATGGAATTTTGATGCAAAGATTTCTCCCGTAACTGTATCCCCCCCCCAACGATGTTCCAAACATGTATTCTTAAATATTCCCCCCAAAGGGTTTGCATTTTAGTGTGACAAAGAGGGAGGGGGGGGGGGGCATTCGAAAACGGAAGTGAAAAAGATGAAAATTTGTAAGAATTGATACATTATGTTCAAAAGTATTCATATTCTCAAAGTTACACTATTCATCCTTTATCTAAAATAGTGCTATTGTGCATTCATGATGGATAAAAAAAATTGTCCTCCAAGGGCATTAAAAAAACCAAAAGGCCACTCACTGCCTTGTCATTGCTTAAATGAAATCAAGTTATTTCTAAATTTGCATTGTCATTCAATTTAAAAAAAATTCAAAACCTTGAAAATCATCACAATTTCTGGACTCCATCTATGAGTGACTGATACAGAAAAATAATTGAAAACAAGTATCATCAAACATACTGCTAACAAGCACATCCCATACATTACCACTCTCCCCTGATAATAGATAATCATGAATTAAGTTCTGGTACTGTCACAAATCTTCTTGATTTTATGGTAAATCTTCTTGATTTTTGCAAGCAATCTTCTTGTTTTAGGAAATTTTTGGTTGGCAGGTATGTGTCCAATATTAACTGGCATTTAGCTGTCATAACCAATATTGCCTTGATATCTAGCCCATATTCATTCCCACTTGGGTTATTAAAAAACATTAACCATTAAAGAAGGGTCATGTTATGAGGTATTTGATTTTATAAGGTTATTGCACATTTTCCACGCTAATTTGTCATGAAATACCCTTCCCACATGTGAACGATTAGGCTTCGTATGGTGATTACTGATGGGCACTGCAGAAGGTTGGCACCTCTGGTCTCTGTTAATAACGGTTAAAGATCTGGAAGCCGCCCCGGTGGCGCAGTGGTCTAAGGCGTTGGCCTCTGATCATTCGTCCGTAAGGGGTCCGGGTTCGAATCCCGGTCAGGCATGGATGTTGTGTTTGTCTTACGGCACTGGCTCTCTCCCTTCCCTGGAACCAGTGACCCTAAATTAGGGACGGGCGACTGCTTATAGCCCATTGAGTTGCTCACGGTGGTCGTTAAACCTCAAAAAAAAAAAAAAAAAAAAAAAAAAGATCTGGAAATTATTTAATGGAATAATAAAATTTTCAGTTGGAAACCATGTTTCAGTTACACATATGAAATCAAATCCAATGTTGATCTTAGTGTATGTATTAAAGTTTCTAATAATGTAATTTTATTTAGTAAGGATTGGGCATTAAAACATGTATAATTTTTAGGGTAACATTTGAATTGGTTATAAGTAACTTGTTAAAGTCTTGAGTTGTATAGTATTGGTCCTGTAACATGAACTAGTTAGTATTAAAGCAGAAGAATATAACATTAAGTACTAAGTTCATACTGCTGGAGGTCTTCTTTAAGGACAATTTTCTTTCTTTGGTCACCATTATTCTGTCTAATAAACAAAATTGCCATTGCTAATTCAAGCATTTTTAATCAGTCCTTGGTGCACCAGCTGTCTAGCATGCCAGTACATTTGTTTATAATGTGGTGAGAGATTTTCATTAATGTAAATTCTTGAATGCTGGAATGCAGGATTTAAATCAGAATTAAAAATTGGAGTTTTTCGCTTAGCCAGCCAGTTATTTCTACTTGTCCTTGTTGTAAACTGAATTATAATGGCTGAATCATGGCTCTTATTTTGACCAACTGGTAGAGGATGAAGTACATCAATGTCAGAAGATCTGTAGTTTTCTATTTGTAATTTACTTGCTAGTTTATCAATGCTTTTCTTAAGTGCTGTTTCATTATTAACATCAGTAATATGTAAACCATAGATTTTGATATTTCTGTTTCTATGATATTGATTTAATTCAGATAACTCAGTTTTTAAGACCCTGATATATATGGAATTATTATTTTAATTTTTTTCCAATTTTTCCAGTTTCTTCATTAGTCTAGTGTTGGGCTGTTGAAGTTTGTTACATTTTACAATCAAGTCATCATATCTACCACTTTATAAGTTCAACAGTTTGCTTTATATCTTGAAGTTCTTTTTTTAAGTCAGAAATACAGTCAAAAAAGTTTATCTTCTATCCTCAGAACTGCCTGCCTAATGGAGTCCATCTCTTGTTAATTACATTCCTTATTAAGTGGAGAGTTTGTATTACATTTACTGTTCTTTGATGCTGCTGAGATTTTGCTTTGTGTTGCAGAGGTTTGTAAAAGATGTAGTGTACATTCTTGATATTGGATTTTATTTTTCAAATCAGTAGACAAGGCTTTGAATTTTTTGTCAGGCAAACCAATTCACACTGAATGAAAGTACTTTACAGATCCCACATCTAGGAGCAGATGACACCACAATTTGACCATGATTACAAATGACACTTCATGATCTAGCATCAATAAAACTCAGGGCACTATAATATATTAGATGAAAGAGCATAATTTCAGAGTAGTCACTGTATTAAGAAGTAGAACAAAATTAATTTTTTTCTAGACCCAATAATGAGCAAACTTAAAAAATGTTCAAATTATTATCAACTAAGCTGAAAATTCATGCCCAAAACCTCAAGATAGGATTCATAAATGAAATTAAGAGTTCATTGTTCACCTCAAACTGCATAGTAATATAACTAATGTAGGCCAATATGTAATCAAATAAATTTCACAATAATATGTTTGTGTTATAGGCCATTGAATTCTAAAGCAAGAAAACGCATTAAATTGACTCAAAATTCATGATTTCTTTAACAGCACAACAACTCTAACATCACAATTACCCTAATGTGTACGTAATAAAAATTGAAACATTATAATCGTGTACGTATAACTGTAATTTTAATTGAACTTTTTGACTGTTTGTTACAACTTATTTTGATGTTTTCATGAGAGTTCTTATTGGACACAAATATGGTCTTGAAATTTTTTTGTGAGTTCTTGAAAAGTAATGGAAGAGTTCTTGATTTTTTTGGTGGAAAACTAGTAGTTACCTCCATTTTCAAGCTGAAACGTGATTTATGGAATAAAATTATATTTAGTAACAGCAATGGGAACATCACTAGAAAAAAATTACTATTACTGGTGAAATCTTCACCCCACCCTACTTTTGTTTTCGGAAAATTTTTCTACATTTTCGACCTTAAGTACAACATTTATGAAATTAAATTATATTTAAACAATAATACAGTGCAAGGAAAACACTGCGAAAAAAGATCTGGATTCGGGAAAAATCTTCGCTGCCTTTAGTGATATGTTGCCGATAACATAATAAAATGGACATTAAACACATAACCATTAATACTAAATTAATACTAAGTATAAAAAACTTCAAAACACACTTAAGTTACGTAAGAAAATTTAATTAAAAGGAAGCTTTCAACTGATAACGTCAGCCTTGTTGACAAATGGAAACAATGACAGTGGTAGTGGATGCCAGATCTATGAAGCCATATACGTTTCTTTTTTCTTGTATATGGATTTCACGGATCTGGCAACCACTACCACGTCATCGTTTCCATCTGTCAACAAGGCTGATGAAGACAAGTTGTCAGTTGAAAGCTTCCTTTCAATTAAATTTTCTTACATAACTGAAGCGTGTTTTAGTTTTTTTGTACTAAGATATGCTGCTGATTTCATAAGCAATATATTTACGCTTTCTTTACGAGTGATGAAATTGGAATAAACACACAGCCTTGAATTGATTAAAAAAAAGTCAGAAATAAGTCGAAAATTCTTTTGTCCTTGTTTCATTTGGGTTTTTTTCTTCCTCTGTTTTGGGATCTAGTAATTTCTCTTATTTAGAGCATCATAGTGTATTTAATGTTGTGATTTTATTTTATTATATATATATTATTTCATTTTGGTGTGAAAATGTTCATTGTGTTCCTCATATTCTTTTAAGTTCTTTTTTTCTTTTTCATGTACTTAAAAAAAAAAAAAACTAGCTTTATTCTAGAACTCAAAATTTCTTTTAATGAAGAGTATGTAACAATGTTCAGAAGTAGATAAAATGCTTAATCCGATGTTTCATTACGTTTTTTTTTTTTTTTTTGTATAAGTTACGATTTTAGTATTGTTTGTAAGCCAGCTCTGTCAACTAGAGAATTTGTGCTATTTTGAAAAGGCAAAGCTGAGATTTTCACTAAGAAGGAACGCATTTGTGTAACCTTCTCAGTTCATGCAACCTTAGCTGGTTTACTTCGTTTGACCTCCAAATTCTTGGAAGCAGTCACTCCTTAAAGCGACCTCTCCCCCTTTTCTTTCGCTTGTGGGAGGCTTTTTGTTATTGAGATTTATCCCCAAGTCATGTTGCTAGGCTGGACATATGACCCCCACAGTTGCGTAAGTGGCCTTTTCTCTTGTGGGAGGCTTGTTTCTACCCCCTCCCCCACTTCATCCTCATGCTCCTCAGTACTAGTAGAAGTGAAAGTTCGAAATTTATTTAACCAGTCAGCGGTTCAAGGTTCGTACGGTCCTTAAAAGTCCTTAAGAACTCCTTATTTTTGATTTCCTTTTCTAAGGCCTTTAAAAATCCTTATTTTTTAAAACAAGTGCTTATCCCTCCCCCTGCATCTTGTTTTTTCTCTGCAGTAATGGGCATCCCAACCCTTCCCCCATTTTTGTTTGTGTGTGAATATGCTAAGCCGTTCACCAGGGAGCTTTCTTCTAGCTCATTGAAGGGAGATCCCCTGGAATATTCTTAGAAATAATCTCCCTTCAACCCCCCCCCCCACACACACACACACTTTTCCCCATTCTAGCGTGCGTGACTTACCTTGCTTGACTTTACCAGTGAGATCAACCTCTGTGTTGTGTGTCTTTTTAGGGGTCAGAGGGTCAAAGTAAAGGTCAAAAGTGGGGGTGGGGGTTCTGTTTCACTTCATAATTTATGCTGTGAGTTGTCTCATGTGGTCCGATCTATCTAGTGTCTACTGCTCTACTCAAGTCACTTTGCTTCATTGTCACTTTGCTTCCTGCTTGTCTTTTATTTTTTTGGCATGTATTTAATTTTGTTCTTTGTGGGCAAAGTAGTTTTGGGGCAAATGCCTGGTAAAAATCAGTATATATATATATATATATATATATATATCATCATCATCATCATTGTCAACCATTATCAATCCACTGCTGGACGAAGGTCTCCCCAAGTTTCCTCCACAACGGTCTGTCTTGTGCCAGTCTCCTCCATGTCACTCCCGCATATTTACGAATTTCATCCACCCATCTCCCATGTGGTCTTTTTCTGGGTCTTTTCCTGTCCCTTGGAATCCAATCTAAAATTTCGGCTGTCCATCTATGGTCTGTCCTTCTGGCAGTATGTCCAGCCCATTGCCATTTCAGGGATTTAACTCTGATCATGATGTCTTCCACTCTCGTCATTTTTCGGATCCACGAGTTCCTCTTCTTATCTCTCCTGGTTATACCAAGCATGCACCTCTCCATGCTGCTTTGAGTTGTCTGCAGCCTTTGTATGTCTCTTTTAGTTAAGGTCCACGTCTCTGCACCATACGTAAGCACTGGAAGGATGCATTGATCAAACACTTTTCTTTTAAGACATAATGGCATATTGCTCTTGAAAATTATGCTGTTTCTTCCAAAAGCTCTCCAGGCAAGTTTTGTACGCCGATTAATTTCTTCATCAATGTGACCCTCACTTGATATCTGCTGTCCAAGATAAACATATGTATCTGTTATCTCCAGTTTTTCTCCATCAATCGATAAATCTTCATTTCTTGTAAAAGCATTGAACATCACTTTTGTCTTCTGAAAGTTCATTTTTAATCCCACTTCTTTACTCTTGTCAGCAAGTTCCTGGATCATACTCTGCAGCTCTGATGGGGTAGTTGCAAAAATGACTACGTCATCAGCAAAACGAAGGTGGGTTAGATAATCTCCATTAATCTTTATCCCTTTGTTTTCCCAGTTCAGTGATTGAAAGACATTTTCCAATGTGGCATTAAAGAGCTTCGGAGATATGGTGTCACCTTGTCTCACTCCCTTTCCAATTTTTATGTGTGTTGTATTTTCAAACAGCCGAATCTTTGCACTTGCATTTTCATAGATGTTATTAATAATATTAATGTATGCATCTTCAATACCGCAGGATTTCAGAGCCGTGGTAACTGCTGATGGTTTCACCGAATCAAAGGCTTTTTCATAATCGATAAAAGCCATGCACAATGGAAGTTCATATTCCCTCGCTCTTTCAATTAGTTCTCTCAGTACGTGGATATGATCTATTGTGCTGTAGCCACTCCTGAATCCAGCTTGTTCTCTCGGTTGAGCCATGTCCAGTGTTACCTTCAAGCGGTGTGAAAGAACTTTAGTGAAGATTTTATAAACCACCGATAGGAGGCTGATAGGTCTGTAGTTCCTGAGATCCTCAATGTCACCTTTTTTATGTAGCAGGATCATTGTAGCGTTGTTCCAATCCTCAGGAATCTTCCCTTCATTAAGGCATCGAGTGAAAATTTGGGCGAGTACTGTTTCAATTTCTCCACTTGCTTCTTGTATGATGTCTATAGTAATTCCATCTTCTCCTGGAGCTTTCCCCCACTTCATGTTCTTGATTGCATGAGCAACTTCTGCTGGGAGGACTGGAAGAACTCTGGTACCTTTCATGATGTCTGGAGTACATGTATCATCCCTTTCATATAATTTGGAGTAGAAATCTTTCACTCTTGTCAAAATTTCGCCTCTATTTCTTGTTATAGAACCATCTTCTTTTCTCAGAGCGATAATCTGTTTTCTTCCCTTACTGAGATGTCCCTTTGCTATCTTAAAAGCTTTGGTTGTTTTCAATTGCTTTCCTCACTAGCTCACAGTTGAATTTCCTTACGTCTTCAGTGATACTTTTTCGTGTTGTCTTGCATAGCTCTATATATTCCACTTTGGAAGTCACATCTTCTTTAGTTGTCCTCATCTCTCTTCTTTTTTGCATCAACATTTTGGTTTTTCCTGATAATTTGTTCACATGCAACTTGTTCTTAGACCCAGCTAATTTTGTTGCTGTTTCCATTAGAGCTTTGGTTACTTTTCTGTTAACTTCCGAAATATCCACTTCTTCCGATGTTAGGCCTTCTAAAGCAGAGAATCTGTTCTTCAGTTCCAACTTGAAAGTATTATGGTGTTTTTTAAGGTTGGTTATGTCAATACATTTTGTTTGTCTTATGAGCTTGCCACGTTCCAGTTTAGTGTTGAGGTGCATCTTACATCTCACCAATCTATGGTCACTACCTGTGTTGAACTTGTTCAGCACACTGCAGTCTTCGATGACGAATTTTTTGTTACACATAATAAAATCAATTTCACTTGTCGTCCCAATTGGATGTCTCCATGTCCATTTCCTGTGTGGCTTTTTCTTGAAAAAGGAGTTCAAGATGAAAAATTCTTCTGCCTCTGCAAACTCAACGAGAGTATTTCCACGCTGGTTTCTGTTGCCGTGACCGAATTTACCTACTGAAGTTTCATTCTGTTGCCGTTGCCCTATTTTTGCATTGAAATCTCCCATAATTATCTTCAAGTGCTGCTTACCTTTATTATTTAGATGACGAATTTCCTCATAAAATTCTTCAATTTCTTCTTCAGGATGACTTGTGGTGGGTGCATAAGTTTGAATAATCTGAGCCTGGTATCTTCTCGATAGTTGGATAACGAGTCGTGCAGCTCTGTCAGAGGAACTTTCAACTTCTACCACTTTATCCTTCAGTTTCTTGTTTATTATAAATCCAACACCACTAGTTCTGCCAGTATCTGTCCCACGATAATAGAAGAGATGTCCACTTTTCAGTTCAATGAGATCTTCTCCTTTTCTCCTTACCTCACTTAGCCCGACGATGTCCCACTTGATCCTTTGTAGTTCCTCTTCCAATTCAAGAAGCCTTGAATCAGAAGATAGGGAGCGTCCGTTATAGGTAGCCAAGGTCAGCATCAAATGGCAGCCTAGTCCGGTCCTCCGGGGATTCTTAGCACCCTCTGCCTTCATGTCGCACTGGCCGCTGCCTTGGCCAGGTACATTCCAGCTGCCGGAGACTGAGGGCCAAGATTTAAGTTGTAGAGTCATTTTGGAGAACACCTCCAAAATATATATATATATTCTATTAAGAAGAGACCTAAGCAAAAAAATTATATATTTTTGACTCATACCAAGTACAACATAGAAAGGGTTATATGTCTACTGGTGTGAGTAAAAGGAGAAAAGATAAAAAATAAAATAAAACAGCTGAATGTAGAAAGTGTCGAGAATACTGAGCCTTGGCTTTATCAAGGACCAGCAAAAACTCTGCATTTTCTCACTTCCACAAAGACCTAGTTGGAAATGGGTTTCTGCAAAGCCATGGATGCAAGTAATAAGCCCACCAAAAATTGTTTTAAAATTTATATATATGTCATGACCTCCGCAGAGTTGTATGGGCTTTGCAGAAACCCATTTCCAACTAGGTCTTTGTGGAAGTGAGAAAATGCAGAGTTTTTGCTGGTCCTTGATAAAGCCAAGGCTCAGTATTCTCGACACTTTCTACATTCAGTTGTTTTATTTTATTTTTATCTTTTCTCCTTTTACTCACACCGGTAGACATATAACCCTTTCTATGTTGTACTTGGTATGAGTCAAAAATATATAATTTTTTTTTGCTTAGGTCTCTTCTTAATAGAATGTGAATTCTGAATTTCGTAACTGCTGCGTTGCGCGTTTCGATCTTCAGCTTAATTTTGCAACTTTCGTTTTAAATTCTAAAGTTTTTCCTTAGTTTTCAGCATTGCTCTTCAGTATATCATCATCATCATCATTGTCAACCATTATCAATCCACTGCTGGACGAAGGTCTCCCCAAGATTCCTCCACAACGGTCTGTCTTGTGCCAGTCTCCTCCATGTCACCCCTGCATACTTTCGAATTTCATCCACCCATCTCCCATGTGGCCTTCTTCTGGGTCTTTTCCTGTCCCTTGGAATCCAATCTAAAATTTCGGCTGTCCATCGATGGTCTGTTCTTCTGGCAGTATGTCCAGCCCATTGCCATTTCAGGGATTTAACTCTGATCATGATGTCTTCCACTCTTGTCATTTTTCGGATCCACGAGTTCCTCTTCTTATCTCTCCTGGTTACACCAAGTATGCACCTCTCCATGCTTCTTTGAGTTGTCTGCAGCCTTTGTATGTCTCTTTTAGTTAAGGTCCACGTCTCTGCACCATACGTAAGCACTGGAAGGATGCATTGATCAAACACTTTTCTTTTAAGACATAATGGCATATTGCTCTTGAAAATTATGCTGTTTCTTCCAAAAGCTCTCCAGGCAAGTTTTGTACGCCGATTAATTTCTTCATCAATGTGACCCTCACTTGATATCTGCTGTCCAAGATAAACGTACGTGTCTGTTATCTCCAGCTTTTCTCCATCAATCGATAAATCTTCATTTCTTGTAAAAGCATTGAACATCACTTTTGTCTTCTGAAAGTTCATTTTTAATCCCACTTCTTTACTCTTGTCAGCAAGTTCCTGGATCATACTCTGCAGCTCTGATGGGGTAGTTGCAAAAATGACTACGTCATCAGCAAAACGAAGGTGGGTTAGATAATCTCCATTAATCTTTATCCCCTTGTTTTCCCAGCTCAGCGACTGAAAAACACCCTCCAATGTGGCATTAAAGAGCTTCGGAGATATGGTGTCACCTTGTCTCACTCCCTTTCCAATTTTTACGTGTGTTGTATTTTCCAACAGCCTAATCTTTGCACTTGCATTTTCATAGATGTTATTAATAATATTAATGTATGCATCTTCAATACCGCAGGTTTTCAGAGCCATTGTAACTGCTGATGGTTTCACCGAATCAAAGGCTTTTTCATAATCGATAAAAGCCATGCACAATGGAAGTTCATATTCCCTCGCTCTTTCAATTAGTTCTCTCAGCACGTGGATATGATCTATTGTGCTGTAGCCACTCCTGAATCCAGCTTGTTCCCTCGGTTGAGCCATGTCCAGTGTTACCTTCAAGCGGTGTGAAAGAACTTTAGTGAAGATTTTATAAACTACTGATAGGAGGCTGATAGGTCTGTAGTTTCCAAGATCCTCAATGTCACCTTTCTTATGTAGCAGGATCATTGTAGCGGTGTTCCAATCCTCAGGAATCTTTCCTTCATTAAGGCATCGAGTGAAAATTTGGGCGAGTACTGTTTCGATTTCTCTACTTGCTTCTTGTATGATGTCTACAGTAATTCCATCTTCTCCTGGAGCTTTTCCCTGCTTCATGTTCTTGATTGCATGTGCAACTTCTGCTGGAAGGACTAGAGGAACTCTGGTACTGGTATCTTTCATGATGTCTGGAGTGCATGTATCATCCCTTTCATATAATTTGGAGTAGAAATCTTTCACTCTTGTCAAAATTTCGCCTCTATTTCTTGTTACAGAACCATCTTCTTTTCTCAGTGCCATAATCTGTTTTCTTCCCTTACTGAGATGTCCCTTTGCTATCTTTAGGCTTTGGTTGTTTTCAATTGCTTTCCTCACTAGTTCACAGTTGAATTTTCTTACGTCTTCAGTGATACTTTTTCTTACTGTCTTGCATAGCTCTATATATTCCACTTTGGAAGTCACATCTTCTTTAGTTGTCCTCATCTCTCTTCTTTTTTGCATCAACATTTTCGTTTTTCCTGATAATTTATTTACATGCAACTTGTTCTTAGACCCAGCTAATTTTGTTGCTGTTTCCATAAGAGCTTTGGTTACTTTTCTGTTAACTTCAGAGATGTCCACTTCTTCCGATGTTAGGCCTTCTAAAGCAGAGAACCTGTTCTTCAGTTCCAACTTGAAGGTATTATGGTGTTTTTTAAGGTTGGTTATGTCAATAGATTTTGTTTGTCTTATGAGCTTGCCACGTTCAAGTTTAGTGTTGAGGTGCATCTTACATCTCACCAATCTATGGTCACTACCTGTGTTGAACTTGTTTAGCACACTGCAGTCTTCTATGACGAATTTTTTGTTACACATAATAAAATCAATTTCACTTGTCGTCCCATTTGGATGTCTCCATGTCCATTTCCTGTGTGGCTTTTTCTTGAAGAAGGAGTTCAAGATGAAAAACCCTTCTGCCTCTGCAAACTCTACGAGAGTATTTCCACGCTGGTTTCTGTTGCCGTGACCGAATTTACCTACTGAAGTTTCATTCTGTTGCCGTTGCCCTATTTTTGCATTGAAATCTCCCATAATTATTTTCAAGTGCTGCTTACCTTTATTATTTAGATGCCAAATTTCCTCATAAAATTCTTCAATTTCTTCTTCAGGATGACTTGTGGTGGGTGCATAAATTTGAATAATCTGAGCCTGGTATCTTTTCGAGAGTTGGATAACAAGTCGTGCAGCTCTGTCAGAGGAACTTTCAACTTCTACAACTTTATCCTTCAGTTTCTTGTTTATTATAAATCCAACACCACTAGTTCTGCCAGTATCTGTCCCACGATAGTAGAAGAGATGTCCACTTTTCAGTTCGATGAGATCTTCTCCTTTTCTCCTTACCTCACTTAGCCCCACGATGTCCCACTTGATCCTTTGTAGTTCCTCTTCCAATTCAAGAAGCCTTGAATCAGAAGATAGGGAGCTTCCATTGTACGTAGCCAAGGTCAGCATCAGATGGCAGCCTAGTCCGGTCCTCCGGGGATTCTTAGCACCCTCTGCCTTCATGCTTCAGTATATATATATATATATCAGGGATGTAAGGAATGAATTGTAGCCTCTTAAATAAAAAAAGCAAAATGGCATTCCACATGGCTGTTAGTTTTTGTTCTTATGGTGGGGGGGAGTCCTCTGAACGAATTTCTAAGAGAGCAGCAGAAACACGCGTTTTGGAATTATAGTTGAAAACGATCAGAGAGAGATTCCTTGTCAGGTTACAAACTGTACTTCATAAATAGCCTTATGAAAGAAAGAGAGAGAGAGAGAGAGAGAGAGAAAGACCTAAGTAAGCTAAAATTGCAAATAGTAACTTGCCATAGAGATTCATATCCATGGTTCCCATACTACATACATTGAATAAATACTACGTACAGTATTCACTTGAAAACTTTTTTTGACTAGGGATAACATTATCAGCGTCGAGTAAAGTGCACATGAACAGAATTTTTTGCCAAAATTTCTACCAAACACTTCAAAGTTTGTGCCTCCTCTCTAGAGGTGAGTTCTGGCTCAGTTTTGTGGGCGCGAGCCCGCCCGGACCCGAAGCCTTATAGTCCGAGCCCGAGGACTCTGCCATTTTTGTCATAGAGTCTAAGCCCAAGCCCGCCCGAGCCCGAGGACTCTGCCATTTTTGTCATAAAGTCTAAGCCCGAGCCCGAAGTAGACTTTTTTTTTTTTTTATTTTAGCAACTTTCATGCACTATTGAAAATTTTAAATGGCTGTAAAAACTACCCGGTGCAGAAGGACACGAACAGCTTTGGTAGATCTAATTTAAACTATTTAATCAGGTCATTTTTTTTAGCCATATGTTATAAATTGATCCCAAGCTTTCACGCGCCAACTGGAATAATAGTAAAAGTTCTATTCAGATGATTTTAACATCTAGTTTCATTTTCGTGCCTTCCATATTTTTATGTACTCATCTTGTTCCACAATTTATCAACAAAAAAGTATGTCCTAGTGACAATAACAATGTATATATGCACTTCTTTACAGTACGTGGAAGATGTAACTGGTTTTTAAATGTTGATCACAAAAAGCATCGGAAAACTTCAAAGGCCCGTCGGTCTTTCCGGCTACTGTATAGTTTTATGAAGCAATTATGGAGAGAATTTAACCTTATGCCTAAACCGTCATGGGTAATAGAGACTAACCTTGGGTCTAATTTACGCTTTCAGAAAATATCTTCATCGGCATCCTAAACATCTAACGGCAGCACCAGGAAACGAATGCTAGGTATCATAAAACTAGAGAATGGGAATGTACTGTACATTGTTAGCTTAACTGACTTTTTACTGTCTCCCAGACATCCATTCTCCTTTCCGTTATCCGATCGGAAAATCAGGGTGCATTTCAACCGTTCCCTTATCCCCTTACTCTTTCTTATGTTTGCCGCCTATCAGTTTCCTTTTTACACCTCATATTATAAGTCAGGACCCCCACCCCCAGCCTACCCACCCACCTCTAACGCATTTTCTGTGGCTGGCCTGTCGCCGTTCCCTGGTGGCTGTCAGCCGGCTTCACATGGACTGAACAACTGCATTGCCTAAAGGGACTAATTAAATTTCATTCACCCTCCTACAGATAGCCAAACAACAGACATAAATAAAAGAACAACTTTCTGGTGGTGAGTGAGAACTGCTGCTGAAAAAAAAAAGTTTTAAAAATAAAACCAATAACTATTTGATAAAACTGGCCGGTAAAAATCTATATATGGCAGCTCGAGCCCGACCAGAAGTCTTTAAAATGAAGCCCGAGCCCGTCTCAGCTGTACTCCTCTCCCATCACGTTTAGCCCCCCTCTCCTTAATGGCCCACCCAGTTCTGAGCAGCTAGCCTCGCCACTGCCCTGCGTTTAACTTATTTGCCATTATGATATTATGTTTTCTGTTCGCCACTGATGTAGAACTGTTTTTTTTTTCTTAGAGACGATTTACTCTTTTTATCCATGCTATGGCCGACATGCTTGCTTCTAGTTTTTTTTTTTTTTTTTTTTTTTTTTTTTTTAAGACAGGATAGCCCCATACCTCGAATCTCTCAGATCCTAATTTACGACCTCTGGCAAACAGAGAACGCATTTCTAAGAGAGAGCACCGCAAGTGGAAAAGCTCCGCAGTGTATTTTCTCAGATCTGTTTTATTCTCTTGCGATTTGAAAAATGCTGCCTAGTTTTTCGGGCGTCTTTGTGCATTGTTATTGTGGCGTAATGCATTAAACAAAAAAAAGAAAAAAACTAATTCTGAATTCAAGAGACAGGTAAAGTAACTTGTCAATTGAGGATGATAACTGCATTGCTACTGATAAAGAGAAACAGAAGCTCATAAAGCAGAGCGGACAAATTATGATCACTAAATAGTAACACGAGTTCCATACTTGTTTTTCATAAATTCGTAATCAATAATTGCGATACATTGGGTATTATATTAACGAAAACGTACTCATATGTTTGAAGTCTGTTAATGTTTCTCATTATTTCTAAATTTATTGGCATGATTAATAAAAACAAAAATAATAATAATAACGGAAATAAATCCAATTGCTACACCGGGATGTGATTATAGGAGGCATAAAAATTTTCGTTCAGTGTAATCGTCAAACTGTATTTTCCTATTTTTGGGCTACACCACAAACAGTTAAACTGTGTTTTTCTTTTTTTAGGGTGCTGTGGTGCGTTTTGTTTCATATAGTCTTTTGAGAGTTTCGTGAGCTCCCACCTGACACGTAATCTTTAAATAAGCAACTGAAATAAAAAATAAATAAATAAAAAACAGGGAAGATGACAACTGCGAGATATACTCGTTCATTTAAATACCAGATCTACCAGAAAATAATTGATAAAAGTTGTTCTAACCTGACGCTGAGCCTTGCTAACTTCATCATCTGTGATCGTCAAGTATCTGACGTTAACTAAAACGCAGTATATATTTCCTCTACCTCGCAAGAATAGGCACCGAGATATATATCCCCAATTACTTTATTTCTCAAGCTGTCATTCCTTGATCATTTTCTCTCACGGCAGGCATGGACAACTAGACAATTTATTAATTCCTGAAATAGAACTATTTCATATCTAAAACTTCTGTCGTATATTGCGTGAGCTGTAGAAATCATTAATCAATATTCTAAAAACTGTTTTCAACGTCAGTTGCATAATTTATATGCGTCAGTACTGTATATCGTTAAGCTATACGGGGGGAAAAAAGTTTATATTAGTTCTTCTCATCTTTGTTTGGTAAGAATATTTCCGACGTCTGTTGCATAATTTTTATGCGTTATTTGTGTGTAACCTTTTTCACGGTATAGCTCATATTGGTAAGCTGTACAGAAAAAATGGTTTATATTAGTTTTCCATGTCGTCGAATGGCTAAAAATGTGGTGGATAGCATCTCACGATTTGGCGTGAAATGACCTTTTAGTAATATTTTAGTTATATTATTTGAAATGCCTTTAAACATAACATTAATTCACTATCCTTCCTCCTTCAAGCATCACATCAAATTATCGTGCAATCTGACCAATCTGTACAATGGTATCTTGATCTGCAGCCCGTCCGATGGCAAACATCCACTCCCGCTGCCGTTTGGCTGGCTGCTAACGCTATTTGCATCGCGCGGTTTTACAGTGGCAAAACACGAGCAGTGCACCATATTTAAAAATTCTTTTCTCAGTGTGCACGCGAAAGCCCAAGGTTTTTTTTCTTCATTTGTTAGACTAAACTTTCCTTTAAAAACGAAAAACAATTGTGATCTTCTAAGTGCTGTACTACATTGCTTTTTTACGTTCTGAAAAAAGGCTCTCCCGTTGCATGTAACTCAAAAACTAAAGAAGATAGAAAGTCGTGCAATGCACTAATCAATTCCTTGGGGAAAATTACGAAGGAGTGGAGATTTTGGTACTTTTTTTTATCCAAAGAATGGAGATATATGCGCTTTTACGTGATTAAGGCCCGCCATGCACCAGAATTCGAAAATTAATATCTTCTAATCTACGGGAAATAAAAAAATGAAACTTTCAGGATTTTCATACCATGGAATGATCGATTCATGAAAAAAAAAAATCTTAAGAATCGGAGATGGTGTGGCAGATAGCATCTGACGATTTGGCGTGGAATGACCCTTTTACAAGAAATGAAGATTTATCGATTGATAGAGAAAGGCTGGAGATAACCAATACCTACATTTATCTTGGACAGCAGAGGGTCACTGATGAAGAAATTATTTGGAGTATAAAACTTGCCTGGAGAGCGTTTGGAAGAAACAGTATAATTTTCAAGAGCAATATGCCATTATGTCTTAAAAGAAAAGTGTTTGATCAATACATACTTCCAGTGCTTACATATGATGCAGAAACGTGGACCTTAACTAAAAGAGACCTACAAAGGCTGCAGACAACTCAAAGCAGCATGGAGAGGTGCATGTTTGGTGTAACCAGGAGAGATAAGAAGAGGAACTCGTGGATCCGAAAAATGACAAGAGTGGAAGACATCATGATCAGAGTTAAATCCCTGAAATGGCAATGGGCTGGACATACTGCCAGAAGGACAGACCATCGATGGACAGCCGAAATTTTAGATTGGATTCCAAGGGACGGGAAAAGACCCAGAAGACCACATGGGAGATGGGTGGATGAAATTCAAAAGTATGTGGGAGTGACATGGAGGAGACTGGCACAAGACAGACTGTTGTGGAGGAAACTTGGGGAGACCTTCGTCCAGCAGTGGATTGATAATGGTTGACGATGATGATGATATATATATATAAACACTGACAGGGCTTGACAAATCCCGGGCGCCAGGTCACCCAGGTGCGAAAACTTCGTACTGTGGCGTCTAATTTTCTTACTTGGGGTTTCGTAATTTGCAGTAAATACCGTAATTTCTGTTGTACAATTCATAGATTATCTATTAAAAAGTTATCAATTTAGGTACTGCTGACACCGATAAAGAAAAAAAGAAGCAAACTGTGCGGCATTTTAAAAAGTCTGTGAGGTTATTTTTAAGAGAGGTGGTGTCATTGGGGAAATACAGAAAATGCAAAATATATATCATCATCATCATTGTCAACCATTATCAATCCACTGCTAGATGAAGGTCTCCCCAAGTTTCTTCCACAACGATCTGTCTTGTGCCAGTCTCCTCCATGTTACTCCCGCATACTTTCGAATTTCATCCACCCATCTCCCACGTGGTCTTCTTCTGGGTCTATTCCTGTCCCTTGGAATCCAATCTAAAATTTCGGCTGTCCATCGATGGTCTCTCCTTCCGGCAGTATGTCTAGCCCATTGCCATTTCAGGGATTTAACTCTGATCATGATGTCTTCCACTCTTGTCATTTTTCGGATCCACGAGTTCCTCTTCTTATCTCTCCTGGTTACACCAAGCATGCACCTCTCCATGCTGCTTTTAGTTAAGGTCAACATCTCTGCACCGTACGTAAGCACTGGAAGGATGCATTGATCAAACACTTTTCTTTTAAGACATAATGGCATATTGCTCTTGAAAATTATGCTGTTTCTTCCAAAAGCTCTCCAGGCAGGTTTTATACGCCGATTAATTTCTTCATCAATGTGACTCTCACTTGATATCTGCTGTCCAAGATAAACATACGTATCTGTTATCTCCAGCTTTTCTCCATCAATCGATAAATCTTCATTTCTTGTAAAAGCATTGTACATCACTTTTGTCTTCTGAAAGTTCGTTTTTAATCCCACTTCTTTACTCTTGTCAGCAAGTTCCCGGATCATACTCTGCAGCTCTGATGGGGTAGTTGCAAAAATGACTACGTCATCTGCAAAACGAAGGTGAGTAAGATAATCTCCGATAATCTTCATCCCTTTGTTTTCCCAGTTCATTGATTGAAAGACATTTTCCAATGCGGCATTAAAGAGCTTGGGAGATATGGTGTCAACTTGTCTCACTCCATTTCCAATTTTTATGTTTGTTGTATTTTCAAACAGCCGAATCTTTGCACTTGCATTTTCATAGATGTTATTTATAAAATTAATGTATGCATCTTCAATACCGCAGGATTTCAAAGCCATTCTAACTGCTGATGGTTTCACCGAATCAAAGGCCTTTTCATAATCGATAAAAGCCATGCACAATGGAAGTTCATATTTCCTCGCTCTTTCAATTAGTTCTCTCAGTAAGTGGATATGATCTATAGTGCTGTAGCCACTCCTGTATCCAGCTTGTTCTCTCGGTTGAGCCATGTCCAGTGTCACCTTCAAGCAGTGTGAAAGAACTTTAGTGAAGATTTTATAAACCACTGATAGGGGGCTGATAGGTCTGTAGTTCCTGAGATTTTCAATGTCACCTTTTTCATGTAGCAGGATCATTGTAGCGTTGTTCCAATCCTCAGGAATCTTCCCTTCATTAAGGCATTGAGTGAAAATTTGGGCGAGTACTGTTTCAATTTCTCCACTTGCTTCTTGTATGATGTCTACAGTAATTCCATCTTCTCCTGGAGCTTTTCCCCGCTTCACGTTCTTGATTGCATGTGCAACTTCTGCTGGGAGGACTGGAAGAACTCTGGTACCTTTTATGATGTCTGGAGTACGTGTATTATCCCTTTCATATAATTTGGAGTAGAAATCTTTCACTCTTGTCAAAATTTCGCCTCTATTTCTTGTTACAGAATCATCTTCTTTTCTTAGTGCCATAATCTTTTTTAGCACGCCTTTTGTAAAAAAAGATTGTGCTAATGTTATCGGTTTATCCGTCCGTCCATCTGTCTGTACCCACGGTATCTCTGCAACTATTAGTCTGATTTGAAAAATTCTTTTTGCATTCGAAAGCTTGAAATATGCGAATGATGATCCTTCATTTCATTTTTTTTATGATGTACAATTTCGCCGCTAGAGGGCGTAAATGCAGATTGTGTCAAATTCAAAAATATGTTTTATTCCACATATTTGCTTTTAAACAATAGATTGAAAAAATCTTTGATCTTTCGATTCCATTTTTGTCGAAGAGTATTTTGGATATAGTTTCTTTTTCAAATTACGCATAGATTTTCCGCTAGGGGGCGTAAAAGTAAATTGCATTTTTTCCGATAACTATTCTTCTAAAACTCCGATTTGAATTTTTTTTTCAGCGGATACATCACCTCATACACAATCTTTTGCATATAATTTCAAATTTTAGGTAAAGAATACTTTAGCCACCAGGGGGCGTAAGTGTTAATTTTCGCTTCTGATGTATTTGCCCAAAAATCTGAGCTTCTAAAATATCGATTGAAAAAATTCTTTCGTGGACTGATGCCACTCACATCGATAAACCTTTTCGGTATATTTTCTTCCTAAAATATTCCACAGTTTCTCCGCCAGGGGGCCTGTAGATGTACATCTTGTTTTTGTCAATATCTCGACTTTTAAGAGTCCGATTTGAAAAATTCCTTCTTTGTTGGATAGTGTTTTCCGTGTGACATGTTTTTCATATGATTACAAAATTTTCAAGTAATTCATAGACTTTCCGCTAGGGGGCGTAAAGGTAAATTGCTTTTCCCCTATATCTCTGCTTCTAAATCTCCGATCTGAAAAATTCTTTCTGCACCGGATACAGCTCCTGATGGGAAATCGTTTGCACATAATTTCTAATTTTTGTAAAAAAATGGTTTGGCCACCAGGGGGCGTAAACCTTAAATTCCGCTTTTGATGTATTTGCAGCAAAATTTGAACTTCTAAATTCTCGATTGAAAATAACATCGTTAGTAGACCGATACTACTCATGCCGACAAACTTTTTAGAAACATTTTCTTCTTATAATAGTGCACGGTTTCTACACCAGGGGGCATAGATGTATATCTTATTTTTGTCAATATCTCGACTTCTATGAGTCCGATTTGAAAAATTTCTTCTTTGTTGGATAGTGTTTCTAGTGTGACATCTTTTCCCTATAAATTCAAAATTTTCAAGTAATTCATAGACTTTCCGCAAGTAATTCATAGACTTTAAAGGTAAATTGCGTTTTCCCCTGTATCTGTGCTTCTAAATCTCCGATCTGAAAAATTCTTTCTGCACTGGATACAGCTCCTGATGGGAAATCGTTTGCACGTAATTTCAAAATTTTGTAAAAAATTGTTTGGCCACCAGGTGGCGTAAGTCTTAATTTCCGCTTTTGATGTATTTGCAGCAAAATATGAGCTTCTAAAATGTTGATTGAAAAAAGTCTGTTGTGTACCGATACTACTCATGTCGACAAACATTTTAGGAACACTTTCTTCTTGAAATAATGCATGGTTTCTACGCCAGGGGCGTAGATGTATATCTTATTTTTGTCAATATCTCTACTTCTAAAAGTCCAATTTGGAAAATTCCTTCTTTGTTGGATAGTGTTTGAAATGCGAAATGTTTTTCCTATAAATTCAAAATTTTCAAGTAAATCATGGACAAAATGCAATTTACCATTGTAAGTAAATTGCATTTTCTGCTCCTAAAACTCCGATTTGAAAAATTCTTCCTGTATCGCATACAAGACCTGACGGAAAATATTTTTTACGTAATTTCTAATGTTTGGTGAAGAATAGTTTGCCCACCAGAGGTCATAAGTGTTAATTTCTACTTCTGATGTATTTGTAGCTCCTGAAAACTCGACTAAATTTTTTTTTTCTTGGATCGATATCGCTCATATGGATAAACCTTTTGTGAATACTTTCTTCCTAAAATAATGCATGGTTTTCCTACCAAGGGACGTAAAGTCACATCTGCCGCTCCGGTGGCGCAGTGGTCTAAGGCATTGGCCTCTGATCATTCATCTGTAAGGGGTCCGGGTTCAAATCCCGGTCAGGCATGGATGTTGTGTTTGTCTTACGGCACTGGCTCTCTCCCTTCCCTGGAACCAGTGACCCTAAATTAGGGACGGGCGACTGCTTATAGTCCATTGAGTTGCTCACGGTGGTCGTTAAACCTCCAATCAAAAAAAAAAAAAAAGTCACATCTTATTTTTGTTGATAACTCTGTTTCTAAGAGTTCGTAAGCTCACGATTCCACTTACAGCAATATCTGAGTGATTAAAGACCCGATTGAAAAAACTTCTTCCTTCCGTCAGATACTGTTGTTTTCCATACCGATTCCATTGACTTTGAATAGCTTTGATAAATTTAATTTGCGTCAGAATGGATTCAAAAGACTTGCTTATTACACCCGAAAATTCGGTGTCATCTCTCTTGTTTCTTCTCTTACTGAGATGTCCCTTTGCTATCTTTAGGCTTTGGTTATTTTCAATTGCTTTCCTCGCTAGTTCACAGTTGAATTTCCTCAAGTCTTCAGTGATACTCTTTGGTACCGTCTTGCTCAGCTCTATATATTCCACTTTGGAAGTCATATCTTCTTTAGTTGTACTCGTCTCTCCGTTTTTTTTTTTTGCATAAACATTTTGGTTATTCCTGATAATTTGTTCACATGCAACTTCTTCTTAGGCCCAGCTAATTTTGTTGCTGTTTCCATGAGAGGTTTGGTAACTTTTCTGTTAACTTCAGAAATATCCACTTCTTCCGATGTTAGGCCTTCTAAAGCAGAGAATCTGTTCTTCAGTTCCAACTTGAAGGTATTATGGTGTTTTTTAAGGTTGGTTATGTCAACACATTTTGTTTCTCTTGTGAGATTGCCACATTCGAGTTTAGTGTTGAGGTGCATCTTACATCTCACCAATCTATGGTCACTACCTGTGTTGAACTAGTTTAGCACACTGCCGTCATCTATGATGAATTTTTTGTTACACATAATAAAATCAATTTCATTTGTCGTCCCATTTGAATGTCTTCATGTCCATTTCCTGTGTGGCTTTTTCTTGAAAAAGGAGTTCATCACGAAAAACCCTTCTGCCTCTGCAAACTCTACGAGAGTATTTCCATGCTGGTTGCCGTGAACGAATTTACCTACCGAAATTTCATTCTGTTGCCCTATTTTTGCATTGAAATCTCCCATAATTATCTTCAAGTGCTGCTTACCTTTATTATTTAGATGACGAATTTCCTCATAAAATTCTTCAATTTCTTCTTCAGGATGACATGTGGTGGGTGCATAAGTTTGAATAATCTGTGCCTGGTATCTTCTCGAGAGTTGTATAACGAGTCGTGCAGCTCTGTCAGAGGAACTTTCAATTTCTACAACTTTATCCTTCAGTTTCTTGTTTATTATAAACCCAACACCACTAGTTCTGCCAGTATCTGTCCCACGATAGCAGAAGAGATGTCCACTTTTTAGTTCAAATATTTACTTAGAAGCATTTTGACAGTAAATATGACGCAAGGAAGACATTATTATTTGCGCGTGTGGAAGCCTACGTGGTGTGAGAATCCGCGACTCTCAGGAAACCCGCAGAGCTATTCTGTAGCATGTAACCATTCTGCGAATCACATTGCCAACTTTTGGTGTGCTAATTGTATTAGTTAAGGATTTTTTTTTCCTTTCAGTATTCAGTTGAAACGTATTCAGAAATAAGGCAATGCTATGCACTGTCCGCAATTTCAACTGGTTTTTTAGTGTAACTAATGAACTACGGTAATACTGCAACAGCTAACCATTTTAGTTCTTTATTAACTTAAAAGTAACACAAAAGTACTTCAAAATGACAGTTACTTTTTCAATAAGACAATCATTTCTTTCTTACATCTTTGGATTTCTGTGTCGGTCCTGTGAATTGCAGTTTTTTGTCGGAAATTACTACTTACAATTAACATGATAGGTGCGGATTATACAACTGTCATGCATGCCAATTACTACGGTATGTCCGTTGTTTCTAGATATTTAGTTGTCTGACTACGGAACTCTCTTGAAACTACGGATTCTACGAATTTAAGAAAAAAATATTTTGCTATTATTCTATAATATACATAAGGTTCTTAAGAGGATTTGCGGAATTCTCTACATTTTTTCCCCCTGTCATATAGATTGTTCTCAAGATTGATGCAAAACTGAAGAAAATGGGGGGGGGGGGTCATTTTCCGTTTTTTTCTCCCCATGCTGCGTTTGTGTCTAGTATTCTTCTTAAATATTATATTATGGCATATACACTGGCGTGCAAAAATTAAGGACGAGGTGGTTTTTCAAATGTAATATCGTGCAGAAGTGCTCCACATCAACTCAAATCATACCATAAGATCCCCAAGATGTAAGAATATGGGAGAAGTGAGCAAAACCATCCAAACAAGGAATCCAAAGGATACAAAGGCACTTTATTGAAAAGATAGTTTCAAGCACAACTGGACACAAGACAGAAACGTCCATGTAACAGGCGGCTGCCAAGAAAAATCCAGTCTTTAGTAGAGGTTATGATCACCCCTGACTGCGTTGCAGGATTTACAACTTCTGTCCATGCTGAGAACGAGGTTGTCAAGGAGCTGTTAAGACATCGTGGCCCATTCCTCTTGTAGTGCCAATCGTTGCTGGCGGCTGGTGACATGCTGCCAAGCGTCTCCCGAGAAGGTCCCACACGTGTTCAATTGGATTTAGGTCCGGGGACCTTGCGAGCCAATCCATTCGTTGAATATCTTCACTCTCCAACAGCTCTGCGACAGCCACTGTTTGATGAGGTGTAGCGTTGTCGTCCATAAAGAGGAACTCAGGACCCACAGCACCTCTAAACAGATGCACGTGAGGCAGGAGAACCTCGGTATAATAACGTACACCAGTGACTGAACCTCCTTGGAAGATGTGGAGGTCAGTACGGCTACCAAGCATGATACCGCCCCAAACGAGAACTCCGCCACCTCCAAACCGGTCCCTTTCGATGATGTTGAAAATGTAATTGCATGTTCCCTGCTCTCTCCAGATGTGTGTACGTCCAGAATCGCTCATGAGACTAAATCGGCTCTCATCTGTAAAGAGAACTCGACCCCATTGCCGATGTGTCCAGTTCTTGTGTCCCTGGCACCACAGAAACCGGCGTCTCCGATGAGCAGGCGTTAATGGCACACACCGTACAGGTCGTCGTGCAAATAGACCACCTTTGTGCAGCCTCCTGGCCACGGTAAAACGCGATAACGGACGTCCAGTTGTCTGTTGCATGTGCCTTGCGATTTCTCTCGCTGTCTGCCGTCTGTCTCTTCTTGCCTGTAGGACAATATACTGGACGACCACTGCTAAACTCTCGGACAGCTGTTCCTGTCCTTTGAAATGCTCTCCAAGAGACGTGAGCGATCCTGAACTCCTCTGCCACACTAGTCACACTTCGACCTTCTTCCAACTTTCCAATGACGTGACCTTGGGTAAAGTCATCCAGATGTCATCTACTGGATTGCCTGTTGGCCATATCACACGGTGGCAGCAACTTGACGTCGTTCAAACTGGTGTACACAGTGCAATAGCTTTCACCGAATTGCTGAGTGTACACCGCCCGTGTTCTTTATACCACCCCCACTCCTCCCCCCACGTCATGCTGCATATATGTGCAGGCCCTACCGTACCGGACCCTTGTCTACCTCCTGAGTGGTCTTTTGGTCCGTTCTCCCTGCTTGTTCCGCTGTTATGCTAATTTCTCCTCTTTGTCCTTAATTTTTGCACACCAGTGTATGTTCGTATTTCAGCTTGAAACTGTGAACAAGAATTTGCAGAAACTTAAGTTAGACGGCGCGAAAATTTCCTCCTAATCTTCAGACATGAGATTCTTCCTCGAATTCGAGAAATTCCGCCTTTTTTTCGTTATTTGGCCACTCAGGAGATCGATGCACAAGGGGGGGGGGCACGTTCACATGCTTGGATTTCCTGTCTGTCAAGCATTGTGGAATTCTGAATGCATCTTACTGATTTTATTGGTGGAAGTTTCAAACTTAAATCTCGCAATCATGCCCTCGCCAAGGAATCAACTTTGTGTTTCACACGTGTTAAGTTTGTTTCATTAGAGTCCTTGTTTGTTGTAATGTTTTGTTGGGACGCATACTTTTTTTTTACAAAGAGATGAATCGTTTCATGAAATAGAGTCTATGTATACCATGCAATACTAGTTATTAGTAACAAGGCTATTGCCAATGTTGGCAGGAGTGGACTGTTTTTTTTGTTTTTTTTTAAATATCATGGCCTGAGACATGTTGCAGCAGATTATGCAAAGGAAAAAAATGTTTTTCTCAGAATTTCATGATCTACGGATGATATGCTGCAGAGGATTATACGTGACATTTTTTTTTCACAGCCTTTGGATCTCGAAGGACATTTTTTTCTGAATTTTATTGTCTACAGATTATACGAAGAAAAAAATTGGTACTTTGAATTAATTTGTACAAAATATGATGTTCCCAATAGTATTTTAATAAAATCGAAATCTGAAATTTTAATTTTTCTGAGATCATGTACTGAAAGAATGGAAAAAGAAAATTACGAAGTAAATTGGAACTTTATTTTGCAATAAATGGTTGTTTGGGTAAAAAGAAAAAATTGACAACAAATATGGTTTATCATATTTCATTCCAGCATCATAACCAAACATGTTTTTGTTCATGCCTTATTGACTTTGTTTCACCTGGCACTTAAATTTTGGAGCTGGCTCCTAGATCTAGAACATATTTGTGGAGCCCTCCCTGTACATACATACACACCTGGTGTTATTCCAATGACACAAAATATCAATTAGAGTGTAGGTCCTTAGAAAATCCTTATTATTATTTTTTTTCCACAGAAAGGGGTATGAACCCTGCTGGGCCGCCCCGGTGGCACAGTGGTCTAAGCGATGGCCTCTGATCATTCGTCCGAACGGGGTCCGGGTTCGAATCCCGGTGAGGCATGGATGTTGTGTTTGTCTTACGGCACTGGCTCTCTCCCTCCCTGGAACCAGTGACCCTAAATTAGGGACAGGCGACTGCTTATAGCCCATTGAGTTGCTCACGGTGGTCGTTAAACCTCCAATTAAAAAAAAAAAAAAGAGCCCTGCTGGTTGCCAGCTAGAAAAACCAATGCTTGTTAGTTCAGTGTTACGAGAGTGTTCTAAAAATGCATTCTTTAATGTAACCTCGAAGGAGTTAACTTCTTGTTTTTGGCTCTTTAAAATTTGTGGGCAACCCAGTGGCGTAACCATGTTTCACAATCGGGGGGTGGGGGTGTGTGTGTCCGATCATACATACACAGTGATCGGACCCCCCCCCCCCCCCCAGATCATATGTATACATATATATACTGTATAAAGTAGTTTGGGACCCCCACTACACACACACGCGCAAGAGCAAAGCAGTTGCTGAGGTGTGATCTAACGGGCATGACATTGGTGCCTCTATTGGCGAACTGTAGAACTTGGCGAATACAACTGTAAAACTATGATAGATAGGGCAGAAATGTAATTTATAATGAAATTTTTCGTAGAACTGACTTTGCAATATCGCTGTTTTATTAAGTACACATTATACACGTGTTTGCATTATACGAAAAATCAGTCTTATATTATTAAATTTAGTCAGTTCACATCATAATAAAAGTGTGCATTATATCATTATATTCCTGAAAAATTGGGGGGGTCCTTTACATTGGGGATCCCCAACTCTGAAAATCTGGAGGGGCCCTGACCCCCTCCACCTCCCAGTGGTTGTTGCGCCTATGAGGCAACCTAAAAACAATTCACGGCGGGGAAAGATTTTTTCCCTCGCTCGACTATGAGTCATTGGCCGAAACTTCGCGGAGCAAAGTCTTTGCTCTTACCCCTAAGTCGGTAGTGCGGAAAACTTAGAAATAACAAAATCACATCATGAACTAGTGCTATTCCTTGGCTCACAACTGGCCTCCCTAATGGCTTGGCCACTACAGAGGTGCAGAAATGTAGAAGGTGCTAGGGCTCCCCAGCCAATTAAGAAAAGGATTCCAGATCTTGCCAGAGATGACAATCGGAGGAAGGATAGTGACATTTGGTTTCACCTGCACCTGGTCAGAGACCGGATACATCAAGCCTTAGTTCAAGTATCCCGAAAAGGGATGGCGTCCAGTTTTTCCTTGGAGTGCTTCTTCTTTCATCCAGGCAAGATATCAATCAAGGTGCCAGCAGTGCTCTCAAATTTTGGCCAAGGTGGCTATAGGCATTGGAGGGGGGGAGATGACTATCCCCTAAGGAAAAAATAGAATTTTTTTTTTTGGAGTGCCTCCTTATCTGGATTATGAATGACTTTGAAAAGAAATCATGAAGCAGTGTAGGAGAACGTGGTGAGAACAGAGAATCGCCCTGATGTTATGGTAAAGAATTTTACTTTCTTTTTTTGAACGATGCTTTTCGGATAGGAAAATTTGATTTTTGGGCATTCGGTAAAACGATAGTTTAAAGTTGCAGATTAAACAGGAGAGTTAAAAGAAAAGAAAATTTTCATGTAACACAAAAATTGTAATTTCAAATTTGTCAGATGTTGGTCTAAAGAAAATCTGTACGCTGAAATGAATTTTAGTATGTCAAGTCACGTAACTGATCTATAGGAGAAATTAAGCTCACAAGGGGTTACGAAAAATATATATACATGTATGTATATAATTTAGTAAATTTGTAAAATAATACATAATATCTAAGGTATTATTACCTGATATTGGCAAAGTATTTCGCATGTTGTTGCTCCGTGAGGCATGTGCTCCCAGCCCGAGAGAGGTCTATTGTTATGGGTTTTATCGGTTAATTACAAAATTTTATTAAATGAAATAATTAGGTTATATTATTATCAGTTCACATTCATTTGTTCGCACAATCGAACGTTTTAAATTTACTATTAATTAAAAAATTGTATTAGAAGAAGTTATACTCATCGGGTCGGGAGAAGTCTCTCAAGAGGCTCTTTGTCCTGTTGTTGCGACGAGCGCTTTCGACACAGCCAGTGTGTCATCCTCGGGCCTTCTACATCTACATGAGGGTTTCCTCGTGTGTGTGTAGCTGCTGGAGTTGCATGTCGGGAAATGAAGGGAAAGTTTTACGGGTTGTATGTGTTAGGTGATTGCTTCTCATGTATCGCCATCTATTGGATGAGTTGGTAGGTATATCAGTCGTAAGTATAATTTTTTCTTTTTTTGGTGTAGCTATTTTTGAGCTATTGTTAGTTATTTGTAAGAACAGGTGTATTATTTTTAGTCCTTTATTAAATGGTGCAACTTTTTGTAATGTTCTTTTTTTGTCTTTTTTTTATGGATTTTTTCGCTCTTTATAAGTGACTTCCAGGCTGTATCTAGGTTGGTAGGGTCTTGTAAGTTGCATATTTTATCTTTTTTTTTTTTTTTTTTTTTTTTTGTCCAATTATAACATTTTCAGAAATCCTTAATTCTTTTTTGTTTGTGTGGGTGGCTAGTAATTTAATATTTTCAAAATCAGGATATTGTTTATGATTAATGCAGTGTTGAATGAGTGCAGTTTTCCCGACATGCAACTCCAGCAGTTTCACACAAGTGAGGAAACCCTCATGTAGATGTGACACGCCAGCTGTGTCAAAAGCGCTCGCCGTAACAACGGGACGAAGAGCCTCTTGAGAGAAGTCTCCCGACCCGATGAGTATAACTTCTTCTAATACAATTTTTAATTAATAGTAAATTTAAAACGTTTGATTGTGCAAACGAATGAATGTGAACTGATAATAATATAACCTAATTGTTTCATTTAATAAAATTTTGTAATTAACCGATAAAACCCATAACAATAGACCTCTCTCGGGCTGGGAGCACGTGCCTCACAGAGCAACAATGTGCAAAATACTTTGCCAATATCAGGTAATAATACCTAAGATATTATGTATATATATATATATATATATATATATATATATATTGTATATATATATATTGGGATGTAAGGTCAGGTGATGCGTAACATCACAGCCTCTCCTTGACAAATGTCAACCCCGCCTTCTCGTGGTGCATCCTGTTCCCACTAAAGGGGCTCTGACGACCGCAAATAGCGGTATAACTATACCATCGGGATCAGAGGAAATGCTATCCCACACTCACCAACCCGCTTGGCCAGCGTGGTGAGTTATGGCCAAACACCTCCAAAATGACTCTACAACTTAAATCTTGGCCCTCAGTCTCCGGCAGCTGGAATGTACCTGGCCAAGGCAGCGGCCAGTGCGACATGAAGGCAGAGGGTGCTAAGAATCCCCGGAGGACCGGACTAGGCTGCCATTTGATGCTGACCTTGGCTACCTACAACGGACGCTCCCTATCTTCTGATTCAAGGCTTCTTGAATTGGAAGAGGAACTACAAAGGATCAAGTGGGACATCGTGGGGCTAAGTGAGGTAAGGAGAAAAGGAGAAGATCTCATTGAACTGAAAAGTGGACATCTCTTCTATTATCGTGGGACAGATACTGGCAGAACTAGTGGTGTTGGATTTATAATAAACAAGAAACTGAAGGATAAAGTGGTAGAAGTTGAAAGTTCCTCTGACAGAGCTGCACGACTCGTTATCCAACTATCGAGAAGATACCAGGCTCAGATTATTCAAACGTATGCACCCACCACAAGTCATCCTGAAGAAGAAATTGAAGAATTTTATGAGGAAATTCGTCATCTAAATAATAAAGGTAAGCAGCACTTGAAGATAATTATGGGAGATTTCAATGCAAAAATAGGGCACCGGCAACAGAATGAAACTTCAGTAGGTAAATTCGGTCACGGCAACAGAAACCAGCGTGGAAATACTCTCGTTGAGTTTGCAGAGGCAGAAGGATTTTTCATCTTGAATTCCTTTTTCAAGAAAAAGCCACACAGGAAATGGACATGGAGACATCCAATTGGGACGACAAGTGAAATTGATTTTATTATGTGTAACAAAAAATTCGTCATCGAAGACTGCAGTGTGCTAAACAAGTTCAACACAGGTAGTGACCATAGATTGGTGAGATGTAAGATGCACCTCAACACTAAACTGGAACGTGGCAAGCTCATAAGACAAACAAAATGTATTGACATAACCAACCTTAAAAAACACCATAATACTTTCAAGTTGGAACTGAAGAACAGATTCTCTGCTTTAGAAGGCCTAACATCGGAAGAAGTGGATATTTCGGAAGTTAACAGAAAAGTAACCAAAGCTCTTATGGAAACAGCAACAAAATTAGCTGGGTCTAAGAACAAGTTGCATGTAAACAAATTATCAGGAAAAACCAAAATGTTGATGCAAAAAAGAAGAGAGATGAGGACAACTAAAGAAGATGTGACTTCCAAAGTGTTGAATATATAGAGCTATGCAAGACAGTACGAAAAAGTATCACTGAAGACGTAAGAAAATTCAACTGTGAACTAGTGAGGAAAGCAATTGAAAACAACCAAAGCCTAAAGATAGCAAAGGGACATCTCAGTAAGGGAAGAAAACAGATTATGGCTCTGAGAAAAGAAGATGGTTCTATAACAAGAAATAGAGGCGAAATTTTGACAAGAGTGAAAGATTTCTACTCCAAATTATATGAAAGGGATGATACATGTACTCCAGACATCATGAAAGGTACCAGAGTTCTTCCAGTCCTCCCAGCAGAAGTTGCACATGCAATCAAGAACATGAAGCGGGGGAAAGCTCCAGGAGAAGATGGAATTACTATAGACATCATACAAGAAGCAAGTGGAGAAATTGAAACAGTACTCGCCCAAATTTTCACTCAATGCCTTAATGAAGGGAAGATTCCTGAGGATTGGAACAATGCTACAATGATCCTGCTACATAAAAAAGGTGACATTGAGGATCTCAGGAACTACAGACCTATCAGCCTCCTATCAGTGGTTTATAAAATCTTCACTAAAGTTCTTTCACACCGCTTGAAGGTAACACTGGACATGGCTCAACCGAGAGAACAAGCTGGATTCAGGAGTGGCTACAGCACAATAGATCATATCCATGTGCTGAGAGAACTAATTGAAAGAGCGAGGGAATATGAACTTCCATTGTGCATGGCTTTTATCGATTATGAAAAAGCCTTTGATTCGGTGAAACCATCAGCAGTTACCACGGCTCTGAAATCCTGCGGTATTGAAGATGCATACATTAATATTATTAATAACATCTATGAAAATGCAAGTGCAAAGATTCGGCTGTTTGAAAATACAACACACATAAAAATTGGAAAGGGAGTGAGACAAGGTGACACCATATCTCCGAAGCTCTTTAATGCCACATTGGAAAATGTCTTTCAATCACTGAACTGGGAAAACAAAGGGATAAAGATTAATGGAGATTATCTAACCCACCTTCGTTTTGCTGATGACGTAGTCATTTTTGCAACTACCCCATCAGAGCTGCAGAGTATGATCCAGGAACTTGCTGACAAGAGTAAAGAAGTGGGATTAAAAATGAACTTTCAGAAGACAAAAGTGATGTTCAATGCTTTTACAGGAAATGAAGATTTATCGATTGATGGAGAAAACTGGAGATAACAGATACGTATGTTTATCTTGGACAGCAGATATCAAGTGAGGGTCACATTGATGAAGAAATTAATCGGCGTACAAAACTTGCCTGGAGAGCTTTTGGAAGAAACAGCATAATTTTCAAGAGCAATATGCCATTATGTCTTAAAAGAAAAGTGTTTGATCAATGCATCCTTCCAGTGCTTACGTATGGTGCAGAGACGTGGACCTTAACTAAAAGAGACATACAAAGGCTGCAGACAACTCAAAGAAGCATGGAGAGGTGCATGCTTGGTATAACCAGGAGAGATAAGAAGAGGAACTCGTGGATCTGAAAAATGACGAGAGTGGAAGACATCATGATCAGAGTTAAATTCCTGAAATGGCAATGGGCTGGACATACTGCCAGAAGGACAGACCATAGATGGACAGCCGAAATTTTAGATTGGATTCCAAGGGACAGGAAAAGACCCAGAAAAAGACCACATGGGAGATGGGTGGATGAAATTCGTAAATATGCGGGAGTGACATGGAGGAGACTGGCACAAGACAGACCGTTGTGGAGGAAACTTGGGGAGACCTTCGTCCAGCAGTGGATTGATAATGGTTGACAATGATGATGATGATGATGATATATATTGTAACCCCTTGTTAGCTTAATTTCTCCTACAGATCAGTTACGTGACTTGATATACTGAAATTCATTTCAGTCTAGAGACTTTCTTTAGACCAACATCTGACAAATTTGAAATTACAATTTTTGTGTTACATGAAAATTTTCTTTTCCCTTAACTCTCCTGTTTAATTTTGACTGCAACTTTAAACTATCGTTTTACCGAATGCCCCAAAATCAAATTTTCCTATCCGAAAAGCATCGTTCAAAAAAGAAAGTAAAATTCTTTACCATAACATCAGGGCGATTCTCTGATCTCACCACGTTCTCCATCACTGCTTCATGATTTCTTTTTAAAGTAATTCATATTCCAGATGAGGAGGCGCTCCAAAAAAATTTTCTATTATGTTTTCCTTAGGGAAGTCCCCCTCCCCCTCCACACACAAGGAAACCCTCATATAGATGTAGAAAGCCCGACGATGACACACCGGCTGTGTCGAAAGCGCTCGCCGTAACAACGGGACGAAGAGCCTCTTGAGAGACTTCTCCCGACCCGATGAGTATAACTTCTTCTAATACAATTTTTAATTAATAGTAAATTTAAAATGTTTGATTGTGTGAACGAATGAATGTGAACTGATAATAATATAACCTAATTTTTTCATTTAATAAAATTTTGTAACTAACCGATCAAACCAATAACAAATAGACCTCTCTCAGACTGGAAGCACGTGCCTCATGGAGCAACAACGTGCGAAATGCTTTGCCAATATCAGGTAATAATACCTTAGATATTATGTATTATTAGTCTAAAGCACGTTTATAACATAAGACAACCCTTAAGGTTTGTCTAGCCGCCCCGGTGGCGCAGTGGTCTAAGCGATGGCCTCTGATTATTCATCCGAAAGGGGTGCGGGTTCGAATCCCAGTGAGGCATGGATGTTGTGTTTGTCTTAAGGCACTGGCTCTCTCCCTTCCCTGGAACCAGTGACCCTAAATTAGGGACGGGCGACTGCTTATAGCCCATTGAGTTGCTCACGGTGGTCGTTAAACCTCCAATCAAAAAAAAAAAAAAAAAAAAAAAAAAGGTTTGTCTCATGAATTACATATTTCGCAATTTGTACAAGTTGAAATTAAGAAGCTGAAACTTTGTTGTGAAATTTTGATTAGTTCTTTTTAATGTAAAAGCAATAAAGGGTTCAAATTTTGAAATAAAATGAAATTCGAATAGTGCGTTATAGTGAGAAAAGCAGTAATCAGTATGTAACTTTCATGTGTATATTTATTTATGGTGATACTTTATTTTATTTTTCTAAGTGTTGTATATGAGAATTTGTATTTGCTTTTAGAAAGAACCAAAGCTTCAAACAATGCTCGTTTGGTTATAAAACTGATTTAATTGATGATGTAAAAACAAAACAAAAAAAACAAAACAAAAAAACAGATATCCATGGAACGATCTAAATTGTAGTTTAAAAAAAAAATAGCGAAGAAAAGTCCCTTATTTTGGCAAAAGTAAGAAGAATTGGTGTGTCCCTTATTTTGGCAAAAGTAAGAAGAATTGGTGTGTTTAGAGTTTCCAGCAATTACCCCTTCAAAATTAACTTTGGACTCTTGACTTTTGGCCATTTAGGTGTTGCAATATTAATTTTTATTTCCTTGTTTTGTTGCTGTTAGAGGTGGTAACAGAGAAATGATGGTGACCTATAGTTATCATATCTAAAATAAATTTAGCTACAGTTTCCTTTAAAAAAAAGGGAGAAGGGAGGGGGTTGTTACAATAAAGATAACCAAATTTTGCTTTCAAAAAGAATTGAATGGGTTCAGCATATTTTTGTGTTCATATTCTATGACCTGGTCAATTGTCTGGATCACCTCTATCATCAACAGAGTATTTTGGGATTTGTGTCTGGGTTATTGTACAAACATCAATGCACCACTAGATAAATTAATTTTTCGGCCATTTAAAAAAATTAGCAGTTTAATTTCTTGCAGTTTTTTTAAGTGTTTCTTTTCTTTTTTTTTGTTCCAAATTGTTTTGATTTTATTTAACTTTTTTTAGTCACATCACTAATTAAATTTTTATCCTTTATTAAGAATAATTATTTTAGCCACAGATTATATCTATAACATTAGCTTCCTTTGTTGAAATTTTTTTGCATCCAATTTACACTTACAGGAGAAATTTTTCTCCATCGAACTTCTGTTTTTGGAAAACGTTCCTCCATTTTGAATCCTAAATATGAACATTTATGTAATAAAATTATAGTTAACCACACGGTGCAGAGGGAACGTTAGAAAAGGAATTTAAGATTGTGGGATTACATCTAACTTCTATTTTCGGAAACTGTTACATCCGTTTTTAAACTGAAACCCAATGGAATAAGATGATATTTAACAATACTGGAAAAAGGAAACATGAGAGGCAAGAAAAAAAAAAAAAAGAAAAATATCACAGAAGAAATCATCATTCCATCTCACTTCCATTTTCAGAAAGTTTTGAAAGACTAAATTCTGTTTGAAAACAAAAAACTTGCATTCATGTTCGGAAGTCCACAAGAGGAGATTTAATTGGGCTCTGAGGATATTGTTCAGAACCTAAATAAAAGCTGCAGAACCTAAATAAAATCTGCGACATATGCAGCCCTTTGCAGCGCTTCTGGTATGGGGATCATCACTAGATCTCAATATTATATAAACTTCCCCAAAAATTTCTGAGATGCTGTTTTCTGCATTGCCTGAAACTTTGCGTGTTGCTGGGCAAATCAGCGATTATAATGCAGAAAATAAAAAAAAGAGTATCATAGTCTTTGCAAGAGTACCAAGAGTCACTTTAAAGGATGTTTTTAATCATATAACTCTTCAGAAGGCACAAAATTACAAATTTTACAGCGAGTTCTTGGCAGAGAAAGGAAACTATAAAAATCTTTGTGAAACATTTAAAATGTGCTTCATTTTATCTCATGATAATGCAATGGCAGAAAGTGGATTTTCTATTAATAAATCTATTCTCATCGAGAGCATGTATGAAGGAGCTATTGTTCGTCAGCAGCATGTGTATAATGCTGTCCACAAAGCAGGTGGCATTCAGCACTACCAGCTCATTGATATCAATAAAAAGATGATGAATTATGTATGACAGTCACAAAAAAGGTATCAGGAATATTTAGAAAATGATAAAAAGTGTGATGTATGAGGAAACAAGAAAGAAACCTGAAAGACGAAAATTGCCGCAAAAAGTAAAATGTCTTGAGTGGGAGAAAAAGACTGAAATGAGAAGCTGAGTATAATAAGCCAAACATTGATTCTCAGTTTAAAATGACAAAACAGAAATTGTTAGTTTCGTATTTATCTGCATTAAAAAATTTACTGGGAAACTTTGGATTTTGGTGTTATATAAAATTTTTTAATGAATTGTTTCTTACTCTACACAGTGTGCCCATTAAGTAATGAGACTGATTTTTACGGGACATCCCTTTAAATAAAAATAACAAAAGATTTTCATAGTTTTTACCGCAAAAGTGTACTGTAATTGCAGGACCAATTTTTGATTTGGGTGATGCAGCAGTTTTTGTGTAACCACTGTTGAAGTAAGACTTTGTGAATGGAGTATGTCACAGAAGTTACATAATGAAGAAAAGAGCTGTGTTAAAATTTTAATGTAAATTAGGAAAACCTGCCATATAAGTGTACCAAGTCTTAAAAATGTTTACAGCGATGACTGTCTGAGCCATGCACAGGTATTCCGCTAGTTTTCTGTGTTAAGGTGGAAGTCCCTTGAGGATGAACCATGCACAAGATTCCCAGTCTCTGCATGGACAAATGAAATTGTTGCTTGTGACAGGCAAATAACTGCTGCACTGCTCGCTGAACAGTTTGGTGTCGGTAAAGAAACAGCCACGGTAATTTTAGAAAAAGTTCTGCACCAGAGGAAGATTTGTTATAGGTTTGTGTCGCACATGTTTACATAGGATCAGAGAGAGAGAGAGAGAGAGAGAGAGAGAGAGCACCGGGTTGCATGTTGTCAAAATTTTATCCATGAAGGCGATCAAGGTCATGATTTGTTGCACAGAATTGCCACCAGTGATGAAAGTTGGTGTTTTCAATTTGGTACTGAAACAAAATGTCAGAGTACAACTTATGTTCGAATAGTTCATCTAATGAACTAATTGAACCATTAATGCATGGCTTTATGTTATTCTATAGTGTCTGTCACTAATGTAAATCGTGATGGACAGAGTACCGTTTCACACGTTGTTTATTAGGAAATTGATTATCCACGAGAGGATGAAATATATAAAGTGGTACATTGTAACGTCAATCATGGATTTAATGTTATTAAAATGCACTCACCTGGCTTCTTCTTAGCTGTGTATTCACTTTGGGTTATTGTTGTAGTCCCCAGATATTCGTCTTTTTATTCAGATATGTTGTCTGTCTGATGAATGACGTAATTTAGAAACAAGAACTGGAGTGAAATCGTGAATTGAGGTAAAATCTTGAATTGCAGTAAAATCCTGAACTAAAGTAAAATTATGAATTGACATAAAAGCATGAATTGAAGTAAAAAGTTGAATTGTAGTAAGAAAATGTAACTGGTTGTCGCCGTGGATATCATGAAGCAAAGGAGATTCCACGAACAAACAAACGTTAAATATCGTGAAGAAGGAAAGCACGTAGTGGTAATGAATCAATGAACAATGGATTATAAAAGAAGTGCTGTACGACCTTGAAAAACTATGAACTAGAACAAGTGAATCGAACAATTCAATGGAAGAGCCAGGTACTCCCGCAGGTAATATGCCCAAACTAGTTTCAACTATTTTATATCATAGTCATCTTTGATGGGTAGTTGCGTGTTGATTGCTCGTTGTTACAAAGCTGGATTTACGTCGCTTTCTCAACCGGACTATGCCACGTCGACACCGTGTTGCATCATATCTGTTGTTCTTATTTGCACAACTTTTATTGCGGCGCTGGTAGGGTGTTTTCAAATTCATCCAGTCGGGTAGGTATCACGCAATTCGTGGACATGTGGCACCATCTATTGTCACTGGTATCCAAAACTGCTATTAAGGAACATTATTTTTTGAGACTTTGGTTTATATTTTCATTTGAGTTACTGTTCGCTTTCTTGCTCAATTAGGTACCTCCAGGGATAAGGCAATTCAATAGGGGTATTATTATTGCAATTGTATTTCTTAATTTTTTCAATAACAAATGCCTCGGAGGTTAATATCTGGCTATGGGTTTGACGTGAAGTGAGCATTTTTTCATTTGTCCAATCGGATTCGGTATTATTTGCAATGCAATATTGCATCAAAGAGGTTTATTCTTCTTTATGGTTCCAATTTGTTATGTGTTCATTCAGTCTGGATTTGAATCTTCGTTTTGTGTTACCAATGTACATTTTTATTATTTGTTTGATTGTCAAAATTGCTGCATGTTGGAATAGCGTACACTCCAGCATGGTCCAGAATCGATTTCTTGTTATTTCTATTGGTTAGCGACACAGCATTATCAATTACCGTTTCAGCAAGCTGCATATTATGCTTCTTACATTCATCTTTCAGGATGCTGGTGATGAATTGTACATATGGGACAGATCCACAGTATTGTTGATTTTCGGTTGGTTTAGATGTTCTAGTAGTAAACAATTTTTTAACATTTTTGTATATTGAGTTGATTAGGATTGCATTGTATCCAAAGGATCTTGCAGTGTTTTTAATCCATCCTAATTCTTTTATTTGTTTGCTCTTATCTGATGAATGTGTAATAGCCCTTCTAACGTAATATCGGAAGGAAGATGTTTTATATTTCCAGGGGAGATATGAGTTATCTGGTACAATTACAGGGATGTAGGTAGGTTTCCGGTATACTGCAAATTCAACCTGATTATTATTCTTTATTAATGTTATATCTAAGAAGTTTAACATTTGATTACATTCTTTTTCAGCTGTTATTTGAATTGATGGATAGTAGTGGGTTAAACTTATCAATAAAATCGTTTAGTTTTTCTTCTTAATGCAGCCAAAACATCAAGACATCGTCGACATATCTCAGATATAAATAAGGGACAATTATCTAATTGTCGAATAATATTATTCGTAAGATTGTTATCGATTTTCTTAGAAAATCTTCTAAGAAAATAGACAACATTCCTACGGATATTATTATTTGACAATTATCTACACAGAAGAACCACAGTGAATTACCACCAAATATTAGATATAAAGCTCATCCACCAGTGGGTGTATCACTGCCCCACATCTTTGGAAAAATAAAAACTCATAAAATAGATGCATCTATAAGACGATTTCTAAATAAGACTAAAGCTCCTACAATTAACTTGGAAAGAGCATTATTCCAATATCTAAAACAATCCTACAGCAAACATGAATTTACTATTACGGTAATAATTCCATCGAAGTAATTAAAAAGATAAAGTCCATTAATACAACTGATTTCGTCATGCTTAGTCTGGACATCATTTCCCTCTATCCAAATACACCGGTTGAAAGGTCTATTGAAATCATTCACGAAAAACTTAAGAATGAAAATATCCCAGATAAAGAAAACCAGCGTCATCAAGGCTTTAAACTTCATACATAACAATAATTACTTTCAATATGATAAACAGATCTACAAACAACTAAAAGGTGCACCCAAGGGCTCACCACTATCTGGCCTATTTGCTGAGGTAGTACCGCAAGAGATGGAAAATGACCTCCTGAAAAATACAAGTCACGATCTCCCTTATTTATATCTGAGATACGTCAACGATGTCTTGATGTTTTGGCTGCATTAAGAAGAAAAACTAAATGATTTTATTGATAAGTTTAACCCACTACTATCCATCAATTCAAATAGCAGCTGAAAAAGAATGTAATCAAATGTTAAATTTTTTAGATATAACATTAATAAAGAATAATAATCAGGTTGAATTTGCAGTATACCGGAAACCTACCTACATCCCTGTAATTGTACCAGCTAACTCATATCCCCCCTGGAAATATAAAACATGGGCCTTCCAATATTACGTTAGAAGGGCTATTACACATTCATCAGATAAGAGCAAACAAATAAAAGAATTACAATGGATTAGAAACACTGCAAGATCCTTTGGATATAATGCAATCCTAATCAACTCAATATACAAAAATGTTAAAAAATTGTTTACTACTAGACATCTAAACCAACCGAAAATCAACAATACTGTGGATCTGTCCCATATGTACAATTCATCACCAGCATCCTGAAAGATGAATGTAAGAAGCATAATATGCAGCTTGCTGAAACGGTAATTGATAATGCTGTGTCGCTAACCAATAGAAATAACAAGAAATCGATTCTGGACCATGCTGGAGTGTACGCTATTCCAACATGCAGCAATTTTGACAATCAAACAAATAATAAAAATGTACATTGGTAACACAAAACGAAGATTCAAATCCAGACTGAATGAACACATAAAAAATTGGAACCATAAAGAAGAAAAAACCTTTGATGCAATATTGCATTGCAAATAATACCGAACCTGATTGGACGAATGCAAAAATACTCACCTCACATCGAACCCATAGCCAGATATTAACCTCCGAGGCACTTGTTATTGAAAAAACTAAGAAATACAATTGCAATAATAATACCCCAATTGAATTGCTTATCCCTGGAGGTACCTAATTGAGCAAGAAAGCAAACAGTAACTCAAATGAAAATATAAACCAAAGTCTCAAAAAATAATGTTCTTTAATAGCAGTTTTGGATACCCGTGACAATAGATGGTGCCACATACATCTACGAATTGCGGGATACCTTCCTGATTGGATGAATTCTAAAACACCCTACCAGCAGTGCAATATAAAAGTTGTGTAGATGAGAACAATAGATATGATGCAACACGGCGTCGACATGGCAGTCTGGTTAAGAAAGCAACATGAATCCAGCTTTGTAACAACGAGCGATCAACACGCAACTACCCACCGAAGATGACTATGATATAAAATAGTTGAAACTAGTCTGGGCATATTACCTGCAGGAGTACCTGGCTCTTCCTTGAATTGTTCGATTCACTTGTTCTAGTTCATAGTTTTTCAAGGTCGTACAGCACTTCTTTTATAATCCATTGTTCATTGATTCATTACCACTACGTGCTTTCCTTCACAATATTTAACGTTTGTTTGTTCATGGAATCTCCTTTGCTTCATGATATCCACGGCGACAACTAGTTTCATTTTCTTACTACAATTTGACTTTTTACTTCAGTTCATGCTTTTATGTCAATTCAAAATTTTACCTCAATTCACGATTTCACTCCAGTTCTTGTTCTTAAATTACGTCATTCATCAGACAGACAACATATCTGAATAAAAAGACGAATATACGGGGTCTACAACAATAACCCAAAGTGAATACACAGCTAAGAAGAAGCCAGGTGAGTGCATTTTAATAACATTAAATCCATGATTGACATTACAATGTACCACTTTATATATTTCATCCTCCTGCGGGTAATCAATTTCCTAATGAATAACGTGTGAAACAGTACTCTGTCCGTCATGATTTACATTAGTGACAGACACTATAGAATAAAATGTCAGAGCGTGGAATATCATCTCCGTGGCAAGAAAAAGTCTGGTTACAAAAATCACACGTGTCAAGGCAATGGGCATTCTCCCTCCTTTCGTTTTTTTTTTTTTTTTTTGGACACTGCTGAAATTATCCATTGCGAATTTGTTCCCGAGGGCACTACAATGAACGGTCAGTAATATTTAGGAGTATTGCAGTGTCTGTACACCTGCATACAATATGTCAGGAAAGAACTGTTCCACAAAAACAATTGGTTTTTCTTTTGCACGACAATGCACAGGCACACTGTGTGCTGCCTTTGAAGCAGTTTCTGGCTTTGAAGTTGATCTGTGTGATCAAACATCCATCCTACTCGCCAAATTTGGCTCCTGCAGACTTTTTGCAGGACTAACACCGTACCTTCGAACCCTCTGTATGAAAGATCTCACTGTTGTGTAGAGGTGGAGGGAGATAATTTTGAATCCATGTAAGTGACAATTCAAAAAATAGTTTGTTTTGATATAATAATTTTTGTCTCTTATTTAATGGGCACACTGTATATGTATTATCTTTTTAAAAATGTATACAATTATATAATACATTTCAAGGCATGTTATGTTTAATTGCTTGTATTCAACATTACATTAAAAAGGAAGTTTAATTCTAAAGTATAAAAAGGGCTAATTTATTTTATGTTAATAAGAAGTTAGTGTAGAGGTTTATGTTACACAGTTTCTAAGTTAATAATAGATATAAATAATATATATATTGCATTTTGCACTTTTATTTTGCACTTTATTGTGCATGACAGATCACCGAATGTTTTTTGCTAAATGTCACCCACCGACTCGGATTTGAATGAAACTTGGCGAGTAGATATACCTGAAAAAGATATGGGAAAATCCTAAGTTTCAGTTTTTTAAACCTCATAGTTTTTAAAATACAGTGCTGCAAAATTTAGCAGAACACCCACTTTTGCATTATTGTACATATTTGTCAACTATACAGTTGTTATATTTTATACTGTTTCTCACGTTATATGAACATTTTTAGTGCTCGCGGGAAACATTCCTTCTTTGTCTAACATAGAGCCAATATTGTTGAATGTAACCTATTATAAAATTGAGGTCAAAAATATTTATGAATGAAAATTATTACTCACATTCTGTTTTCGTGGAGTATTCAGGAACATTGAGCATTATTCTACAATATTCCAAATTTTTCTTGAATTCGTCAAAATCACTTCAAGCAGTCACTTTTATTGAACAAGAAAAGAAGAAAAAACAAAAGATATCTCATTGAACAAGAAAAGAAGAAAGAACAAAAAGAAAAAAACAGCCAAAATAAAAGATATAAGAACAAGACAAATACTGAATCAATTGACGAACGGAAGATGGTGACACCAAAGAAATTTGAAATTGGGAGCAAGGTCCGAAGTTCCAATCAAGAACTTGTACGTGCGTGACGTAAAATGTGCAACAAAACTAAAATCTGAATGCGCAGAAAGATTTGGTCAACGTGAAACTTTCAAGTCATCCTGCAGATTGTGAGATAGTAGACCGACGTACAACAAGCGCGATGAGAAACACATCATTTAGCCCACAGAAGGTGACTACAAAAATGATAGTCGGAACTAGTTTGGAAGTGTTTGTGCAGCGGGAAACGAAGTTCAGGCTACTGTCAAGACAAAATATTTCTTACTTGATCGACTTCCCTTCAACTTAAAGGTTTGATTGTTCAATATTTCAAGTTTTTTAAATGTCATTTTTAAAGGTACCACTAATGAAAGGAATACAGGCTTATCAATTTTTTAACCTATCATGTGAAAACGAAGTCTAGGAATGCTTTTAAGACTGAATATTTTACTAAATTGATTCCCCTTTAAATTGAAGGTTGAACCTTTCAATAGTTCATTGTTTTTAGAAATTGCAACATTGAATCACAAGGCAATAAGAAGGGTTGCCCAACTATTAAGACTAGACAAGCCTAAAATTGTCACAAAGTGACTGCTTGAAGTGATTTCGACAAATTCAAGAAATATTTGGAATATCGCAGAATAATGCTCAAAGTTCCTGAATGCTCCATGAAAACAGAACGTGAGTAATAATTTTTATTCATAAAATATTTTTGACCTCAATTTTATAATAGGTTACATTCAACAATATTGGCTCTATGTTAGACAAAGAAGGAACATTTCCCCGCGAGCACTAAAAACGTTCATATAACCATATAACGTGAGAAACAGTACAAAATATAACAACTGTATAGTTGACAAATATGTACAATAATGATTATAACCATGTAACAAAGCTCAATATATAACCACGTAATAATGCTCAAATGTATTTGAAGAATTGATTGACCCACTTTTGCAGCTGTGCAGTAGCATGCCACTTTTTACATAACATGCTGTAGTTTATGTGCTACTGAATTTAAGACTGAAACTTTGGAATCACATGGAAAAAGTTCCCTAGATATTGAAAACAATTTTCATTTTACTTGAAACACCAGTTAAATGAGTGGCACCTAGTGGTGAAGTGAAAAATTACAGCAAAATTTACATTTTATGGGAAGCTCTAGAATATTGCTCTGGCATGTGGGAGAATTTTTTTTATATTGATGTTAAACACATCCTATAACATATTTGAAAAAAAAAGGGGGGTTATCAGCATATTTTCTCAGATAGTTAAAATTATCTGCAATGCATAGAGATACCTCGTTCGACAGTTCAGACATTTTTTCTACAAACCTGATCCACTGTTTAGGCTGTTGCTGAAAATTGGCATGTAGGTTTACCTAACAAAGCTGCAAAACACTGCAATTTTTTTCTTCCACATTCCCTAGTTTCCGAGATACAGCACTCAAAAGTTAGGCCTAACCACTCTTTCAACAGCAAACTGATTCTGTTTCAACTTGTGGAGTCTGTTACATTGTACCTTTAAGCTGAAAGCATGTGTACATGTACAGTTGCTGAGTACAGTGCTCGCTTAGAAATCCAAACATTTTTAAATACTTTTTATTTAAGCGTAAAATTCATAAGGAGCTTGGTCCTGTGTAACCACAGCAGTATGAATTAATGCTGTTATTAACAGTTAATTAAACTGAAATGATGAGTTAGAATAAAAAGCATCTGTTTAAAACAAGCGGCACCATTTTTCAAGTAGCGTAAAAAAAAAAACGAAAAAAGAAATTGTTTTTTAAAAATACTACTATTTGGCATCATCCTGAATTAATGGTGGTTGTAAGTTATAATTACCTGCATATTAATATTAAGCTGCTATTCATTCCTTGCTTGAATGTGAGAATGTTCAGTTACATGTATAACAGATGTGTTCTACGGTTTATTCCGATGCATGCCTCAATGGGAGTTTTTCTAAAGGAAACTTTTCTGTGCTACAGACCACTTAAACCGAACAGCTTTCATGTCTTCTTCACGAAAGTAATATGTTCGGCCCATGCTTGTTATTGGGGGTTGCACTGTACACAATATATGCTGCATAGGTGCAAAGCATATATCATTATGAAGTGGCCAGTAAAATGATGATGCAGGACCATGGGGATGCATGAACTTAATTTTCATGTCTTCATCCTTTTCAATATCAGTGATCATACCAAAAAACCAGTTTTTATCATATATGCATAGTACATAGCATTGAGTGTGCAATTGTGGTCGATTTATAAATTCAGTGCTACTTTTGAAGTTAAATCATCATCATCATCATTGTCAACCAATATCAATCCACTGCTGGACGAAGGTCTCCCCAAGTTTCCTCCACAACGGTCTGTCTTGTGCCAGTCTCCTCCATGTCACCCCTGCATACTTTCGAATTTCATCCACCCATCTCCCATGTGGTCTTCTTCTGGGTCTTTTCCTGTCCCTTGGAATCCAATCTAAAATTTCGGCTGTCCATCGATGATCTGTCCTTCTGGCAGTATGTCCAGCCCATTGCCATTTCAGGGATTTAACTCTGATCATGATGTCTTCCACTCTTGTCATTTTTCGGATCCACGAGTTCCTCTTCTTATCTCTCCTGGTTACACCAAGCATGCACCTCTCCATGCTACTTTGGAGTTGTCTGCAGCCTTTGTATGTCTCTTTTAGTTAAGGTCCACGTCTCCGCACCATACGTAAGCACTGGAAGGATGCATTGATCAAACACTTTTCTTTTAAGACATAATGGCATATTGCTCTTGAAAATTATGCTGTTTCTTCCAAAAGCTCTCCAGGCAAGTTTTGTACGCCGATTAATTTCTTCATCAATGTGACCCTCACTTGATATCTGCTGTCCAAGATAAACGTACGTGTCTGTTATCTCCAGCTTTTCTCCATCAATCGATAAATCTTCATTTCTTGTAAAAGCATTGAACATCACTTTTGTCTTCTGAAAGTTCATTTTTAATCCCACTTCTTTACTCTTGTCAGCAAGTTCCTGGATCATACTCTGCAGCTCTGATGGGGTAGTTGCAAAAATGACTACGTCATCAGCAAAACGAAGGTGGGTTAGATAATCTCCATTAATCTTTATCCCCTTGTTTTCCCAGCTCAGTGACTGAAAAACACCCTCCAATGTGGCATTAAAGAGCTTCGGAGATATGGTGTCGCCTTGTCTCACTCCTTTTCCAATTTTTATGTGTGTTGTATTTTCAAACAGCCGAATCTTTGCACTTGCATTTTCATAGATGTTATTAATAATATTAATGTATGCATCTTCAATACCGCAGGTTTTCAGAGCCATTGTAACTGCTGATGGTTTCACCGAATCAAAGGCTTTTTCATAATCGATAAAAGCCATGCACAATGGAAGTTCATATTCCCTCGCTCTTTCAATTAGTTCTCTCAGCACGTGGATATGATCTATTGTGCTGTAGCCACTCCTGAATCCAGCTTGTTCTCTCGGTTGAGCCATGTCCAGTGTTACCTTCAAGCGGTGTGAAAGAACTTTAGTGAAGATTTTATAAACTACTGATAGGAGGCTGATAGGTCTGTAGTTTCCGAGATCCTCAATGTCACCTTTCTTATGTAGCAGGATCATTGTAGCGGTGTTCCAATCCTCAGGAATCTTTCCTTTATTAAGGCATCGAGTGAAAATTTGGGCGAGTACTGTTTCGATTTCTCCACTTGCTTCTTGTATGATGTCTACAGTAATTCCATCTTCTCCTGGAGCTTTTCCTCGCTTCATGTTCTTGATTGCATGTGCAACTTCTGCTGGAAGGACAGGAGGAACTCTGGTACTGGTACCTTTCATGATGTCTGGAGTGCATATATCATCCCTTTCATATAATTTGGAGTAGAAATCTTTCACTCTTGTCAAAATTTCGCCTTTATTTCTTGTTACAGAACCATCTTCTTTTCTCAGTGCCATAATCTGTTTTCTTCCCTTACTGAGATGTCCCTTTGCTATCTTTAGGCTTTGGTTGTTTTCAATTGCTTTCCTCACTAGTTCACAGTTGAATTTCCTTACGTCTTCAGTGATACTTTTTCTTACTGTCTTGCATAGCTCTATATATTCCACTTTGGAAGTCACATCTTCTTTAGTTGTCCTCATCTCTTCTTCTTTTTGCATCAACATTTTGGTTTTTACTGATAATTTGTTCACATACAACTTGTTCTTAGACCCAGCTAATTTTGTTGCTGTTTCCATAAGAGCTTTGGTTACTTTTCTGTTAACTTCAGAGATGTCCACTTCTTCCGATGTTAGGCCTTCTAAAGCAGAGAACCTGTTCTTCAGTTCTAACTTGAAGGTATTATGGTGTTTTTTAAGGTTGGTTATGTCAATAGATTTTGTTTGTCCTATGAGCTTGCCACGTTCAAGTTTAGTGTTGAGGTGCATCTTACATCTCACCAATCTATGGTCACTACCTGTGTTGAACTTGTTTAGCACACTGCAGTCTTCTATGACGAATTTTTTTGTTACACATAATAAAATCAATTTCACTTGTCGTCCCATTTGGATGTCTCCATGTCCATTTCCTGTGTGGCTTTTTCTTGAAGAAGGAGTTCAAGATGAAAAACCCTTCTGCCTCTGCAAACTCAACGAGAGTATTTCCACGCTGGTTTCTGTTGCCATGACCGAATTTACCTACTGAAGTTTTATTCTGTTGCCGTTGCCCTATTTTTGCATTGAAATCTCCCATAATTATCTTCAAATGCTGCTTACCTTTATTATTTAGATGACAAATTTCCTCATAAAATTCTTCAATTTCTTCTTCAGGATGACTTGTGGTGGGTGCATAAGTTTGAATAATCTGAGCCTGGTATCTTTTCGAGAGTTGGATAACAAGTCGTGCAGCTCTGTCAGAGGAACTTTCAACTTCTACAACTTTGTCCTTCAGTTTCTTGTTTATTATAAATCCAACACCACTAGTTCTGCCAGTATCTGTCCCACGATAGTAGAAGAGATGTCCACTTTTCAGTTCGATGAGATCTTCTCCTTTTCTCCTTACCTCACTTAGCCCCACGATGTCCCACTTGATCCTTTGTAGTTCCTCTTCCAATTCAAGAAGCCTTGAATCAGAAGATAGGGAGCGTCCATTGTAAGTAGCCAAGGTCAGCATCAGATGGCAGCCTAGTCCGGTCCTCCGGGATTCTTAGCACCCTCTGCCTTCATGTCGCACTGGCCGCTGCCTTGGCCAGGTACATTCCAGCTGCCGGAGACTGAGGGCCAAGATTTAAGTTGTGGAATCATTTTGGAGGGGTTTGGCCATAACTCACCACGCTGGCCAAGCGGGTTGGTGAGTGTGGGATAGCATTTCCTCTGATCCCGATGGTATAGTTATACCGCTATGCGCGGTCGTCAGAGCCCCTTTAGTGGGAACAGGATGCACCACGAGAAGGCGGGGTTGACATTTGTCAAGGAGAGGCTGTGATGTTACGCATCACCTGACCTTACACCTGACCTTGAAGTTAAATATCAAACACTATTTGTTATCTCTACTTATTCTTTACATTCCTATGGTATTTGATGAAAGTGGACAAAAATAGTGAAAACTCCTGGTTCCTGGAATAACATCAGTTTCTAAAAAATGTTCCTGTAGGTTGTGACGCACAATTTCAATTTCAGGCTTTGATATAAAGTGGAACTGAATGTTTTTTATGTTTACAACACAAAAATCAAAGGCATCTATTGGTTTTGGGATTTGATTTGTGATAGGTAGTTGCAGGCTTGCTCTGCTTACGATTTGCTTCACTGTACCACCAATACCATCGCAAGGTGATTTTCCATGACTAGTGGCAAAAAATGACCATGATGCAGATATTGCAAAATAAATTTTATGCTTGCACAAATTCAAAAAATTCTTACGATTTTTGTATTGTGCTGCACACCCATCTGTAAAATAGTGAACCTTCACAACTTCTGGATATTTATTCTTGATGTACTGCATTGTTGTTTGTTGAATTCTGTACACCATACAAACATTGTGGTCAACATCGTCAGAAAAGAAGCAGTGATTTGAGATTTCAAGCAACTGTGTCTCACCTCTGGTGTACATAATAATTGGGTGAACTGTGCATGCTTCTGATGTCCAGTGATACCCTTGTGCCTCATCTTGTATGAGAAATGGGTAGTTCTCACTGAAGTCCATGAGAACAATTTCCATGTCTGGTGTAAGCATTTCTTTGATTTCCTTTAGAAACCTGGATTGATGCTTCGCAATGTATGCATTTGGGATAAGTTTTTCCATCTTCAACACTAGCATTTGCATAAAATCTTCCATTGTTGAAGTTTGTTTAAGTAATTCTGTTCTTCCACTTGATACCCACTGACTGAATTCTATGGTATCATTTTCATCATAGTCTTCAAATTCTGTTTTTAAAAAAATTGTTAAGTTATCTGTAGATAGTCAGTTTTTGCAGTGTCTGAGCATGCAGTTACGCTTTTTTAAGTCACAAACCATGTAGCCCATTAATGTTTCATATGATTCCTTGATCTGAGCAGCATTCAGAAGTAATTCAACATTTTGATGTATAGAGCAAACACATACAGAATGAGCACCAGCTAAAACACATCATTTTGTTCTTACACTGCAAAACTTTGAAAATCCAACCTTTTTGTCAGAATATTGCTGTTCAAAAGAGCTATACAGTTCTTTAAGATTGCAAAAATTAGCCTCTTGTGCACATGCTGATTTCTTCTGATGCTTACAAAACCCTTCTTTCCTGACATCTGCCAAGAAGTGTCATCTTCATAAAATCCCTGAATTAATTGCAATGTTTCATTGCTCAGTTTTTCCCCTATCCTTGGTTCTGGTAGTAACATATCATAATTCCTTTTTCCTTAATCAGTTTTTTAGATTGTTGCACTAGATATTCTGACACCTGAAATGTTTCAATAATCATCTTTTGGAACCAGGATGGAGGTGCCATTGTTAGCATTCAGATTTTTTTTTTTTTTTTTTTTTTTTTTGCCTGTTCAGTGTGCAAAGTTTTTCTTTCATCAGTCACAAGCTTATCTAAATTTTTGGCCTTTTGCTTTGTTGCACTGGCCTGGGTATCTTCACTTTCAGAACTTGAAAAATCATGTAGTACACAGCAAGCTAAAACTCTTAACTGAAAGCCAAACCAAAGGGGTTGGTCATGAACAAGGTAGTGAAACAAACCAAAACAAAAGAAGTTATGAGACTGGAAATCAAACTAAAACCTCATTGGCTTCTTAGCTGAAACCCAAACTAAAACAAAAGAAGTTATGAGACAGGAAATCAAACTAAAGCCTCATTGGCTTCTTAGCTGAAACCCAAACTAAAAATTGACTGGCAGTTGAAAACCAAACCAAAACTAAACATTGGCCGGTAGTTGAAAACCATACTGCCAGACTGGAAGTTTGAAACGCAAAATAAAAGTTCATTTGCTGAAACATATTTCAGAAAGTTCTTATCTAACAACATTTTCTGTACCCACACCCTCTTGTGATTATTAAATCAGCTGATAAAGCAAACTTCTGATATGTTGAAATGTGTTCCATGCAATGCTAAAAATGGTTACTCCTAGTAAAGGTAACTTGATCATGCTAGTTACGTTACAAGAAAAGAACTTTTACGAGAAAGTTTGTAAGTTGGGAGCTTTCGACCTTATCTTAGGTCTTCATCACGCCAATGGAGGACTAAGATTGTTGCCAGATTCTACATTTGAATTTTTTTCTATTTTTGTGGCCATATCTTAGAATTGATCTTCAGATCATCGGGATTTAAAGAGGAGATTCGGAATTGCAAGTCATTGGGTTGAAAATAATTTCCAGGCTTTCACGGTAACGGAGGGCAAAACGATTGTCAAAAGAAGCAATTCGTTTTGCTTCGTTCTAGCGGGATACTGCAGATGTGTCTTCCATTTTTATGTGGTTTGCCCATCATCGTCATGGTTACTCCTGTTGATGCTTTGTCACACTGATAGCAGAAAAATTTATTTAACAATGTTTCAAAAGTATTTTAATGAGAGTAATAAGAATCTTACTTTTGCAAGAAGGTCTGTTCTCATTTGAAAAATATACATTGCTCTGCACATTTCCTCCCTCCCCCTTTTTTTGAGTTCTACAGTTGGTTTGGGCTTCTGGTGCAGCGGTTTTATGTTGTCTTCAGCTCCTTCTTTATTTGACAGAATAAGTACTTCTTTTATCCGTACTGCGGCAATGATACGTGGCTCAAGAACCTCTATTTGACTTAAAAACCTATTATCTCACTGATGTCTATATAACCCTAACCTGTAGTTTAATTGACTTATAAAACTCACTATTCCGTAAAACCTCATGCGTGAACATATTCACTAACATAAACTAACTTCTTATTTACAAACACCAAAAACATCTAACTAAAAAATTAAAAACTAATATACAGTTATTTACACAAACTCATCTCATTGCCCTCTATAATATTCTTTCATTCCTCAGAACAAATTTCCACCTCATTCATACACCACACCTCTGCCATTCCCAACGTAGATTGCCTCTAGCAGCTCTCTACCCAGCCAGCGTCGTCCTCAGGAGGCTCTTAGGTGGTGTCAGCCCTGCTATTACAGTGCTAATGAGTGAGGGAAGCGATTATCAGCGCCAACCTATCTCCTACGTCATATTGAAAACTTTGCCACTGTGGCTCCATCTGTTAGGAACTGTAGTTAGTATTTTATTTTCTTCTGCAGTATTTTTTTTTTGTTCTATTTTTGTTAGTTCTTTCCATTTTTCGTTAAGTATATTTGGGTCATTATGATTACATACGATTACATACTCGATCCCTATTTTTTTTCTATCAGCACAGATTCTGTAATGCGCAAATGTCTTTCATTGTTACATGATTTAATTATTTTGATGTCTTTGAAGACATCAAATTGGTGCTAAAGATAAAGTTATAATAGCAGGGGATTTCAATGCTAGAGTAGGTGTGCAGAATACAATTTCTAATAATGTGCTGGGTAAATTTAATGATCCTTGTGTGAATGATAATGGTGAAAGATTAATTGAACTCTGCATTGAGAGTGGTTTGTGTGTATCTAATACGTTTTTCAACCACAAGTATATCCACACATATACTTGGGAAAATCGTACTCTTGGTCAAAAGAGTGTGATAGATTTTGTTGTCCATGATCAGCGTCTGAAACACTTAGTTGTTGACACTTATGTGATGAGAGGTGCAGATGTTGGTTCTGATCATTACTTGGTAGTGTCACAAGTGAATATTAATGTTGGTTGGAGGAAAAGAAATATTAAGAGGCCTAGGATGGAAAGAATAAAGGTTAAAAGGCTCCTTGAAGTCCATCAGAGTTACTCTAATTTAGTCAGTGAACGACTAAAGGAGCTAAAGTCATGTGAGAGGGATGTAGAAAAGAAGTGGAGTTGTTTTAAGAACTGTGTTCTCACTGCTGCCAAAGAGGTCTGTGGCACTAAAATAGTGGGTAGCACTTGAGATGATGCTTGGTGGAATAGTGAGATTGAAGAGGCAGTAAAGAAGAAGGAAGTTTATTTGGGGATGTTTCATGGTAGAGTTTCTGAGGATGAATATCACTGTAAGGAGCATGAGGCAGCGAAGCTGGTTCGCCAGAGTAAGGCAAAAGATAAGAAGGAAAAGGTGGAAAGGCGTGGAATGGCTTTTTGGAAAGCTTTAAAAACTTTTTGGAACTATATGAGACACCAGAGAAATAGGGGAAACAAAGTTGCAAGTTGTGTGAAGAACAGGATCGGGGAAATGATATGGGAACCCAATGAGTTAAGTGAAAAGTATTAGGTCAAGAAAGCAAAGGTGATTCAGAGGCAGAAGCAGATGATGCCATAGTGAAAGATGGATGCATAGGTGGGATCTCGAGAAAAGAGGTGTGTAAATCTCTAAAGTCTCTACAGATTGGTAAGGCTTCAGGAGTTGATGGCATAACTGCTGAGATGTTGAAATATGGTGGTGACTCTGTAATTGACTGGTTAACTGAAATCTGCCAGTTATGCTGGGAGTTAGGAATGTTACCTCGGGACCGGAGGGATGCTATCATTGTTCCCTTGTATAAGGGAAAAGGTGATCAAACTGACTGCAAGAACTATCTTGGCATTAGCTTACTGAGTGTGCCAGGGAAAGTGTTTGGTAAGGCCATTACTGAAAAGGTATGAGGTTTTACATCAGAGAAAGCGTGGGATTTTCAGAGTGGTTTTATTAGATACGTATGGGGCACAGTATCAGCGATTAAAATCATGAAATAATGAACTATATATGTACTTACAATATCCGTAGTGGCTGTCGGGGCTTCTTATGTATGCTTGTAATGAATCTACTCTCAAGACGTTGCCGTAAGTATCCGACTCACTCAATGAATGCGAGATATTTGCAGTTGTGAAGTTCAAAAAATAAAATTCATGACACTGTAAAATCTGTACCAGATAAAATTGAACAAGACGAACTTTTACAATGAAGGCAAATAAATCCTTGACAATAACGAAACATGAAAATGAATTAAAAATGTGCCAACATTTTTAAAAAACGAACTAAAATCTCGAAGAGGAAATTATCTTGACTGCGAAGTACAAAGAAATCAATCTCCTGATTGTGAAGCATCATGACAACAATGAAATATGTTAACGAATTACAACTTTGCCGAAATTTTAAAAAACGAACGAAAATTTTGAGGAAGGAATAATGATCTTGACTGCGAAGCATAAAGAAATAAATCTCCTGATTGTGAAGCACCAAACTGGTTTCTGCTAATATTCATACCCATCATCAGTGGTAGGTGCACGGATGTTGTAATTACCGCACTCACACACTCCGGAATGCTGCTCAACCCGAATGCATGTTCAGTCCAGTCATGTAGATATTTGCGCATCATGGGTTGGGTTTTACTGCGCACGTATATGGTGTCGTCATCTGTAGTTACACAAAATAATCAAGTAGAATTTATGGAGTAGAAATATGCACTTGTATTTTTAAGAAATATTTGATGTAAGCTGTTTTATGTTATTGTTTTTCTTCTTGAAATGTTTTTTCTCCTGTTCAGTGAGGTACCTCCATGGAAACTAAAGCTCTCTCTATTAATGGAAACTGAAGCTCTATTCATGGAAACTGAAGGACTATTAATGTTGCAGTTCTATCTTTTGGTTTTTCTCAATGACCACAGCCTCGGAGGTCAAAATCTGGGCATGTGATCTATGCGATGTTATAATTTTCGTGTTAGTCCAATCCAGAGTTACATCGTTTCTGATACAATGTTCTATTAATGAGGTTTTTCATCTCTTGTCCAATTCGTAATATGTTCATTTAATCTAGTCAAAAATCTTCTATGTGTACTTCCGATATATTCTTTGTCTTTTTGGTTATCATCTTTAACTGTTGGAATGATATAAACGCCTGATTTATTTAGAACTGATCTATTATTATTAGTAGTATTAAGTATACCTCCATTATCAATTCAATGACTGCTTCTGCAATGTTAATATTGTGGTTGTAACATTCTTTTTAAAATACTACTAATAGGAGGTAAGTATGGAAATTTTCCGTAATATTGCTTTTTTTCTCTTTCATTATTATTTTCAGAACGATGCATACTGGCTGTAATGTTGTTATACAAAGATTTGATTAATTTTTTATTATATCCAAACTCTTCTGCAGTCTTTTCAATCCATTTGAGCTCTTTGATCTCTGATATTTTATTGGATGAATGTGTAATGGCTATTTTAATATAAAAGCGGAAAGCTGCAGTCTTGTATTTCCAAGGGTGTGTAGAATCCTTTGGGATAATTGCCTGTACATATGATGGCTTCCGGTAAACTGAATATTCAATATTTCCGTTATCATTGTGTATAGAGATATCCAAGAACTTTAGCTGGCCATTAACTTCAATTTCTTTACTAGCCTGTATTGATGGATAATAACTGTTAAATTTATTAATGAAGTTGTCCAGTTCAAGATTAGAGTGCTGCCAAAATAGTAAAATATCATCAACGTATCGGAAATATACATATGGTAAGTATGCATTGGAATGATCTAATATTCTGTTTTCAATGTCTTGTAGAACAACCTCGGCCAGTAGCCCTGAAATTGGGGACCCCATTGGGGCGCCATATTGCTGTTAATGTATTGTCCCATTAAATGTGAAGAAATTATTATTTGTAATGAACAATAATGCAGATATAATACTGTTTCGGACATTATCTGTAAGATTTTCCTCTTCTAATTTGGAGTTAATTAAATCGATAGCGATATCGGTTGGAGTATTGGGATATAGAGAAATGACATCTAAACTGGCCATTGTGAAATTGGAGGTTTTAATTGTTTTCAACATTGTTGATAACTTCAGTAGCATTAGTAATACTGGCTTCATGGCTATTGTAAAATGGTTTAAGGTAGTTAAAAAGTGCTCTCTCCAGTTAATAGTTGGAGATAAATTCTTATTAACAATAGGCCTAATAGGTCTGTCTGCCTTATGCATTTTTATTTTACCAAAAATATTTACAGGCTCCTACTGGTGGAATACACCTGCTTTTAATAATTGTAGGCAAGTCATTGTGATTTTTTATATTAGCGAAGTTCCTAATTATATTGTCAACAGGGTCTTTTTTGACGATGGTGGCATCCAACTTATTGGTTGCTTCCGTCATCTTGTTATTATATTCATTTGTATTTAAGATGATTATATGCTGAGATTTATCCGCCATGATACATTCAACTGTAGGGTTGTTTCTCAATTTCATTAGGGCTTCGCGCTCATATGTGATTCTTAGATTTTCAACATGTACACCACCAGTGAAAATCCAAAAATCACGTATGAGCATATGAAGCCCTAATGAAATTGAGAAACAACCCTACAGTTAAATGTATCATGGCAAACAAATCTCAGCAGATAGTCATCTTAAATACAGATGAATATAATAACAAGATGACAGAAGCAATCAATTAGTTGGATGCCATCATCATCAAAAAAGACCCTGTTGACAATATAATTAGGAACTTTGCTAATATAAAAAATCACAGTGACTTGCCTACATATATTAAAAGCAGATGTATTCCACCAGTAGGATCCTGTACACCAAATATTTTTGGTAAAATAAAAATGCATAAGACAGACAGTCCTTTATTAGGCCCTATTGTTAATAAGAATTTAGCTCCAACCATTAACTGGAGAGAGCACTTTTTAACTTAAACCATTTTACAATAGCCATGAAGCCAGTATTACTAATGCTACTAAAGTTATCAACAAGTTAAAAACAATTAAAACCTCCAATTTCACAGTGGCCAGTTTAGATGTCATCTCTCTGTATCCCAATACTCCAACCGATATCACTATCGATTTAATTAACTCCTAATTAGAAGAGGAAAATCTTACAGATAATGTCAGAAACAGTATTATATCTACATTATTGTTCATTACAAATAATAATTTTTTTCACATTTAAATTGGACAATATATAAACAGCAATATGGCGCCCCAATGGGGTCCCCAATTTCAGGGCTACTGGCCGAGGTTGTTCTACAAGACATTGAAAATAGAATATTAGATCATTCCAATACATACTTACACCCATATATATATCTCCGATACGTTGATGATATTTTACTATTTTGGCAGCACTCCAATCTTGAACTAGACAACTTCATTAATAAATTTAACAGTCATTATCCATCAATACAGGTTAGTAAAGAAATTGAAGTTAATGGCCAGCTAAACTTCTTGGATATCTCTATACACAATGATAACGGAAATATTGAATATTCAGTTTACCAGAAGCAATCATATGTACAGGCAATTATCCCAAAGGATTCTTCACACCCTTGGAAATACAAGACTGCAGTGTTCCGCTTTTATATTAAAAGAGCCATTACACATTCATCCAATAAAATATCAGAGATCAAAGAGCTCAAATGGATTGAAAAGACTGCAGAAGAGTTTGAATATAATAAAAAAATAATCAAATCTTTGTATAACAACATTACAGCCAGTATGCATCATTCCAAAAATAATAATGAAAAAGAAAAAAGCAATATTATGGAAAATTTCCATATTTACCTCCTATTAGTACTATTTAAAAAAAGAATGTTAGAACCACAATATTAACATTGCAGAAACAGTCATTGATAATGGAGGTATACTTACTACTACTAATAATAGATCAGTTCTAAATAAATCAGGCGTTTATATCATTCCAACAGTTAAAGATGATAACCAAAAAGACAAAGTATATATCGGAAGTACACGTAGAAGATTTTTGACTAGATTAAATGAACATATTATGAATTGGACAAGAAGAGGTGAAAAAACCTCATTAATAGAACATTGTAACAGAAATGATGTAACTCCGGATTGGACTTAACATGAAAATTATAACATCACATAGATCAGTGTTTCTCAAAGTGTGTTCCGTGGAACCCTGGGGTTCCATGACGGTTCTCCAGGGGTTCAGCAAGCAATTCGTAAAACAGCTCCGAAATTTTCAAGAAAATCTGTGAATTCCATATTTTCCCTGATGACAGCCTTAACTAACCAACTTTACACAGCCAATAAAAAACAGTTCAAGAAAATAATACATGTTCTGGAAGATGTGATCAAGAAATCAAGATAAAACTGTCAAATTTGCGAAAAGAAGTAAGTACGATCAGTGCTATATTAGTTTGGGATTTATGAACACTGATGATAATTCGCAGTGTGTCATATGGAGCAAAGTTTTTCATAATAGCTCAATGGTCCCTGCTAAACTGCGGCACCATTTGGGGGGAGTACACATCTAGAGCTCAAAGATAAAAATGTTGATTTTTTTTTGTACGCAAGCATGATGAAATTTTAAAAGTGAAAAAGGTTTTTTTCATGCAGCACATATTAATACATTGAATGAAAAAGCTACTGAGGTTTCCTTTTTAGTAAGCTATCAAATAGCCCAAGCAGGTGAACCTTATACAATAACCGAGAATCTTATCAAACTATGTGCTATTGACATGGTTAAGTGCATGCTTGGTGAAAAATCGGCCAAAGAAATAGCGAAAATTCCGTTATCAAGCGATACAGTGTCTCCACTGTATCGCTTGGTAACGGAATCCGTGTTTCCATCACCGGGACAGGGTTCCGGGTTCACATCCCGGTGATAAATATGAAACCAAACAATGGCTCATAAATATAAAACAAAAAATGTGATGAAATTACCCAGCATTTCGAAGCTCTCCATGATTCAATGAGGCACTATTTTCTTAATGAGCAGCACAAAAAATGAAAAAGTCAATTATGGATTAAAAATCCCTTTGTTATTAATGAAAAAACTCCATGCTTTTCATCTGATGCATATGAAAAATTTATTGATCTGATGTCGGATTTCTCAGTGACATCCCTTTATAAACAGTGACAGTGGCAGAATTTTGGTGCAGTTTGAAAGGGAATGTCCAGTATTATCGCAAAAAGCTGTGTCAGTACTCTTACCATTTGCGACAACCTATCTGTGTGAAACGGGTTTTTCTGTGTATGCCTCAAGAAAAACTAAGCACTGCAATAAGGTGGATGCAAGGCCCGATATGAGATTACAACTTTCTTCGATAGAACCAAATTATAAAGAACTATGTGGCAAAAAAAAAAAAAGCAAAGCCATTCAACACATTAATATTTTTCATTAATGATTATGAACATTATTGGCCTAATATATTTTATTGGCTCTACATTACCCTTTTGTAAGTATTATCTTTTTTATTGACTAATTGCTTATTTTTTCGTTTCATTTATATTTTAAATCAGTGATACATAATTGGCATATAGGTATATTAATTTTTAATGGTATTTATAGAGGGGTTCCGTTGCTAGACATTGTAGAAAAAAGGGTTTCATAGGATAAAAAGTATGAGAACCACTGGCATAGATCACATGCCCAGATTCTGACCTCCGAGGCTGTGGTCATTGAGAAAACCAAAAGATACAACTGTAACGTTAATAGTCCAGAAGAGCTTCAGTTTGCATGGAGGTACCTCATTAAACAGGGAAAAAAACATTTCAAGAAGAAAAACAATAACATAAAATGGCTTACGTCAAATATTTCTTAAAAATACAAGTGCATATTTCTACTCCATAAATTCTACTTGATTATTTTGTGTAACTACAGATGGCGACACCATATATGTGTGCAGTAAAACCCAACCCATGATGCGCAAATATCTACACGACTGGACTGAACATGCATTCGGGTTGAGCAGCATACCGGAGCGTGTGAGTGCGGTAATTACAACGTCAGTGCACCTACCACTGATGATGGCTATATATATTAGCAGAAACTAGTTTGGTGCTTTGCAATCGGGAGATTTATTTCTTTATGCTTCGCAGTCAAGATGATTATTTCTTCAAAATTTTATTTCGTTTTTTAAAATTTCGGCAAAGTTGTAATTCGTTTTCATATTTCGTTGTTGTCATGATGCTTCACAATCGGGAGATTGATTTCTTTGTACTTCGCAGTCAAGATGATTACCTCTTTAAGATTTTAGTTCGTTTTTAAAAAATGTTGGCACGTTTTTAATTCATTTTCATGTTTCGTTATTGTCAAGGATTTATTTGCCTTCATTGTAAAAATTCATCTTGTTCAAATTTACCTGGTGCAGATTTTACAGTATCATGAATTTTATTTTTGAACGTCACAACTGCAAATATCCCGCATTCATTGAGTGAGTCGGATACTTACTGCAACGTCTTGTGAGTAGATTCATTACAAGCGTGCATAAGAAGCCCCGACAGCCACTACGAATATTGTAAGTACATATATAGTTCATTATTTCATGATTTTAATCGCCGATACTGTGCCCCATACGTATCTAACATCATTTAATAATCTCTGATTGCAGAACTTTCGTAACGTGTGAAACAGTAATGGCTGACATTTAATGTCAAGTAAGTTACAGCTAATTTTTTATCCTAGTTGTAAATAAATTTATGGCACCTCTATTCATATTGTACTGTGGAATTAACTTTTTTTACGGGTCTTATAGAGGTCATTATTCAAAAAAGTTGATGGTAAAGTTTGTGAACTAAAGCCTAGTTCGTCATCAAGACTATGTCACTGTGGAGTAGTTGCTGCCACTCAGTTGGAAGAGTCCAACCGCAAATATCGTTAATTGTGGTACTTCTTCTTGCTATTTCAATCCCATCTTCTAGTTTCCTCTTTACTAAGTTTGACTGGTGGGCGATTATTCTTTCTGAGTCCCAATTTATGGAGTGTCCACTTGCTTGTATATGTCTGTCTAGCCCTGTGTTGTTCCTAATGTTCCTAATAGCTGCTTGGTGTTCTTTCATTCGGACTTTAATAACTAAACTAAAGAAGATGTGACTTCCGAAGTGGAATATATAGAGCTATGCAAGACAGTACAAAAAAGTATCACTGAAGACGAAAGAAAATTCAACTGTGAACTAGTGAGGAAAGCAATTGAAAACAACCAAAGCCTAAAGATAGCAAAGGGACATCTCAGTAAGGGAAGAAAACAGATTATGGCACTGAGAAAAGAAGATGGTTCTGTAACAAGAAATAGAGGCAAAATTTTGACATGAGAATGAAAGATTTCTACTCCAAATTATATGAAAGGGATGATACATGTACTCCAGACATCATGAAAGGTACCAGTACCAGAGTTCTTCCAGTCCTCTCGGCAGAAGTTGCACATGCAATCAAGAACATGAAGCGGGGAAAAGCTCCAGGAGAAGATGGAATTACTGTAGACATCATACAAGGAGCAAGTGGAGAAATTGAAACAGTACTCGCCCAAGTTTTCACTTGATGCCTTAATGAAGGGAAGATTCCTGAGGATTGAAACAATGCTACAATGATCCTGCTACATAAAAAAGGTGACATTGAGGATCTCGGGGAACTACAGATCTATCAGACTCCTATCAGTGTTTTATAAAATCTTCACTAAAGTTATTTCGCACCGCTTGAAGGTAACACTGGACATGGCTCAACTGAGAGAACATGCTGGATTCAGGAGTGGCTACAGCACTATAAATCGTATCCACGTACTGAGAGAACTAATTGAAAGAGTGAGGGAATATGAGCTTTCATTGTGCATGGATTTTATCGATTATGAAAAGGCCTTTGATTCTGTAAAACCATCAGCAGTTACAATGGCTTTGAAATCCTGTGGTATTGAAGATTAGATGCATACATTAATATTATTAATAACATCTATGAAAATGCAAGTGCAAAGATTCGACTGTTTCAGAGTACAGCACACATAAAAATTGGAAAGGGAGTGAGACAAGGTGACACCATATCTCTCAAGCTCTTTAATGCCATACAGGTAAATGTCTTTCAATCACTGAACTGGGGAAACAAAGGGATGAAGATTAATTGAGATTATCTAACTCACCTTTGTTTCGCTGATGACATAGTCATTTTCACAACTATCCCATCAGAGCTGCAGAGTATGATCCAGGAACTTGCTAACAACAGTAAATAAGTGGGATTAAAAATGAATTTTCAGAAGACAAAAGTGATGTACAATGCTTTTACAAGAAATGAAGATTTATCGATGGATGGAGATAAAATGAAAATAACAAATGCGTACGTTTATCTTGGACAGCAGATATCAAGTGAAGGTCACATTGATGAAGAAATTAATCGGCGTATAAAACTTGCCTGGAGTGCTTTTGGAAGAAACAGAATAATTTTTAAGAGCAATATGCCATTATGTCTTAAAAGAAAAGTGTTTGATCAATGCATCCTGCCAGTGCTTATGTATGGTGCAGAGACATGGACCTTAACTAAAAGAGACATACAAAGGCTGCAGACAACTCAGAGAAGCATGGTGAGGTGCATGCTTGGTGTAACCAGGAGAGATAAGAAGAGGAACTCGTGGATCAGAAAAATGATAAGAGTGGAAGACATCATGATCAGAGTAAAATCTCTGAAATGGCAATGGGCTGGACATACTGCCAGAAAAATAGACCATCGATGGATAATCGAAATTTTATATTGGATTCCAAGGGAGAGGAAAAGACCCAGAAGAAGACCACATGGGAGATGGGTGGATGAAATTCGAAAGTATGTGAGAGTAACATGAAGGAGACTGGCACAAGACAGACCATTGCGGAAGAGGCTTGGAGAGACCTTCGTCCAGCAGTGGATTGATAATGGTTGACAACGATGATGATATAATATCAATCCACTGCTTAAAGAAGGTCTCTCCAAATCTCTTTTAGAACTTCTATTTTGAGCCACCCTCTTCCAAGCCATTCCAACATATTTAATTTTCTCCCTCTGCCAAAAATGAATTCACAAATCTATATGTAAAAACTAATCACCGTTAGAAAACTTAAATACTGGACTGGATTCCAAGAGACAGAGAAAACATCCAGAAGAAGACACATGGGAGACGAGTCGATGAAATTCAATTGCCCGCTGGAGTGACATGGAAGAGCTCCAGGGAGAAAGTTGAGAAACAGACTTTACTTTTGAAAATGTTAAGTTATTGTGTCCTTCTACTTCACGCTTAGTACATTTGTACAGATTTTCAGGGTAAATTGCCATCAGAACGTACTCAAGTGTGAAGTTAGCCATATTTTGGGACATAATCTAGGCCCGAGTTATATGTTTTGGGGAATTTAATACTTTTGTCACTGTCTACTTAACGTGTACCTATTTTCATGCCAGAATTCGGGAAGTGCGGAAACTGACAGCAGGTTGCAAGAGCCATTCAAGGTCTTTTTTTTTTTTTTTGTAAATCCATTGTTTCTCCAGGTCTGTACTCAACAGTGCTACGTGTGTACCAATTTTTATGCCTAGATTCCATTGGTAATTCTTCAAGAGGGTGGAAGTGCACTGACTGACATTCAAAAAATTATACATAGATATCATTTTAAATTTATGTGGTGGTTTATATTTCTTTGTGGAGCTAACCTCTGAATCTCAGAGAACAACTTTGTGATATGTATGCATGGATGCATAATTTTAAACACCCATACACAGAGATCGTGTTAACGCCTGGACAGACATATTTCAAGCAACAAAACGAAAATTAGTTCCTAAAATAAATCGGGATATATTTTTACTGTTTCAGAAAGTATCCATCCTGATTTTAAACTGACCTCTAGGCTTCTTTTTCCCCCCATTATTATCATTACTATTATTTTTTGCCTCTGCTGTGTTGCCATTGAAAATGTAATTCCTCCCTCGTTTCTTACCCCACCTCTGCGTCTCTTCTTGACATTAGCATATTCCGGGCCGCAGGAAAACACGACCCCAAATTCCCAAGGCATGTGTGGAAAAAACATGTTGTCTATGTCACAACTTGGGAGGAGAAGTACCAGTGATCTTGAGCTCTGTCATGCCATGCCATATGTTGCCTTCCCCTCCATTTCGTGTGTGTAAGTCCAAATGAAATAGATAAGAAGGCAACAATTTTTTTTTTTAGAGTTCCGAAGGTTTGTGGACAGTGTTGTCAAAAAAGAAATAAACATTCTGCATCTAACAAAAGCTGGCTGGGGGGGGAGGGGGATTCCCATTAATTACAATTTCATACTTTGATGTTTTGGGGAAACCTCAAAATACGAGTAAGTGTTGTATTGTGAATGCAAACAAAAATTTCAGACAGTAAAAAAATATATATGTATTTTTTCCTCTCCCACTAAAACATCTGGAAATATCTCAAATGGACCATCGATTTGCTTTGATCTTTTTCTGTTTTACTGTTAAATGAATTCCAACCTTTTCTCCATTATGATTAAACAAAGATTGCTTGACATTATGGTATCTGTACAATTGACACCGCGTTTTCTTGGTGTCTTTAATCTCCCTGCCCCCTTCCATCTTTTTTCACCACTTTCGTTCGTGGGAACTGAAGACACCTTTCTTTCCCCTGTTTTGTTTACAAGTCCATGTGGTGCATCCTGACAATCATAAATTATCATAATCATAAATTAACTGAAGACACCTTTTTTCCCCCTGTTTTGTTTACAAGTCCATGTGGTACATCCTGACAATCATAAATTAATTAACCAGGTCCTATTTAAGGTAAAACACATGGGATGGGAGGGTAGCAAAAGGGAGACAGGAAGTATTCTAATCTTTATTGTTTAGATGTGGCCTTTAAGAAAGAACATTACCTAGAGGAAATTGAAAAAAATCTTTGCCGCAGAGGTAAGGATGCATGTTTGCATTTTTAATGTTAGGAATTATTACTCTATTTTAAAATTTTGCCATACATATTAAAATAAATTAAAGTAACTGCATGTCCGAAGAACAGTGGTAGAAAGGCCATTTCACGTAATGTGAAGAAACCAGTAATGAAGCAAAAAAATTCATGCATAATTTATTACGTACTAAACTTTAGGAGTAGTAAGATTTTTCAGCTGAACCATTAGCCTTCACACTAGAAGCAAGCGCTTCTAGTGTGAACAAGGCTGATGCTTCAGCCAAAAGATCTTACTATTCCTAAAGTTTAGTATGTAATAAATCATGTGAGATTTTTTGCTACATTATTGGTTCCAAAGAACATACTTTTTTATTGAAATGAATGTATATTTTTAATAGAATTTAAAAAAAATATTTAGAAGTGAAAATTTTTATGGCAGTCATTTGAAAACTGGGGAAGGGGGAGGGGGTACTTCTAGAAATCACAAAATACTTCTTGAAAATCACATGAGAAATATTTTTACTCCCAGTCCAGAAACTTGCGATGACAACTGCTCGTACATCTCTTTATACTATTTTGCAAAAAAACCCCCAAAAAAACCACCAACTATTTCCTAAGCTGTGGTAGATTCCTGTTATCCCAGAGATTGCAGTCACGATGTAAAAACATGCAGTCTTTGCCATGACTCGTGAACAATTTGCGGTTTTGGAATTGAGCTAATCAAAGCCAGTTTGAACATAGTTTTTGCTGCCCGATGGTAATAGAGGTGAATTTCAGGATTTGTAACATCGTCGATGCACGGTGGCTCGATGAGAACCAGTTTGAACATTGTGTTTGCTTCACGATGGATTCCCACCCCACATGACGCTTCGATGTTCAGGGTGACATCGTACTTCATAATGCATTGCAAAAGACAATGCATCGTAGTATTGTCAGTTAAAAAATTGAAACATTGATGTAAAATTTAAACCAGTTTTTCACAGTATACTGATACATTGCCCAGCCTTACTCACTATGTTTTGAGTCACCCACTTATCCATCTCTCTCTCTCTCCTCATAACAAAATGAATTGGGACTTATTTAAAATTGTATATCCTCAGTAGAATATTATGAAAAGAAAATTATAAGAGTATGAAATTGAGGAGCAAAACTCATTGATCAGTGGTCACATGTACTGCTTGCTACCAAATGAGTATCACCATGTTTAGAGACAGTGTGGTGTGGTGATGAGAATCTAAAAATGATGGGTTGACTTTAAAAATTTGTCCATAAACAGTAATGCAATTGGTATACACTGAGTTTACTTTGTTCACACCTACCTAATAATGCATTGGTCGACCTTTCTGTGCAATCATAGCTTACAGGAACCTAGGAACAGATTCTACAAGGTGTCAAACATCATCCGTGTGTAACTTGACCCATGCCCACTGCAGCAGCTTTGTCAGTTCATGCTCATTGCATGGTAGAGGATCAGCAGTTCTCACACCCCGTTCTAACATATCCCATAAATTTTCAATTTGGTTACAGTCAGGGGAGTTTGGGGGCCAAACTCCATTTGGAGTTGGCCATAGCAATGTGGTGAATTTGTTTTTTTTGTTTTGTTCCTCCAACCATTCCCCGCACGGGGATAACTGGTTTTCCAGTTATTTGGGGAGCGGCGCCCCCACGGCCCGAGCTCACCTTGTGACGGAGTACCTTTCGTTTACTCTTGAACGATACCATGACCGAAGGGACAGCTGTTCATCCAGCTGATGGGGGATGGCGTCCCCACGGCCCGAGCCGATTTTCTCTTATAATTTTGCTTTTTCGTCTTTAGTTCATATCTTGACATGTGCCCACCTCAGTTGTAGGCTGCTGAGGTTGTGATGAGGCGCCAGCTCCGGTTTTTGTTCCTCGTTCCCTTCCCAGTCTTTTCTCTTTTATGTTACATTTTCTGTTTTTCTGGAGCTGGTTAGCTTAGACCTACCTGCACGTTTTCCGTGTGCAGTGACCCGTACAGGTGGAAAAGAAGATGCTGGAGGCTGAGGTATCTGGGGGCCGGGTTGTAGTTGTCTCCAGATGCCAACACTCCTCTTTGCCTTCTGCTTCACCCTAAACTGGAGGCTGGGAGCTAACCCACTCCTAGTCAGGAAGTCTGTGGCTGAGTGGCGTCCAGACTTCTAGCGGCTTGTCGTTCTGTTCGGCAGGGTGAGTTTGGGGGTAGGGTGGGCATGCCAAAGGGGTGTTTCCCAGGCATGGGAAAGTCTGGGTGCACGCCGAGCGCATGTCTGCCCTATCAACTTGCTATATCTGCTGGCTATCCCTAGAGCCGTGTCCTGCGTTCGCTTGGGCTTGCGGACCTCCGGCTCTCCCTTGTTGGGCTCGGTAGTGGGTGGGGAGTTTGGCAGACGAATCTTTTTTTCTCCCTTATGGCAAACCAATGTGTTTCCCAAGCTGTATCTTTGAAGCGCCGTGTGGAGGATGGGACACCCTCCTCCACTAAGAAACTACTCAGTTCCGACTGCAATGCTCTGTTTCTTCTAATTCATTCTGTTGATCCTGCACAATCCCTCAGTTCGAAGAGTCCTTTCTGGATTAATAAGGCTCTTCAGGCCGTTGCGGGCTCACCAAAGAGTGTTAAGGAGCACCCGTCAGGGGATCTTCTTGTGGAGACATCAAATCCACGCCACAGTGCCACCTTGCTGGAGACGACCGTTCTGCTGGACGTTCCAGTCCAAATATCTCCCCATGGTTTCCTCAATTCCTCTCGCGGTGTTATCAACTCCCGCGACCTGCTGGAGTGCAGCGATGAGGAATTGCTGGAAGAACTTGGGGAACAACATGTCACTGGGGTTCGGCGTATTCTTTTCCGGTGGGATGGGAAGTCTATTCCCTCCCGGAACATCATGCTTACATTTGACTCCCCTACCCTGCCACCTTCCATCAAGGTGGGGGGTACTTGCGTCTCGATGTTCGACCATACATCCCGAACCCCTTGAGATGTTTCAAGTGCCAGCATTACGGTCACTCCTAGCAGTCTTGCCGTAATGTAGCAAAGTGTGGGCGCTGTGGGTCGCCTGAACACTCTTTGGCGGACTGCTCCACTGACTCGGATCACTGTGTCAGTTGCGAGGGATCTCACCCGGCTTCTTCTAAGCAGTGCCCAAAGTGGATTGAGGAGCAGGCTATCCAACGCCTGAAGACGACTGAACATCTGTGTTATCCTGAAGCCAGACGGCGGATAGCTTCTCTACCACCAGGCCGGCGCTCCTATGCATCGGTTGTGGTCCAGAAGGCTACTGTTGCGGTGCAGACTGAGGTGACCATCCCACCGCATTGTCCTTATGATTTTGAGGACATCGTTGCTGCCGGATTGGTGGCACTGAAGTCTCGCCGCATTGAATCCAAGGCGCCTTCAACATCGACGCCTAAAACATCCTCTGTGCAGAAAATATCCTCTGCCAGCACTGGGACCCAGGTCCCGGGCGCAACTCGGAAGAAGCCGGAAAAAGGGAAACCAGAAACAGAGCAGGGCAAAACCACCCAAACCCCCGGTAGCACACCCCTGTGTGAGTAAGCACAGCCCTGTGTTGCCTCCGGACATTGCAGATGGTCAGGAGCTGATGGACGACTCGGAGACCTTCTAGTCGTCTGTCTTTTTCATTTTTCATCCTTTTTATTTTTCTTTATGGCTATGCTCCTTCAGTGGAGTTGCCGAGGTCTGCGACCAAGAATTGATGATCTGAAGGGCTTATTGTCTTCGCACACACCTGTGTGCGTTTGCCTCCAGGAGACAAAGCTTCGAACAACGGACGCTCTTCCGCTGCGGCGATTTTCTGTTTTCCGCAAGGATCATGAGGATGGTGTTATCGCCTGCGGAGGAGTGGCTGTTGTTGTTCCTCATGGTGTTCCTGTCACTGCGGTTGCCCTTCGGACGACTTTGCAGGCAGTGGCAGTGAGACTTTGTGTGAACACCCTGTTCACGGTCTGTTCCATCTACCTGCCTCCAGCTGAAGCCGTGAGCCTTTCAGATCTGCAAGATTTAGTCGCCCAGTTGCCGCCTCTTTTCTTCATCCTCGGAGATTTTAATGCACACCATCCGTTGTGGGGTTCTAGCTCTCGTGACTCCAGGGACCGTGTTGTTGAGTCCCTTCTCTCCAACACGTCCCTCTGTCTCCACAACACCGAGGCAGTCACTTATTTTCATGAACCCACTCGCTCGTACTCAGCCATTTATCTGTCCTTGAGTTCGCCATCGTTATATCCTGACTGGTCCTGGAGCGTGTCTGATGATCCCCTTGGCAGTGATCACTTTCCCATCTTTCTCCGTCTAGCAGGTGACGGGTACTGTCATCCTACTCGCCCTGCTAGATGGGCTATCGATCGAGCCAAGTGGGACTCCTTCACGGCTTCAGCGACCATTACTCCAGACATGGTGACCTCGGGTACGATCGATGAAGCTGTTGCGGTGGTAACGGATTGTATTGTGCAAGCGTCAGACTTTACCATCCCTAAGACTTCGACTAAACTTCCACGTTACCCGCGACCTTGGTGGAATTCCGCTTGCAAGGCAGCTCGTCAGCCCCAACATCGGGCTTGGGGTAGGTTTCGTCGGTACCCCACTGACGCGAACCTACTTGCTTTCAAGAATGCCGAATCTTACGTGCGATTGGTACGTCGTCGTAGTCAACGGGAATCTTGGATATGCTACGTATCCGGGATTAACACCACTACCAGCTCTAAGATTGTTTGGGACAGGATCCGCAAGATTCGGGGTAAGTACCCTTCTGGGGAAATCTCTATTCTCGAGAGTGATGGGGGAACGGTTGCTGACGCTCAGGGTGTTGCTGGCTGTCTGGGCGCCGCATTTTCTTCGGTGTCCAGCAGCAGCAATTACCCTGCTTCGTTCCGGCAGTTACAGCCACGGCTTGAACGGTCCAAGGTTTCCTTTTGACCGTTTTCCACTGATGATTATAACAGCCCGCTGACTGCCGTCGAACTGAAGATTGCCCTGAATCGGTCTGGCTGAACATCTGTCGGACCGGATAACATCCATTATGAAATGCTGAAGCACCTTTCTCCGTTCTCACTTGAATGTCTGCTAGTCTGTTTAACAGGATCTGGCACGAGCATGACTTTCCCGAATCTTGGCGCACTGCCATTGTCGTTCCTGTTCTCAAACCTGGTAAAGATCCCGCTAACCCGTTGAACTACCGACCAATTGCTATGACGAGCTGCCTCTGCAAAGTCCTAAAGTGCATCATCAATTTTCGTTTGGTTTTTTATTTGGAATCACACCACCTTCTTTCACCTCATCAGAGTGGATTTCGGAAATTCCGATCCACCTCAGGTCATCATCTTCGCCTTGAGACATCTGTCAGGGAGACGTTTGTCCTGCGTCAGCACATGGTCTCCGTGTTCTTCGACATGGAAAAGGCCTACGATCGAACCTGGAGATACGGCATTCTCCGTGATCTGCGTGACTGCGGATTGCGGAGAAATTTGCCTACCTTTATTGCCGGATTTCTCCAGAACCGGATGTTCCACGTGCGCGTCGGATCGACCCACTCTGCGTTATACCCACAAGAGCAGGGTGTCCCTCAAGGCTCCATTCTTTCTGTGACGTTGTTCATCCTTCGTGTCAATCATATTTTCACTCTACTTCCTCCGACGGTTCGTGGCTCCATGTACGTGGATGATCTGCAGATCTCTTGCACGTCTGTCAACATGCGCACCATTGAGAGGCAGCTGCAATCGGCCATTACTAAGATATCTATCTGGGCTTCCCATAAAGGATTTGGCTTCTCGACGCAGAAGACCGTTTGCGTGCATTTTTGCCGCAAACGGGGTCATCACCCAGACACCAGCCTCCGTCTGGGGTGTTCTGCCATCCCTGTGATGTCAGAAGTCAAGTTCCTTGGGCTAACTTTTGACCGAGCACTCACCTTCCGGCCTCACATCCAGTCTTTGAAGGTGAAGTGCACGAAGTCATTGAGTATCCTGAAGGTCCTCTCTCGAACATCTTGGGGGCTGACAGGTGCTCAATGCTTCGCATTTACCATTCTCTGATTCGGTCAAAGTTAGACTTCAGATGCATAACGTACGGTTCGGCACGTCTTTCCGTGTTACGGCCTCTGGATCCTGTCCATCACCAGGCTCTGCGGCTATGCACTGGTGCTTTCTGTACCTCTCCCGTGCATAGCCTGTATGTCGAGGCCCACAAACCGCTGTTGTGCATCCGACGTAAGCAGCTGTCTCTTCAATTCTTCACCAAGTTGAAGTCTCTTCCTGATCATCCACTGCATGGTTCCATTTTCCAACCGCAATGTGTCCGCCTATTCTCACACCGGCCTTCCTGTGTAATGACGTTTGGGATTCGGTTGTTGAACTTAGTGCGCGATGCTGGTCTAGACTTGTCAAGAATTGGTTTGACCCGGTTCTACAATGAACTGCCTTGGCAGCCGGTTCAAGCGACGGCTGACCTTTCCCTTTGTGTGTGGCCAAAGTCTTCCACTCCTGCTCTGGTGTACCAGCAGCTCTTTGCCGAGAAACAGTCTCTCTTCCCGGATTTCGTGCCTGTATTTACTGACGGGTCGAAATCCGGTGAGGTTGTTGGATCCCCTTTCATGTGTGGCAATGCCTCCCATGCTGAGAGGCTTCCGCCTGAATCCACTGTCTTTTCGGCAGAGATGCGTGCGGTCCACCACGCTTTGTGTCACATACAGTCTAGATCTCATCGTCGCGCTATGATTTGCTCCGATTCCCAGTCCATCATCCAAGCGTTTTCTTCTCCAGAGGACACGGACTCACCGGTCATCCGTGATGTCCGTCGTCTTCTTAGAACTTTGGAAGGTGCTGGATTCCTGGTCCGATTCTGTTGGGTTCCTGGCCATGTTGGGGTCCGGGGTAACGAGCTGGCAGATCTATCTGCCAGGTCTGTTTCCTCCATGTCGCCAGCTCGGCTGCCACTGTCTTTCCGTGATTTTTGCCCTTTGATCCGGAACATTGTTTTGGATGAGTGGCAGTCCCTATGGTCTCAGCCGGGCAGCAGTAAACTCTATGCCATTAAACCACAGATCGGACTATGGAAGTCTAGTTTGCGGAAGAACCGTCGCGAGGAAGTTGTTCTTGCGCGACTGCGCATTGGCCACTGTCGTTTTACTCACCGCTTTTTGCTGTGTGGCGACAGTGCCCCGACGTGTGAGGCGTGCCACTGTCGTCTCACCGTCAGTCATGTTTTGTGTACTTGTGTTTGTTTTTGTGATCATCATTTTCGTTATATTCATTCTCATTTGTTGGACGACGGAGCAGCTACGCTGCAGACACTCATTGGTGAGGACTGCAACCTGACCGAGGTGTTCTCCTTTTTTAAGGAAATTGACTTTTTTAACCTCATCTAGTTTTACCGTATTCATTTCCATCTTCCACTTTTACCGCTTCATCCTGTTTTTAACCTTGTGTACGTGTTTTATTGATTTTGTTCTCTTTTGATGTCTTTTGTTTGGCGCTCTTTGGCCAACCATGGCCCTTGCGCCATTAAAATCTACTAACCAACCAACCAACCTGCAACCATTCAGTAGTTATGCAAGCCCAACAACATGGTATTTTGTCCTGGTGAAATATGTTACTGTGGTCCAGGTAAACCTCCTGTAGATGGATGGATGGATGGATGGATGGATGGAGATGGTTGGCTAACAGATCCCTGTATCGCCCACCATTCAGTATTTGTGGGATGATAACCAACAGACGGCTTGCCAGAAAAAGCTCCCCACACGAACACTACCTCCACCAGCCTGTTGAACTCCAAATGTGCAGCCAGGAAATAAGGGAGGGCTTCATGTTTTTTACACCATATGCGAACCTGACCATTAGCATGGTGCAGTAGGAAATGAAGCTTGTCACTCGGGATGTCGTACTTCCATCTGTTGAAGGTTCGTTAACCGACATTTCTTGGCCCATGTAATCACAAGGTTAGTGGACTCCAAGGCTATGCTTATCCAACACTTCTGCTGGTCACTGTCTCAAGGGTCACCTTTGTAACATCACAGTCCAGGACCGCTCCACATCCTGCCGCCTAAGGCTGCTTGCTCCCGTTCTTAGGATCTGAAAGCTGTTAAACATTGTCTCATTTCCGAAAATTTGAAGCTCTGTATTTGTAGCAAAATTTTTTTCTTTTTCTTGATTATATGTTAAACACTGAAAATGCCTGGTGCGTGCGCGATAGTAACATGTCCAAATTATTATTCGAAAGCCGGAAGGAATGGCATTCATTACCATAGGTTTCCGAAAAATGAAGTTTTGCATAAAACGTGGAAATTGAGATGCAAACAAGCTGACAGTTTCAGCAAAATGAATTCTGCTATTTGTTCGGAACATTTTGAGGAGGACTACGAATGTGATTTAAGGAATGAACTTCTAGTTTTGCCTATCCGCAAAATGCTAAAGGACACTGCTGTGCCACACCTCCCAGAAAACTTTAATGTAAATTTTAATTCAGAGAGGAAGAACAGACAGGAGAAAAGGAAAAGAACTGATCTTGTTCGCGATTTGATAAACTCCGATAATAAAGTAGAAATTTTGGAATACACGTGCCGATAGTGAAAATACTGAAATTGAATGTATGAAAGACCTGAAAACAAAAAATGAAATTCTATTGAGGGAAAATGAGATTTTGATGAAGGAAAATGAAAAGCTGAAGAAACAAATATTATCTTTGAGCTCTTCAAACCATAGTCTAACTTTGCATGTGAAAGTCCTCAAAAGAAAACAATCAAATGCAGAAAGAATTATTAGAGTTGCAAATGTTACAGAAAGATAAGAAAAAGACAGAGAAATGTGCATAACAAATTTGCTTTCTGCAGTGTTTACTCCAGGACAGATAAGGGGTTTGTTAGGCCAAAAAAGGATTGTTTGGAATTCTACTGATATTGCAGCTGCCATAGCATTAAGAACTGTTTCCAGGATAGCATATCACTACTTGAGAAATAAAGTTAATATTCCACATCCTGCTCTGTCAACGTTGCGCCAATGGGTAGCTACAATTAAATGTTCACCTGGAATTCAAGCCACAACTTTAAAACTGATGCAGAGCCAAGGAATGCAAATGCCTGAAGCTGAAAGAGCATGTGTATTTTCTATAGATGAAATGAAAGTTTCCAGCAAAATGTGGTATAATATTGAAACATGAAGTTATGGGACTGTGTAGGTACGTACTGGTATGCATGGCAAGAGGACTTGTTAATCCCTGGAAACAACCAGTATTTTACGATTTTGACATTAGTAGTTCCAGTCTCAGAGAAATATTAATGAAAGTAATTTGTGCCATAGAAAATATCATGTTTCCTGTACTTGCTCTTACTTCAGATGAGAGCTTTAAACCGGAAATTATGGAAAGAATTTGGGTATACGATGAACATACTTTTTACGTGGCTTCGATAGTGTAATGTCAATCAAATTACACTATCGTAGCCACGTAAAAAGTATGTTCATCGCAAATTGGCGAAAATTGAACAACGATATATTTGCTATAGCGCCTGAGAGTCCATGCTTTGAAAATCCTTTCAATAAAAATAGATATGTAAATGTATTTGCTGACATTCTGCATATGGTAAAGCTATTGTGACACCATATTTTGGACAGTGGCATAAAAATAAGAAATACAGTGATAAATCGCTCCCTGTTCAAAAAGCTGTTAGAGAAGGACAGCAAATAATTAAAACTAGCGTATAATATGAGCGAAACACATATACGTTAGGGTGGACCGAAAAAACCAACTTTCAATTTTTAATAAGCCTCTGTGCAAAAAGTGGTCTACTAAGTATTAAAAAGGAACTGTAAAATTACAAAGAAATCAGACTACGTTTTCCAGTGTAGTAACACGAGTGAAGTTTGTAACATTGTCGCAAAAGTGTATGCCGCATAGAGCATCTTAGTCACCCAGCCACCCAGGCGCGATGACTTCTCCGTCTGGTGTCTGGCTTTTCCAATTTTTGACCATGAAGATTTACACCTACACTGTCATTTGGGCACTTGCTCTTGTCTGGAAAAGTCCAAAGTAAAGCGAGGATCACGTAAGTTCTATTTTTTGTCATATACTGATTACCGAGATTGCTCTTTTTCGATATGCCTAAAATAGAAAAAAATCCGACTGCCCTTTATTTGGAGCACCTTCACAATTTCATGCTAATGTGTTACCTACATAGGCTATTATGATTCAGAACTATTTATATATCAGAGAAAATTTGTTGAATGCTTCGGAAAAGAATGCAAGCCAACGCTCCGACAAATTTCTGAAATTTTGATCACAGATCTTAAACTGATATGGAACAAAGCCTCTCTTCCAACTGTATCTGACACTCAAATGAGACATTTGATTAAAGAATATAAAAAATATTTGAAATGTAAAAAAAATCAGCAAAAAGGTTTACTGCAACTTTTAGTAGAAAAATGAATGAGTTCAAGGAATCAGCAGAAAATAAATTATTCAATGTATCTGTGTGCAAGTGCAACGATTATGCGACTTGCAAATGTAAGAAGAAAATTCCAATAACTGAAAGAGATTTTCTACAGGACCAATGTCGTGACAGACAAATGTTCATGGGTGGTGTTGATGTGAAAACTACAAAAAAATTCATGCGTTCATCTTGTAGAAAGAAGGTGGAGATAAAATCTTTGATTGAACCTTCGACTTTTAAATTAAAAGAACAAATTCATCAATTGAGTTGTACAAGCACGAGCAGTGAAACATCAGGACCAGATGATGAAGATTCCAATTATAGCGATGTTTGCAATATAATGACTAAATCTGCAGTGAAGTAAGGGAATACGAAGCAAATGCGCCTGACATTGTCAAGTTTGTCACAAGCATGCGATCGCACAGGTGTTTCCGATAGATCAGCTGCTGTAATAGCTAATGCCATACTAAAAAATGTAGGCTGAATAATGGAAGGTAATAGTAATCTCATTATCAACCGGAAAAAAAACGTCAAGAAATAATGGATAACACCGTAGATGATAGTGAAGTAGTTCATGCTATTTATTTTGATAGTCGAGACTCTTGTGCAGAAGAATAAAGGTGCTAAATCACAGAATGACAGTCACTGAAGAACATATTGCACTGTTATCCAAACCTGGCTCCAAATATCTTGGTCACGTAAGTGGGTCTTCTGGAACAGCCAAAGGAATTGCGAAAGCTATGATACTTTTTCTTCAAAAGAACATAAACTTTTGTGATTTGCTTGCCATAGGGTGTGATGGTATTGCTGTGAACACTGGAATTCACAATGAAGTAATTTGTTGCATTGAAGCTTGCATCGAACATCCATTGCAATGGTTCGTATGCCTTTTGCATCTAAATGAGCTGCCATTTGCGGTATTTGATTCAGCAGTTGGATTGACAAACTACAGGACCTTCCAAATTTTCTAGTGAAATCAGAGAAATGATAAAATTTTGCAAACAGTTACCTGTTGTTGCATTTCAAAAAATATCTGCAAATTTACCAGAAATAGACACAAAAGATCTAAGCACATATCAAAAGTATTTGTATGATATAGTTCATTGCATGGGAAAGGGAACTGTCACAGAAAGTTTAGTCACCAGGCAACCCAGTAACATAGCACATGCTAGATGGTTAACAACTGCAAATAGAGTATTGCGACTGTACGTAGGAACCATGAATCCATCGGAAAATTTAAAAACTTTGGTGCAATTTATCATGAATGTTTATGCTTTGATGTGGTTCGATATTAAAATCAATAATAAGTGTAAAGATGGGTCTGTTCATTTGTACAGTATGCTAAAAAGATCTCAATACTTTGCACCTGATTTAAAAAATGTGGTTGATAAAGTTATTCAAACTAACAGATACTTTGCGCATCCAGAAAACATTTTGATTGCTATGCTCTGCGACAAACGACGGCACATAAGAGAACTTGGTGTAAGACGAATTCAGAAAGCCCGATCTTCAAAGTCATCAACTTTAAAAACTCTTAGAAAATTCAAAGTGCCTCTGATTGATTTTGATGCCGAAGATTATGTCAATATGATACAATGGAAAGTAGAAAATGTTACAGAACCACCTTTAACAAAATCTCTCACCGAGGGCGAGCTGAAAGAAATGATAGAAAATTCACCTGAGAGAAACCAAATTTTCAGATTCCTTTGTCATTCTCAAGCGGTTAAAAGGTGTGTTAAACTTGTGGCAAAAACTTCTGCAAGTGTTTGTGGCCCAGGCGCAAGAGATGGACTTATCAGATCCCGGATTTCTTCCCTTCAAAACTTGCCCAAATTTGAAAAAAAGGAGACTTTTTAAATAACTTGCAAATAATTTTTATATTCCTCTTAATATATGTTATTGTCAAGGTTTTTTCGTTCATTTTCTTACGTATACTAATGTAATTTTATTTCGTGTTGATAAATATTATCTCTAAATATTAAAATTTAAAAAAAATTGTATTTTTAGAAGATTTTTGCAATATTCAAAGCTGTTGCGGCACTGGAAAATATTGTGCTATCAAATTTTAAATTTTCAGGGTGAATAAACACTAACATAGACCACTTTTCTGCATACAGGCTCCTTGAGTTGAAATTTTTTTAAGCCCCTGTTTCGGTTCACCCTAAGTCAAAGGAGCAAATAGGCAGATTGTACGTTATGCTGTACAGTTGCTTTCAGAGCGTGTTGGAAATGCCATCAAATATTTATTTCCCAAGGATGATGAAGCAGCAAATTTCATTCTTGTTGTTGACAGAATTTTTTGATACGATGAATTTGAGGCAACCGTTCTCAGACAAACCATTCCGATGTGCTATAGGTAACAATCAACAGCAATTTCAACTTCTGAATGAGGCTTACATCACTTTTTTGCAAATGCGTGTTGTCAGAAGAAAAACACCCTGCCATTTTAGCAAGGTCTTCTGGTCAGTATTAGATCTGTAATTGCTGTCCACAAGATTCTAAATGAGAAATATGAACTAAAATATTTTTTAGCTCAGAGCTAATCAAGATGTCCTAGAAATGTTTTTCTCGCAAATGCATGCAGCAGGGAATACCTATGAACACCCTTCACCACTAAAATTTAAAAATCATCTCAGACTGCTGGTACTTGGGAAAGTAGTTTGGAACTGTGAAAAATCGAACATTTTGCCTGAGTCAGGACAATATTATTTAACTGTCTCCATGCTCTCGTCTTCCTGTGTCTTACATAATAATAAATCCTGCAATGATGAGACAACCCACACAAGTGAAGATGAAATTACGGCTGCATTTCATGAAGAACCCACAGCTGCAATTACGTCTTCTAGTGACAGCATATCGTACCTAGAATATAATGCCTTATGATGCCTTGCTGGATATGTTGCTTTAAAATGCCAAACAATGTGTCCTGGACTGGGGGATAAAAATACACCTCTGGACCTAGTGCAAGAAAAAGGAACTCTTTACAACTGGATTAGCTTCATAAGCAGAGGCTGCTTGCAACATCGAACAAATGAGTGGACGAGCATGGTAATTCAATTAGAAGAATTTTTTTTTAAATACACGGGGAAAATAATTAAAAAAAAGTTAGGGGAATTGTTTGCACCGCAGTGGAAGAAGCTTCAGCCCATCAGTTCCCTCCAAATGTGCACCCTGGATTCAAACATTCAAACTCTTCAGGAAAACCCGAATTATGATCCGTATGTGCCATATTAACGCTGAGCGAAAAATATCTTGCCAACCCATGAAGAGAAAACTGGTTAAAACAGTTACCTAAGGAACATGACAAAAGTGAGTGAAAAAAGAATTTCTTTGCATTAAATAATGTCTCAATTCTTAAAGTTCTCAAAATCTAGTGATTAAAATGTGATTAAAGAAAAAAAATTGCAAAGATCCATGATTTTAACTTTTCTATTCAGCGATTAATTACAAATAATAACAGAGCATTTAGTGAAATTAATTTCCAACTTTTTAATTAAGCGAATTTGTGGAATGCTACTCAAGTTTTTATTTGTTCCGCGTAAAAGGATTTCTTTATGAGGTTCTAGTAGCATAATCTTGAATTTATTTAAAGACAATATTACAATTGCTTATAAATAAATTAAAAGGTATGATCACTGTCCCTGCACTTTTCCTCAGTGCCATGTCAATGTCCTATTTAGGTTAAACAGATTTAAAAAAAAAATGGAAGAAATGCATAATAAGTTTCTTTAAAATCTCAGTTTACTTTAAATAAAATATTCCCATGTATGTCCGTTTTTCCTACAGATATTACAAATGTGCGTTTGCATCGCATCTTGGTTGCAAGCTTTCAGATGCAAAGCATATTTGAGCAAAAAATTGTTGGCATTTCTCCTGCGAGTGCTTCAATTGTATCAACAGTCTACCTGTCCTGATGGCTGCATCTTACTCTACACTGACGTCACTATGTAAGGGACTGATACTTCCGCTGCGAGGGACGTGGGATGAGCAAACCTTACTGTCTATTAACCTTGATGTGATGACTGGGCATTATCATGGAGATTCTCATTGGTCTCCGGCTGTGGGACCCCAGCCAAAGCAAGGTACGGTGCATGAGGAAGTAGGTTGAACTACACCGCTGTTGTACTGATGAGTGAGCTGGGTGACTGTTGCACAGTGTTGCTGAGATACCAATTGTGCCACCTGATGCTCACCCGCATGATCAACTGGCTGACCAGTGTGAGCCCTTTTGATGGATGTCTGCATGGTTAATTGAGTCCTGGTGAAGCCTTGATAGCAGTAGTATGGGAGTAGCCAACAAGTATGGCTGTTTCTGAAATACTTGCACCTGCTTTCCAGACCCCAACTATCTGGCCATGGTCAAATTGGCTTAAGTTGCCACATTTCCCAATTACTGGCAAACATTTGCTGGTAACGTACAGAGGATAAATGTGCACAATTTATAGTAGCCGCACGTGACATTGATATCATGTGGTACTTCGTTGTTGCTTCAAGTATGTAAAATGGGGGTGTTCCTATTGCAAAGCTAACTCAGTGTATAAGTCCCCACAACTGTTAAAACTCCAAAAATCTGAAACATTCTAAATTATCTTTAGGTATTTTATTTTCATATGATTTTCTCACCCTCCCCTCATCAGTCATTGCTGTTAAACTCTGTTCTCTCTTTTTATTTTTATTTTTTACAGCTCGCTGTGGGGATATATTGCTTTCCAGATGTGTTTTTGCTGTTACAGTCTCCCTTCTTTTCGTTGGATGGGGAATGAAGAGGAAAAGTCTTAATCTAACTGGAGCTTTAGGAGGTAAGAAGACAGATATAAAAATATGCATGTTATACATATCAGTATACCTAGCTGACATTGTAATTATGTGTATGTAAAATGCTGGCAATACAAAAGTATATGAATGGAAGGAATTTTCCCCCAAAATGTTAATAACATGCCTTTCGTTACTGAGTGGACACTTTCCAGTCTTGAATGCAGTAATTGTAATATGTTCTTTCTTTAGAAGTAAAACAATATTTACTTACATCAAAAAGCGTCTTTTTATTTACATCTAAAGGGGAATTTGTACTCGTAGTGGAAGATTCATAATAAACATGGAATTTGAGTGAAAAACACACAGTCATGTATAGTAAGCAAACAAAATTTAGCATTAAAGTCCTTTTGGTTGAAAACTCAGGCTTCACACAACAATATCACAATAAACATAGAAACTGAATGAAAAACATACAGTCACATATAGTAATGAAGTTCATTAAACTGTAACTTTCAGCCGCTCTACAGCCTTGATCACCCGCGATCAACTGACCCCTCACCAAATCCCATTTATTTGGATTTCTTTACTAAATTCTGGCAACAGTTCCTGCACCTCAAATTCACATTCTGGTTCTGGCAACCAGTCCTCGGGTTTAGTTGATCATGGGTGATCAGGACCATAGACCATGTCATCCACTGACTTGCCATTTCATTATGGTAGGGAGTGGAAGCTTGTTTATAAGTGTAGAGAGGCTGCCAAATTATCTGCTCAACAGGTTTGGGATATGATTAAGCTGATCAACTCACATTGCACCGACGTAAGCCCAAGCTAAGGTATCTAGTTCTGTTACAAGAGCTGAACAACACTGGAACCAAACAGCATCACCAACAGACTCTTTGGGGAACCATAACCTGCATTCAGTACTTAGGTGAAACATTTCAAAAATGGCAAGTTCTCTTAAATTAAAAGCTCCACAAAATTCACAGGTGAAGAGATCAGCATCAATTTCAAAATCAGTTTGGAATAAATGGGAAAGATGTTGAATTTGCATAGGAATTAGCAAATTTCAACATCAGATTTCTGTCAATGAGACCAAGATGCAGTTGTCACAGAAATGTGCTCTTGGTAGGAAGTTTAGTTTCGTAGTGGGATGATTCCTAAGTCTGTGCAATTTACTATATATTTGAGAAATTATTATTACCATATAAATAATGAACCTGAACAGCAAAACAGAAATAACTGTTTTCTGCGGTTTGTAGCCATCTGTCAGCAAGTTGGTTGATGTCCTTTGATACCTTGTTTGCTCCACAGAGGCAAAGTTGTGATACCTGATTTTCACTTTTTCAATGTGAAAAACCACCTGCTTCAAAGGAAACGAGCCATGTAGCTAACAAGGTGTGAGTCAGGAAGAGTTAGGTTCAAACTATGTGCTGTATGAAGGATCAGTGTTATGAGGTAGTCTTTGTGGGGTTGGTATGCCATGTGAATTTTTTACACATTTTTATGTCTTTTCACACAAATTCTTATGCTAAAGCAGTTTTTTACATAATTTTGAACAGCTATGTATTCATTGAAACTCATACGCTGAAATGATTGTCACAGTTGTTCTGTCTCACATAATTGATTTGATCATTTGTCAGAAATTAAATCAAAATGAGGTCATACATTTGTAAAATTTTGGAGAAATGATCAAAATTCACAAATGTTATTACATTTGTTAAAAAATACGTATCAAATGAAAGACCCTTCATTCTAGTCCCTATGAAGCACATCGGAGGGTCTGGAATAGAGGTGGGGAACCTTTTCATGTTGGAAGGCCTCATTAAGTTAGCTGTAATCTAACAAGGCCACATTCAGTAAACTTCAATCAGTTATACTTCAAAATGTACATTATTTTGTAAAAATTTTACTATGTACTAACTTCAGAAAAAAAAAAAAAAATTGTTGAGTCTAAAGTTAACTAACCTTTTAATGACTTGGTTGCGACTGCTTTTTGTTGGAAAACATTTGAATATTTGGTTGCAACATGGAGGTTCGCAGTTTCACTGATCCGCTAGATGGGTATCCGTCATTTGTGACCTTAAGGGTATCTTGATTTGGGTAGTTAGGAGAATGTAGATTCAAAGCCATAAATGGTTTAAAAGCAAGGAAACATTTTTCAAGCACGTTGTCGAAGGTGTGGGTTATCTACTGCATTTTTCCATATTTCAATTGGATCTTTCTTAGCAACAAATAAGGAATTTAAAATGTCATGTGAGAGCTCAGTCAATTCTATCTGTAGTTCTTGAGGAGCCATAGAACGAAATCATGAGCATAGCAGGTGTCAAAATAGCCCTTATGACTTGGTATTAATGTTTTAATTGTGGCCGTCAGTCGGGGAGCATTATTTCATTGAATCTTCGATTACTCTTTGGTATTTTAAATACGGTCATTTTAAGATTAAAAAAAAAATAATAAAAGGCGAACAAAAACATTAATAAAAATAAAAGGATTTGTTCTGCAAAATTTGGATTTACTCAAAAGGCCGCAGGTTTCCCACACCTGGTCTAGAATATGCTCCAGCCTGCTGATGACTCGGGCTGTTGCAGCATTATCTCTTACAGCAGGGATCACATGTGACCTCACCTCCCCCCCCCTTTTTTTTTCCATTCTAGTCCCCATGAAGCATATCAGAGGGTCTAGAATATGTTCCAGCCTGCTGATAACTCAAAGGCTATTGCAGCATTATTTCTTACAGCAGGGATTGCAGACCTCATATTTTTTTTTCTTTTATTCTAAATATGTTCTCTTTTTTAGGTGCAGCTTGGGGAAATAATTGAATTTTTTGCGATCTTTATGTGCGCAGTATTTGTGCTTGTGTTTGCATTGCATTTTTAGAATAGAATTCTAAAATAGACAAGTTCATCCCCATTGTCTATTTTAAAATATATAGATACTTGCTGGTGCAATGGTTGATTTTTTGTCTAACAATGACCTGTTTTTTTCTTTCAGACTTTTAGCAGAGTAGATTATTGTTGTCTTCTGAGGTAGTAGTTTTAATACTGCAGGTTGACTTGTTTGCTTTGACTTTAATAATGGGGAAGTGCAAATTTGAGAAGGAATGGCTTCTAAAAACTGATGAGAATGGTATATATTATCTGACATACCATTCATGTCATATTTACACCAATAAACAGGTACACAACTTCAAAATTTTTATGGTATTCTTTATTCCAAATGGGTGAAGAAGTTTAGTGACACTGAAGGATTTTGCATCATTTGTGACACAAAAGTGTTAGTGAGCATAATCAAAGGAGTCCAAGGTTTGTCTCAGCATAGTGCAACTAGTAGGCACATCAAATGCTTGAATTAAACTAGTACCTCGTCAACTTCACCTTACTGCTGTCAGTCCTTCAGAGGAAATCCCAGCTTCTGAGATCACCTCTTTCCTGTGTGGCACCATTTTCATCCTATTCTGTATCTGGTACAACAGCATTCTATAGTGAAAGAGACTGCAACAAGAGCAGAGCATGGGCGGCTTGTCAGATGAGGCTAGTAAGGCGCCACCTCACCAAAAATTTTTCATCCATGAAGAAATTTTTTACATATGTAAAATATAACACACATTTAATTGTACAGGCTAAATAAATAAAACTCTGAAATTCTCATTGTGATTCATAAATTTTGTTAAAAAAAAAAAAGCTTCAACCAGAGATTGAATCCTGAATTCATGAGCATTAAATTTATAAAGTTTAAATGCTGTTTTTGCTAAGAGGTTGAAATGAGCATATTCTGAGCACCTAGACAGGCAATCATCTGAGTCATCTCTGTTACAACCAAGGTTATTATTACACAGACAGGAGTCACACGGAGATGGGGAAAAAACCAGTTTCCCAGATCATGATTTCCTCTACAGATTTTGAGGCAAAACTCGAACACTGCCTAAAATCAACTGGCATCTGTGTTTCTATTGGAGGAAGGCAGGAATTTTGTCCAATGGGAGCGGGCAAACCAGAGCTGATGCTCTTGGTAAAGTAGTTACTGAGCCAGCAATCCATTTTGCCTCAGCTCAATAAGATCATGTCTGTTTCTAGTGTATTATACACACTGCTTTTTCATCAAAGTGTACACTGTATTCTCTATTTGTTTGAGTACTGACTTTTAAATGTGTTTCTTCAGTAATTTCTGGTTAGGCGAGAAATGTTGCTGAGTTTTTCTTTTTAGTATTATTGCTCATAAATTTTGATTTGTTTGTTATAATAAAAATAATAATTTTTAGATTTGAACTCATTCATAAAAAGTAAATTGAATGCATTCTGTTGGGGGGGATTGTACAGGTGATCATCTGTTCTGATTTTTACCATGTTTAAGTTACCTGGCTCGTTTAGACGAGATATGTAGAAATGTGCTTCCAGCTTGATTTCTCCTAGACACTGTTCCCACGGGCCAGTGTTTTAATTTGTGGCCCATGGGCCTTAATTGTGATCTACACACAGGGTGCACTTTTGCAAACAGACATGATGCTTTTATTGTGGATTCAGAAGCATCTTTTGAGAAAAGAAGTTTTCTATTAAAATCATTTTGAATTTCTAGAGGAGTAGACGTTCATTTGGTATTGTGCGTGATGCAACGACCACTCTTAACTATTGCTAGATAAAGAAATTGAGTGCAAAATGTGGTTTGTGCTGAGGAAGGTTGATATAAAGTAAAATGGGTTAACCATTTTCCCTCCATTTATTCTTTTTTCATAAAATATGCATCCCCCCTCCGATACTGTTTCCAATGTTTGAAGTCTACCTCCCTCCCCTCCGCCATGTTTGATGTTTTCCTGTGATTTTGTTGAACTATTGTCGAATAATAGATATAAAATATACATAAGCATATATACACACATCAAATCGCTTCTCTACAAAATTTGGTTTTAATTATCTTTCATAACTTTTACATGTTATGGGCTGGGTCTTCACCTTACCAACATTTTACCCCACGAGCTGCCACTGGAGCAGAAACAATTTGGACTTTGAAGGTTTTAACTTCTGATTTTTTGGCTTCTTCATCTGATGGAACTAGGGATACATTTCAAGCTATGTTTCCTGGAACAGTTGCTGAGAATTTTTCTATGTCTGCTAAGAAAATGAAGTACATACTTTGTAACAGATGGTCTTCGATGATATTTCAAGGAAAAGATTGTTGAAGATGTACTGCAGTTACCTTGCTACATGATCCAGTATGATGAAACCACTAATAACGATTGGAAAAAAAGAGCTCCAATTACAAGATCTCGCGAAACATATTACTCTCTACAAACATATTGTCACTACTACTCCTATCTCTAAGGATATCTTGAAGTACTTGACTTGCCTTCATCCTGACAATATTAAGTAACAGTAGCATGTAAGTCACCAATTTGGGAAACCTCTTACCAATCAGTGTTGATCCTAAAATACTGCTTGATGAATGGAAATTGTTGCAGGTAGAAGAAAAACCCTCAACACTGAAAGAAGATCAACATATCGACCACTACTGGAGACAAATTTTCTCAAAGTATTAAATCATAGATAAAGTAGTGAAGGCATGCTTGTCTTAAAGTCAAGGCAGCACAGATGTTGAGCAAAGGGTTTCTTTATCTGGTCATTTGCTGGTAGAAGATCATGCTACAAGTAAGTTCAAGAATATTAGATGCCAAGTTGACCATCTTGTCATGTATGAAGAAACATGGGAACAAACTAGAGCTGGTACCCATAACCATTGAGCTCCTCAAACAAACAAGATGTGCTGGTCATAATTATATGGTGTACTTGGAAAAGAAAAATACAGAAAACGCCAACAAAGAAGAAATGAGAAAAAGGAAGAGGAACTGGCCAAAGAACAAGCAAAGAAACATGAAGAAGGGAAAACTGGGATTGAGGAAATGGAAAAAGATCTTCAAAAGAAAAAGAGAGAGGATGCTATGAAAAGGAAAGCAGAAGACCTATTGTCAGAAGCAGCTAAACATATTAAAACTGCCATTAGATGCAATGGTGCTTGAAGAGATGAGAAAGGTGTGTAAAGACTTGAAAGAAGAGACTGAGAAGCTTCAAACTAAAATTGATGAAAAGAAAACAAGTCTCATCACCCAGTTCCTTATAAAGAAAGACAAATAGAAGAAACAAACTTGATCAGTTTGTGAAACATTAAAATTTAAATTGAAGACATTTTTTCTTTTTGTTAAGTCTTTGTATAAATAATTGTTGTATTAGTAATTATTAATCTTTTTGTACCAGCTGTTAATATCGTAAAAAAAAAAAAAATTAGCCAGACCCCATCCAGATTGAAGCTTTAAGTATAGAAGTGAAATAGATCTTTCAAGTGTCATTAACCAGCCATCTAGGTTTTGACACAATTTGTTAGCCCATAAGCCTATATATGGTTTAAGTGTGTATTTATGACCTGTTTTTTTTAAAGTGTTTACAGTACAGGATAAAAGGATTAAATCGATATTTTCCCATTATAAGAATACCATTTTGACAGTGAGTTATAGTCCATTGCAGTTAATGCTACAGCTTTGATTCAACCGGCCTAAATTTTGTTGGAAAAAATCGCAAAAAAAAAAAAAGTATAGATATTGTTACAAATATCTTTACTAAGAAAATATAAATTTTAAATTTTGTATTTCAAACAACCTTTGTGTGTGTTTGTGTCACAGTTCCAAAAGAAACAAATTCATGCATAAATGCTATGAATTTGTAGAAATCCAGAGGGAAAAGTCACTTTTGGTCACTTGTTTTGAGTTTTTGGTCACTATTTCAACTATTTTTAAAGTCATGACCTGTTATGAGCACCCTGTATGAGCAAATAAAGGCTAAGTAATTTTTACACCTGATAAGTATGCGGGCAGTCTTGATGAAAAATGAGTTTGCCTCCTCGGGGTGCTCTGCAGGCAATGGCACATAGAACAGCAACAAGGGCCTCTGTAAATCTTTGAGAGGTGCCAGCTAGTTCAGTGTGACATTGGCAAAAAGACCCCAACTCACTGGATTTTGTTCCAGAATCCTTAGGTTGAATGACCATCTGGAACTGTCAGCTGTGGGCTAATCCTCCACACTGATGTACTTACCTGATTAAAAAGACACAAAGGCAGAATAAATTAAAGGATTCAAGTGTGGGATATGGTGGACCTACGACACTTGAGAAGGATGGTCCACCACGGAATAGACCTGGAATGTCTAAAAGATGCATGAGAAAGAGATCACAGCTAAGTGAGTGTAAGATTGGTGTATGGAATACTAGAGGTATAAATGGGAAGATGATTGAGGTGATTGAAGAAATTAATAAGTATAGATTGGATGTGCTGTGTGTAAGTGAAACCAAAAAGAAGGAAATTGGGGTAGAAGAAGTGAATGGCGCAGTGAATGTGTGTTTTCTAGTATTGGATAATGTGAGGGGACAGGCTAGTGTAGGTGTGATTTTAAGTGAAAATATGAACAACTTGATGCACTATAGCTGCATAAGTGAGATAATTCTTTGGATTCATTTGAAAGTGAAATTTCAGAGAGCAGTAATTGTTGTAGTGTATGCTCTTTGTGACTTGAAACCTTCTGATAAGAAGGAAGATTTCTGGAATGAGTTAAAAGCTGTTTTGAGCCAGTTTGGTGCTAAAGAGAAAGTTATAATAGCAGGGCATTTCAATGCTGTGCAGAATGGTGTGCAGAATGCAATTTCTGACAATGTTCAGGGTAAGTTCAATGATCCTTGTGAAAATGATATTGGTGAAAGATTAATTGAACTGTGCATTGAGAATGGTTTGTGTTTCAATCGCAAGTATATCCACACATATACTTGGGAAAAATCGTACTCTTGGTCAAAAGAGTGTGATAGATTTTGTTGTGTATGATAAGCGTCTGAAACATTTAGTTGTTGACACTCATGTGATGAGAGGTGCATATGTTGGCTCTGATCATTACTTCGTGCCACAGGTGAAATTGACTGTTGGCTAGAGGAAAAGGAATAGCAAGCGGACTGAGATGGGAAGAATAAAGGTTGAAAGGCTCCCTGAAGATCATCAGCATTATTCTAAATTACTCAGAGAATGACTGAAGGAGCTGAAGTCATGTGAGAGGGATGTAGAAAAAAGTGGGAATGTTAGAAAAATTCTTGAAATCATCATATCACGCGTAAGTTACGTTGAAAATTATAAGCGGAACATTTTGATAGCGACTTCTACCTTCATCAGCCATGGAATGAGACACGTGGTAAAAGCGTCAGTTGTTGTTGAAATTTCAAAATTGCTTTCCAAATAATAGGGATGTTAAAAGGTGCGTCAGTTTTGCAGGTGTTTGGGGTAAGGTGGATTTCAATGCTTTCGCGGTAACTGAGGGCTTGCCGATTGCTGAACGGGGCGATTCGTTTAACATTGTGCCAATCGGGAGCCGTGGACATATCGCTGATGGTTAAAATTGAAAGGGAGGTGAAAGGGCTGCCTTTCTTAACATCAGCAATATGTTCCATCAATCGCCGGTTTATGCTGCGGTAAGTACAACCAATATAGTGGGTAATGCCGGCGGAAGTGTTGATAGGGATAGAGTAGACACCTTGTAACTCTAGGTGTTTATTGGGATCTCTGTCTTTAAGGATGAGGTTGAGAAGATGTTTAGGTGGTTTGACTGCAATCCTGTAGCTAAAAAACTTGAAAATAGAGCAAATTTTATGAGTGAAGGACAGGCTAAAGGGCAAAGTGCCAACTAACTGATGGGTGGTAGAAGGTTCAGGCAGTAAACTGGAACTATTCTGTGATTCAAAACTCTTAATTAGTATATGTACTAAGAGGGGTGGACAGCCATGCAATTTGCCAATGTTGATGATGTTCTGATATTCTTTTTGAAGAGCAGAATGGTTGTTGCAAATAAGGTTGGCTGGGTGAATGTATGACTTTAGAGCAGACAATTTGTATTTTTCAAAGGTGCAAGAATGGTAAGGGATGATATTATGGGTAGCAGAAGGTTTCCTGTAAGCAGAGAGGCCAAGTGAGAAGTCTGGGTTGATGTTGATGTTAACATCCAGAAAACTAATATTGTTGTCGACCTGCTCTTGAGAAGAAAATTTTATATGCGGGAATTTTGGAGTTATGGAGGACATGAGTTCAAACAGAGAGTGTTTCTGGTGTGGCCAAATAATGAAGATGTTGTCCATGTACCATAACCAAATAGTGGGTTTTAAGAGGGATGGGGCAACAATTAATGTTTCAATATTCTGCAAATAAATTTCAGCAAGTAAGGGGGAAAGAGTAGAGCTCGTAGGTATGCCTTGTTTTTGTTGGTAGTAGATACCATCCTATACAAAACAGGAATACTTTTCCAAAGAATCAAAACAGACATAAAAATCTTTGATGAGTTCTCCAGGAAGTTCTTGGTGCATTTTTTGAGCATGTAGGCATCAAAGAAAGGAACTAAAGGAAATAATGAATCCATGTCAAAGGTGTACAAGAATTCTTGAGGATTGATGGAAGAAGGGGGTTTCTGGATAAAGTCCTTGGTCAATACAACAGAATAAGGATGATTTCTTGTCAGAACATTTCAACATTTGACCAATTGCCTTTCATGATTGACTGCAGGAGAAAAGGTTGTTTTCAATTAATGGCCTAATAGGATGTCCAACTTTATGTAGCTTGATCTGTAAAAACAACCTGGGAGTACGAAAATTAGCTTGGGGGGGGGGGGGTGATGTCTCCTAAGAAAGATTTCAGAGAAGATTTTTTAGAAAGCTTAGTAACAGTGCTTTACCTAGTTTTTCAGTGTTTTCAGCCTTGAGTCTTATGCAATTGTTTTTTTCCAGGTAATCAGCCACTTTGTTGTCCAAAGAATTTTTATGGATAAAGAAGGACATTCTGCTTTGTAGACGCTTTGCAAACTGCAAGATTATTACACTGGGCGAAATTTATAAATTTCTTTAAAAAGGAGGAGGAGTATTTGAGCCTTGGGGTTTGAACCTCTGAAATTGCAATAGCCGATTTTGAATGAATGATCGGTTGATGCGCGCGATCCGTGTTTTGGATCACTGCTTCCAGTAATGAAATAGTATGTGGTAGGCTAGGATTAGAAAAAGGAAAAAAATTGGGTCCATTTGCAAGTAGTTTATCAATTTCAGCAGGAATAAGCACAGAAGTTCACAATACTTCACAATACCTTGGAAAGTTGGTATCGGCAACCTTCATGGGAGCCGAATTTCGAGTGTTCTTTTGAATGGAGGCTAGGTGTTGAAACTTGTTTTCAAGCCTTTTGGTTTCACAACTGTGAGTCCTAGATATAGTTTCATGAATTCAGATAAAAAAAATTGTCCAGTAATGCTGGATGGGTGGCGAAAGATAGAAATTGGTACCTGGTGTTGCACTTGAATTCCAAAGCTGCGATGGAGGCATGGTGAACTCAGATAGCTGCGGAGAGGAGGCTGGTGGTGGTACTGTCCAGAACTTTCTTCAATCTTCCATGAAAAGTGAGTTTATGCACCTGAAAAGCTTTAGGAATAACCCTGGACCCCTTGCACTTAATGAGGAAGCAAAGTTGTTATAACAAAGAAACAACTTTTGATGTGGTCTTTACGGAAAACGATCCATTCTTCATTGCAGTCGAAAATCTGCCTAGACGTGTTAATTATAGGAATCATAGTGAGAAGAATTGGCAGGGAAACACGTAACACACTAAACATAAGAAGAATTCTTGAAATCGTCAGATCACGCGTAAGTTACGTTGAAAATTATAAGTGGAACATTTCGGTAGCGACTTCTACCTTCATCAGCCATGGAATGAGACACGTGGTAAAAGCGTCAGTTGTTGCCAGATTTCAAAATCGCTTTCCAAATAATAGGGATGTTAAAAGATGTGTCAGTATTGCAGGTGTTAGGGGTAAGGTAGATTTCAATGCTTTCACGGTGCCTGAGGGCTTGCCAATTGCTGAACGGGACGATTGGCTTAACATTTTACCAATTGGGAATCGCCGACGTATTGCTGATTTTTAAAATTGAAAGGGAGGTGGAAGGGCTGCCTTCCTTAACATCAGCAATATGTTCCATCAATCGACGGTTTATGCTGTGGTAAGTACTACCAATATAGTGGGTAATGCCGGTGGAAGTGTTGATAGGGATAGAGTAGACACCTTGTAACTCTAGGTGTTTATTGGGATCTCTGTCTTTTAAGGATGAGGTTGAGAAGATGTGGAGGTTGTTTGACTGCAATCCTGTTGCCAAAAAACTTGAAAATAGATCAAATTTTATGAGTGAAGGACAAGGTAAAGGGCAAAGTGCCAACAAACTGATGGGTGGTGGAAGGTGGGGGTTTGTGAAACCAAAAGACTTTAAAACAAGTTTCAACACCTAGCCTCCACTCAAAAAAACACTCGAAGTTCGGCTCCCACGAAGGTTGCCGCTACCAACTTTCCAAGGTATGTGAACTTGTCTTCTGTGCCTATTCCTGCTGAAATTGATAAACTACTTGAAAATTGATCCAAATTTTCTTCTTTTGCCAATCCTAGCCTACCCCATACTATTTCGTTACTGGAAGCAGCGATCCAAAACATGTATCTCGCTCATCAACCGATCATTCGTGCAAAATCGGCTATTGCAATTTCAGAGGTTCAAATCCCAAGGCTCAAATACTCCTCCTTTTTGAAGAAATTTAGAAATTTCTTCAAAATTTCACACAGTGTAATAATCCTGCAGTTTGCAAAGCAGGATGTCCTGTCTTCATCCATAAGAATTCTTTGGACAACAAAGTGGTTGATTTCTTGGAAAAAGCCAATTGCGTAAGACTCAAGGCTGACAACACTGAAAAACTATGTACAGCTGTTACTAAGCTTTTTAAAAAATCTTGTCTGAAATCTTTCTTAGAAGACCCCCTCACCCCCAGCTTATTTTTGTACTCCCAGGTTGTTTTTGCAGATCAAGCTACATAAAGCTGGACATCCTTTTAGGCTATTAATTGAAAACATTTTTTCTCCTGCAGTTAATCTTGAAAGGCAATTTGGTCAAATGTTGCAATGTTCTAACAAGAAATCACCCTTATTCTGTTGTATCGACCAAGGACTTTATTAAGAAACTCCCTACTTCCATCAGTCCTCAAGATTTCCTGTACACCTTTGACGTGGATTCATTATTTCCTTCAGTTCCTTTCTTTGATGCCTACATGCTCATGGTCAAAAAACTAATGGAGCACCAAGAACTTCCTAGAAAACTCATTAAAGATCTTTATGATTGTTTTGATTCTTTGGAAAAGTATTCCTCTTTTGTATAGAATGGTATCTACTACCAACAAAAAGATGCACCTATGGGCTCTCCTCTTTCCCCCTTACTTGCTGAAGTTTATTTGCACAATATTGAAACATTAATTGTTGCCCCATCCCTCTCAAAACCCACCATTTGGTTATGGTATGTGGACGACGTCTTTATTATTTGGCCATACCAGAAACTCTCTCTGTTTGAACTCATGTCCTCCATAACTCCAAAATTATTGCATATGAAATTTTCTTCTCAAGAGCAGGTCGACAACAATATTAGTTTTCTGGATATTAACATCAACATCGACTCAGACTTCCACACTTGGCCTCTCTGTTTACAGGAAACCTTCTGCCACCCATAATATGATTCCTTACCATTCTTGCTCCATTGAAAAATGCAAATTGTCTGCTCTAAAGTCGTACATTCACCAAGCCAACCTTATTTGCAACAGCCATTCCGCTCTTCAAAAAGAATATCAGAACATCATCAACATTGACAAATTACATGGCTTTCCACCCCTCTTAGTACATAGACTAATTAAGAGTTTTGAATCACAGAATAGTTCTAGTTTACTGCCTGAACCTTCCACCACCCATCAGTTTGTTGGCATTTTGCCTTTTGGCCTGTACTTTACTCATAAAGTTTTGCTCTATTTTCACGTCTTTTGTCTACAGGATTGCAGTCAAACCACCTCCACATCTTCTCAACCTCATCCTTAAAGACAGCGATCTCAATAAACTCTTAGAGTTACAAGGTGTATACTCTATCCCTATCAACACTTCAACCGGCGTTACCCACTATATTGGTAGTACTACCGCAGCATAAACCGGCGATTGATGGAACATATCGCTGATGTTAAGGAAGGCAGCCCTTCCACCTCCCTTTGAATTTTAACCATCAGCAGTATGTCCGCTATTCCCGATTGGTCAAATGTTAAGCTGATCGTCCCGTTCAGCAATTGGCAAGCCCTCTCGGGTACTGCAAAAGCATTGAAATCTACCTTACCCCTAACACCTGCAATACTGACGCATCTTTTAACATCACTATTATTTGGAAAGCGATTTTGAAATCTGGAAACAACTGACGCTTTTACCACATGTCTCATTCCATGGCTGATGAAGGTAGAAGTCGCTACCGAAATGTTCCACTTATAATTTTCAACGTAACTTACGCGTGATCTGACGATTTCAAGAATTCTTCTAATGCTTAGTGTGTTACGTGTTTCCCTACCAATTCTTCTCACTAGAAAGTGGGAATGTTTTAAGAACTGTTCTGTCACTGCTTCTGAGGAGGTCTGTGGCACCATAATAGTGGGTAGCAGTAGCAGTGATGCTTGGTGGAATAGTGAGACTGAAGAAGCAGTAAAGAGAAAGAAGGATACCTATTTGGGGATGTTGCAATGTAGAGTTTATGTAAATGAATACTAGTGTAAAAAGCATGAAGCAGCCAAACTGGTTTGCCAGAGTAAGGCAAAAGATGGGAAGGAGCAGGTGGAAAAGCATGAATTGGCTTTTCGGAAAGATAGAAATACTTTCTGGAAGTAAATGAGACTCGGAAAAATAGGAGAAACAAAGTTGTGTGAAGAATAGTATCGTGGAAATGATATGGGGACCCAATGAGTTAAGTGAAAGATGGTGTGAATACTTTTGTGAGTTGTTAGATCAAGAAAGCAAAGGTGATTCTGAGGCAGAAGCAGATGATGTCACAGTGAAGGATGGAAACACAGGAGGGATTTCAGGAGAAGAGGTGTGTAAAGTTCTAAAATCTCTTCAGAATGGTAAGGCTCTGGGAGTTGATGGCATTATTGCTGAGATGTTGAAATATGGTGGTGACTAAGTGACTCGTTAACTGAAATTTGGCAGCTGTGGTGGGTGTTAGGAATGGTCCCTCAAGATTGGAAGGATGCTATCATTATTCCTTTGTATAAAAGAAAAGGTGATCAGACTGACTGCAAGAACCATCATGGTATTAGCCTATTGAGTATGCCAGAGAAAGTGTTTGGTAAGGTTGTGGTTGTTATTGAAAAAGTACAGGGCCTTACATCAGAGAAGGTGTGGGGGAATGTTCAAAGTGGTTTTATGCCTAGTAAAGGCTGCACTAACCAAATTTTTGCATTACTCATGACGATTGAAAGGTATCTGGCCGTTGGTAAAAAAGTTTTTGCTGCTGTCATAGATTTAGAGAAAGCTTACGACCGTGTAAATAGGACACTTCTGTGGAAGGTACTGAATGAATATGTTGTTATTGGGAATCTACTTAATAGTGTAAAAGCCATGTATACTAGCAGTAGAGCTTGTGCACGAGTGAATGGTGTTTTATCAAAATAGTTTCTCTTGGTGCAGGAGTCAGACAAGGTTGTGTAATGCCACCATGGCTGTTTAATATATTTATGGATGCGTGCATGCGTGATGCCAAAATAGATAATAGTGGTTTATCTCTTGGTGATATCCATGCGTGCAGATTGCTGTGTGCTGACGACACTGTCCTGTTGGCAGAGAGGAAAAGTGAGTTGTAGAGTATGTTGTACCAGATGTATGAAGTTTGCATGAAATTCAAGCTGAGTATAAATAAGGGAAAAACCAAAGCTATGGTTTTTGAGAGAGGAACTGGTAGCACTGAATGTAATGTAAGTGTAAATACCACAGTGATTGACCAGGTGAGTGAGTTTGTGTATTTAGGAAGCATGCTTGACAGAGAGAACAAATTAGATGGTGAAATTAGTAGGCGAGTCATAGCTGCCTTGGAAGGTTTTCACAGGAATGATGGGTTCTCAAGAGAGTCCCGCATGGCTGTGTATGAAGGTGCAATTGTTCCTGCTCTGATGTATGGCATTGAAACCTGTGTACTACAGAAGAAACATAGGAATCGTTTGTGTGCAGGAGAAGTCTGTTACTTACCGGGGGTGGGGGGTGGGGGGGTGGCAAGACTCATTCTGATTGTGTGAGGAATGAAGATGTGTTGCAGTTGTGTAATGTGAAGCAAAATGTTGTTTGCAAGGTGGAGACTAATATGCTTTGGTGGTTTGGCCATGTTGAAAGAATGAGTGATGAGATGCTTACTATGAATTTTTTTAGCCCAAGTGGCAGGACGGAAAGGTAGAGGAAGGCTTCCCAAGGAAGTCATGGGAGGATCAGATTCAGGAGTGTCTGCAAGAGAAAAAGATCATGAGTATGAGTATAGAAGATCTTGTGCACATCGTGTGATGGATGTGAGTGAAGCCCGAGTCATATTAGTTTAGTCCCTGGCCATAAGACCCGTTGGAATTTTGAGGTGGTCTAGTCCCTGTCCATAAGACCCGTCGGAATTTTGAGGTGGACAAGGTTTCTCTTCAGATCCTGTTAGGGCATGCCCAAAGGAAGGATAATATCTTGGGTAGACATCTGGCAACCCGGGCATAAATTTTATAGGACGCCATTTTGTTTTGGGCATATACACGCAGTAGTTAGTATTGAATTTCGTAATTTTCTGTTCTTTCCAGTATACCTGTGCAAAGTCATGGTTTTTAGATTCCTCATAAAATTTACTATAAGATAAAACTATTTAACCAGTAATAAAACAAGTTTATGAAAATTTAACCATTTTTTAAATTTTATTTAGTGATTTCTTGAAAGGATACTTATATTTTGCTACACAAAAAATTTAACTAATGTGAATTTTGTTTGTTTCAGACTGAATAAATGAAATGGAGGACAACAAGCAACTTGTTGGCCTACATCTGTGCCGAGTGAGTGGAACTTCAATAGATGCGGACATATCAAAATGCATTTTATGCCAAAAACACAACAAAGAGAAGACAACAACTACAACAGAAACAAGACAAAAAATCTTGGCTGAAGCTGAAATACGACAAGGTGATGTTTTTCAACGTATCAGTCTCCTTGGACGTGATTCTGAGTTCGTGTACCATTGTTCAAATGCATGTTATAAATCCTACACACTAAAGAAAACTTTGCTTCAGAAAAAAAGAAAAAATGAAGCCAAACAACTGGAAGAATCAAGTGAAGACCCTCTCCAAGATTCAGCAATATCGCCACACAAACATTGAGAGCTGTTGTTGTTTGTCGTAACCAGCCATCGGCTAATAAGGTGGAACCTACAAAACTTCCATGTATTATTTACGGAAAACAGAAACGCAGGAACATCAAAGAAAAATATAGAGTTAGTGAAACCAATTGGGCTAAAACATTTCTTGCAGTCACCCTGTTCTTCAAGGACGGTTTATACATCAGAACTTGTGATCTTGAGGATCAATCGGCTTTGTTTAACTACCACAAGCAGATTCATACTACCACAAGCTTTGTTTTGAAGCATATCTCCAAATATATAGAAAACAAAATCGGCTATATAATAAACAACAAACGCAAACCAAAGGCCAAAGAATAGAGGATATTGAACCACTTCTTCAAGGCATTCTGGATCATGGCTATGGTCTAACACTTAGTGAGATTTGTGTTTGTACCAACAAACAGCCTGGAGAACAGTTGATTACAAATACAGAGGTAAAATTGTACATGATAAAAATATTTGGGGATAACATTCAGTTCTGCAAACCACCACAAAAAAAAAATCAGTCCCAGTTTGTTTATTCATCAAAGCTCATAGTTGATCAAGTAGCAGAGAAGCTATGATCTGTAGACTGTGTTAGAGAGGCTGGCAAAATAATTAGACAATCGCTCCTTGAAACAGATTTCAGCCTTGACGATGAGTTTGGGGATGTAAGCCAGCTAGAAAAATCTTGGGTAAAAACGCCAATCCCACATCCACTAATTGATTTCTTGTCTCACGTAATTAATGTTAATAAACTAACCATCCTTTCCCGCATTAATAATATCAATAAACCATATACGACTTCACGTGAAGTAGAAGAAGAAACGGACAATGATGAAATTGCAGAGGTCAGTGAGAAAACAGAGACCGCTATAACATGCAGAATCAAAGCCCTTTTTCAGATATTGTTCTACAATGTTCATAAGGGAATAAAGAAGACTCCTCTGCATATGATGACTGGCCATTCAATTTATGAGAAGTGTAAGAGCAAGCAGCTTATCACTTTATTCAACAAAGCTGGATTGTCAGTAAACTACAATGAGATAATGGGATCTTATAACTTTGCACAGTACACAATGAAGTCATGTTCGGTGAGTCCTGCACTTCCAAGTCATTTTATTAGTAGCAACTTCACCGTAGGTGCGATGGATAATTTTAACCATGAAGAGGCAAGCTTTTCAGATCTTTAGGAAACCCATGATACTGTTATGGTCTTATTTCAGGAAGCTCCTAGAATAATTCCCAGTAAGCCAAAGTTGTCAGCAGTGGGTCATAATAAACTTGGAAAAAGGTCTGTTGCTCTACTTCCATGTCAGCAGGTTAGAAATTTTAGCAAGCCATCTACACCAGTCAATATTCCTCCAGATTTAAAAATCATTGAAGAGGTTAACATTTTACCATGTGACAAAATCAAGAATAAAGAGACAGTGATAAGTATGTTGCAAAGTATTGGAGGATTAACAAACCAAAGTGCATTGACATGGTCTGGCATTCATGCTATCATCTCAAAGGCAAATGTCCCATTACAACATGTCGGTTTTCTCCCAATACTGCCTTACCCAGTGACAACATATGATAGTGTGTATTCATGTGTGAAGAATTTTCAAAGCTTGCTTTTACATCTCGATCAACAAGTACTGCCAGTTGCATGTGATGTAGGCGTTTTCCATATTGCTGCAGAAATTCATTTGATTACAAGTGAATTCCCAGACCTTGTGCTACTCCTGGGATCCTTTCATATGACTAAAATTCTACGTGCATGTATTAGAAAATACATAAAGGGTAGCGGGTTAGAGAACGTCCTCATTGAAAACCATGTGTTTGGTTCAAAAGTAGTAGAGAGTGTCCTCAAAGGTAGCACTTACGTAAGATCAGTAAAAGAAATGTTTATGCTAGCAGAAGTGGTAGAGAAGCTTAAATGGAAAGCATTTTTGAGTACCATCGAGGATGATGATGGATGAATTAGCTACACAAGTTGATGTTCTTAACTCTATGCAACACTCAACAACAGAAGAAGCAGAACTCCAGTTCCAAGAGCTCATTGCAACATCAGAAGAAACCTGAAATCATTTGATGTTTTCATACAGGAGCAAGTTAAGAACTCTGAGCAGTGCAAATACCTGGAGGGATTCTTGCATCTGAGAAGTCTTGAAGGATCTCATAAGAGCTGACAGGGAGGGGAACTAGAACCTCTGCATGCAAACAGTGAAGGAAGTCTTTCCAATTTTTCAAATTTTTGATAGAGTCAACTATTTGAGATGGGGTTCACTGTTCTTCGAGCAAATGCTTAACCTTGAGACTCGTTATCCTGATGTATTTAACAGACTCAAAAACTGGCATTTTGCTGTTCGAAGAACAAATGGAAAGTTTAATGCTGTGGGGATCGACATGGCTCCCGAACAAACAATAAACTGCTCACAGAAGTTAACCGGAGGGATCATTGGCCAAACAAAAAGGAAGGAATACATTGCCGAATGGGAGCTTGCTTACCATGAAGTCCTCCTCATAAGAAAAACATTTCAAAGGGTGTTGAATATTACACCAGTTGACTATGAGCTAATAATGAATCACGATTTAATAGGAAGTCTCAGAAATAGAATGGAAGCCAACATCCAACAGATGCTCCAATATGTTGAAATCAGAGAAAACCCATACCTTGTAAAAGGTAATGGGTTTTTACAACATTCTAACGAATGAATGTGTTCCAGCATTGAATGCTAAGAAGATGCTCCAATTTTTAGTGACAGCACAAGAAGTTTTCTGCATGTTTCGAGAGGAAAGGTTTATAACACGCTCAAAGCCACTATCAGCGCTTATTCATCAGCAAAAGCTACCCTCTTTTCTAAGTGTAGCACAACCAGATATACAGACAAAACAGCAAACTGTGAAAAATGCCATCAAAGATCATTTGCTGGTTCAGAGAAAAATTTATATTGCGAAGGAGAGAGGAATGGCAATAACAGAAATTCCAACCTACGATTTTTCACCTTCTACGAGAATGGTGCTACTGTCAAACCCATGAAGTCTCAACTCATGTGTGAGTTGACCAAAAAATTAGACACTACTGACAGAAATTTCCAAACACAGCATACCCTGAAAACCAGTGTGGTTATTGATGTCATGAGTCAGATTCAAAGGCTGCCAGTTAAGGGAAATGACACATTTGAAGATATGTTAATAATCTTTGACAGTAATGTTAATAATGTTTGTTAATTCAGTCATGTAGACTATGTTTTTGACAGCTACCTTCAATCGTCAATCAAAAATGCTGAGAGAGAAAGAAGGTCTTCTGTGCAACCACTACCGTTGACATCCATTGCTACCACTACGAAGCTTCCTGTACAGATGGAAAGATTTTAAGCATCAGCTGACAACAAAATTCCGATTCAAGATGCCCTGAGCGAGTTTCTGAAGACGGTATCAGTTAATCGACAATGGGAAACTATCCTCAGCCGGCGTGTTGCTTGAAAGTGGACCTACTCCCGCCTTAGCGATAAAAGATAAAAGCTTCACACAAATCAAGGATACTCTTCTAGTAAATGTTGAGGAGGCCGACTTACGTATCATTCCTCATGTTTTTCACGCTGTTAAAGAAGGTTTACAGCATATTGTTGTGCTTTCAAGTTACACAGATGTTTTTGTGATACTCACTCATTTCTACAAGTTTCTTAATGAAAATGGACTCTCTGAACTGTGGATGAGAAAGTCGGCATTAGATATCATACCAATTCATACTCTTGTGGACAAGATAGGTGCTATCACAGATGTTCTTCTTGCTACTAATTTTCTTACAGGCTCTGATGTGACCAGCAAGATAGGCACCAAATTGTCATTGCTCAAGGCAGAACCAGAAAAAATATCTCCACAATTTTGGCAGGCGTTATCCTCCAAGTACTCAATCCTTTAAGGTAGCTGAGGAGTACTTGGTGAAGGTTTTAAAACCAGGCTCCGTGTGCAAGACATCTGATGCACTTCGATTTGAAATAATGACCAAAGCCGGCATTCCAAACTTACAAGGCTTCCTTTACCTTGTGTAAAGTTCATTACAAGGTCACCTGAAAAGGTCATTTTACATGGTATACTCATGCTCTACAGTGTTAATGATGGACAACCCATTAGCCCCAATTGATTTTGGATGCACAATCAATGTTGATGACTCATCATTCTCGCCAGACCCTTGCAGATATGATTCTTACCTGTACTTGCAAAAGCTGTCGTGCAAAACGATGCAGGTTCCACAGAAACAATGTTTCTTGTACGTCATTTTGCAAATGCAACTTGTCTTGTGACATTCAGAAACATGCATAAAATACTTAAAATGATCATTTTACACTGTGCATAATTTGTGATTCCTCATGTATCGTAATTTAATAGTGATACTTCAATAAATTATTATCCATTCTTACCTTGTACGTTTTTTTTGAGGGGGGGGGATTGTTTTGTTTTCTCCTTCAATATTCACAGCCAAGGGTCCCAGAGGACTAAAAATAGTCCTATCTTACAGGAAATTTTATGAGGAATCCAAAAAACATGTCGTATAGGTATACTGGAAAGAACAGAAAATTACGAAATTCAATACTAACTACTGCGCGCATATGCCCAAAACAAAATGGCGTCCTATAAAATTTATGCCCGGGTTGCTAGATGTCTACCCAAGATATTATCCTTCCTTTGGGCGGCGTGTCTTAACAGGATCTGAAGAGAAACCTTGTCCACCTCAAAATTCCGACGGGTCTTATGGCCAGGGACTGTATTATATGTCAAGATCGCTGTAAATGGAGAAGTTTGATACAGCAACAGTAAGTAAATAATCAGTTAAAAATTATCAGGTAGTGTTTTTGTTTTGTGTGGAGCTAACCTCTGAATCCCAAAGAACAGCTTAATGATATGCATGTATGTATAAGTATAGAAGAGGCTTTGACTTCTATATATGCATCCACCATTATGGGCATGTGACATAATGTAAGCAAAATTTATTTTCCTAAATATCATCACTGTGCCAATATTTTTGTACGTGCCATTCTTGAATCTGCAAACACTTCCAAGGTTTTAGAAGGCTAAAATTATATAAACAATATTTTTCTTCTGCGTTATGTGACGAGCACAATCTAAATATTATGTGACCAGGTCATTGGGCTATAGTTCTTTTTACTATAAATGTAATACAATATGTTTAGGAATTGGCTGTGTGCCAGTACTTTTGTCCACCACTGCACAAATACCAGGACTGAGCAATGGCACAACCAATGACTCACTCATCGACTGTCAACCCAAACCAAAATGGCATGTGCTGCTCCCATGGTTGCAGTGGCAAACTCTTTCCTTATCCATTGGAGTAAAGCTCTTGCAGAAGGTGCTCTCAAAGCTCACCAGTGCTTTTCTGCAATATGAAGAAAGACAACAGGGATAGAAAAATGACAACAGGGGGAAACAGCGGGCGATAGTGATGATGGAAAGAAAAAAAAATACTGGGGGGGTACCAGTCAGCAGAAGTAGTAAGTACTAGGTTAGAGAAAAAGTATGACAGGGATGAAAAACACAGTGCAAGGGTAATGCAGGGGTGGGCGGGCGGGATGACGGAAAGAAAAAATGACAGGGAAAGAAACCAGGTTGGGTGAGTGAAACAGTGATGATGGAATGAAAAAATTACTCGAAACATTCACTTTTAGGTGATTCAGTGCAGACTTTTTGGCACAAAATTAGTCTTTATCGCAATTTAGCAAAAATGTGAGCAACAATTTAACTCCTACTGCTTACAAACTCTTCTTGCTCTTCCTCTACCAGCAATAACAGGCAATGGCTGTACTTCTGAAGTGCTATGTATTTACAGGTTTGTTTATATTTTCCATTGTGACTCATCTTGTGCCAACACATGACATAAATAATTTCACAACGAAATGCAAAAGAACATGTACAAAGCTTGCAAGTAGTATAATAATAATATATTAATAAAGTCAAATAGTGTTCATTTTTGCATGGTTTTTAATATGCGGTTGGGCCAGTTTTCTAAGTTTGCTTGGATTTATGGGTACAATGGGACATAATGTTAGCCAATAATGTTTTTTGTTGGATTGGATTGGATGGTTTTACTATGCAAGTATTTATATTGCTGGCTACCTAGTTATATAACTCATTTGATATTTGAAAATCTGTAGTTTAAATCACAAAAGCCACAATATCTGAAACCTAAACAAAACACATCAGCAAATGCCACAGAGGGATACACATAGCACTTCAGAAGTACTTCCCAGGCAACAATAGCTCCCACCACTAAGAAATCTCAGTGTTTTTATGTGCCAAAGACTGGTCATTAGTTTGCTCAAAACATAATGCCCCAACACCTAATACAGTGTGTCTCTAAATATCTGAATACATTTTTTTATGTATAATTCAATAAGTTTTCAATGGATTCAAGTGAAATTTTCTGGGTAACCTCATAGTTACAACATCTATAAAAAAATTCAGAAGATGTGAATATCTGTAAATATTGGCCTGAGGTTGCTGGCATTGAAGATTCTGCTGGTGCATTCAAATTTGGTTTCTTATCAACCTATGTTAAAGTATGTCTAATACTATTGCACGGTAACACTCAGCCTGAAAGGGTCTTTTCACCAAATAATTGTATTTTTACAAAGGAAACAGTTTCTCTTTTGGATTCGTGCATCTATGTCTGTGTACAAACACAATCCAATTGCATGGAAACTCTGTTCATTCCATTCCAAGTACTAAAGAGCTCTTGAATTGTGTGAAGCAGTGTCATGCAACTCAGAATGACAAAAGGATAAAGAAAAGAAGCAAAACAGAAGGTAGAAGTTTCTGTCAAAATATTAAAACAAGAAAAAAAAATGCAAAACTTTGAACAAATAGCTGATTTATTGAATGCGTAGAAATCCTTGGTGATTGAACAAGACACATCATGCAAGCTTTTGGCTGAAGCTTCAGAAAAAATTAAACAGTGGTTTGCATTTATTAACTTACCGTTATGTTGATGAAGTTCGATTAACACTTACCGCACGTGGTTCTTGGCTATTTTTCGTATTTCTGTTATGTAGATGCGGCATGGGGGTCTTTCATTCAGTTTCGGGTCCTCTTCATTTTTTTTTTCGTTGGTTTTAATTGGCCTTGAGTTTTTCCTTTGCCGCTTCCACATATACATATACGTTTTCTACCTGAGTACTTTCGGTAACATCCCGTTGCTGTCATCTAGGGGACGTTTGCTCCGACCAGCATGGACCGTGTCAGTAGAGCATTTCGGTGGTTCTCGCGGGCTGCATCTGTTATTGGCTATCGCTTCCTCTTGGGCGTTGTGGCGCCATCTCTTGTTGGTCACCGATCTCATTTTTCGAAATTTTCCGTTTTTTTTTGCTCAATTTTAATTAAATTCCTCCAACTGTTTCTTAAAACATTAGGGTCATTATGGTTGCAAACTTTTGCTCTATTTTTCTATCATTACCGAATCTGCTACTCTGAGGTGTTTTCAGATTTACAGCTTTTTATGATTTTTATATTTTCAAATTTAGGATATTTTTGGTTAGCCAAACAATATTGAATAAGTGCTGTTTTTCTTCTTTTTTCTGCCAATTTTTTACATGTTGTTTTAACCTGTGTTTAAGCTTATTTTTGGTACTTCCTATATATGCCATTGGAGGATTTTCTGTAATAGGAATTGAGTAAATACCTGCTTTTTCTAACATTTTAATTTTTTCGTTATTTTTGATTACCATATTTTTGATGGTATTTACTTTTCCTCCAATTTGAATGTTATGCTTTTTACAAATATTATTAATTTCATTAGTAGTACCTTTGATGTAAGGAAAACCATTCAGATATTTGATTTCTTTTTCATTTACTACAGCATTATTTTTTATTTTCTTTATTACTTCTGTGTTCCATTTTTTTATTAAATGGTTGGATAACCAAAGCTACCTGCAATTTTTTTATGAATTTGATTTCTTCATTAGTGAACTGACTATTTTCAGAGTGCGTATAAATAGTCAGTTCACTAATGAAGAAATCAAATTCATAAAAAAAATTGCAGGTAGCTTTGTTATCCAAACCATTTAATAAAAAAATGGAACACAGAAGTAATAAAGAAAATAAAAAATAATGCTGTAATAAATGAAAAGAAATCAAATATCTGAATGGTTTTCCTTACATCAAAGGTACTACTAATGAAATTAATAATATTTGTAAAAAGCATAACATTCAAATTGGAGGAAAAGTAAATACCATCAAAAATATGGTAATCAAAAATAATGAAAAAATAAAAATGTTAGAAAAAGCAGGTATTTACTCAATTCGTATTACAGAAAATCCTCCAATGGCATATATAGGAAGTACCAAAAATAAGCTTAAACACAGGTTAAAACAACATGTAAAATATTGGCAGAAAAAAGAAGAAAAACAGCACTTATTCAATATTGTCTGGCTAACCAAAAATATCCTAAATTTGAAAATATAAAAATCATAAAAAGCTGTAAATCCGAAAAACACCTCAGAGTAGCAGAGTCGGTAATGATAGAAAAAATAGAGCAAAAGTTTGCAACCATAATGACCCTAATATTTTAAGAAACAGTTGGAGGAATTTAATTAAAATTGAGCAAAAAATGGAAAATTTCCAAAAATGAGATCGGTGACCAACAAGAGATCACGCCACAACGCCCAAGAGGAAGTGATAGCCGATAACAGATGCAGCCCGCGAGAACCACCGAAATGCTCTACTGACACGGTCCATGCTGGTCAGAGCAAACGTCCCCTAGATGACGGTAACGGGATGTTACCGAAAGTACTGGTAGAAAACGTATATGTGGAAGCGGCAAAGGAAAAAACTCATTTAGTAACGAGGCCAATTAAAACCAACGAAAGAAAACAACTGAAGAGGACCCGAAACTGAATGAAAAACCCCCATGCCACATCAACATAACGGAAATACGAAAAATAGCCAAGAACCACGTGCAGTAAATGTTAATCGAACTTAACCAACATAACGGTAAGTTCATAAATGCAAATGCATTAATGCACGTCAAAAAAATTAACCTCCAATATAAGAAGTAATTGAAAATTAAACAGTGGTGTTAAAGAAAATAATATGAGGGAAGTTAGTTTCTTAGATGATGTCTATGGGTAAACAAGCAACTGACAAAATCACAAAGAAACTAAGCGAAATTTGCCAAGCAACATCCAAATTTAAAAACAACTTTTAGAGCCACAATAAAATGAATTACTATAATCATAGTTTAGGTTGCCTTCTTATGATGATCAGATTATCCACAATTCTGCTGAATATCCATGATGTTCCTTTCTGTATAATTTGAAAATTTAAGTGTGTAGTTTAAGGAGAAATATTTTTTTTTTTACTTGGTCTGTTTTGATATCCACTGAAGTAGGGAAAAATATGATCAGATAAAATATTTTTTTTGTGTACAAAATTTCTGCATTCAAAATAATGACCATATAATCACCCATATTGTATGTTTGGGATGTAAGGTCAGGTGATGCGTAACATCACAGCCTCTCCTTGACAAATGTCAACCCCGCCTTCTCGTGGTGCATCCTGTTCCCACTAAAGGGGCTCTGACGACCGCCAATAGCAGTATAACTATGCCATCGGGATTAGAGGAAATGCTATCCCACACTCACCAACCCGCTTGGCCAGCGTGGTGAGTTATGGCCAAACCCCTCCAAAATGATTCCACAATTTAAATCTTGGCCCTCAGTCTCTGGCAGCTGGAATGTACCTGGCCAAGGCAGCGGCCAGTGAGACATGAAGGCAAAGGGTGCTAAGAATCCCCGGAGGACCGGACTAGGCTGCCATCTGATGCTGACCTTGGCTACGTATAATGGACGCTCACTATCTTCTGATTCAAGGCTTCTTGAATTGGAAGAGGAACTACAAAGGATCAAGTGGGGCATCGTTGGGCTAAGTGAGGTAAGGAGAAAAGGAGAAGATCTCATTGAACTGAAAAGTGGACATCTCTTCTACTATCGTGGGACCGATACTGGCAGAACTAGTGGTGTTGGATTTATAATGAACAAGAAACTGAAGGATAAAGTTGTAGAAGTTGAAAGTTCCTCTGACAGAGCTGCACAACTCATTATCCAACTCTCGAAAAGATACCACGCTCAGATTATTCAAACTTATGCACCCACCACAAGTCATCCTGAAGAAGAAATTGAAGAATTTTATGAGGAAATTCGTCATCTAAATAATAAAGGTAAGCACCACTTGAAAATAATTATGGGAGATTTCAATGCAAAAATAGGGCAACGGCAACAGAATGAAACTTCAGTAGGTAAATTCGGTCACGGCAACAGAAACCAGCGTGGAAATACTCTCGTAGAGTTTGCAGAGGCAGAAGGGTTTTTCATCTTGAACTCCTTCTTCAAGAAAAAGCCACACAGGAAATGGACATGGAGACATCCAGATGAGACGACAAGTGAAATTGATTTTATTATGTGTAACAAAAAAATTTGTCATAGAAGACTGCAGTGTGCTAAACAAGTTCAACATGTCCATTTCCTGTAGTGACCATAGATTGGTGAGATGTAAGATGCACCTCAACACTAAACTTGAACTTGGCAAGCTCATAAGACAAACAAAATGTATTGACATAACAAACCTTAAAAAACACCATAATACCTTCAAGTTGGAACTGAAGAACAGGTTCTCTGCTTTAGAAGGCCTAACATCGGAAGAAGTGGATATTTCTGAATTTAACAGAAAAGTAACCAAAGCTCTTATGGAAACAGCAACAAAATTAGCTGGGTCTAAGAACAAGTTGCATGTGAACAAATTATCAGGAAAAACCAAAATGTTGATGCAAAAAAGAAGAGAGATGAGGACAACTAAAGAAGATGTGACTTCCAAAGTGGAATATATAGAGCTATGCAAGACAGTAAGAAAAAGTATCACTGAAGACGTAAGAAAATTAAACTGTGAACTAGTGAGGAAAGCAATTGAAAACAACCAAAGCCTAAAGATAGCAAAGGGACATCTCAGTAAGGGAAGAAAACAGCACTGAGAAAAGAAGATGGTTCTGTAACAAGAAATAGAGGTGAAATTTTGATAAGAGTGATAGATTTCTACTCCAAATTATATGAAAGGGATGATACATGCACTCCAGACATCATGAAAGGTACCAGTACCCGAGTTCTTCCAGTCCTTCTAGCAGAAGTTGCACATGTTATCAAGAACATGAAGCGGGGGAAAGCTCCAGGAGAAGATGGAATTACTGTAGACATCGTACAAGAAGCAAGTGGAGAAATCGAAACAGTACTCGCCCAAATTTTCACTCGATGCCTTAAGGAAGGGAAGATTCCTGAGGATTGGAACAACGCTACAATGATCCTGATACATAAAAAAGGTGACATTGAGGATCTCGGGAACTACAGACCTATGAGCCTCCTATCAGTGGCTTATAAATCTTCATTAAAGTTCTTTCACACCTCTTGAAGGTAACACTGGACATGGCTCAACCGAGAGAACAAGCTTAATTCAGAAGTGGCTACATCACAATAGATCATATCCATGTACTGAGAGAACTAAGTGAAAGAGCGAGTGAATATGAACTTCCATTGTGCATGGCTTTTATCGATTACGAAAAGGCCTTTGATTCGGTGAAACCATCAGCAGTTACAATGGCTCTGAAATCTTGCGATATTGAAGATGCATACATTAATATTATTAATAACATCTATGAAAATGCAAGTGCAAAGATTCGGCTGTTTGAAAATACAACACGCATAAAAATTGGAAAGGGAGTGAGACAAGGTGACACCATATCTCCGAAGCTCTTTAATGCCACATTGGAGGGTGTCTTTCAGTCGCTGAGCTGGGAAAACAAGGGGATAAAGATTAGTGGAGATTATCTAACCCACCTTCGTTTTGCTGATGACGTAGTCATTTTTGCAACTACCCCATCAGAGCTGCAGAGTATGATCCAGGAACTTGCTGACAAGAGTAAAGAAGGGGGATTAAAAATGAACTTTCAGAAGACAAAAGTGATGTTCAATGCTTTTACAAGAAATGAAGATTTATCGATTGATGGAGAAAAGCTGGAAATAACAGACACGTACGTTTATCTTGGACAGCAGATATCAAGTGAGGGTCACATTGATGAAGAAATTAATCGGCATACAAAACTTGCCTGGAGAGCTTTTGGAAGAAACAGCATAATTTTCAAGAGCAATATGCTATTATGTCTTAAAAGAAAAGTGTTTGATCAATGCATTCTTCCAGTGCTTACGTATGGTGCAGAGACGTGGACTTTAACTAAAAGATACATACAAAGGCTGCAGACAACTCAAAGCAGCATGGAGAGGTGCATGCTTGGTGTAACCAGGAGAGATAAGAAGAGGAACTCGTGGATCCAAAAAATGACAAGAGTGGAAGACATCATAATCAGAGTTAAATCCCTGAAATGGCAATGGGCTGGACATACTGCCAGAAAGACAGATCATCGATGGACAGCCGAAAATTTAGATTGGATTCCAAGGGACAGGAAAAGACCCAGAAGAAGACCACATGGAAAATGGGTGGATGAAATTCGAAAGTATGCAGGGGTGACATGGAGGAGACTGGCACAAGACAGACCATTGTTTAGGAGACTTGGGGAGACCTTCGTCCAGCAGTGGATTGATAATGGTTGACAATGATGATGATGATTGTATGTTTTGAAATTAAATGAAAAAAAAATCTTTTCCCGAAATTTTTTGTTACTCCTAGTTCTGCAGCAATGCTATTTATATTTTTATTTTAATGTATTTATTGTGTTAAATTACTGTGTTCCTTTTACATATGTGGGATTTCTTTAAAAAAACAGAGGTAATGAATAATACTACCACATGATTGTCTTGAGGTGCTGGTTCCAAAATGTTTAAAGTAAATATGATGCAATGTATCTTTGTCTTGTAATATTTTTCTGTAATTTTTTTAAATGTGTAGTGGTTATTTTGTAATAATTTGTATTTCAGCTATATATCTTTTCTTTTCACATATTAGTTTTCCAGGTTATATGTGAAAGACCAATTACAACAGATCTGGAGGACAAATACAAAAATATTACAAAACACTGTTTTACTTTCAAAAGAGAAAGAGCATGTGCTTCTAAAAAATTATGAGTTCAAATAACATTTAATGTTAAGTTAGCCTTCTCTCGAGTGGTGGAGTTTTTAAACTCCAGCTCATGTTTCGAGAAGAGTATCATACTGTTGTTTCATTTGAATGGCAAGATTTTTGAATTTTGTATATTTTATTAGCCCTAGGGAACAAAATATATCTTTTACTGATTTTTTTAAATATCTTGTTCATATTAAAATACCACATTTTCCGATTATAACATCACTGTTAAACTCAAGTTTACAAATGTGCAGCTCTGAAATTAAAGCCATTTTCAGTAGCATTATAAATTTAGAAATTTTAACCGTTGATCTGATATTAAAACAGATCCTTTTGTGGATCATTTATGGCAAGTGTTGAGCCATAAAGAATTTGGAGTACTGACTGTTCATTGATTAACATGGAAGCATAGCGGTCTTGCAAATTAAGTTCCGAAACTTGTGTGATTATATGGTGATTTCGAGAACAGGAAGGATTCAATCTGATCTTTCACTTTGTGCACAAGTGGTTTGTGATTTACTGTTCGAAAATCTTTATTTAGGATTAATAAATTATTCTGTAGTGTCTTTTTTTTTCTTATAATCAATTTTTTTCTTTTATCTTATTCTAGGGAGAGTAAAACATGGATTTTTTTTTTGGCCTTGTTCATTGTACAGTTGGTGAGCCTACAACAGAGAAAACCATAAAAGTAGTATGTGCTTCCACTATCACTATCATGCCATGGAAGGAGATAGATATAATATCATGCCTTAATGTGATATTAGAGTGGTATCTATCGCCATCCATGCAGGGTTGATAACAAACACCCAGTTGTGAAACACTTATGGTATTTCACACCCTCTTCTGTAAACAGAAGGTCTTTTACCCACTAGGTGAAAGAGCTGTTCAAGTACAGCAATAAAGCAGTGGTGATGACTGCTATTTAGTGCAAAACTTTCCTCAGTTCTACTATGGTTTTAGCTTTGCACAGGCAATTCAAAATGTATTAAAAATAAACAGTTTTCTTAACACCTCCCTTGATTGCATCATTTATCTTCAATGAAAATCATAAAATATACTCTGCTAACAAATATATCATAGGATGGGGTGGGGATCAAAATGGTCATAAAAAAATTGTGATATGTTTAACCTGCAGCATTATTTTTGGGAAAAAATTGTAGTATTTTGAATTTTAAAAATGGCATGAAACTTGTGATAGAAGAAACAACTTTAATCTTTTAATTCATTGTAATTTTCCAAACACAACACCTACCTAAATGTGGCAATAACAGCAGCCAAGTAAGGTCTTATTGCCCACATTTAGGTAGGTGCCATGTTTATGAATTGATGAAAAGTATTGTGCTGTCATATTGTTGAGATGTTTTCTTTTTATTCTGAAGTAGATTAATTTGTTTTCAGGCATAATAGTTGGCTTGGTTCTTACATTCAGTAGCTATTGTTTCCTTGCATGTCTGCTGACATTTTTTTATACTTCATCAAAAGCAACACATTTCCATGCTGAGAAGAAAAAAATTTGAAGAAAACTATAAAGAAGGTATATTAACATTATTAGCAGAAAAGTGTAATAATGTTTTAAAATTTTATTTTGTATTTGAATGTACATCTTAATGCGATTTGTTTCACAGGAACTGTTTAGTGTTTTTTAGGTTGTGCAGAAAGTATGTTTATTGGGACAGATTGGCTGCACAAAATTATTTCATATGAAATTTATTAGCATTCATTTGTTTTAGTAGTGTTTTTAAACACTTCAGATTTTGCACCTACATTTTGCTTATTAGAACTAAAATGCCCTTGAAATAAAAAAAACAAAAAAACAATTAAGGTCTGTACTTGATTAGTTGACATTATGTTCAAATCAGAAAATGCAAATACTGATTAGAACTGTGAGCCTGCCAACTCAAGCAGACCTTAAATTGATTATTATGTTTAAGGACAAGCATTTTGTACAGTTTTTTCATGGTCACATTGATTATGTTTTCAAATGTAGGGTTAGATTTTACTGAAGAAGGCAGAATTTAGAGGAGCAAGATTTTAACATCTTATTCTTGTTGTGAAAGTAATGGTATTAGTTGGAGCAGTCTGTCCTTGTCCTGCAGTTGTGGAAACTCAGCATCTATTTCACGTAAAAAGAAAGTAAAGATTTGAAACACTTTCACCAAAAACGTACAATTTTGAAGCAAAAAATTGTTTGGTAAGGAAGATATATTTCCCCTTTATAGACAGGAGTGAGTAAAGTTGTATTGGGTTGGAAAAATAATAATGTCCCCAAATGCAAGGTAATATAAAAGTGCTAATTACCATACATAGAAGTACAAATCAGTCCAAAATATAGTCGCCATCATTTGCCACAAAAGGCTCCCGTCGTCTGGGCAGTTGTTGGATACCATCCATGTAGAATTGTGGCAGCTTGAACACAAGAAGTGAGAAAGTGCACATTCGACATCAGCCTGGTTAGTGAACCACTGTCCATCCAGGAAATGCTGCACCGACCAGAAAAGGTGGTAGTCGCTTTGGGAAATCTCCGGGGAATAGACTGGGTGTGGCAACAGGTCCCAGGCCAGGTCCCTGATCTTGTGACAGGTCACCCATGCTGTGTGGGGTCTCGCTCCATTCTGCTGTAGGAGGATGCCCTTGTGGTTCAACAGTGCTGGTTCATTTTGACGTGAGTGATACTTGCAGATTGCCAAGCTGATGGTATTACACATTGGTGGTGACAGTGGTGGTGTCCGGCAGCAGCTCAAAAAACACAACACTCTGCCTGTCCCACCAAACAGACAGCCGGATCTTATGTGGATGTAAGCCGGTTTTGGAGGTCGGCATAGGCTTCTGTTTTGGGTTCAACCACAGTTTCTGGGTGCTGACGTCGTCATGTAGGACCCATTTCTTGTCACCTGTCACAATGCGGTCCAAGAACAGTTGAACTTGGTCACACACAAGCAGAAAAACGCTTGCACTCATGAGTGAACGGTACGTGCTTCCTGCTCAACTGCGAGATGGAGTACCCAGACTCCCCTCTTGTGCACCTTCTCAAATTGATACAGGTGCGTGATAATGCTCGTGTGGGCAGTCCCCAGCTGTTCAGCCAACTCCCGTGTGGTCACCTGTATGTCAGTCTCCATTAAGGTATTCAGCATGTCCATGTCCATTTTTGTGGGTCTTCTGGCTTTGGGATGGTCTGACAGGTCAAAATTTCTCTTTTGAAATCATTCTAACCAACAACAGCACTGACAATGTGATATGGCATCGGGGTACACACTGGTAATGTTCTTTGTGCGGGTGCCACCATGACAAAACTCCTACAGCATGCAATGGTGGATGTGCCATTGCATGCTTCCATGTTGACCAAGGTCGGCCCTATGTAATATGGCACCCCGGGGCAAGAGTGAATTTGGCTCCCCATATCAAGGTCCAGCTCCCCCCCCCCCAACTAAATATTCTGGGAAGGGCTTTGGTTTGGAACAATTTAACTAAAGAGATACAGGTTTAAACATTTCATTGATATTCAAAACTTTTATAAAACCTCCTTCAATTGCAGATTTAAGATAATTTCATCTTCCTTGCTTTCATTTCAGCGAAAGTTGTCACTGCTTTTGATAGGTCAATCTTCTGAGCAATGCTGTTTTCTATTGACAACACAGCTAATGAAGACAGTCTATTGTCAGTCATTGTAGACCTCAGATCATTTTTGATTAGTTTCAGCTTAGAGAAAGTACGCTCCGCACTTGCCACAGTTACTGGAACTGTCAGAAGGATTTGCAAAACAATCCAAATGTTGGGGAAATTATCCTGCATTTTCATTTCAAGAAGAAACTGCAATGCTTCTTGAGGGTTGACACATTTAGTTTTAGATGACATAATGAACTTTTAAGTGTTTTAGCTCTTGTGTTAATTCTGCACCATTTATGTCTGATGAGGCTTGGTCACTTAAAGCGTGGTGTAAATCCATGCAATGAGCTTCCAAGTTCTGCAGCAGACATTTTAAGTTAAATAGGAAACCCCATAACTTAGTGTAGCTGAGAATTTGCTCAAACAGCTCATTTAAGGCACTTTGAACTTTGTCAACTGTGGCAAAGAAGAAATCTCTTTTAAACTTTCCATCTGCCGTTTCCACTAATTTATCTTCCACCTTTACGTCTTGTACATACAGGTGGAAGATAAACGTCTTGTACGTTAAACATCTTTGTACGTTTTCTCCTTCTGGTTTCTCGGAAAACGGTATCTGCGCTCAGGCTCTCTGTAATTTTTGCAGCTTTCAGTTTCGCTTCATCGTAGCCATTGCCCTCTGAAAGCCTTGATTAAGTTAACTGCACCCTCTATCTTTCTCTCTTTGGTCAAAAAAGATCGAGACAAAGTCCCAATGTTGAATAGAGGAGATGTTTACTCCAATCCGTTAATTAGTAACATAGTACGATACACGGGATCCCAACTTAGCATACATCGGATCAGCACATCGTACCTTGGGAATAAGAAGTGAAGAACATAAATACAACATAAAAAAAAAATAATAATAATAATAATGGGTTTCCGACAACCACACTCTCTAGACTAGTTAATTCTAGTACCTACTCTCCAATCTGGGAGGAAGTACATATTATGTCTTCCCCGATACACCAATCTACAATATTATTTGCAGAAAGCCTTGCTATATTGCAGGTGGGAACAGGATGCTGTAATGATGACCTACCACAATTTATTTCGACTGCTTGGAAACATATGTCGACATTACCGTAAGCACCTTTTTAAGCCTTGGACTTTTTATACACTATATCTGTTTATATTAATATGAGTTTGTACATTTTCCGTATGTTAGTTCTGTATTAACCATTATGGAACCCTATTTCTGATAACCATTCCACCTCTATCACCCCCTCACTCCCCCCATAGGTACCTATTAACGGCTTTTCATACTTACTCTATCTTTCCTTATACATGTATCCCCATCAACCCATCTGTCTTACTTTGCTATCAGCTACCCGGTACTGATATATCCTGGTGGCCGCTAGGGAACCTAATACACATATTACGTCAATTGTTGAGACTTATAAATTAATGTGTTACTCTGTCTTATGTTCGCATTTGTATTTCTCATTTGAAGATGGGATCCAGGGTGGACCCGAAATTTCTTATGAAGTGTTTTAATTTATCATCAGGTTTTAACTTGTACTTTGAGCATAATTAAAGTTATGGTTCATCAACTCAGGTTTTAAACCATGGATTGATTTTATTGACGTATCGTGCATCAAGGTGAGCTGCCTTGCGTTTTACTATGATGTGCCCTCTATCATAGCTGTAGCAACAATTAGGTCACAGTCATCATTTTTCATGCATTTGCTGATGTTATTTACTTGGTACAGTAGATCATACCACACATGGAATCCAACTAAGAATTTAAAATCACATAACTGTTCTGCAATGCAGTACCTCTCGTGCTTCACTCCCGCGTCGACAGATGAGTTTGTGTTTTCATAGATCGCTATCAAGCTATCATACACTTGTTTTGTCTGAGTAGAGATAGATTTGACCATGTCGATTCTACTTTCCCAACTTGTCGTACAGATATGCTTCACGGTAAGCATTGGAACGTGCTTCAAGGGAACACTCTATCTTTGTGTTCAATCAGAAAAAGTGCATATATATTCTTTGGAGTACTCCAAAGAGAGCGACTGCTTCGGTGGATACTGATGCTGCATCAGATATCGTCAAATATAAGGAATGGCAGCCGCAAGGAAGGTAGAATGCTCGAGGGTTCATCTGCAATAGCTTTACTTGTACGCCTTCGTTTTTCATTTTCATATTTGAAGCATTGTCATATCCTTGTCCTCTTAAGTTATTAAAATCTAGGTTGTTCTCCTGCAACATTTCTAGAAGTTCAGTCAGTCCTTTTCCTGTGACCTCATTTGCTTCTTTAAACCCTAAAAAAATGTTCTTTTACAGTGATTTTGTCGTTACTGAAATCTGTAAACCTGATAATCACAGAGAGCTTTCCCAAGCAGTTCACACCTGGAGTGCAATCCAAAATGATTGAGAAGTATTTTGACTGCTTGGCTCCTTTACGAATGTCCATTAAAACTTCATTTACCATCAAATTGCTGATCTCATTCTGTATAGTTTTCTCCAAATAATGGTATGCTATAGAACCATCTTTGATTCTCTGCAGATGTTCCTGCATTGTATTGTCAAACTGCCCCAGAATCTCAACAAGTCCAAAGAAGTTCCCGTTATTAGCTGTAAAGGGTTTGTCTGGTAAGCTCCTCAAAGCAAGATTGTGCTCAAATAAAGAACTATTGCCATTAGTCTTTTCAAGATGGCTTTCCAGTGCTCTACTTCACGGTTTATCATAGTCTCGTGCAGAGCATCAAACACTCTTGTTGATCTTGAGCCTTTTATCTGTTTCAATCCTCGTACAATATACTAAAGAATGACTGCGGGATGTCTCGTGTTCTTTGAGACGATCAGCGAGGTGCTTCCAGTTGTCGTGACCAGTTGTTCCTAGATGTGATGGTTTTGTAGCAGGGGAAAGTTTGCAACACAGATGAAAAACACGGTTCATCTGATTTGAATATACCAGCCATTGCCTTTTCAACTCTTCACCATTTGGTAACTTTCTTATGAAGTGTTTAACAGAAAACTGGCGACCTTTGTCATCTACTGGAAGATCTTTCTTCTCAAGACTTTGTAATCCAATTCCGATCATAAAAACAGTGTCGATGAATGACGAAGTGATATTGCCTGGCTAGTTGGCAGGGTCTGTGAAGTCAATATCGGTCAAAGAGGAGGTGGCACATATTTATTGATATTCTTCATTTTTCATGGTTTTCTGTGTGAAGTTCTGAGCTGGATCTGAAGCATATTTCGTCGAGCAGTGGGCATCAGAAGACTCTTTTTGCGGCTGGTTTTTCTCTTCAGTAGCAATCCGAGTGCAATCTGTTGAATGCTGGGTGACATCAAGTTCATCAGCTGAAAAGCAGTGGATGTGATCGGGATCTGTTCCACAGTAGGTCTTTGAAAAAACGTTCACAAACTTTCAGAGGATCTTTGATCTTCTGCTTATCTCTCCGACTTCCTTTTCCAGTGCTGATTTCCAGTGCTGATAACCAGATAGTTTTATCCTTTTCATATTTCAGCACCTGGAAAGGACTTACGAAACACTTTAAAATCGATGCACACGCTGTTTGAAAAAAGCCAAAATATACAGCCAAATATGCACTGAAACGTTCTCGAAAAGCTCGTATCATATGCACTCAGACGTCCATGGGCTTCTCTGCTTCTCCTTACCTTTTCTCTTGACCTTCGCTCAGGTCAGGTGTTTTCCGTTGACCAATCACAGAAAAGCCACTCTCTGCTGATTAAAAGAGCACTTGTTTTCGCTCCAATCAAGGTCAAGGTCGCCAGTGCATATGCACTGAAAAATTACTTTGCCAAATACAAAAAAAAAAAAAAAAAAAAAAAAAAGTCGGAAACAAAAGTTAAAGAGAAAACACATCACAAATAACATAGGCATAAAAAAATGTTTTATGAAAAGTGTCTTGCCGAGGAAGGGTAGGTTCAAAATCTGTACAATGGCCGAAATTTATTGAAAATGTGTAAATATTTTCGAAATTGTCCCATATAGAAGCTGATACTGAATCAAAGCTAATAAAAATGTTAAAATATTTGAGCCTTTGTAAGAATACTGTTATATAGGAAATTTTTATAGACTTATTTAGATCACACATCTGAATCAACCCTTGCTAAGCTCAGCTAAGATATGCCATGTTACCTTACTAAACTCTAATCTCTCTACTCTTTGTAAAGTGCTGGTATATAAACGAGAGGTATATAATATACTGCTTGTATTTATTCCATGCACAGAAGAGTAAACTCAGTTCGCTGAAGAGAAAACTGTACAGATCATTCTCATCCGAGACTCTGCATAACGTACACATAACGCAACTTTTATTTCATTCTATTCTTGCTATTTACAGTAAATTTTTGTCACAGTATGCTCAAAATTACTCTAAAACATGCAAAATATGCACACCAAACACACCAGCTTTTTAGACATGCCGAAATATGAAAAGTATGCATTGTTCAAGAGAAGTCACAAAGCTAACAAAAACCAATGCAGATGGAAAATTCCCAAAATCAATAGAAGAAAGACTTACTCAAGATTAGCATGCAGCAACCAATACTTCTACCTGATTGGTCAGCGGTATCTTTGATAAGGGCGGCATGTACTTGAGTGGCTGGAAATGTTCTGGAATAAAAGATGCTTCCACAATTATTTTGGAAGAGTGCTATATATTTTTTTTAATTTTTAATACACATCTCAAGATTTGTTTCTTTATTACCATATTTCGAGTTTTATTTTTGGCGCCCCTATGCCTTCGGCGCCCTGCTTGCCCTGCTCAAAGGCCGGCTCTGGTGTTGGCTGGCGCTTACACTCTTTGCCTTCTGACGGCTAACTGCCACTGTCTTAAGCCACCTACCTGCTGATGTCATGTCAGTGTGTTGCGCAATCTCAGTGGCCAATGTGCGCCTAGGCCAGCGCTTTGACTTTGGGTACCTCATCATCAGGCATTACTTTTTTTCCAACCCAACAAAAAGAAAATTAAAAGGAAAAAAAAACAAAAAAATAATTGTTTTTGTATCCTATGTTGCTTTTCTTGAATACATTTCAGTTGTTTTTCATATAAATGGCTATTTAGTCCTGTTGTCAATGATCATCTCTTTATGGATTTCCAGTGCAACTTTAGTAGAAAATACATATATTTATGTGAACCAATAATGAAGTATTATGCTTCCTTATGTTGTTAGCTGCAAGCCATCTTGGAAACTTAAAATGCAAAATTGTGTTCAGAATGCCGATTCAGCATGTGAATATTTGAGGTGTTGCATATAAGCATAAGCTCACACAGAATAGCTTCAAACTATTTTTGGACGATTTTTTAAAATGTCTGAGTAAGGGTAGAATATCAGATGCAGATACTGTAATTTCTGTCATATAATCCACTGATTATATGTTTCAAAAAGTTATAAATTTTGGCTCTGCAGATAATATACCGATTTAAAACAAAAATAATTTTTTGCTGCATTTCGGCTTTTAAAAGATTTGCATCATAATTGTTAGGAAATTGTATATTTGGAAAATAAACAAACATTGCAATAACAGGAAAATGTAGCACAGTAGGAAGGTCATTATTGATAAGGAGAAAGTCTGGGATGTACAGAGTGGTTTTATGCCTGGTAAGGGCTGCACTAATCAAATTTTTGCTTTATGCATGATGATTGAAAAGTACCTGTCTGTTGGTGAAAAAGTGTTTGCAGCCTTCATGGATTTAGAGAAAGCTTATGACAAAGTAAATAGGACACTTCTGTGGAAGGTACTGAATAAATATGGTATTACTGGGAATCTACTTAATAGCGTGAAAGCCACGTACGATGGCAGTAGAGCATGTGTACGAGTGAACGGTGTTTTATCGAAACGGTTTTCTATTGGTGCAGGAGTCAGACAAGGTTGTGTAATGTCATCCTGGCTGTTTAATATATTTATTGATGCATGCATTTGTGATGCCAAGATGGACAATACTGGTTTATGCCTTGGTAATACCCATCTGTGTAGATTACTGTATGCTGACGACACAGTCCTGTTGGCAGAGATCGGAAGTGAGTTGCCCAGTATGCTGTCCCGGATGTACGAAGTTTGTATAAAATTCAAACTGAGTATAAATAAGGAAAAACCAAAGTTGTGGTTTTTGAGCAAAGACCTGTTCATACTGAATGCAAGATAAGTTTGAATGGTATGGAGATTGACTAGGTGAATGAGTTTGTATATTTAGGAAGCATGTTTGACAAAGAGAACAAATTAGATGGCGAAATTAGTAGGCAAGCGAATTTCTTCATTGAAAGTCATATCTGCCTTAAGAGGATTTCACAGGAATGTTGGGTTTTCAAGGAAGTATCAAATGGCTGTGTATGAAAGTGTAATTGTTCCTACTCTGATGTATGGCAGTGAAACCTGGGTACTGCAGAAAAGACATAGGAATCATTTGTGTGCTGGGGAGATGCATTATTTATGGGGGTGGGTAAGACATGCAGTGATCGTGTAAGGAATAATGAAGATGTGTTGCAGTTGTGTTATGTGAGGCAAAATGTTAGTAAGGTGGAGACTAATATTCTTAGGTGGTTTGGCCATGTTGAAAGAATGAGTGATAAGGTACTGACTAAGAGAATTTTTTCAGCCCAAGTGGCAGGAAGGAAAGGTAGAGGAAGGCCAAGAAAATCTTGGGAGGACCAGATTCAGGAATGTCTGCATAAGAAAAAGATTGAGTATGAAGTGCAAAAGGTCGTGTACGCAGCGTATGATGGATGTTAATGAAGATCGAGCTGTGTGTCAAGATCGTTGTAAATGGAGACATTTGATACACCAGCAGTAAGTAAATTCTAGTTCCATTAGTTAAAAGTTTACTCGGCAGATGGTCTTTCTTGAGGAGCTAACCTCTGAATCTCAGAGAACAGCTTAATGATATGTATGCAAATAAAAAAAACATATGTTTTTGCTCTTTATTCGCATTAAAGTAACACAAAAGCACTTAAAAAATGAGTTCCTTTTTTTTATGTTTTTGCTATTTCTTTAGACTGCTGTGTAATCCTGTGAACTGCAATCTTTCTGTAGGAAATTACAGTTCAAGATCAACGTTGCAGGGGTGTATTATATGGCAATTTCTTTTTTTTTTTTTCTTTCTGAAATCCATGATCTGCGGATTGTAAGAAGGAAATAACCCCCTTCCCTCCCTAAATTCATGATCCGCAGATTGTGCACTGCCGTGCGTTATACCAAGAAAAATATAGTATTATTTGATAGTATTTATAAACATGTGACATTACATTGTGTTGCACAGTAGGCAAATTCTGATCACAAAAATCTGAATTTGTTTGTAATATAAAATCTCATTTGAATTCAACATGATTATTGCTTTTATGATTATACTAATATTTTACTTATGATTTTTATTATTATGATTATTTACTTTTTAATTATTTCTTTCTGAACTGCACATTTTTAATAATTTTTTGTTGTCATTTTCTTGGTGATACTTTCCTATATTTTTAAAGCATAAGTGTATAACTTCAAAAATTTTTTGAAGTCATTTTTATATATTTCTTGAGCTATTGTATTTTTTAAAATATTTGCTACTTGTACAGAAAACTAGCGGATAATGCTTACCTTGGCATTCCTTTCTAGCGACGGGGACATTTCACGCACGTGTTTTCCGGTCTTTGTTGAGGTTATTGTCCTAAAGTCCGTTGTATGCGATGACTGGCTTTACTTCTCACACTTTTCGCTGGGTATACTCATTGGATCTTTGCTTTAGGATTCAAACATCAATTTTTACCGTTCTTTATACTCGAAATTTCGCACGTAAAAGAGAATATTACAATAATTAGAGCTATATAATAGTCAGAATTAGAACTACTAAGTGGAATTTATTTGCTACTTATTAATTCAATTTCTCAGGTTAGACAAGTTGGAGCAGTTTTATGATCATGGAACAGTTTCTTTGCAAAATTGGTGGAACTGTTTTTATGATCATGGAACAGTTTCTTTGTAAAATTGGTAGAACAGTTTTTATGATCATGGAACAGTTTCTTTGTAAAATTGAGTACATACACTGTGTTCAGAGTTGCCAAGTGCTCCAGTTTGCTCTGAGTTGTTCTGGGATCAGTAGTCTGCTTAGTCACTCTGGAGGGTTGTAAAAACTTTGAACAATAATGGAAAACCCTCATGTCGACACAATAATAATGAAATTGTTGTTATCCTGTAGAGCTCCCAACTATTGAATTGGAAAGAAAGTAATGTTGAACGATTAGGTACCTGAAGTCGACACCCAGCCATCCATCACACTGGCCACTGAGATTGCACAGCACACCAACATGATATCAATAGGTAGATGGCTTAAGTCAGAGGCAGTTAGCTGTCAGAAGGTGAAGAGTGTAAGCGCTAACCAACATGGAAGTGGACAAAGAACACATCCGCCATTGCATGCTGTATGAGTTTCGTCACAGTAGCACCCCCGCAAGTACTGTAAGAAACATTAAAAGTGTGTTGTTGGTTCAAACGATTTTGACAGGGAAATTTTGACCTGTCAAAAACTGTCCCAAAGCCAGAAAACATGCAACAGTGGATATGGACTGGCTGAAGACCTTAGTTGAGACTGACCCGTACATAAGTTGGCTGAACAACCAGGGACTACCTTAGGAGTTTGAGTACTCCATTAACTCACAGTTGAGCAGAAAGCAAATCACACGAGTGCATGCATTTCCCTGCTTGCATGTGACCAAGTTAAACTGTTCTTGGACTGCATTGTGACAGGTGATGAGAAATGAGTCCTGTATGACAATGTCAGCAGCCGTGAACAGTGATTGGACCCAAAACAGAAACCCATGTCAACACCTAAAACCAGCTTAAACCCATGTAAAATTGGTGAGATTTGCCGGGTCTCGTGTTTTATGAGCTGCTGCCGGACAACAGCACCATCAGTGCCGATGGGTACTGCTGTTGGCTCGATCTACACACATCACTCACGTTGAAATGACCAGCACTGTTGAACCACAACGTGTCCTCCTACAGCAGGATAGAGAAAGACCTCACACATAACTGGTGACCTGTCACAAGATCAGGGACCTGGCCTAGGAGCTGCTGCTGCATCCAGCCTATTGCCCGGACATTTTCCCAAGCGACTACCACCTTTTCTGGCCAGTGCAGTGTTTCCTCAATGGACAGCAGTTCACCAACCAGGCCAATGTCAAATGCGCACTTCTTTACGTCCAAGCCACCACAATTCTACAGGGGCGGTATCCAACAGCTGCTCAGATGATGGGAGCAGACCATGATGGCAAACGATGGCAACTACATTTTGGACTGATTTGTACTTAAATTTACTGTAATTAGCACTTTTCAGTTGCCTTGCATTCTCAGACATTACTTCCTTTCCAATCCAGTATTTCAGATTTTCCAGAATTTTTTTTGGATTTTAAACTGACTTTAGACCATTCAGGTAATACTGGAAAAATTTTGGAAAATCACTTGCCAGCTGATTCACTACACAATATGTGAATTTGTCTCCTTTTGCTCTTTACCCATCACCACTCTGTGCCAGACATTCAAAGGCTGCAGAACTGCAATCTTTGTCCAAGGTTTTCACTGTCTTTATCAAACCTTAAAAGCCTTTTCTTTTAATGGGTGCTTAGAAGTTCATATTTTTTGCCAAAAATGGCAAAAAGTACTTTAAAGGTACTGTATTTTTTGGGTTATAAGTCGATATGGAGAATAAGTCAAACTGGTTAAATTCAATTTCCTTATATTTATTCATTCATAGGTAAGTCAGTCCGGAGTATAAGATGAGACTACAACAAATGCAGTTAGTTTGCACAATTCTGTGACAATAAAAGGAAGAGAAAATAAGGTAATATCTGCATTTTTCATTTCAGCAATCAAATGTTAAATGAAAATCCTCCAAATATGTGGCGTTGGTGAATAAACTAAGACATCACTCAATATCAAGATATCTGGGGGTTCGTTTCCCCAGCAGTGGCCTCAGTTGCTGTGTTTTGGTAAAACATGGATAGAGCAATGTCTTTGTTCATTGAATGTTAAGTTTAATATTTTTTTCCTTACGAACTGTGGCACTCCCAGTATTCCATCTTTCTAATTGACCAGTCAAAGAATCTGCCATACAAGTGTGAAAGGGAGGTGTGGGGGAGTTGCACACGTGCATTAAATCCAGGGGCCACTACAGGAAACATCACTGAAGAACATGTAATTCAAGAATTTAAAAAAAATAATAATGGGGCCTTTTTTTTCCCCCTTAGGGAGAGATAAGCTAAAGGCTATGGCTAAAACATTGTTTTTATTAGAGAGATAAGCTAACGGCTATGGCTAAATATTATTACTTATTTTTTGGACAGAAGTGTACATAACTTTGATATATTATGTACCCCTACCCCCTGCTGGTCCAATGTTTTTATTCTGGTCACTAAAAAGTTAGCTGGCCACCAGATTTCAGAATATTTTTCTACCTCTGGTTAAATCAGCTTGCAGCACAGCACTACTTATCTTTTGCTGCTTTTTCTTATAGAGACTGATTGAAATCAGAAATCAAATGAGCTTTTCATTTCAATCGGAAAAATGAACTAAATTAAGATAAGGATAATAATTGAAAGCAATAGAGTTTACTTTAATTCAGTTCAGCTCTACAATTGTGAAATTGGCAAAGTGAAAAAAAATGGGTTCGCTAGCCGCTAATCATTGCTGTTCTTAAAGCGCAAGTTCTGATGGCTGTCAACATGATTGTCACCAGGCAATCAACTGCATGGCAGCAACATGTTTCAGAGGTATAAACATCGTGAGATAAAAGAGGTCCACCCACTGTAGTTCTGGCGGCTTTGCAAAACCAGAGGTAAATGTTACCTTTGGAGGGTTCGCAAGTGGGAGGCTAATAACATAAGACAGTTGCCACTGCAAATCCGTCACAGTGATTTTAATTATGTTCTTGTCAAACAGAAATATCTGTAGTAACAGCTTCTAAACAAGTTCTTGGTGAAGAAACATTACATTTCATACGCTTTCAGAAGGGTTTCAAATGAATGTAATACAGTAAAACCTCTGAATAGCGGACACATCTGGACCGGATGATCTGTTTACTATTCGGAAGTGTCCGCTATTGGGAGGTATCTGCCCAAGCCATCGCGCAATGCAAACTTCATGGCTGTCTTTTTTTTTTTTTTTTCCCTTTTGTTTTTTGTTAAAAATGAGGTTACATCTATAAATATACATACTTTATATGTACATATTTATGCAGTAATAAATTCCAAAACTGCCTTAGTGCATAAAATTGAATGTATGTGCTCATTTATATTGATTTAAATATTTTTGAGCTTTTCAAACATGAGGGAAAATGCAGTTTACGTACATATGCATATACGTAATTCAATGCATGTTTCTGATTAACAAATGTTCTAAAACTTTCAAAAGGTACAGCTAATTCATCAATTTATCAGTTAGCATTCTTGCCTGCAAAAAAATTTGACAAAAGCATTTGCTTTTTTCTCTTGCCATTTAGTCTCCTTGTCAATATGAATTTTCAAATTCATCAAAAGTGATAGTCCCTCAGATTCACCTTTGCTAAAGTTCACTATATAGTTGTTGTTCGAAATATAGTGAAGAATTTCCTTTTTTTTTTTTAATGAAGTTATTCACGATATTTTGCCATGGCTGTTAAGTTCTTAATGTCGCACACCTCTTCTGCAACTCCGTCCACTGCCTCTTCTTCAGCTCATTCCGCTATTTCTTTGACCATGTGATTCTGGATGGGTGTGTGTGAAGAAACGTAATCTTGCAAATCATCCATTGGCTGTTCAAAACACAGTTCATCTTCAACTGCAGTAAAATCTTTTGCGTTTCCTTCATAGTTCAAACATGTCATCAGTTCAGAAATCAAGCATAGATCCTCTTCTTCTGGGTTCAAAGTGCCTATTCCATCTTCTTTGCCTGCTGAAACAAAGACTAACGCAGTCCTGTTTAACGTTTCTGACTGTGGAGGTTACCCAAGTGATGGCATGGAAAGTATTAATGAGAAAGAGATGGCAAACAATAGCTAGGGATATTTTCAGTGCAGTGGATTTGGCATTCCGATAAAATTTCACATACCTTTTTCTCCTGCCTCCCTTCAGTAAACGCATTTTCAGCTTTTTTGACCGGAATATCCAAAACAAGAGTAAACGCATGAAATCTATATTACTGGCTTAAGAATTCCAGAAGTTAAAATAAGCTTTTAGCACTGTGTGCTAAAAGCTTATTTTAACTTTTAAGAAGGGTAACAGTTTTTATTTTAACAAAATTGATATTATTTTTTAATTCAAGAAGCATCTGAATTAATTCAGAAAAATTAATAAAATTAGAAGACCTAACTAGCCTCTTCCCTCTATTGCCTCTGCTACATGCCTGTTGTGGAAACAGGGAGAAAAGTTCTCTAACGGCCACCTTAAACAGAGAGTTTTTATTATCTGCAGTGGTAGAATTCAACCCATATATGTACAAGGCCTGCTGCTTAAGGATTTCAACTGATACAGTAGCCAGCCTGTCTCTTAAGTTAGGAATAATCACCTCAATCTGCACATTATCAAACCCGTGAAGGTGGAAATGCTCAAGATCATGCGTGGAGAGCCTCGTTAAACTAGGTTGCCCATTATCACTACCAGGCTGAAACTTGTTAACCAGCAATCTGTGCCCATTAATTCTAAGGTGTAAAGGATTCTTGGACTGCCCAACGTAAACTAAATCACAAATGGTGCAAATAAGTTTATAGATGGAATTAAAAACTTTTCAAAAGTTATTACCTGTTGCTAGTTGAATATTCCCATATAGCTTAGGATTTGCAGACTTGCAGGTTAGTCACCTTTTATCCTTGCATAAAATAAGATTTGTTTTGCCAGCTTTTAAATTCACATAAGGTTAGGGAGCTAGCCTGCCCAATCGGGAGAAATTAGGTGATCTGATTCGGACTCCACCCCTATCATTGTCAAAAAAACACAACACATTCTGCCAGCCAAACGACCATTCCCTACATTCTGCCATCAATTGAAAAAATAATACTTGCCAGAAATAAAAAAAAATAATTATATGCAGAATATCAGCTATTAAAAAACCAAGCTAAATACAATAAACAAAAAATATATTTATAAAAAACAAAAATAAACTCCAAACCTGAACTAGGCTTGCAAAACAAGCTTTCAATCAAAATCGCACAGAGCTGCAAATTATGAATTGAAAAGATACAGCAAAAAACCAACAAGAAGTTGAAACCAAAAAAACTTTGAAATTCTAAAGTGCCCAAGGCTGCATAAAAGAAAGATCAAACCACGATACTACCAAAAGCAAAACTTAAAGAAATTTTTTTTAATAAAAACATAACAAAAATAAAAAACTGAAGGAAAACAAAACAAACAATCCCAAGAACGAGCAAACGAAAAGCTCCAATTACCCCCCAGCATCCAAGGCAATCGAGCTCCAAACGAGAGCAAACAAATGAACAGACGAATGCAGGGAAGCAAATCAATGACTGATTCTCCAACAGCTTCGTCGAGGGCAAGCATTAAGAAAATCACTCATTTATCTACTGAGACCATGGAAGTATGGGTTTCTGCTATTTTAGTTTGCTATAAGGACAAATTAAGTTTAGTGTTAAAATTCAGCAAATTTTAATTTTGTTAGATAATAGGGACTCCGAAACCAATAACCCGTAAACTAAAACACATTGCCCGACCTCACACAGACGATCGAGAGAATCTCAGCAATAAACTCTAAAAAAGAAATCCCAAAGAGAAGAAATACTGAAAAAGTGTAAGAACTGACCCAAATGAAGAGGTGAAGAAATAGAGTAACCAATTTTTTTCACATAAAAAATTAATACTAAATTTAAACAAAGATCAAAGAGTATCTTTTGAAATTGCGAATTTAAAACAAAAGATTTAAGAAACGAATTAGCAAACAGTGCAGTTTTACTACTGCACAGCTGGAGCATGAGAGATTGAACTCAAAAAGTCAAAATCCTAGCCATATATAATCAAGAGAAATGCCCAAGATGCTCACAAAATTATTTCAAAAAGTTTGGTTTAGAACAACACACCAATAAGTAATGAAAATTTTCTTTTACCAAAAACGTAAACACAACATAACAATAAAAACAAGAAATAATATTATAGTTAATGCAGTTTATTGCTAATACAAGGTTAATTATTTACAAAATATTGCTCAAATCATTGAAGCTACTGGAAGGCCCTAGCCCTAAGATCAAACAACTTGTAGCCAATTTCTTGTTACAAGCTCCAAAGGGACCTAAATACACAGACCAGATATCCCGCGGAAGAAACGCCAACCGCTCCAAAGCCAAAAAAACATGCTACTCAATAGTGATGAATAACTCATAAGATTAGAAAATAAAATAAAAATTCATATCAAGAAGGCAGAAAAACGACATACCAGCCCTTAGAAGTACTTTAGCAGTCCAACTAATGGGTCTGCAACTACTAACCGCAGGGACATATCCGCCGCAGCGCTACCTAGCGGCCAACTTTAGAACCTTCCAGGGAGCCACACGAGAAGGTTCTAGTGTAAAAACCCCAAGACACCAGAATCAAAGTTCTGAAAATACTGCTACGAATTTTCAGAGTGAACCTGAATACTAGAAAGCCCTTCCTGGTGGTAGAGTAATATATTTCTCTGCTTCCAAAAGTTCTTAAAGTATTGCAAAAACCCAAATAACAGAATCTTTCCTAAACCTTTGATAATTAAGTATTACTATTTTTTCTTGCTTTTATTTTTATATGAATTTTTTTAAAACTATATTTTTACTTAAAAGTTTTCTTTTTTTGTACTTTTTTATTTATATCGTTTTTTTTTTTTTTTTTCTGTGAATCAATTGAGAGGGAGTAAATACCGTATTACAGGTTCCTAAATGTTTAGTTGACCACATCATCATCTAAATCTCTAAAATTAGCTTTAATTTAGACAATTCATTCGGTCAACAAGGTTAAATTAAGTCTTCCATCCTAATTCTATTTTGGAGAACTATTTTTCTTAATGCAACTTTTAAGAAGTTTTAAGGCACTTGGTTATCAAGAAACTGTTTGATTAAAACAATAACGTGTCTTGGTTATCAAGAAACTGTTTGATTAAAACAATAACATGTTTCTCTAGTTCAGAGTTTAAGCTACATATTCTAGAAAGCCTTAAGACTTGTGAAATAAATACATTTTCTATTACTTTATTGGAAATATTGCTCCACCACATACCATATTTGACTATTTTAAATTTAAACTGAGTTTTCTTATCATAGAGACTGAGTACAGGGTTGCCTGTATTAAGATTTATAGCTAAATCCAAAAATTCTAGTACTTGGTTATGTTATTTGTTTTATTAAGTTTAAGGCATTTAGGATAAATAGCTGCAAAGGCTTTTCGATATATTTCCTGAATTATTCAAGCAAAGTAGGTCATCTATGTATCTGTAGGTGTAAGAATAACAATCCTGATTGGAAGAATTTGTTTTCATAAACTGAAATTCTTTGAAGAACAAGAACAAGTTGCATACACTAGTGGAATGTAAACACCCCATGGGGATTCCATTAACCTGTTTATAAAATTTATTATTGTAGAGGAGAAAATTATTTTTAATACAGCATTTTAAAATGCAGTGGATGCTAATGATTTTCAAAAATAATGCTAGAGATTTTAAATTCAGTAAATAGTAACTTGAGGGTACTGATAATGTCCTCTAATGGAAGACTGGTGTACAAGTTTTCAAAGTCATAGCTTTGAAAACTCTGGATATCAATTCTGGATATTTATTACTTTTTAACCCACTAGCTATGAATCTGAATTCCACCGGTTCCTTATGAAATTATGCTGTGGCAAAAAGATAAGGAAATTCAGGCTCATAACTATTTGCCATTCTAAGCCCCAGCTGCCTGCAAAATGCTTTAAATTTATTAGTGAGCTCTTTATTGGAAAATGAAGTGATCCTGTATATAACCTTATTGTGCAACTCTTTTGAAATTAATTCAAAGTAGAACTTTTTGCAGATGATCGCAAAATTATTATTGGCTTTATCTGTAGTGGTAAAGATAAATTCTTCTAATTTGGAAAGTGATTTTTTCAGCCCTTCCTGGTGGTAGAGTAATATATTTCTCTGCTTCCAAAAGTTCTTAAAGTATTGCAAAAACCCTTAGGTTGGCCGCTAGGTAGCACTGCGGCGGATATGTCCCTGCGGTTAGTAGTTGCAGACCCATTAGTTGGACTGCTAAAGTACTTCTAAGGGCTGGTATGTCGTTTTTCTGCCTTCTTGATATGAATTTTTATTTTATTTTCTAATCTTATGAGTTATTCATCACTATTGAGTAGCATGTTTTTTTGGCTTTGGAATCCCCATGGGGTGTTTACATTCCACTAGTGTATGCAACTTGTTCTTGTTCTTCAAAGAATTTCAGTTTATGAAAACAAATTCTTCCAATCAGGATTGTTATTCTTACACCTACAGATACATAGATGACCTACTTTGCTTGAATAATTCAGGAAATATATCGAAAAGCCTTTGCAGCTATTTATCCTAAATGCCTTAAACTTAATAAAACAAATAACATAACCAAGTACTAGAATTTTTGGATCTAGGCTGTTATTGTAAAAAATATTTTGATGTGCTAAATTCTGTTTAAATTCTTGAATAACTTTGCATTTCCATTCATCAAAGGCTTTGATTGGCATGTTGTAGGCTAAGCTGGTTTTAACTATATATTTGTCTAAGTCCTGATAAAAATTAGACTTAATTCTATCTTTAGAGATGTGGAATGATGGCCTGAACTTAGCTCCATAACCTAAGATCCTTCTTAAATGAAGATTATTAATAAACTCTAAATTACTAGTAATTATGTGTTTATGAAAGTTATAAAAAACTGTATCAAGAAAGTCATCGCACTTACAGCTGATCTTAGCTAAATTAGTAATGTTAAAAGGTGTTTTGTAATTCCTAACGTAAGAACCTAGTATTTTAACATATTTGAAACTTACTATAGTTTGGTGATAAAGAATAGGGAAGCTGCTAGAACTATTGCAGAATAATTTCCTAATTTTGAGGGAATCATAGCATTTATTTAAGAATCTAATGGTAATATAGTTTTTGGAAATTGACTTGGAGGTTATTTTATCTTTAAGAATGAATTTCAGAATATCCAAAACAAGAGTAAACACATGGAATCTATATTGCTGGCTTGAGAATTCCAGAAGTTAAAATAAGCTTTTAGCCCTGTGTGCTTGAATGTTTTAAGAAGGGTAACAGTTTTTTTTTTAACAAAATTATTATTTTTGAATTCAAGAAGCATCTGAATTAATTCAGAAAAATTAATAAAATTAGAAGACCTAACTAGCCTCTTCCCTCTATTGCCTCTTTGCCTCTGCTACATGCCTGTTATGGAAACAGGGAGAAAAGTTCTCTAACGGCCACCTTAAACAGAGAGTTTTTATTATCTGCAGTGGTAGGATTCAACCCATATGGGTACAAGGCCTGCTGCTTAAGGATTTCAACTGATACAGTAGCCAGCCTGTCTCTTAAGTTAGGAATAATGTGCAACACCTCAATCTGCACATTATCAAACCCGTGAAGGTGGAAATGCTCAAGATCATGCGTGGAGAGCCTCGTTAAACTAGGCTGCCCATTATCACTATCAGGCTGAAACTTGTTAACGAGCAATCTGTGCCCATTAATTCTAAGGTGTAAAGGATTCTTGGACTGCCCAACGTAAACTAAATCACAAATGGTGCAAATAAGTTTATAGATGGAATTAAAAACTTTTCAAAACTTATTACCTGTTGCTAGTTGAATATTCCCATATAGCTTAGGATTCGCAGACTTGCAGGTTAGTCACCTTTTATCCTTGCATAAAATAAGATTTGTTTTGCCAGCTTTTAAATTCACATAAGGTTAGGGAGCTAGCCTGTCCAATCGGGAGAAATTAGGTGATCTGATTCGGACTCCACCCCTATCATTGTCAAAAAAACACAACACATTCTGCCAGCCAAACGACCATTCCCTACATTCTGCCATCAATTGAAAAAATAATACTTGCCAGAAATAAAAAAAATAATTATATGCAGAATATCAGCTATTAAAAAACCAAGCTAAATACAATAAACAAAAAATATATTTATAAAAAACAAAAATAAACTCCAAACCGAACTAGGCTTGCAAAACAAGCTTTCGATTAAAATCGCACAGAGCTGCAAATTATGAATTGAAAAGATACAGCAAAAAACCAACAAGAAGTTAAAACCAAAAAACTTTGAAATTCTAAAGTGCCCAAGGCTGCATAAAAGAAAGATCAAACCACGATACTACCAAAAGCAAAACTCAAAGAATAATTTTTTAATAAAAGAATAACAAAAATAAAAAACTGAAGGAAAACAAAACAAACAATCCCGAGAACGAGCAAACGAAAAGCTCTAATTACCCCCAGCATCCAAGGCAATCGAGCTCCAAACGAGAGCAAACAAATGAACACACGAATGCAGTGAAGGAGATCAATGACTGATTCTCCAACGGCTTCGTCGAGGGCAAGCATTAAGAAAATCACTCATTTATCTACTGAGACCATGGAAGTATGGGTTTCTGCTATTTTAGTTTCCCATAAGGGCAAATTAAGTTTAGTGTTAAAATTTACCAAATTTTAATTTTGTCAGATATAATAGGTACTCCCAAACCAATAACCCGCAAACTAAAACACATTGCCCGACCCCACACAGACGATCGAGAGAATCTCAGCAATAAACTCTAAAGAAGTATGACAAACACCCAAAAGGTAGGAAGGAGAAGGTGAAACGGCATGAATTGGCTTTTGGAAAGATAGGAAGACTTTCCAGAAGTACATAAGACCCAGGAAAAATAGGGTAAACAAAGTTGTAAGTTGTGTGAAGAATAGGATCGAGGAAATGATATGGGAGCTCAATGAGTTAAGTGAAAAATGGGGTGAATACTTCTGTGAGTTATTAGATCAGTAAAGCAAAGGTGATTCTGAGGCAGAAGCAGGTAATGTCACAGTGAAGGATGGAAGCACAGGAGGGATCTCAAGAGGAGAGATATGTAAAGCTCTAAGATCTCTTCAGAATGGTAAGGCTTTGGGATTTGATGGCTTAACTGCCAAGATGGTGGTGGTGACTCTAATTGATTGGTTAACTGAAATTTGCCAGTTGTGCTGAGAGTTAGGAATGGTCCCTCGGGATTGGAGGGATGCTATCATTATTCCTTTGTATAAAGGAAAAGGTGATCAGACTGACTGCAAGAACCATCATGGTATTTTTAGCCTATTGAGTGCGCCAGGAAAAGTGTTTGGTAAGGTTGTTATTGAAAAATTATAGGGTCTTAGAGAAAGTGTGGGATGTTCAGAGTGGTTTTATGGCTGCACTAACCAAATTTGTGCATTACTCATGATGATTGAAAGGTATCTGGCTGTTGGTAAAAAGTTTTTGCTGCCTTCATAGATTTAGAGAAAGCTTATGACCAAGTAAATAGGACACTTTTGTGGAAGGTATTGAATGAATATGGTGTTACTGGGAATCCACTTATTAGTGTAAAAGCCATGTATGCTTGCAGTAGAGGTTGTGCATGAGTGAATGGTGTTTTATCAAAATGGTTTTCTATTAGTGCAGGTGTCAGACTGGTTGTGTAATGTCACCATGGCTGTTTTAATATATTTATGGATATGTGCATGTGTGGTGCTAAAGTAGATAATACTGGTTTATATCTTGGTGATATCCGTGTGTGCAGATTGCTGTATGCTGATGACACAGTCCTGTTGGCAGAGAGCAAAAGTGAGTTGCAGAGTATGCTGTCCTGGATGTACGAAGTTTGCGTGAAATTCAAACTGAGTGTAAATACGGGAAAAACTGAAGTTTTGGTTTTTGAGAGAGGAACTGGTAGTATTAAATGTAATGTAAGTCTAAATGACAAAGTGATTGACCAGGTGAGCCAGTTTGTGTATTTAGGAAGCATGTTTGACAAAGAAGAAATTGAATGGTGAAATTAGTAGGCAAGTGAATTCTTCATTGAAAGTCATGGCTGTTTTGGAAGGTTTTTGCAGGAATGATGGGTTCTCAAGAGAGTCCCGCATGGCTGTGTATGAAAGTTTAATTGTTCTTACTCTGATGTATAGCATGGAAAAAGGTAAAGTACTCTGGCTAAATTAATCGCACCCAGGATGTGTTTAATTTGGCCACAGTACTTCATCTTTTTCCAGCAAATTATCCTTCTCACACTGTCCCATGCTCCCAGACAGGCTTTCAATTAACATCACATGAATTAGTTTTTCGTTTGCCCATTCTCGAGAGTTGTTTGTTTTGTTTTCCTCCAGTTTTTTATATTTTTATTAAAAAAAATTTCTTTGAATTTTGCTTTTGGTAGTAGATATATATATATGGGATGTAAGGTCAGGTGATGCGTAACATCACAGCCTCTCCTTGACAAATGTCAACCCCGCCTTCTCGTGGTGCATCCTGTTCCCACTAAAGAGGCTCTGACGACCGCCAATAACGGTATAACTATACCATCGGGATCAGAGGAAATGCTATCCCACACTCACCAACCCGCTTGGCCAGCGTGGTGAGTTATGGCCAAACACCTCCAAAATGACTCTACAACTTAAATCTTGGCCCTCAGTCTCTGGCAGCTGGAATGTACCTGGCCAAGGCAGCGGCCAGTGTGACATGAAGGCAGGGGGTGCTAAGAATCCCCGGAGGACCGGACTAGGCTGCCGTTTGATGCTGACCTTGGCTACGTATAATGGACGCTCCCTATCTTCTGATTCAAGGCTTCTTGAATTGGAAGAGGAACTACAAAGGATCAAGTGGGACATCGTCGGGCTAAGTGAGGTAAGGAGAAAAGGAGAAGATCTCATTGAACTGAAAAGTGGACATCTCTTCTACTATCGTGTGACAGATACTGGCAGAACTAGTGGTGTTGGATTTATAATAAACAAGAAACTGAAGGATAAAGTGGTAGAAGTTGAAAGTTCCTCTGACAGAGCTGCACGACTCGTTATCGAACTCTCGAGAAGATACCAGGCTCAGATTATTCAAACTTATGCACCCACCACAAGTCATCCTGACGAAGAAATTGAAGAATTTTATGAGGAAATTCGTCATCTAAATAATAAAGGTAAGCAGCACTTGAAGATAATTATGGGAGATTTCAATGCAAAAATAGGGCACTGGCAACAGAATGAAACTTCAGTAGGTAAATTCGGTCACGGCAACAGAAACCAGCATGGAAATACTCTCGTTGAGTTTGCAGAGGCAGAAGGATTTTTCATCTTGAACTCCTTTTTCAAGAAAAAGCCACACAGGAAATGGACATGGAGACATCCAATTGGGACGACAAGTGAAATTGATTTTATTATGTGTAACAAAAAATTCGTCATCGAAGACTGCAGTGTGCTGAACAAGTTCAACACAGGTAGTGACCATAGATTGGTGAGATGTAAGATGCACCTCAGCACTAAACTGGAACGTGGCAAGCTCATAAGACAAACAAAATGTATTGACATAACCAACCTTAAAAAACACCATAATACTTTCAAGTTGGAACAGAAGAACAGATTCTCTGCTTTAGAAGGCCTAACATCGGAAGAAGTGAATATTTCGGAAGTTAACAGAAAAGTAACCAAAGCTCTTATGGAAACAGCAACAAAATTAGCTGGGTCTAAGAACAAGTTGCATGTAAACAAATTATCAGGAAAAACGAAAATGTTGATGCAAAAAAGAAGAGAGATGTGGAATGATGGCCTGAACTTAGCTCCATAACCTAAGATCCTTCTTAAATGAAGATTATTAATAAACTCTAAATTACCAGTAATTATGTGTTTATGAAAGTTATAAAAAACTGTATCAAGAAAGTCATCGCACTTACAGCTGATCTTAGCTAAATTCGAGAGTTGGATAACAAGCCGTGCAGCTCTGTCAGAGGAACTTTCAACTTCTACAACTTTATCCTTCAGTTTCTTGTTTATTATAAATCCAACACCACTAGTTCTGCCAGTATCTGTCCCACGATAGTAGAAGAGATGTCCACTTTTCAGTTCGATGAGATCTTCTCCTTTTCTCCTTACCTCACTTAGCCCGACGATGTCCCACTTGATCCTTTGTAGTTCCTCTTCCAATTCAAGAAGCCTTGAATCAGAAGATAGGGAGCGTCCATTGTACGTTGCCAAGGTCAGCATCAGATGGCAGCCTAGTCCGGTCCTCCGTTGATTCTTAGCACCCTCTGCCTTCATGTCGCACTGGCCGCTGCCTTGGCCAGGTACATTCCAGCTGCCGGAGACTGAGGGCCAAGATTTAAGTTGTGGAGTCAGGTGATGCGTAACATCACAGCCTCTCCTTGACATCACAGCCTCTCCTTGACAATCACAAAAAAAGCATAAAAATCTGTTTATAAAAGAAAATAAAAACAAATAAAAAAGAAAACTAGTTATTCACTCACTAGAATAGCTAAACTAAAAATAGTAAAACTAACGTTAAAATTAATAAGATTCTGAATAATCTATAGAAGCTCACTAAGGTGATTTAATACATGCAAAGATTATTAAATACACCACTTGTGTATTTTATAATATTTCTCATGTATTCTGGAGAGTTAATTCTGCTCTTTCTGATCATACAGGTCCACAGTCCTAAGTATATATATTTTTTTCTCTGGATAAAATCTCCGCGAGTTGGTTTCTTTCAGTGTGAGGAGGCCATCAGCCCCACCCACACTGCCCCCCAGCGACTAGGGAGTGGCAGTCGTGTTCGGAAGTTTGGGGAAAAAGTCGGCCACGTTTCCTCTTGAGTGGAGAAAGTTTAGTTGCATAAGAGGTAAGCTCTCTTCATTGTCTTAGGGTTTTAGGTTTTTTAAGTTCAAAGTTTGTACTTCTTGTATTTTTTTCTCTGTTGTTTTTCGCTTTTTAGCATTTAGGCACTGGCTAGACTGTTAACATTTTTGCGGGTTTTAACTCTTTCTTTTCTTGGTAACTTTGCGCGTCTTTTAGGAAACTTAGGCACAGAAGCTGGCTACGCATAGTTCCTTTACTTTGCGCTGTATTTTCAAAGTAGTTAAGGTCTTAATAACTACTTAATTATGCACTTAAAGCACTGCTGAAATACTTTGTACATATTGCAACTAATTGTTTATGTCATATAACTTTCACAAAGCTTTTCTTTAGTTAATTATTGTCTTTAATTTATTCTCGTTTTTGTGTTGTCCGAAGTTGCGGAGTAGAAGGTTTTAGAATCAAGTTTTCTTTCAAAAATCTGAGTTTTAAAAAATTAATATTTCCTTTTTAATTGCAATGTAAAAATTTGGAATTCTTTTGTATTACTTTTCAGGTTTATATTCTCTCTTAGGCGAACTTGGCGTTTCGTTATAGCTGAAAATTATTTCTAAATATTATGTCACTCTCACAACTTGAGTTCTCTTTAATCTTCTTCTCTCTGTTTAATAGTAACAGATGAAGAGCATGGGTCGGGCCATGGAAGTTATGGATGTAAGCTAAATTGTTAACTAGCGCTAGGTCATACAACTCTGCGGAGGTCATGACATATATATAAATTTTAAAACAATTTTTGGTGGGCTTATAACTTGCATCCATGGCTTTGCAGAAACCCATTTCCAACTAGGTCTTTGTGGAAGTGAGAAAATGCAGAGTTTTTGCTGGTCCTTGATAAAGCCAAGGCTCAGTATTCTCGACACTTTCTACATTCAGTTGTTTTATTTTATTTTTTATCTTTTCTCCTTTTACTCACACCGGTAGACATATAACCCTTTCTATGTTGTACTTGGTATGAGTCAAAAATATATAAATTTTTTTTTTGCTTAGGTCTCTTCTTAATAGAATGTGAATTCTGAATTTTCGTAACTGCTGCGTTGCGCGTTTCGATCTTCAGGTTAATTTTGCAACTTTCGTTTTAAATTCTAAAGTTTTTCCTTAGTTTTCAGCATTGCTCTTCAGTATATATATATATATATATATATATGTACATCCAAGAGCAGAGTAAAAGACAAAATTTACAACCAAATTTGTTTAACATACAATCTGAAGATCATGACGAGCAACGCAGCAGTGATGAATATTCAGAAATTACAAACTACAAAGTAGAGACTGAAACAAAAAATTATTATTTAACAAGGACAAAAACTTCAAAGAAAACCTCAAAACCCAACGGGCATGAGTAAAAAATATAAAATGATAGCAAAACCAGAATGCAGAAAGTGTCGAGAATGCCGAGCCTTGGCTTTATCAAGGACCAGCAAAACTCTGCATTTTCTCACTTCCACAAATACCTAGTTGGAAATGAGTTTCTGCAAAGCCATAGATACAAGTATAAATCCCACAATAATTTTTAATTATCATAACCGCCCTCAATGGTGCGGGAAGAATAACTTAGCTAAAGTTTTTTCATACATGTGTAACTTTCCTGGCCCAACCCATACTCGTCATCTGTCACAAAAAACAGAAAAACGATTTCAAAAAATTCACAAGTTGTGATAAGGCTTGAACAAATCAACAGAAAAATTCAGCTAAAGCATGTGGTTGAGCAACCAAACCGCCCAAGAGAGGTTCCAAACTTGAAACAAAGTACTAAAAGCACTTCAAAAATCTTATTCCTTGGGGTAAAAAAGCATTTCCGAAAATACAATAAAAATAAAAGAATAAAAATTACAACAGAGACATGATAGTTAATAGGACCTTCGTACATACAGCTTCCACCAAAACGGAAGTCATAAGAACAAAAAAATAAATGATGCTTTGGAAAAAATACACGAAGTTAAAAATTAGTTGCAATATTTACCCAAATTGTTGCTGCAAGCAACAATTTAGGTTTCAATAACCACATTAAAATCCTATTAAACAGTTTTCTAGAAAACAAGATTCCAGCTCTTTTATTAAAAGAGTATTAAAAAAAATCGTTCTGAATAATAAAGTTAGAGCAGATCTGTTTTAATTTCTACACAGTTAATAAAATTATTCTGGCCAATAAAAGCCTTCTTGAAAGTTGGTCTGGAGGATGCATATTAACTAACAACAGGAACCTTTAGTGCTATGGACAGGGCAGTCCTATTAAAAATAAAAAAATAAAAATAATTCAAATAAAATCACACAAAAAAAGTTTATAATTTGAATAAAAATTAAATAAAAATATATATATAAAAAGTAAACTAGGTATTCTCTCTCTAGAATAGCTAACCTAAAAATGGTAAAAATTGCGTTAAAATAAATAGGCTACTGGTTGTGCCTATAGAAGTACACTAAGGTAATTAAATACATGTAAAAATTATTAAATACACAACAAGTATATTTGATAATAATTTTCGTGTATTCTGGAGAGTTATTCTACTCTTTCTGGACAAGCGGGTCTTCATTCTAAGTTTTGTAATTTTTCTTGGATTTTTGTTTGTGGGTTGCGTCATTTTATGCGGTGAAGACTTGGGACCTCTCCCTCCTCCTACTTGGGAGTAGCTGCGGAAGTTGGTCGGCCATCTTGTGTCTCTTGTTTGAGGAGGCAGCATTGAAGGTAAGCTCTTGCCTTTGTTCTTGTGCATTTTTTCTATCTTGTTTTTAATAGTGTTCGTTAAAAGAGGAAAATATATATTTTTTCTTATTTGGCATTGGTGCAACTTGCTTTTCTAACTTTATGAGTTTTCTCTTTCACTTAATATTGGAAATTATGCGCGTTTATGTGCACTTTGTTTGAGTAGTTTGCCGTTTTCTCGACCTAGTAGTCAACGTTGTTTTTTCGTTGTTGGTAGGTGCATAAAAACTTCATTATTATACACTTAAAGCACTCCTGGAATAATTTGTAAATATTGCAACTAATTTTTAACTTCATGTATTTTTTCCAAAGCATCATTTATTTTTTTGTTCTTATGACTTCCATTTTTGTGGAAGCTGTATGTACAAAGATCCTATTAACTTTCATGTCTCTGTTGTAATTTTTATTCTTTTATTTTTAATTTTATTGTATTTTCGGAAATGCTTTTTTACCCCAAGGAATAAGAGTTTTGAAGTGCTTTAAGTACTTTGTTTCAAGTTTGGAACCTCTCTTGGGCGGTTTGGTTGCTCAACCACGTGCTTTAGCTGAATTTTTCTGTTGATTTGTTCAAGCGTTATCACAACTTGTGAATTTTTGGAAATCGTTTTTCTGTTTTTTGTGACAGATGACGAGTATGGGTTGGGCCAGGAAAGTTACACATGTATGCAAAAACTTTAGCTAAGTTATTCTTCCCGCACCATTGAGGGCGGTTATGATAATTAAAAATTATTGTGGGATTTATACTTGCATCTATGGCTTTGCAGAAACTCATTTCCAACTAGGTCTTTGTGGAAGAAAGAAAATGCAGAGTTTTGCTGGTCCTTGATAAAACCAAGGCTTGGCATTCTCGACACTTTCTGCATTTTGGTTTTGCTATTATTTTATATTTTTTACTTGTGCTCGTTGGGTTTTGAGGTTTTCTTTGTAGTTTTTGTCCTTGTTAAATAATAATTTTTGTTTCAGCCTCTATTTTGTAGTTTATACATATATATATTGTCATTGAGAAATTTCAATGACCAATCAGTGAATAAGTTGATTGAGGCCGAGAATTTAAAAGAAAAAAAGAAAAAGTCTTGTGCGCCAAAGATGACGTTACTTATTTTTTTCTAACTGGCTGATATGCCTAGAATTTCTGCTGGTGGTTGTTGATGCCATGTGATGTTAATTGAAAGCCTGTCTGGGAGCATGGGACAGTGTGAGAAGGATAATTTGCTGAAAAAGGTGAAGTACTGTGGCTAAATTAAACACATCCTGGGTGTGTTTAATTTAGCCACAGTACTTTACTTTTTTCCATGCCATACATCAGAGTAAGAACAATTACACTTTCATACACAGCCATGCGGGACTCTCTTGAGAACCCATCATTCCTGCAAAAACCTTCCAAAACAGCCATGACTTTCAATGAAGAATTCACTTGCCTACTAATTTCACCATTCAATTCCTTCTTTGTCAAACATGCTTCCTAAATACACAAACTGGCTCACCTGGTCAATCACTTTGTCATTTTGACTTACATTACATTTAATACTACCAGTTCCTCTCTCAAAAACCAAAACTTCAGTTTTTCCCGTATTTACACTCAGTTTGAATTTCATGCAAACTTCGTACATCCAGGACAACATACTCTGCAACTCACTTTTGCTCTCTGCCAACAGGACTGTGTCATCAGCATACAGCAATCTGCACACACGAATATCACCAAGACATAAACCAGTATTATCTATTTTAGCACCACACATGCATGCATTCATAAATATATTAAACAACCATGGTGACATCACACAACCAGTCTGACTTTTGCACCAATAGAAAACCATAGAATATGCGCACTTTGCAGGGGTTTAATACCTTAAAAGTGCAAATATAATAATAGAAACCCATTTTGATAAAACACCATTCACTCATACACGACCTCTACTGCAAGCATACATGGCTTTTACACTAATAAGTGGATTCCCAGTAACACCATATTCATTCAATAACTTCCACAAAAGTGTCCTATTTACTTGGTCATAAGCTTTCTCTAAACATATGAAGGCAGCAAAAACCTTTTTACTTAACAGCCAGATACCTTTCAGTCATCATGAGTAATGCAAAAATTTGGTTAGTGCAGCCATAAAACCACTCTGAACATCCCCCCACACCTTCTCTGATGTAAGACCCTGTACTTTTTCAATAACAACCTTACCAAACACTTTCCCTAGCACACTCAATAGGTTAATACCATGATGGTTCTTGCAGTCAGTCTGATCACCTTTTCCTTTATACAAAGGAATAATGATAGCATCCCTCCAATCCCGAGGGACCATTCCTAACTCCCAGCACAACTGGCAAATTTCAGTTAACCAATCAATTACAGAGTCACCACCATATTTCAACATCTTGGCAGTTTGCCATCAACTCCCAGAGCCTTGCCATTCTGAAGAGATTTTAGAGCTTTACACACCTCTCCTCTTGAGATCCCTCCTGTGCTTCCTTCCTTCACTGTGACATTATCTGCTTCTGTCTCAGAATCACCTTTGCTTTCTTGATCTAATAACTCACAGAAGTATTCACCCCATCTTTCACTTAACTCATTGAGCTCTCATATCATTTCCTCAATGCTATTCTTCACACAACTTACAACTTTGTTTCCCCTTTTTTTCGTGGGTCTCGTGTACTTCTGGAAAGTCTTCCTATCTTTCCAAAATCCAAATCATGCTGTTTCACCTTCTCCTAACTACCTTTTGCCTTACTCTGGCAAACCAGCTTAGCTGCTTCATGCTTCTTACAGCGATATTCATCCACAGAAACTCTACCTTCCCATATGCCCAAATAGGGTTTCTTCTTTTTTTTTACTGCCTGTTCAATCTCATTATTCCACCAAACATCACCTCTATTGTTACCCACTATTGTGGTGCCACAGACCTCTTCATCAGCAGTGACAACACAGTTCTTAAAACATTCCCACTTCTTTTCTACATGCCCTTTAGCTCCTTCAGTCATTCTCTGAGTAAGCCAGAAGAACGCTGATGATCTTTAGGGAGCCTTTCAACCTTTATTCTTTCCATCCTAGGCCTCTTCTTGTTCCTTTTCCTCCAACCAACATTCAGTTTCACTTCTGACACTACCAAGTAATGATCAGAGCCAACATCCGCACCTCTTATCACACGAGTGTCAACAACTAAGTGTTTCAGTCGCTGATCGTAGGCAACGAAATCTATCACACTCTTTTGACCAAGAGTACGATTTTCCTAAGTATATGTGTGGATATACTGTACTTGTGGTTGAAAAATGTATTAGATACACACAAACCATTCTTAGTGCAGAGTTTAATTAATCTTTCACCATTATCATTCACACAAGGATAATTAAACTTACCCAGAACATTGTCAGAAATTGCATTCTGCACACCTACTCTAGCATTGAAATCCCCCGCTATTATAACTTTCTCTTTAGCACCGAACTGGATCAAAACAGCTTTTAGCTCATTCCAGAAATGTTCCTTCATAGCAGAAGGTTCTGAGTCACAAGGAGCATACACTATAACAATTACTATTCTCTATACACTATAACAATTACTATTCTCTATACACTATAACAATTACTATTCTCTGAAGTTTCACTTTCAAATGAATACAAAACATTCTTTCATTTGTGCAACTATAGTGAATCAAGTTGTTCTTCATGTTTTCACTTAAAATCACACCTACACCAGCATGTCCTCTCACATTATCCAATTCTTCAGATCACACACTCACCATTCCATTCACTTCTTCTATTCCAATTTCCTTCTCTTTGGTTTAACTTACACAAATCACATCCAATCTATACTTATTAATCTCTTCAATCACCTCAATCATCTTGCCATTTATACCTCTAGTATTCCATACACCAATCTTACACTTACTCAGCTGATATCTCTTTATCATTCTCTTTTTTCCATGTCCAAAATGGTGGATCGTTCTTCTCAAGTGTGGTAGGTCCACCATATCCCTCACTTGAGTCCAGTTTTACATATATGGAATCCCTGCTGTTATAATTACATCTTTCCTTTCTGATGTTTATGCTGCCATGGTTTGTTTACCCTTTTCTGCCCTTGGGGAATAGGGGGCTGATGATCACGTGAAGGCTGTATAATGTGAGAAGAAATTATATATAGAATCAACAGTTTCCTTATTTGTCTTTTAACTTGTAAAACTAAAAGTGGTCTGTTCTGTGCTTACTTCCTTTTGTGTTCTATTCCATTTACATTAATGAATGCTATCCTGTGTACTTCAATAGGAAATATGGTATAGATCCAGATAAGAAAAGTGCATTTTTTTTTCTGCAAAATAAGTGGCTCAGTGGCCTGTATTTAAGTTTCCAAAAACATTTAGTTTTTTTGTGTGTTTTGAAATGCTTCCATTCCCTCATGACTGAATAAGACAAATGGAATTAGGAAAACCATTCATTTAATTTCTTTTCCATATTTGCTGTAGTTGATAACAAGGATTGACAGTAAAGAATGGCAGGTAAGTGAATTTTTAAAAATCAGTGGTTAGAGCCTAGACTATAACTGGCTTCAGTGGCACTTGACAGGTAAGTACCAGGCAAAATGTAGAATTTGCAACAAAAGTTTTAGCATTGCTTCTGTAGGCAAGTGGGCTCTGAAAAATCACATGAAAAGCAAAAAGCACAATGAATGGATTCATATAAGGAAATCTTCAAACAATTTGCTTTTTAAACCAAACAAAAATTCTAAAAATCCTGAAGGTATTGTACCACATTTAGATTCCCACATTTGTGAAGAACAACGTTTTGGATGCTGAAATTTTGTGGGTGCTTAATACAGTTAAAAATAATTATTCTTATAAATGTAATGAGAACATTGGAAGACTTTTTCAAAGAATGTTACCCGACAATTCCATTGCTGCAAAATTTACATTCGGTGAAAAAGTGTGCATATTATGCAGTTTTTGCAAGAAAACCCTTACTGATGATGACCAGTCAATTATTCATCTCTCATTGCCCAGTTTATCACAGGAAAAGAAATTGTAGAGAATCTATTTAAAAAACAGACCTAAAATGAATTAAAAATGGGAGTGTGTAACTAAAGTGTTTGAACTGAAAGTCATACATCAAAAACAAAAAGTTAAAGCAAACAAAAAATTTCATACCAGTAAATGGATATGAAAATAATGGACCCTTTTAAAATATTCCAGAAAATAAGTCCAGAAAAGTCCTTGAAAAGTGTGAACTGTGACCCAGCAGATTCCACTTAACAAGCACCATCACCATCTCTTAGTTCTGATATTTCACTTTTGTATTTCCTCTTTTTGTATATATATTACAAATAACAATATTTCTTGTATCACGAAAAATATTAAGTGCAAAACTGAAGTTTTGAACACCCAGTTTTGACTTTGGTATTGCGGTATAAACCATGAGATGATTATGCAGAGATGCCAAGTACTACGGATCCTCCGTAGTTTCTACGGATATCATGTTCAGACTACGGACTTACGGAGAAGGTGTAAAAAACTACAGATTTTTCCGGAAAACTTTTTTTTTAATTATTTGAAAAAAAAAGTCGAGCATAGTCAAATGTAGTGTTTTTTGCAGTAACGTCACGAAGCCGTCACACAGCAAGCATGTTTGGCTGGCCGACAAGCAAGCGGAAATGTTGCAGCGGAGATCGTTCTGTATGATCACGTGACTTTGTACCTGGCTTGCCATGAAGGCATTCGTAATGCACGACGTCTGTTAACTTCGGGAAAACCTTAACTGCGTCCTGAACTAACGTAAGCTGTCGGAGGATGGAGGTAGACTAGAGTCGATTCCACGTTTTCTGTTCTTGTTGTTAAGTTGATTAGTTGTGATGTGACGTGAATTGCTGTAGTTATGAAGCGTGCTTCAGTGGCTACCAGTTCCACTGGTGTGAAAAAAATTAAAATTCGCAGCAGTACAAGAAATGTTATTCGTTGGAATTTCCATGTTTGCAGCGGTCGCGTGTTTCCGTCAATCATGTTTTAAAAAAAAAAAAAAAAAAAACTGCTGTGAGCAAATAGTCATCAGATCGAAGGAAACAATTGTGAATCAAAGAAATCCTGAATGTTTGTTTTTTCTGGCAGAGCACATAACTAAGCTACCTGGATGTGTGGACACTGTTATTGCCTGTTTTATGTTACCTCCCCGGGAGTTTGTTCTTCGCGTGCAGTATATTCTGCCCAGAGCAAGAGAAAGTCTCCATGTGTCTTTGGCAACCAGCCAAAGAAAACGTCTAGCAGCAGTAGCTGCTCACTGCTGCTGTGTTGAGACGTTTCTTAGCTGCTGGGTGTGTGTGCGCCAGTCGTGACCTATTTTCCCATGCTCCTCGCTGTCGGCAGAGAGCTTAATTGTTTATGTTACTTTGACAAATTAGCGAAGTGCAGTTGTTTTTTTCTCTTGTAAAAATATTCTGCTAAACAAAGGGGTGTTTTATTTTATCCTTTTTTTTCCAGAATTGATTGATTTAGGCAATTTAAAATACCTTTTTGATTAGTTTTTTCATATCATAAGCATTTGATGCTAATTTTCTATTTATCCACGTAATAAAGCTATGAAATCTTTCAAAGTTAATTGTTCTTTCTTTGCTCCCACTGTGTTTGTCGTGTACACATTTACTTGCAATAGCGTCGGGTAAAGGGCCACCTGTCATTCTGTTGATTTTTCAATCCACACGGCGGAAAAGACTATTTGGGGTCGGCATTTTCACTCTAAAAAACAGGAGGAATAACCATAAGTGTGTGGCATCACACACTTATGACATAACATATGTATTAACATAACATATTTATTAAAAGGTGGATTGAAATGGTATGTATTTTTTGTGTATTTACTCAAGTTTTTTTCCCCCATTTTAAGGGGACTTAAATATGTTGCAAAGTTTATCCAAGTATTGTCCCCCCCCCCGATTGAAATTAATATATTGCTAAAAATGTAGCAGTATATTCTGGGAAATACGCCTGCTACCCTGCAAATTTTAATGTGGGAACTTGACTAGACTTGACGTCACTACGGAAGAACTACGGGCGCCGCGCATTTGGACTACTGATGACTTCCTTTAGATGTTGGCATCTCTGATTATGTGCAACATTGTTTTTGAACTCGTAACTTTAACTACATTTTTACAATTTACGAACTCTTTATTGCATATGTGATTATTCTCTTAGATAGGGAAACTGATTTGACCAGCAGAACTCTGTTTTAAATTGCATAAATTTTAATTTTTTATATTCACAAACTTAAATCTTGTGTGGAAAATGTTGCAAACTTCATCAACATACTTTAGTTTGCATGGTTATGTGTAAAAGTATATTTGTGCACGCATGTCATTATTGCATATGCAATTGATAATTGATAAGGGCCTTAAAAATTTGGGAGGGGGGAGGGGTGCTTAAAAGTATTTAAAAAGTGCTTTTTTTTTTTGTCAGAGAAAAAGAGTGGAAACCCTGTTCTTCCTCTCAGTGCTTGACCATCTTCTCATGCTGACACTTGTTTGGCAAACTACTCAACATTTGATGGACAGGTTTTTCATCCAGCTACAGCTGTTTGCCCTTAAGCCAATAAGGGAATAAATAATGCAGGGGTAGCAACTTTGGTTTTTACGGAGTGGTGCACATTCCTTCATAGAATAATTATCAATTATGTAAAATATGATATATCATCATCATCAACCATTATCAATCTACTGCTAAACAAAGGGCTCCCCAAGTCTCTTCCACAACTCTGTCCTGAGCCACTCTTCAATGTTGCTCCTACATCATACCTTCGAATTTCATCCACCCATCTCCCCCATGGCCTTCTGGGTCTTTTCCTGTGTCTACACAATATACAGTAGAGGCCAAAATTGTGGAAACCTTTTGGAAAAAGTGTAAAAGTGTATTTTTGAGGTTTGATGGCTCATAACACCACTTTTTTTTTTGGAGTAATACCATAAAATTATATATCAATGGAAAGATAATTTCATCAAGAATGTAATGCAGCAAAGTTTGTTCAATTATCTGTATTCTATGAAAAGTTATAGCCAAATAACCAGAAAAAGGAAGCACAACTTGCTTAGGGTATGAAGTAGCTTTCCTTCATTTGAATGTAGCCAATGAGCATGAGTGTTTAGAGAGCCAATCAGGTGTCATCTTGTTTTGGCAATGAGCCAATCAGGTGTCATCTTGTTTTGGCAATGAGTCAATCAGGTTACAGTAGGATTCAGCTATTGATGTCATGTATTGGAGCTGATTGGAGGACATTTGTCAATGTGTTATGTGATTGCTATCAAGTTGGGGGTTTGTGTGTGTGCTCTTGTTTAACCTCCCTTCCGAGTAACAACATTCGTTTAAACACCAACACTGCGAGTAACCGGAAGCCTTGTGAGTAACTCGGTTACTCGCAAGGTTAAATCTCGGTTCCTCTCTAGGTAGCATTCTGGCTGGTTTTAGCACATTTTCAGCGGTTACTCGTAAGGATGGGGTAGATTACTCGCAGCGTACACACAGTGTGTGACCGAAATCTGTGTAACTTAACCCTCTGGTGCATGGCGCCTTCTAGTGGTGTGTTAATCTTGGCGTGTGAAACGATGCTTATCAGCGTGTTCCCAACCTTGCAGCAATAAAACCGGTTTGACAACTGGGCATTGAAAGGAAGCCCTCCTAGTTCGGACGCTTACTGCCCAGGGCTGCTTGCTGCGAATTCGTCCTTTGTCCGTGCGCACTGAGAGAAAGTTGTTAATTGCTCAATTACTTCCAGGGTTGTAGAAAGAATAAAGAAGGGGCTGGCCCACGAAGCAGTCAAAAGCAAGATTCTTTAACACACAAGATTGTGCCCATAAGACCCCTGTAAAGCTTCCCCTTCGCGCAGAACGCTAGGGCTGGGTCAAGAAACTTTGCCGCCACAGATCCCCTCAGCGGTGACAGATGACTGTTTCTGACGTCTCTGTGTTGGAACTCCGGTTGGAACCGTGGAGCTGCCGCGAACGCTACATTCTTTCCTTTGCTTTTTCGTGGATAAAAGCATTCAGCTCTTAGAACTTGCGTTTTGAGAAATCGTTCAGTTAGTTTACGATGAAATACTGATAACAATGTTGAGTTGTGTTGTGGCTACTTGTAAGAACCATTACGAAAAAACTGAACGTCAGTATATTGTGTACCATGCATTTGCTTTGAAAAATCCAGATTTGATGAAGGAACGGCTGAAAAAGTGCTATAGGTCAGACTCTATGAATGTAGCGAATGCTAGAATTTGCAGTGAACATTTGCATTCTTCCGATTACGAAGATGATTTAAAAAATCGCCTACTTCGACTCCCGGAAAAAAAAAAAATACTGAAACAAAACGCGGTGCCTGTTCTGAATCTGCCGAACTGTCAACAAAACGGACACTTTGTCACTCCACGAAGTAACAGAAAGCACAAACGAGATATTTTAAAAAATGCTTTCGATCGGATGGATATTTTAGGTCTGAAAAGGATTTGTGTGCAAGAAGCGCCCGATCTCTGTTATGAAGTTGATTAAACATCAGGGAATATCAGTTGTTCTTCCTGCATCAAAATAACTGAGGAAAATAGATTGCTACTTGAAAATGTTGCATCCCTTAAAAAATACGTTGAAGTTTTAAAATTCGAGAGAACTAAAACATTAAAAATGAAAGCTAACGGAAGACGACAGCGACTATTGTAGGAAAAAAAAAACGACTATTGTAAGAAAACAGAGTTCTGAAAACAAAGCTGAAAATTACTGATTTAAAGAATAAAAAACTTAAAAATGGAAGCGCGTATTAAAAGTGTACTAACCATTTAATATATAATTGCATATATAGCAGTAATTCAGAATGCAAAGGCATCTGATGTTCAAAAAGTGGGGACGACTATACAAAAATATATATTCATTAATTCATAGATTTTTAACAATGGTGTACAAAGAAATAAGGAAATTGTGTTACCTTTCTGGTTCTTTTAAAATTTCGCGCATTAAAAGTTCATAATTTGAATGTAGTACATTATTAGTAGCTTTACGTGAAAAAAAATAAATACTGATTTTGAAAGATGTCAAATACTCGCTACAAAAACACCGCAAATAAAGTTTAAGGAAAAACGAAAAGAAAAGCTTACAAAAAAATTTGCGATTTTATTATTGCTGTTCGAAATTTAAGAACTTAAACAGAGAAGGAAACATGAAAAACAAAAAATACTTTTTTCATTTCAGGTGATCTATTTGCGTAATCTCGCAGATCAAATATATTTTAATGCACACATCTGCTGGATGGTGCAAGATGTTGACAAAAAAAATTATGACCTGAAAATTTAAACGCATTTTGGGGTATGAGGAAAGAATGCCCACGGAAAAAACGCCCACTTTTCGAAAGTAGGAAAAAACGCCCACTTTTCGAAAGTAGGAAAAATCGCCCACAGACAAAATGCTCACGGGAAAAATATGTGATCGACTGATAAGTTTATATGTCTGTTATAAACGGTGTTCGGACAACTGGTCACAGACTGCTGGCCAAAAAACCGTTAGGGGTCATATAAAAATTGCGGTTTCTTGGCCACCTCACCTACATAACGAAAATGGGTGTAGGAGAATTGGCCACAGGACAACTGGCCACAAAAGTTCAAGGGGGGGGGGGGTTTGTAAGTATTATCGATTTTTGGCCTACATTGAGAATTGAATTAGGAACTCCAAACAAATTTCGAGAAAACGTTCTATGTAAGCCAAGCGAGAATTACAGCATAATTCATGTATGTTCGGAAAAGGACCCTAAGGTGGGATTTTTAATAACGCTGCACTTTTACGTAGGTACTAAATATTTACATAACATGTCAAGTTTGCAATATTTTTCTTTTACTTAATTAATTCACAGGCGAAGAAAAAAGTGTTGAATAGGCTTAGGCCTACGGCCTATTAATTAATGTATGGATTGAATGTATGGTGCATAAGTAGAAGCGCAATATTATTGACAATTAATACAGACATTTGACGTGGAATAGGAATAGCTGTGGTGCAGTGGAAGCATATCCGGCGCGTAACTGGAAGACCCTGAGTTCGATTCCTGGTGGCGGCCACTGAGAATTTTTCCGTGACTCACTTATAAACGTGGGAAGAGCGATGACTTCTGTTTGATTATTGACAATACTTGTTATGTAAATTTTACGAATATGGGAATGACGGAACGAAAACTTTTAGGAGGGCCTAAACGTTAGTCCTAATATTATTTTCTGCCTGAGTAATACCGCAATATTAATAATTGGATGTGTTGCGTAAACGTTATGAATATAACATCGTTAGAATAAAAACTGTTAAATAGGCCAAGGCCTAGGACTTATGACTTAAGGGCCGCTGGTGGCCTAGTGAAGAACCAAATAAGATTGTTAACTTTCAACTTACTACTGTAGAGTAGCTACTTTCTTAAAAAATTCCAGTTCGGCTTTACTGTAATAAATTTGTGACTATTCTTATTTTTTAAAGTAAGGTCTTAATTTTATAAAACTATGCCTGTTTGTTATTTAACTATATCAATTAAAAGGGAAATAATTAAAAGTCAGATTATTTTATTTATAAATACTTTTAAAGTATAATGCATTTAATTGTAAAAGCGATTTTCGTAAAAGGCGCAATGTACAGATATAACTTTGTGTAATGTGCTTTCTTACCACTCTTGTCTCTTTTGGAAATCCTCTTTTGTATACGGCGAGCGGAAGGGGGGGTCATCTGTCTTTCGTCAAAGTGGTGCTTTGCAGCTGCAGCTGGAACGTTTGCTAGCGACCGCACCCCAAATAACAAGCGATATATTTCATTTAAATTTATCGGTTGGCCACCGGTCGGGGTGTGTCTTCCCCGTGAGTAGTATAATCTCAAGTTACAGGCATACTTCTTTTCTTCCCAGTGTAAAGAAAAAAATTCGCACTCATAGCTTCCTGGGAGTTTTCCAAAGGACAACTAAAACAGTTAATTTCTACATGACGGGTGTAGGAGAACTGGCCACAAAAATTTTAAGGGGCCGTATAAAAATAACGTTTTTGACCGCTTCGTGCCCACGACCCCCCAGAGGTTGGTAATCAGAGTCATATATAGTTTCCGTAATTTCGTCTTTTCTTAATTGCGATAATTAATGTAATTCTTTATAAGAAATGTTTATGATCTACATCTCAGCAAAAGATTTAAGGGTTTTCAAACTACAAGTCTGCAAATTATCTGAGCGCATGTGCTGACTCAGGAAACCTGTCGGGGGGGGGGATAATATCAAAACTGTAAGATTTGAAAAATGTATCGTCCCATCGGGAGATTTTCAGCATTTACAAGCTACAGCTGGACAGATTATTTGAGGGCACGTGCCTACTCAGCAAACCTGGGGGTGGGGTGGGGTGGGGGTTATATGATAATTGTGAATTATATAGAATTTCTTGTCCGACCCGGAGATTTTCATCATTCACATGCCTTCAGATAATGTGTCGAGTTGTAGCTGCTAATTGCCGAGAATCTCCCGATCGGACGAGAAATTGTTCATATTTTACACTTTTGGTATTACCCCCCCCCTCTTCGCCGACAGGTTTCCAGAGAGTGACATGCGCTAAGAAAATTTGTCGAGTTGCAGTTTCTAAATGCTGAAGATCTCCAGATCGGAAGAGAAATCTTGATATTTTACGATTTTGGTATTACCTCCCCCTCCCCCCCCACCCCGACTAGTTTCCTGAGGCAGCAGATACCCTCAGATAATTCGACGTGTTGTAGCTTGTAAACGCTGGAAATCTCCCGATCGGACCAGAAATTCTTTATATTTCATATTTTAGATTTTAAGCACCCCCCTCCCCAGACAAATTCCCTGGGTTTGCACATACTCGCAGAGAATTATTTTATTTGTAGTTTCTAGAAAAATATTGTACAGCAGTTGGCTTGAAGACAACGGTGAATCATTAGTATGTTTTTAAATAAATGTTGCATAAGACTACCACGGCTTTCAGGCCAACATCATACAACCTGTACAGTCCATCAGTGCAATCCGAACTTTCCTCTCGTATTTGTAAGGTTTGCAGAAAATATTTTACACATCAAGTTATTAATATTGCGGTATTACTCAGGCAGAAAATAATATTAGGACTAACGTTTAGGCCCTTCTAAAAGTTTTCATTCCGTCATTCCCATATTCGCGTTATGTAGGTGAGGTGGCCAAGAAACTGCAATTTTTATATGACCCCTAACGGTTTTTTGGCCAGCAGTCTGTGACCAGTTGTCCGAACACCGTTTATAACAGACATATAAACTTATCAGTCGATCGCATATTTTTCCCGTGAGCATTTTGTGTCTGGGCGATTTTTCCTACTTTCGAAAAGTGGGCGTTTTTTCCGTGGGCATTCTTTCATGCAATCCATTTTGGGTGTATAACGAACATTTTCATTTGTCTTTAACAGATACCCCAGTCTTTTCTCTTGATTTTTATTTAAGTCTGTTAAATACATAGAATGAATCATTTATTATATTTCTTTGTAAGAGCCACTGAAATGCTCGTTATTAGCTTTCATTCCCTCACTGCAGCCATCCAGCTGTCAGCTTCGTAGTTCGTTCCAACATACTGACTGCACACACTGGCGTTCGTAGGGTTCCGCGTGTCCGAAGCCTATGACGCCTTCGCGGGAGGGCGGAAGAGGTGGTCTGATGACATCAGCTGTCTTACAACTAGCTAGTTTAGTGCACCGAAGGTCAAAGCAGTCGTAAATGTTCATTGACTCTTGTTCAAAGAGCTGTTTTTTTCTGCTCCTAGAATAATATTAGTGAATATATAGTAAGTGGAATTGCTAAGTTTGTTTGCAAATAGTTTATTCTTTCGAGATGCGTTCAAGTTCCTGCACTGTTGCAGACTGCAAGAATAATTATAGAAATACCAAGTGATCCCCAGTTACATACCACAGATTTCCGAAAGTGACTGAGCTCTGCAGGTTATGGAAATTACGCTGTAAACGAGGTGATACTTTCAGGGGCATGGGGGGTAACGGCTTCAGCAAAAACATTTTAAAGGATAGATATTTTTTGCGGAAATTTCACATGAATAAAGAAACAGTCAGGAATTTTTTGCGGCAGCTTTAAAAGAAGTATTAAAAATAAAAGTAGTTTTTGGTTGTTTTTTCCGAGATTTAAATTTATAAAAACTTGATGACGTAAAAGCAGTTACTTCAGAGGACCTGGGGCCCCTTTTCATGGCAAACGGTATTTTCTCCGGGGGTATTCCCCGGAGAAAATACCCCTGAAAAGTGGGGTACCCCGGTAATCGGTAAAAAAGTCCAGGAAAAAAGTCCAGGTAAAAAAGTCCTAGGAAAAAAAGTCCGAGACTGTTGATAAACGCGGAAAAAAGTCTGAGATGGGCGTTTTGATTGTCATCATGGGCATACCAATAAGTCGATTGCACATGCTGGTTGAATGTTGGGGGGGGGCATACTTTCATTATTTACCTAGTGTTGTGGGGTTGCCGGAAAACCGCCACACAGGAAAACTGCCACATGTTTTTCATTAAGGGGCCGGGCACTAAGTGCTATTCCTCCGAGGAACACTTTGAAAGTGCGGCAGTTTTCCAAGATTCCTATAATTATGTTGTGTCAGTTTTCCAAGGCGCCTAAGCCTAACGACGGGAAGGAGCTCCTTTGTTTGTCTGAATTTTCACGCCGGCTCATACCAGTTTAGAATGACTGACCACAAAAGCTCAACAGGAGGGTGGGAGGTATAAAGATCGACGTACATAAAACTACAGTGTTCGACGAAACAACAGAATTACACATGAATGACTCATACTGTGTGCAGAAAAGAACGATAAGGTGGGATTTTTTAATAACGCTGCACTTGTGCTTAGGCACTAAATATTTACATAACACGTCAAGTTTATAATACTTTTCTTTTATTTAATTAATTCATAAGGCAATTAGTTCTATACCTTGGCCTTTTTAACAGCTTTTAATCCGCCGACATCATATTCATAACGCTTACGTATAAAATAAAATAAATAGCATTGCGCTTTTGCTTAGGCACTAAATATTAATTTATAGGCCCTAGGCCTCGGCTTTTTTTAACAGATTTTATTCTACCAATGTAGTATTGACAGCGTTTACACGTCAAATCAAGTTAATAATAATGCGCATTTACTTAGGCACGAAATATTAATTCAATGGCCTAAGCCGAGGTCCTTTTACTGGAGTTCTATTTAACCAATGTCATATTCAGAACGTTTACACAGCAAATCAAGTTAATAATAGTGGATATTTACTCAGGCACGAAATATTAATTCATAGGTCCTAGGCCTAGGCATTTTTTATAATTTTTACTCTACCAATGTCATATTTACAACGTTTACACATCAAATAAGGTTAATAGGATTGCGCTTCTACTGAAGCACGAAATATTAATTCAATGGCCTAGGCCTAGGCCCTTTTACTAGTATTTATTTAGCCAATGTCATATTCACAACGCTTACACAGCAAATCAAGTTAATAATCTTGGGTATTTACTTAGGCACAAAATAATAATTCATAGGCCCTAGGCCTAGGCCTTTTTTATAGTTTTTACTCTACCAATGTCTTATTCACAACGTTTACACATAAAATAAAGTTAATAGGATTGCGCTTTTACTTAAGCACGAAATATTAATTCAAGGGCCTTTGGCCTAGGCCTTTTAAACAGTTTCATTCTATCGATGTCCTATTCGCAATGTTTACATATCAAGTCAAGTTAATAATACTACGCTTTTACTTAGGCACTAAATATTAATTTATAGGTCCTAGGTCTAGGCCTTTTAAACAATTTTTATTTCTACCGATGTCATAAGCGCAATGTTTGCGTATCAAGTCAAGTTAATAATACTGGCATAACTAGGAAGGATGAGACGAGGAATTCTTGGATCAGGAAAATAACGGAAGTAGAAGACATCATGATCAAAGTAAAATCCGTGAAATGGCAATAGGCCGGACATACTGCTAGAAAAATGGACCACCGACGGACTACTGATGTATTAGACAGGGTACCAAGGAACACAAAATGACCCAGAAAAAGACCAGGTGGGAGATGGGTGGAACACTGCGACACATCAGTGTTCCTGTGTGGCAGTTTACAGTGAACCGCTTGTTCTGGGGTATTTCGTCCGGGGTTATTTTTACCGCTTTTCAGTTTTCAGGGGTATTTTCTCCGGGGGTATTTTTTCCTACATCCGAGCTGCACAACTTTGCTCCAGGGTGTTTTTTTTTTTTTTGTAATTTGATAAACCGCTGTACATGGAAACATACAAGGTGTAATAAATTCTCGGTTTTACAATTTTTTTTTTTTGCTTGTGTTGTTAGTTTGTTCCTAGGTACTAAGTCGTATTGAAAGGAAAATGTTAAATTCACTTTTTAGGTTTTCTAAGAATCTGTGTGTTTCCATGTTCGCTGTAGTTTTGCTGCCAAAAATCGTACATTTACATAACTCATTGAAGTTTTTATTTCATTAAATTTTGATATATACATGTACTTTTTAGTATATGCATAATTTATCAAGTAATTAATATATATATATATATATATATATATATAACCAGATGTAGGATGTGCAACCAGATGTAGGACGAGAAGACGGCGGCATCATATAAAATCAATTAGTAACCGCAAGTGCCCAGCAGGCATTGCCCTATTGTCGTCCTTGAAGAAGAAAGAACCTGACAGCTCGGTTAGGGGCATGTACAACAGACGAACTGATTTGCATCAGATCTCGCCGAAATCCCATATTGTAAGGGATTGGAGGACTCTTACGAATCCCCCATACCAAACACTGCCTAGCGCTTTGGTTCCCACCTCATGTGGTGCGACGACCGCACGAAACCTTCTTCCACACTATGCAACTCTGGAGCGCAGTGTTTTCGTACAAGAAACAAGGAGGGTTATAAACACCCCTCTGTTTATAAACCATTGCCCTGGGATGTCCCAGTGCAATTACTACTTCAAAGGTCTCTCCAAAACACAGTCAGATTGATGATAGATTTTGCTAAAGACAGAAAGAGCCCCTGAAAATTATTTATGGCCCTGGCGGGGAGTGCAATCTCATTTGTTAAACGTTTCTTATCTGCACTAATGTACGTAAGCCACCAAAACACATTAACAAAAAAGGCAATGGCTTTTCTCAGACAGCCGTAACGCCGGCTTTCTGTTATTCATTTTTAACGTGTAAGTTGCATGCTATCTTGCCGACCTTATAAATTTGCCGACTGTGATTCTTAGTGGGGGTGTTACTCGCCCTCTCCGTCGTACCAGACCTGCGTCAAGCAAATCCAGCATGCTTGTGTTAGAATTCCTTTGCAAGCAATTGTAACAAAAACCGACAAATGGTGGGTCCAGACCCTATGCCCCCCTAGGGTATGCCTCTGATTAGTACCATCTGGTTCACGCTTTCTCTCTCAAATAACTGCGGAAAAGTACAAAGACCACTCCGTCTGCTTCTCATTATTCCATTTTCCTATAGGTAGGTCATCCGGATTCATTCTTCGCATTTTTTTTACTTCAAGCATTTCCAAATCAGTCCCTTTTTGGTTGTAGACCAGTTTATATTATCTCTGAGGTCCTCTTTGACAAACTGACAATTTCTAAGAATCGGATACTTTTTTTAATTTCGTGTTTTTATGGTGCCGGAATGGAAATAATCCGATCGAATAAGGGTGGAGAAAAATTATTTCATGAGGGGTACATGTATACAGTAAACACAAAGGTAAAAAAGTCCGAGACTGTTGATAAACGCGGGAAAGTCCGAGATGGGCGTTTTGATTGTTATCATGGGCTAACTAATGAGTCGATTTGACATACTGTTTGAATGTTGGGGGTGAGGGTGGGGGGGACATACTTTCATTATTTACCTAGTGTGGTGGGGTTGCCGGAAAACCGCCACACAGGAAAACTGCCACACGTTTTTCATTAAGGGGCCGGGTACAAAGTGATATTCCCCCGAGGAACATTTTTGAATGTGTGGCAGTTTTCCAAGTTTCCTAATTATGTTTTAGTTTTCCAAGGCGCCTAACGGCGGGAAGGAGCTCCTTTGTTTGTCTGAATTTTCACGCCGGTTCGTACCAGTTTAGGGTGACTGGCCACAAAAGTTCAACAGGTGGGAGGAGTGTATAAAGACCGCCGTACATTTCTTAAAACTACAGTGTTCGACGAAACAACAGAATTACACAGGACTCATGCTGTGTTCAGAAAAGGACGATAAGGTGGGATTTTTTAATAACGCTGCACTTGTGCTTAGGCACTAAATATTTACATAACATGTCAAGGTTTTAATACTTTTGTTTTACTAAATTAATTCATATGGCCTATACCTTGGCCTTTTTAACAGCTTTTAATCCGCCGACTTCATATTCACAACGTTTACACAGCAAATCAAGTTAATAATATTGGGCGTTTACTTAGGCGCGAAATATTAATTTATACGCCCTACGCCTAGGCTTTTTTATTTGTTTTTACTCCACCGATGTCATATTCACAACGTTTACACATCAAATAAAGTTAATAACATTGCGCTTTTACTTAGGTACTAAGTATTAATTTATAGGCCCTAGGCCTAGGCCTTTTGACGATTTTTAATCCGTCGACTCCATATTCATAGGGTTTATTTATCAACTCAAGTTAATAACATTGCGCTTTTACTTAGGCACTAAGTATTAATTCATATAGGCCCTGGGCATAGGCCTTTTTAATACTTTTTATTCTACCGATGTCATATTTAAAAAGTTTATGTACCAAGTCAGGTTAATAGCCTTCGCTTTTACTTAGGCATTCACTAGGCCTAGGACTAATGAATTAATAACTACTGCCTAAGCAAAAGTGCAATATGATTGTCTTCAGTTCATACATAAACGTTATGAATATTACATCGTTAGAATAAAAACTGTTAAAAAGGCCTATGCCAAGGACCAATGAAACAATATTTAAAAGTGGAATATTATTAACTTGAGTTAATACACTGACCGGAAAAAAAAATCCCAACACCACGAAAAAATAGTTGTAGAGAAATGAAATGGCGGCAATACATTTGTATAGGTAACATATTTAATCGATTAAGGTTTCAAGATCGCAGCTTAATGTAAGCGCGAGAAGAGCCATTTTAAATGTGAAATGCTGGTACATTAATAACCGGGGTAACCGCCAGAATGTTGAATGCAAGCATGCAAACGTTCATGCATTGTGTCGTACAGGTGCTGGATGTCAGTTTGTGGGATGGAGTTCAATGCTTGTTGCCCTTGGTCGGTCAATACAGGGACGGTTAATGCTGGTTGGGGTGACGCTGGTGTTGTCATCCAATGATGTCCCATACGTGCTCGATTGGAGAAAGATCTGGTGATCTAGCAGGCCACGGCAACATGTCGACACACTGTAGCGCATGTTGGGTTACAACAGCGGTATGAGGGCGAGCGTTATCCTATTGGAAAACACCCCTGGAATGCTGTTCATGAATGGCAGCACAACAGGTTGAATCACCAGACCGACGTACAACTGTGCCGTCAGGGTGCGTGGGATAATCGCGAGAGTGCTCCTGCTGTGATAGGGAATTGCTCCCCAGACCATAACTCCAGGTGTAGGTCCAGTGTGTCTCGGCCGCAGACAGGTTGCTTGCAGGCGCTCACCTGGCCTCCTTCTAACGAACACACGGCCTCACTGGCACCCAGATAGAACCGGCTTTCATCAGAAAACACAACAGATCTCCACTACGTCACTCCTCCAATGAGCTCTAGCTTGACACCACTGCATGACATCGCAAACGGCAGTGGTTTGGAGTAAGTGGAATGCACGCTACAGGGCGTCTGGCTCGGAGCTGTCCTTCAAGTAACCGATTTGTAACAGTTCGTTGTGTCACTGTGGTGGCAACTGCAGCTCGAATTGCTGCCGCAGACGCAGTACGATGCGCCGTACACGGCGGTCTTCCGTCTCAGTAGTGCCACGTGGCCGGCCGGAACCCGGTCTTCTTGAGGCAGTACCTTCCCTTGACCACCGCTTCCAACAATCGTGCACAGTGGCTACATTCTTGCCAAGTCTTTCTGCAATATTGCGGAAAGAAAATCCCCCTCTCGTAGCCCTATTACACGACCTCGTTCAAACTCCGTGAGCTGTTGATAATGGCTTCTTCGTCTTCTTAAAGGCATTCTTGACTAACATAAACACACTACGTCGAATCTCAACGATAACTAACGCTCACGAACGTTACAGCGCGTATTTACAGCAAACCTGCTTCGCATGTTTCGAGGGGCACTATTAGCGCCACACGTATGCGCCGAGCGCGAAATTTGCATAGACGTCATCTTAGAGATGTACTCTCACCGCCTACCAACTGTCGTTTATCTAACACAACTCCTTCTTGGTGTTGGGATTTTTTTCCGTCAGTGTATGTAAACGTTATGAATATGGCATCCGTAGAATAAAAACTACTAAAAAGACTTGGACTTATGACCTATGAATTGATATTTAGTGCCTAAGTAAAAGCACAATACTCTTAACGTGGCATGGTATGTAAACTTTATGAATATGACATCGGTAGAATAAAAAGTGTTTAAAAGTCCTAGGTCCAGGGCCTGTGAATTGATATTTAGTGCCAAAGTAATAGCGCAATACTATTAACCTGACTTGGCACGTAAACTTTATGAATATGACATCGGTAGAATAAAAAGTATTAAAAAGGCTTAGGCCTAGGGCCTATGAATTAATACTTAGGCCTAAGTAAAAGCGCAATGCTATTAACTTGAGTTGATAAATAAACGTTATGAATATGGAGTCGACGGATTAAAAACCGTCAAAAAGGCCAAGCAAGGCCTTATAAATTAATATTTTGTGCCCAAGTAAAAACGCAATATTATTAACTTTATTTGATGTGTTACCGTTGTGAATATGACATCGGTGGAGTAAAAACAAATAAAAAGGCCTATAAATTAATATTTCGTGCTTAAGTAAACGCCCAATATTATTAGCAAGATTTGCTCTGTAAACGCTGTGAATATGACATTGATAGAATAAAAACTGGTAAAAGGCCTTAGGGCCTGTGAATTAATATTTTGTGCCTAAGTAAAAGCGCAATATTATTAACTTGATTTGATGTGTGAACGTTGTGAATATGGCATTGATAGAATAAAAACTGTTAAAAAGGTCCCGGCCCAGGGCCTATGATTTTAATATTTCGTGCCTAAGTAAAAGCGCAATGCTATTGACTTGTTTTGATACGTAAACATTATGAATATGAAGTCGGCGGATTAAAAGCTGTTAAAAAGGCGAAGGTGTAGGGCCTGTGAATTAATTAAGTAAAAGAAAAATATTACCAACTTAACATATGTAAATATTTAGTGCCTAAGTAACAGTGCAGCGTTATTAAAAAAATGCCACATTAGGGTCCTTTTCTGAACATAGCATGGATTATGCTGTAATTCTCGCTTGGCTTACATAGAACGTTTTCTCGAAATTTGTTTGGAGTTCCTAATTCAATTCTAAATATAAGCCAAGAAACGGTAATATTTATATCCCCCTTCCCCGCACACACCCTTGAACTTTTGTGGCCAGTTGCCCTAAACTCGTATGAAACTATGAACCGACACGAAAAATCCAGATAAACAAAAGAGCTCCTTCCCGTCGTTCAGACACCTTGGAAAATTGACACACATAATTCTGAAACTTGGAAAACTGCCACACATTCAGAGTGCTCCTCTAAAGAACGGCAATTTGTGGCTGGCCTCTTGATGAAAAGCATGTGGCAATCTTCCGGTGTGGCAGTTTTCCTGTGTGGCGGTTTACAGTGAACCGTCTGTCTGAGCTAATCTCCTTTCTGACATTCCGGCATGCTTTCGAATTTCATCTACACATCTCCCACGTGGTCTTTTTCTGGGTCTTTTTGTGTTCCTTGGTGCCTTGTCTAATACATCATTAGTCCATCGGTGGCCCATTTTTCTAGCAATATGTCCGGCCTATTGCCATTTCAGGGATTTCACTTTCATCATGATGTCTTCAACTTTGGTTATTTTCCTGATCCAAGAGGTTACGTGGGCGAAGCGTACGTGGGCAAAGCGTACCGTGGGCGAAGCGTACAGCATGTTTGGAAGGTAGGGAGGGGAGGGAGAAATTTTGAGGATTCTTTCATAACTCATACAAGTTGGTTTTATGGCCACAGTTTACAGTTCGCATTTATAGCTATAAAAAAATTTTTACCAGAAGGAATCTATGAAAGTAAAAAAAAAATCATTTGAGCTGTTTAATTTTATTTTATTACTTTTTTTTTATTTGAAATTCATTTGTAACGCATACGAAAATACAGAAAAATTAAGTGAAATACAATTGGAGCCGTCATTCAATTTACAAAGTACATAATAACAAAATTGTACATGTTTGTTTTGAAAATGTGATTTTCAATTGTATTTTACTGCAAACTTTCCCCCACAGTTTTTTTCCCAGTCTTGTGACTGGGCAATGCCTTATTTAGCATTAGTTCACCACTAAATTAATCTATCTTTGTTGCATAGCTTAAAGCTGTTAAGCATTTTCGCAGGTTTTGTGTTTTTTCAAACTCCGTTATAATATTATTTATTCTTTCGTCTAATTTTATGTAAACTTTTCTCCTTTTTCCAACAGTTTCTCCTAATTCTTTAGACTTTAGCAAAAACGAGACATATTCGGATTCCTCTTTCAGGGTCTTAATTAAAAAATGAACATTTGGTTGCTTTTTGCCAATAATTCTATTTAATTTCGAATTCCAACCTTCTACTGCATTATTTGTCCTATGGCGCTGACCATGAACATTCCAGATCTCGACAGGAATAATAGAATTATCCATCCATTGTTCAACGAAATAATCAAGAAATGTGGATAACTTACCGTTTTTTGGAGTATCTTCCATTATGATAAGCCATGCATCTTCTACATTTGAAAGTGGTATGTAGGCTAATGCCGAACACATTTTGCATATCTTCCTTCTCTTCATTTGATTTATATTCCGTCATGAGTCCTACTTCCTGGATTTTTCGCCACAAGCATTGATGATTGCATGAAAGAATGCCCACGGAAAAAACGCCCACTTTTCGAAAGTAGGAAAAAACGCCCACTTTTCGAAAGTAGGAAAAAACGCCCACTTTTCGAAAGTAGGAAAAAACGCCCACGGAAAAATCGCCCACAGACAAAATGCTCACGGGAAAAATATGTGTTTGACTGATAAGTTTTTATGTCTGTTATAAACGGTGTTCGGACAACTAGTCACAGACTGCTGGCCAAAAAACCGTTAGGGGTCATATAAAAATTGCGGTTTCTAGGCCACCTCACCTACATAACGCGAATATGGGAATGACGGAATGAAAACTTTTAGAAGGGCCTGAACGTTAGTACTAATATTATTTTCTGCCTGAGTAATACCGCAATATTAATAATTTGATGTGTAAAATATTTTCTGCAAACCTTACAAATACGAGAGGAAAGTTCGGATTCCACTGATGGACTGTACAGGTTGTATGATGTTGGCCTGAAAGCCGTGGTAGTCTTATGCAACAGTTATTTAAAAACATACTAATGATTCACCGTTGTCTTCAAGCCAACCGCTGTACAATATTTTTCTAGAAACTACAAATAAAAAAATTGTCTGCGAGTATGTGCAAACCCAGGGAATTTCTCTGGGGAGGAGGGTGCTTAAAATCTAAAATATGAAATATAAAGAATTTCTGGTCCGATCGGGAGATTTTCAGCGTTTACAAGCTACAACACGTCGAATTATCTGAGGGTATCTGCTGCCTCAGGAAACTAGTCGGGGTGGGGGTGGGGGAGGGGAGGTAATACCAAAATCGTAAAATATCAAGATTTCTCTTCCGATCTGGAGATCTTCAGCATTTAGAAACTGCAACTCGACAAATTTTCTTAGCGCATGTCACTCTCTGGAAACCTGTCGGCGAAGAGGGGGGGGGGTAATACCAAAAGTGTAAAATATGAACAATTTCTCGTCCGATCGGGAGATTCTCGGCAATTAGCAGCTACAACTCGACACATTATCTGAAGGCATGTGAATGATGAAAATCTCCGGGTCGGACAAGAAATTCTATATAATTCACAATTATCATATAACCCCCCCCCCCCCCCCACCCCCCACCCCAGGTTTGCTGAGTAGGCACGTGCCCTCAAATAATCTGTCCAGCTGTAGCTTGTAAATGCTGAAAATCTCCCGATGGGACGATACATTTTTCAAATCTTACAGTTTTGATATTATCCCCCCCCCTCCCCCGACAGGTTTCCTGAGTCAGCACATGCGCTCAGATAATTTGCAGACTTGTAGTTTGAAAACCCTTAAATCTTTTGCTCAGATGTAGATCATAAACATTTCTTATAAAGAATTACATTAATTATCGCAATTAAGAAAAGACGAAATTACGGAAACTATATATGACTCTGATTACCAACCTCTGGGGGTTGTGGGCACGAAGCGGTCAAAAACGTTATTTTTATACGGCCCCTTAAAATTTTTGTGGCCAGTTCTCCTACACCCGTCATGTAGAAATTAACTGTTTTAGTTGTCCTTTGGAAAACTCCCAGGAAGCTATGAGTGCGTATTTTTTTCTTTACACTGGGAAGAAAAGAAGTATGCCTGTAACTTGAGATTATACTACTCACCGGGAAGACACACCCCGACCGGTGGCCAACCGATAAATTTAAATGAAATATATCGCTTGTTATTTGGGGTGCGGTCGCTAGCAAAGCACCACTTTGACGAAAGACAGATGCCCCCCCCCCCTTCCGCTCGCCGTATACAAAAGAGGATTTCCAAAAGAGACAAGAGTGGTAAGAAAGCACATTCCACAAAGTTATATCTGTACATTGCGCCTTTTACGAAAATCGCTTTTACAATTAAATGCATTATACTTTAAAAGTATTTATAAATAAAATAATCTGACTTTTAATTATTTCCCTTTTAATTGATATAGTTAAATAACAAACATGCATAGTTTTATAAAAATTAAGACCTTACTTTAAAAAATAAGAATAGTCACAAATTTATTTACAGTAAAGCCGAACTGGAATTTTTTAAGAAAGTAGCTACTCTACAGTAGTAAGTTGAAAGTTAACAATCTTATTTGGTTCTTCACTAGGCCACCCGCGGCCCTTAAGTCATAATTCCTAGGCCTTGGCCTATTTAACAGTTTTTATTCTAACGATGTTATATTCATAACGTTTACGTAACACATCCAATTATTAATATTGCGGTATTACTCAGGCAGAAAATAATATTAGGACTAACGTTTAGGCCCTCCTAAAAGTTTTCGTTCCGTCATTCCCATATTCGTAAAATTTACATAACAAGTATTGTCAATAATCAAACAGAAGTCATCGCTCTTCCCACGTTTATAAGTGAGTCACGGAAAAATTCTCAGTGGCCGCCACCAGGAATCGAACTCAGGGTCTTCCAGTTACGCGCCGGATATGCTTCCACTGCACCACAGCTATTCCTATTCCACGTCAAATGTCTGTATTAATTGTCAATAATATTGCGCTTCTACTTATGCACCATACATTCAATCCATACATTAATTAATAGGCCGTAGGCCTAAGCCTATTCAACACTTTTTTCTTCGCCTGTGAATTAATTAAGTAAAAGAAAAATATTGCAAACTTGACATGTTATGTAAATATTTAGTACCTACGTAAAAGTGCAGCGTTATTAAAAATCCCACCTTAGGGTCCTTTTCCGAACATACATGAATTATGCTGTAATTCTCGCTTGGCTTACATAGAACGTTTTCTCGAAATTTGTTTGGAGTTCCTAATTCAATTCTCGATGTAGGCCAAAAATCGATAATACTTACAACCCCCCCACCCCCACCCTTGAACTTTTGTGGCCAGTTGTCCTGTGGCCAATTCTCCTACACCCATTTTCGTTATGTAGGTGAGGTGGCCAAGAAACCGCAATTTTTATATGACCCCTAACGGTTTTTTGGCCAGCAGTCTGTGACCAGTTGTCCGAACACCGTTTATAACAGACATATAAACTTATCAGTCGATCACATATTTTTCCCGTGAGCATTTTGTCTGTGGGCGATTTTTCCGTGGGCGTTTTTTCCTACTTTCGAAAGTGGGCGTTTTTTCAGTGGGCGTTTTTTCCTACTTTCGAAAAGTGGGCGTTTTTTCCGTGGGCATTCTTTCCTCATACCGCATTGATTGTAGTGAAAATTACAACCAGATATTGTTGTTTGAGAGAAGATCATTTTTATTGCTGAAATTGCTGCTACTTCAAAATCTACTTTTATAACTTTTGGTGTCCATTCTGGGCACCAACTTTTTAATTCGCTAAACAAAGCATATTATTTTTCTTCTCGTTTATCGGGTAATAATGCAAATTATAACAGGATAAACATTTGTTTCAAGTGCCGTGCTTCCACAATCAACATGCACAGTATACAATTGTGTGAACTGTTTCGGACAACTCTTGAATGTTCCATCAAAAAAAAGGGTGTCTCCACTTGTCAAAAGATGTTTAACGTTTTCACCTGCGAACACGAGAATTCTTTTCCCATAATTATTTGTAAAATCCAATCGAAGAAAACTTTCGTCGTTCGATAGGTGAAGAACATTTTCAGGAAATACAATATCATTACTTTCTGTAGGGTTTTGAGTACTTCCTAATACTTTTCTTCTTTCTGCACACAGTGAAGTTTTGGCATTTCCATATATTGGTACTTCAGTTACTAGGTCATATCCTCTTGAATAAATATTTCTCATTTCTTCTTGAAAAATCCTATGCACTGGTACTGAAACTTCGTCTCTAACTCTTTTTCTACAGATATCCATTGTCTTTTTTACCTCTATTTCTGCAATATTTGGCACACAAGAATGATCCGTTCGACTTATTATTTCATATTTAAAATTCGTTTTAATACTTCCCCTGCATCTGTTCTTTTTCTCTTTTGTACATAGCCAACTGATACATTTTTTGCTTTTTCTATGCAATCGGTGTTGGTAGCCATCTGCTATCAAACAAGGTTTTCCATTTCTAGTTGATAACAATTCACCAGATTCCATGACAATATAATATGTTCTTCTGAAGGAAATAATTACAAACACTTCAAATCGCAGCGCACAAATGAACGCACACTGAAACGGACCCGGCTAATGACAACCCCAATTGTACGTGTTTGTTACACGTGTTCACCAGCCCTGGAGGCGGCCCGGCCCGCACGTGCAAGGGGGAATGGCAACCAGGGGGATAACCCAACCGACGAAGAAGTGTACGCTTCGCCCACGATTTTGGGTTGTACGCTTCGCCCACGTACGCTACACCCACTCCACCATCCAAGAGTTCCTCTTCTTATCCTTCGTAGTTAGACCAGTATTATTAACTTGACTTGATATGTAAACATTGCGAATATGACACCGATAGAATAAAACTGTTAAAAAGGGCTAGGCCAAAGGCCCTTGAATTAATATTTCGTGCTGAAGTAAAAGCACAATCCTATTAACTTTATTTGATGTGTAAACGTTGTGAATATGAAATTTGTAGAGTAAAAACTATAAAAAATGCCTAGGCCTAGGTCTTATGAATTAATATTTCGTGCCTGAGTAAATACCCAATATTATTAACTTGATTTGCTGTGTAAACGTTGTGAATATGACATTGGTTAAATAGAACTCCAGTAAAAGGACCTCGGCCTAGGCCATTGAATTAATATTTCGTGCCTAAGTAAAGGCGCATTATTATTAACTTGATTTGACGTGTAAACGCTGTCAATACTACATTGGTAGAATAAAAACTGTTAAAAAGGCCTAGACCTAGGGCCTATAAATTAATATTTAGTGCCTAAGCAAAAGCGCAATGCTATTGATTTTATTTTATACGTAAGCGTTATGAATATGATGTCGGCGGATTAGAAGCTGTTAAAAAGGCCAAGGTATAGGCCCTATGAATTAATTAAGTAAAAGAAAAGTATTACAAACCTGACATGTTATGTAAATATTTAGTGCCTAAGCACAAGTGCAGCGTTATTAAAAAAATCCCACCTTATCGTCCTTTTCTGAACACAGCATGAATCATGTGTAATTCTATTGTTTAGTCGAACAATGTAGTTTTAAGAAATGTACGTCGATCTTTATACCTCCCACCCTCCTGTTGAGCTTTTGTGGTCAGTCATTCTAAACTGGTATGAGCCGGCGTGAAAATTCAGACAAACAAAGGAGCTCCTTCCCGTCGTTAGGCTTAGGCGCCTTGGAAAACTGACACAACATAATTATAGGAATCTTGGAAAACTGCCGCACTTTCAAAGTGTTCCTCGGAGGAATAGCACTTAGTGCCCGGCTTCTTAATGAAAAACGTGTGGCAGTTTTCCTGTGTGGCGGTTTTCCGGCAACCCCACAACACTAGGTAAATAATGAAAGTATGCCCCCCCGCACCCCCAACATTCAAACAGTATGTCCAATCGACTTATTGGTATGCCCATGATGACAATCAAAACGCCCATCTCGGACTTTTTTCCTGGCCTTTTTTCCTTCGGACTTTATTTCCTCGGACTTTTTTTCCTTCGGACTTTATTTCCTCGGACTTTATTTCCTCGGACTTTTTTTCCTGGCCTTTTTTTCCTCGGACTTTTTTTCCTGGACTTTTTTTCCGCGTTTATCAACAGTCTCGGACTTTTTTTCCTCGGACTTTTTTACCTGGACTTTTTTTCCTGGACTGTTTTTCCTCGGACTTTTTTACTTAGATTCGAAAAGTGGAAAAAATGCCCCCGGAAGAAATACCTCCAGAACAAACGGTTCACTGTAAACTGCCACACAGGAACACTGATGTGTGGCAGTGTTCCTGTGTGGTAATTTACCGGCAACCCTGCCACACATCTTTCAGCAACTTGGCCACAAAAGTTCAAGGGGAGGGGGGGGGGGGCTATAAAAATTGCCGTTTCTGGGCCTATATTGAGAATTGAATTGGGAACTCCAAACGAATTTCGAGAAAACGTTCCATGTAAGCCAAGCTAGGATTGTACTTCAATTTGAAGAAATAAATTGCCGAGGATCCGTGGTACTTTTGGTTGGGGAGGGGCTCAACCCCCAACTTCCGTAATATTAGATTCTGAGCCGCTGAAGTCTGTCAGTGTATCCAGGCTGTTCCCCTTGAAGCGTCCGCGAGGTCCGTGAGCTTTGGGGAGGGGGCTCCCAAAATGTTCAAATGAACGTAGAGCTGAAAACATTAGAACCATGCTTTACATAATGATTCTGTACACGACCACGAATTTTCAGGAGGTTGGGGTGCAAGTTTCTAAGAGCGCAGACAAGTGTTCAGGGTAAGTGATTTGCTCGCAATTTCTATGCTTCATTTTGTGTTTAATGGTAAGCTATGTATGCTCTTCCCCCTCCCCCAGAAATTTGGTGAAGCCTGCGAAAGGGATACGAGGTGCTTGGTTTGGAGGGCTCTACCCCCAACTTCAGTAATTTTATATTCTGGACCTCTAGAGTCGGTCAGTGTATCCTCGATGTTTCGCCTGAATAGCTCTTAGAAACGGGGGGCGGTACCCCACCCTCCTGAAAATTCGTGGTCGTGTACAGAATCACGATATAAAGCATGGTACTAATTTTTACAGCTCTACATCCATTTTAACATTTGGGGGAACCCCCCCCCCAAGATCATGGACCTCGCGGACACTTCAAGGGGAACTTCCTGGTTACACTGGCAGACTCCAGCTGCCCAGAATATAATATTACGGAAGTTCAGGGTCGAGCCCCTCCTCCAATCAAGTGTACCTCGGATCCTCGGCAATTTATTTCTTCAAATTAAAGTACAATTCTCGCTTGGCTTACATGGAACGTTTTCGCGAAATTCGTTTGGAGTTCCCAATTCAGTTATCAATGTAGGCCCAGAAACGGCAATCTTTATAGACCCCCCCCCCCCCACACACACACACCACCATCACCTTTGAACTTTTGTAGCCAATTTGCTGAAAGATGTGTGGCAGGGTTGCCGGTAAATTGCCACACCGGAGCACTGCCACACATCAGTGTTCCTGTGTGGCAGTTTACAGTGAACCGTTTGTTCTGGGGGTATTTCTTCCGGGGGTATTTTTCCCGCTTTTCAGTTTTCAGGGGTATTTTCTCCTGGGGTATTTTTACCTACATCCCCTTTTCATAACCATTGCAAAGTTTCCAATGAATGTATATTAACAAGAGAATGTGAAAGAAATATCAGTTCATTGAATGAAAACGTTTTATTAATGAGGATAAGGTGTTATTAATTACAGTTTTTGCACGCCTGCTTCAGAATATAATGAACTGAAAGTTGTTCTTTTCGCTATATGCAAAGAACTGTGTCGTTTTGTTTTTATAACAGTCAAGAATTATTTTTTTTTTACTAAGTGCAAAACATTGTGACATTATGTTGTGTTTTTTTTATATTCAAAAGTAAATAATTTACGTAGTTTTGCTTCTTTATGTTTTTGTGCAATAGTTCTCAATTGTTGCTTATTTATTTGCTTACTTATGTTCTGTATTTTCGTATAAAATGGAAAATTTCATTAAGCACTCTCACAGAAGTTACGTGTTTTGTAAGCCTGATCGCGAGGGGTTTCAAAGAGGCCGGCCTTATATATAGTTGTCTAAAAGAATAAAATTTGCATGACATGTTCAACTTTTGCGTAACTGTTTTGTAGTATTTTCTACTGGTATAAAACTAGGGCAATTTTTTCAGTTACAACGTGCTGATTTGTGTTACACACAGTAATGCGCAATAATTTTGGTCTTACGCAAAATACCTGTAGGTTCCAAAGAATCTTAATTATTAAAATGCCTATAACGTAATTAATAACAAGGAATTAAACAAAATAACTAATTGAGTGCTATTTCGCAAAATGGTCTAGAAAAAATGTTTGCTGGGGGGGGGGGGGGTTGCGTCAAGATTTTCCGGTACGCAACTGTCCAAAATGCTACTTTTTGCTCCGAACATTTTGCTGAAGGCGACTATAAAAAGGGATATGTAAAAGTAAACTAGTGGGGTTGCCGCAGAAAAAGCATTGAGCGGATGTTCCTCCCAGTCCACGGCTAACATGAAATAAAAAAAAAAGTGAAAAATATTACGAGAAACGTATCACAGGCAAAAAACAAAATCCTTAAAAATTCCGCCGAGGCATTAAACTTTTCATGAAAACACGTATTCGTATAAGGCACATCAATTCCCAGCTGATGGAGAAAGAAAAAAAAAAAAAATAGAAAATTCAAGTTTGAAGATAACTACATGAAGAAACGAATATATTTTTTTTCAAATTTGTTATTTCTCACATTTGTTCAATAGCGCCCTGAGGATTTCTTTACATGGGTGGCCAAAAATATTGAAGATGCAAATGAAAATACACCGGAGAAAACATCTTCGAAAATACTGGGAAGCGATAAAAATATCTCCTCCGTATTAAAGTATTTCCAATGTTTCATAAAATATATATTTAAAATCACACAAATATATTTAAAAATACGCAGCCAATAACGAAAAACGAAGGACCCAACTGAGAAACGCCAGAGCATTTGTTCATTTACAGAATTTTGCATAAGAAATCTTTAGATCTTTCTCTGAGAGTATGTTGATACTTAGTGATAATCAAATTCGGAGACAAATAATTAGAAATTCATTTGTTACAGAACTAAATATACGAAGTGATTACGCGAACGCATTGTTTCTACCAACAAACTGCCTGTATTTCAATAGACAGCAGACAACTCTCGTGTTCGCTGCTTTCTCTTGTAAGGCAGGTGACGTCAGAGTTAATGCTGTGCAGGAAAGATCATCCGGTACTCCCGTATGATCAAACCCAAGTCAAAATCAAGGCGCATTGCTGGGGAGGTTTTCACGTCACTTCAAGGAGGTGCATTTCACCCCCCCCCAATGGAATTTTTTAATTTTTCTGACACCATTCGTTTTTACCACGTATGAACCGCAATAGTTTTGGAGATATTTAAAAAAACAAAGTGTGTGTGTGGGGGGGGGGGGGCTGGTGAAATGAACCCCTTCACCACAACCGGAATAATAAAAAAAAATTGGAACCATTCCTTTGTACCACGTATGACTCAGATTGAACTCCATTTTTTTCATTTGAACCACAATAGTTTTTGAGATATTTAAAAAGCAAAGTGTGTGGGGGGAGGAGGGGGGAATGGTACCCCCAGAAAATGGAAATTTCAAAATAGCCATTCGTTTGTAAATCGTATGAACCGGAATGAACTCCATTTTTATCGTTTGAACCGCAAATAGTTTTCGAGATTTTTAAAAAATAATGTTGAGAATTTACATATATACAGAGAGACCGACCATTTCACACACACCCACACACCATGGAAATTAAAAATTTCAAAATAGCCATTCGTTAGTGAATCGTATGAACCGGAATGCACTCCATTTTTATCGTTTGAACCGCAATAGTATTTTAGATATTTAAAAAACAAGATTGGTAAAATTGGGGACCGACCATTTCACTAGCCCCCCCCCCCACACACACACCATGGAAATTCAAAATTTCAAAATAGCTAGCTATTCGTTAGTGAATAGTATAAACCGGAATGACTTGAGGTATTTAAAAAACAAAGTGTTTGTGGAGGGGTGAAACGGTACCCCCAAAAAATGGAAATGTCAACATAGCCACTCGTTAGTAAATCGTATGAACTACTGTAGAATGAACTCCATTTTCATCGTTTGAACCGCAATAATTTTTGAGATATTAAAAAATAATATTGAGAATTTACATAAACAGAGAGAGACCGACCGTTTCACCAGCCCCCTCCCCCCACACACTATTGTGGCGTCCCCTTTAACTTTAACTGGGTTAATTATAAAAGCCACACTAAGTATAGCTCATCCAAACCCATTATGTGGAATCTAGGGACCTACTGTTTAGTTTACGTTAGGTGTCGTCTGATTTTGAAATTACCCCAGCGGCGGGCCGACGAGACTTCAACCTCTGAGACGGGCGTTGTGTTTCACACGCAGTGTCCTGTGGGTATCACAGTTCTTACGTGTGCCGCAATGTTTTTATGTGATCGTCAATTCTGGAACATTTTCCCTCTCAAATAATGTTGAACTTGAATTTGGAGAATTTAAGTTTACTTTTAAGTTTTAACCTGTTAGAAAAACCCGTTGTCATTCGTAAAATGAAACAACTTTACCGCTGCCTGGTTCACACTCGTTACTACTTAATTTCTTGGACTTGCAAAACACACATCATAAACAAAACACTACAGAGAATTGAATAGCACATGAGAAATTATACTTTTGGAAATAAAATGGTTTATTCGATTATATCTGTGCCTTAAAGATATTACAGGGGTCAGGACCCTTCTATAAAAGAAGTTAACTTATATACTTTATGCCCATTTTCTTTCGTCTCGCCTTAAACAATATTCATACTTTGTTGCGTTACTTGGCATACTTTCTTACGGTATCTTTTAAACTTCCTCTCTCTTTTCTTCTAATTACGTTAGTAAATTGTCCTCCTCCAATTACACGTGATTAACTCCTATGCTAGACCCGGAAACTCCTACTTAAAATAAATATGCATTGTGACTTCCCGATATACCTCGGTACTTTCCTGTTCCCCTCTTATTCCTGTCCCCATGTATACGTACGATGCCTCTCGGGGTAATATTACATACATTTCTTAAATATCCAGGTTATTCATATTATTTGCAACTCCGAGGAAATAATTAAAGTATAATGAAATCATTCTTTTACCTTTCCTTCACCGAAAGTCCTGGTGCTCACTTCCGAAGTTACCCGTCTATCCTGCTCTCGGATATTAAAAGTCTATGCCCTTTCTTAAAGTTCATGTCCTGTATGTACTGGTGTTCACTTTGTTGGCTCGCTTTCCTTGTTGATACGCTTACATGTCCCGGCTAGTTGGGCGCTTGCGATCATCGGAAAATATGTCTGTCGGTCATTTCGCCTCGCTCGTCTCTCTTCTCCATCAGCGATCAACTCCCTCCGGGTTCTGTTTCTGGTGCATCGTCCTGCGGTTAGTCCGCGCTCTCCGTTCTCCGGGGTCCTCGGTTTTCAGTTAACTTCTTCGCTCTACGTTATAAATTGTATGCTTGTTTACGAGAGAGGTCAAGAACGACCTACTCGCTCTGGAACTCGATGGATAATGCCTGTAGATCGTGCTCTCCCAGCTCCGACCTAACTTTCGTTTTTTCTCTCTGGCCAATCATCTGAAATTCCATTCGCCGCCCCGGTGGCGCAGTGGTCTAAGCGATGGCCTCTGATCATTCGTCCTTAAGGGGTCCGGGTTCGAATTCCGGTGAGGCATGGATGTTGTGTCTGTCTTACGACACTGGCTCTCTCCCTTCCCTGGAACCAGTGACCCAAAATTAGGGACGGGCGACTGCTTATAGCCCATTCAGTTGCTCACGGTGGTCGTTAAACCTCCAATTAAAAAAAAAAAAAAACTCGGTCTTTCCTAATTTTGTGATTCGTTCTAGGATGGTTCGTGCTGGCACTTATTCGCTCTTCCCTAAAGAATCGAACTCTCGGTTCTGCCTCCTGTTTCCACGAAAATCTCCTTAGTCGGGCTTCTTCCCATTAATTCTCTTGCCCCAATAAAACTGGACTAGCTGTCACCCAATGTTTCCCCGCTTTGTCCTGTAACTGAAACTGTTTGCAATTAGCCTCTTTTCCCATCGGTCTTGATGTCTTTCCCAAAGCGCTTTTGGCTTGGTAACCGATCCTTCCTTTATTCCTTGTCTCGTTATTTAACTATTGCTGGCTACGCCGTTGGCTTGTTGCTTTGGTAGTTTCTCGATCTATAGTATTCTCCTACAACCCCTATGTTGTAAATTTTGAATGTAGCATCACTGTTGCATTTCTGTTTCATGAGAAGCTGCCCTTCTGGGTATGTTTAGCGGCTTTCTTCCTTGTCACTGTATTGTTCTGTACATATGATATGAAACTTGTGCATTGCATTACTGTTCGATTTCTGTTTTTTTGTAAAGTTGCTCTCCTGGGTTCGTTTAGCATATTTCTCTCTTGTCACTGCATAATTCTGTACATATGATAAGTATTTGTGCTTATTTGTTTCTACCATTACTGTCATATCTCTAAATACTGTTGCACCTGTTAGTTCCTTCTCACCCATGGTCTTTTATGTGAATTAGTACCTTGTGCATGCTTAATCTTCAGTATGGTAGTAATGCTTAATTGGAATTTGTGCATAGTATAGAATCATGTCTTGCCCTGTCTACAATACTGTAGGTAAACATTTTCATTTGTATCGCTCGTGCTTTATTGTCTGCCTCTCCTTCGCCCTACGTGGCGAAATAATTTTATGATTTTAACAATATTTTGTTTTACGTTTCACTGGAACTTTCCAGCTGATGTATATACCACTGTATTTATTGGCAGAATTCCATTGTCATGTACATAGAAATGATATTTTACTGAAGAATAAAGGCAATTTTGAAATGTCTATTGTGACTAATGTGACGCGTTTCCTTTGATTACGTGCTGTTATGCCATACTGTCTTCGAACGTCGCTCCCGTGGGCTGTTCTTGGCTGAGCTCAGTTCAACCCCTCCCCTCTTGCCACTAGCTGCTTCCCGTTCTGCGCTGGTTCCCTTCTGAAGGAAAAGGACCTGCTTCTTCCCCCCCTCCCGTCGTCCGCGTTTTCTCCTTTTGTTATCCTGGGTTCTGCGATGCGCTGAGCGAATACTCTGAAGTGAGTGTGTAGGGGTTTGCCTCCCCCTTAACCTGTTGCTGTTCCTCCTTCCTCAATACGTAGGGTTCCTATAAAAAAGTTTATTATTTTACCTGTTTATAAAAAGATTAATTACTTCTGATTTACATATTGTAACAACCTCACTTCGGGAGCGTTGTAACAACACCGTGAAATTTCAAAATAGCCGTTCGTTAGTAAATCGTATGAAACGGAACGAACTCCATTTTTATCGTTTGAACCGCAATAGTTTTTAATATACACTGCTGGCCACCAAAATGCAACACCAAGAAGGAAGCACCCGATTGGCCTGAAATTCGCAGCTTCCGTCACCCGCGAGAGGACATGCAAACGATTAGCATTGCAGGGCATATGCAAATCATGCGCGCTCGGCACGCCACCGAGAAGCACTATAAGAAGGGTGCACAGAAAGCCGGGTGTAAGTAGTGGAAGTGTGTTGTGCTGCTGGACCTATGCATGGGAAGCTTCCTGATGCCTCGGCGCAGAATACGTCAGTCATTCCAGCACGTTTCGGAGTTCCAGAGAGGACGAATAGTGGCTTATCGCGACAGCGGTTTATCGTACCGAGACATCGGCGCCCGTGTGGGATGACATCCAGCCACAGTGAAGCGAGAATGGATTCGGTGGTGCAGGAGGGACGGACGGACCAACGTGAGCGATTGCCGCAGCCGCGGCACACCACCGAACGAGAGGACCGGCATGTTGTGCGGCGAGCATTGACGGCTCGCACCGCCATATCACGAACGTTAGCGCAGGAATTAGGGCGTGTTGCGCAACAACATGTGGCAGCACGTAGCGTTCGATGTCGTCTGCAGGGGCGGGGACTTGTCGCACGGTGGCCATTGCTCCGATTACCATTGACGTTACACAACTGGCGAGTGAGGCGCAGTGTGCCGTTGAATGCCGCACCTGAAATACGGAATGGCACGACATTGCCTTCGACGAATCCAGCTTCAGCCTGCAACACCACGATGGTCGGATCCGCGTGTGGCGGCACCGTGGCGAGGGACTGTATGACGCCTGCATTATGCATCGCCATACCGGTCCGTTGCCTGGCGTTATGATTTGGGGCGCAATTAGATGTGGCACACGCACCCCTTTGGTACGCATCGTCGGTACCCTCAACAGCCACCGCTACATCTCCGACGTTTTGGAGCCTGTAGTCCTCCCTTACCTGCAGGACCTGCCAGCGGCCACGTTTCAACAGACAATGCGCGCCCGCACGTGGCATGCATCGTGCAACAATTCTTCACGGACCACCAGGTGTCACTGCTGCCGTGGCCCGCCTGTTCTCCCGATATGTCTCCCATCGAACACGTCTGATGGCTGATCGGGCCGCCCCGGTGGCGCAGTGGTCTAAGCGATGGCCTCTGATCATTCGTCCGTAAGGGGCCCGGGTTCGAATCCCGGTGAGGCATGGATGTTGTGTTTGTCTTACGGCGCTGGCTCTCTCCCTTCCCTGGAACCAGTGACCCTAAATTAGGGACGGGCGACTGCTTATAGCCCATTGAGTTGCTCACGGTGGTCGTTAAACCTCCAATCAAAAAAAAAAAAAAAAATGGCTGATCGGCAACCGAGTGGCCCGGCAAGCACCACCCTCGGCTACGCCTGATGAACTGTGGCAACGTGTGGAAGCAGCCTGGACCGACATGCCCCAAGCCCACATCCAAAGCCTCTTTAGTAGCATAAAAGGACGGGTCCGAGGGCAAGGATGCATCCTTCTAGAGAAGGGTGGGGGCGTGGCAGATGACGCTAGTGTGTTGGGTCGATGCTGCCCCCTAGCGGTGATTCTTGGAACTTTCGATGGATTTTAGAGGGATGGCAACGACCGAGTGGGGCAAAGGAGATGTGCTGCCCTTAGCGGTGCTTCTTGGAACTTTATTATTATGTTAGATCTTTGTTTTTGAGAGATGGCAACGACCGAGTGGGAGAAAGGGCGTGGCAGATGACGCTAGTGTGTTGGGTCGATGTGCTGCCCCCTAGCGGTGCTTTTTGGAACTTTCGATGGATCTTTGAGAGATGGCAACGACCGAGTGGGTAAAAGGGGATGTGCACGTTGGCCCCCTAGCGATGCTTTTTCGAACTTTTCTCGGGAGATTTATTGGACGTTGACAAATTTTTGAAGGAAGTTTTTTTGTCGTTTCCAATATGTTTTTTTTATTAAATTTATATTTTCAGGAATTCCCTGAGGTGTTAGGAATTTTTATAGACGTTGCATTATTTTTTTAATTTTCTTGGGATATTTATTAGACTTTGTCAAATTTTTTGAAGGAAGTTTTTTGTCGTTTCCAATTTTTTTTACTGGTATTTTTTTGTCCTATTTTTTCTCTCTAATTTATTTTATTAAACTTATATTTTTAGAAATTCCGTGAGGTGTTATAATTTTTATAGACGTTGCATTATTTTTTTAATTCTTATATTTTTCTTCCCTACAATTTTAATTTAGACGAGGAAAGGCTTTGTTTGAAAAGATTTCGTTCCTGTTGATTCATGTTCCGCTATCTTTTGTCCGCCATGTGTTTTGGGATGACTCACAATTTTCTCTTTGCCTCAGAAAATTTTGTATGACACGTGTTTTGGGACGAGTGACTATGATGGGTGACGCATGTCGTGATAGCAGACATGACATCAGCCAACGCCATTTCCTCCGTGGGGTCGGCGGTTGACGTCATTTGAGATTCTGTTAGACGCCTTAAGTTCCAAGACTGATTTTTTTCAATAACTTGATCATTTTGCAACGAATTTATTCCTAATTTTTCCCCTAATTTCCCATTTTATATTCATAATTTTTCAACGTAACGATTTATTTATTTACTTTGAGGAGACTTCACGCATTTTTAACGGACGTTCCAACATAAAGACGTTTTCCAAAGTTTTGTGCTGCAGACATAATCTTAAAACACGATTGTTTATTAATGTATTAACGTGTTCGTGGCATTTTCTGTTACATTTTTTAACGTTGTACCTTTTTCCACCGTACAAAGCCACAATTTTTTATGCACAGTTAAAATGTTTATTTTTTTTTATTTCTTTATGATTATTCAGTGAAATGCACCTTTTAATGCATTATATTAATCTTTTTGTTCTAAATGCTTGCGTACTCGTTAAACTTCTCGATGTACCAACATTATTTTATTTTCTAACTTTTCAAACTAACAACTACTTTTATCGAGGCTTTATTTTTTCTGATTCAAACAAGCAAACGTTTCTTCATTATTATTTCCGTTTCCTATACAAACAACTTTTCTTACTTGCTTTTAATGTACGACTTAATCTGGTTTTCTATATAGCTGTTTCATGTTTGGGCAAGAAATATACGGATATATAGCAACTAGCTATACATAATATTCGTTCGTAACAGTATCTTTTTTTTTTTTTCCAGGTTTAAACCAACACACGCTTCTTAACGACTTGATATCGGTTTTCTGGATAACTTTACTTTTTCTTTCATTCAATTTTATTCCAGATCATGAGACAAGGAAATGCTTCTTTAGAAACGATTTCGTTCCTGTTCGCAGTAATTATTGGACTTTGACAATTTTTTTGTGAAATGACTTCATGCTAATTCTGAGTCTTTCGTCTTTGCAATATTATTTTCTCGTAATTTTTTCGTGTGTTCAAGAACTCTACAGGTCTTTCACAGTAAAAATTCTGGTGAAACAATATTTTCTTTCTTTATTTCGCATATCATTATAGCTTCCCAATTTTCGCTATTTTACTTCATCTTTTTTGAAATTTCGTAAAACTTTGCAGTATGTCAGTAATTTATCTCTTACTTGGCCAAACTTATGACTCCTTTTATTTAGACTATTTTTTATTCATTTCATTTCATCAAAACGATTATTTTAGATGTAGCAAATCATCAGGTTTTTTGTTTCCTTATGTATCATATTTTCCAACTTGCTTTAAAGTATTCCTCAAAGCTTGCATGTATGTCAAATATGCATTTTTTTTATCCTTTCCTAGTTTGTTATACTTTTTCGTGGACTGCCCCAACAGGAAAGCATTGATTGTCAAGACATGAAATCTAAAACCTTTTTTCTTACGATAAAATTTGTGTTCTTTGGGACATATTTTCTGTATATTGTTCTGTCTCGTCCGAAAAAAACATTCATTCTGGAGGCAAAGCGAGTAATTCCGTTCTTCCACTAAACATTATTTTTTTACGTTTTACTAACTCACCACCCCCATAGCGAAAATAAAGAAATACTTACTTCTGTTCTCTACATATCGACTCAATCTATTTCTTTTCAAAATGCTGATCATGACATTTCAAATAAAATTTTATACTTTCACCAAAAATCATATTCTTAAACGAGCTATTTTTTTTATTTATTTCATGTATAACTAAATTTTTATTATTTACTCACCTCATCAAAGTCAATAAGAACTCCCCTAATCTCATTCCTTTCCCTCATTTAGTTCGCTTAAATTGAGATGTTTCAAAACTTCGCGTATATTTCATTCCCTTAATGTCCAGTTCTCCCGTGTCTGTCCCTTCATTTTTAACTTCTGTGCCTGCTGCATTTTATCTTTAGACGTTTAGTTTCATTGACCTTTTTTTCGTTTTAATTAGGTTTTCATTGTCGTATTTTTTATTCATTGTCTCAGCAGAAAAAGCTTTCATTCTGGAGACATAGCGACTAAGTCCGTACTTCCTCTAAACATTTTTTTTTCACGTTTTACAAATTCTTCAGAAAAGCAGTTGTTTCCAAACTCCCATAGTGAAAATATCGTATTCCCCTTATAGTACTTATTATATTTTCCCTTCTGTTCAGTGTTGTATGATTCTCCAAACTTTGGTTTATTTTTATGAAACTTCTTTTTTTTTCTTAGTTTTTTTTTTTTCTGATTCAAACTATCAATCTTTTCCTATCGATTTAATTACTCTTATTTTCCCATTCGACTTTACTTTTGAACAGAAATGTATCTAAAATCTTCAGATGTATTTTAGTCTGTAAGGCCGATTCTTCCCTGTTTCAAATAAAGTCATTGTAGGATTTTAGTGTAAATGCCCCTAAATCTTTAGAACTTACTTTTCATAGTTAGATATTATTTCCTCGAGGTATACATTAAAACATGAAAGAAGAGTGTTTTTACGCTCTCTCCAGTGTGTGAGCTTTCTCCAAGAAATTGACTTTGAATTCCCCCTTGTTTCTGTCGAAAACTGACAATCTCCTGCGACTGTTTTGACGCGTCTACTGCTTACAAGAAAACCTCATATGGCATGAAATCACTTTGCTTGGGAGATTAAACTAAATTCTGGTTTTGAACTTTGAATGCAAACTCAAGCTCGCAAAAGCATAGTTTTCTGAGCAAACTTAAACTGTTTAAGATGACAAAAATCTAAAACTGCTGACTCAATGGGACAGAGCGTTTGAACTTTGCCGTTGATTCACCATTTAAGAGATCCGTCGTGAACCACTGGATGGGAAGTTAGCAGACCCTGATTTAGTCCACTGTTTCCAAGGAAGGTAGAAAGATAGTGTCATAATTCAAAAGTTCTTAACTCAAGCCTCCCCAGGATTCAATTTTGGACGAACGAATACTCAGATGTCAATGCTTAGACATTGAAAAATTACTTCTGACAAATATTTTCTTACTTAAAGTGCTTCAATTCAGAATTTGTACTACTTAAGATTTCCCTTAATCAATATTTTTTCTATCTTAAAAACTTCTAAAGGGTTGATTTTGAAAAAAAAAACGAGTTCTCACAAAACTACGTTCAGAAATGAACGTAGTTCATTTCTAAAATGTAAAATTTCCTCAGATTGTATGAGGAAATGAAAAAAAAAAAAAATTGATGAAGCTTGAATGTTAACCATTTCTTTCTTTTCATGTTTCATTCCATAAACTTTCTTCAAATTCCTATATATCCAAGAATTTTGTTAAATGTCCAAGTTCGACTCCCCCAGAAATATTCTGAAAATGATAGTTTCTCTTTTAAAAAAATTCCAGAATAAGAATCATTTCACTGAAACAAGAAATTCATATTCAAAGCATTCCACACCTCTTTCTACTTCAAATACTCTATTTGTAAATCTCCGGAACATAGCCCGAAGGAGCTCCCTCCCTGTCACGCCCCCTTGTTATTCGGCTCCTTCGGGCTATGTTCCGGCGTCTCCTGCTCCTTCTTGCTAGAACTTTTGGTGGGAAAAGGCAATCTGATTTGCTCTTGCATGGCTGGGAAGAAAAACGTGGAAGAGGCATTTTCTAAGACGGTTGTTCAAGTTAATTTCTGTTCGCATAGAAAAAAATGATGTCAGAGGGGGAACAGTGTATCTCGTACTACTAGCTGCGGGATGGGTTGACGTCACGTGTCGCTCTCTCTTTTGTCAGTCCAAGTATTTGTTTAATTTTTTTTCGAGAGATTTATTGGACTTCGTTTAAATTTTTTGTGGGAATGGAAGAAGGAATGGGAAATCTTTCGCCCCTCCAATATTTTTCCTGGAATTTCTTTTTTATATAAAACTTATATTTCTTATGTTTTGGGGAATCCTGCTTATGCATTATTTTTTTAATTCTTATATTTTCCTCTTCCAATTTTAATCAATGTCGTTGTGAACCGTTGACCCCTTTCATGAGAGCTATTCCCCACTCAAAGGAATGCGTAAGTGGAGATTTCCACCATGTGCTAAATTTCACTCAGGAAAAAGTGGGCCAGGACGGCGAGATTTCGAAATCTGAAATTTCTCTGTGTGGAGAACAAAGAATTTCATAGTTCACTCGTTTTTCAAAAGCAGCGTTAATTCCAAGATGAATTCTTTGAAGGTGTCTGATTAAATTCTCACGCTTTCCATATACCACCATCATTTTAGTGGAAATTCGGTCTTGAAGAATTTCTTTACGTTTATTATGTACTCTATGAAGAATTTTTTAGTTTATTCTCTCAAGATATGAAAGTTAGTTATAATGAAACCCTTTCGTTTATCTCTCAAGCGGAAGTTCGTTTTGTCTGATTAGAGTCAATAGCATGTTCGTTGTGAGATGACCAGATAAGGAAACAGTCATCGTGCAGTTAATGTGCTGACGCAAAGCATGGTGACACATCAATCACCACGTGGTGATAAGGGCCATGTATTGGTTACAATATGCAAAGGAAAAGCTGAGCGAATTTTAGTTCTGTTCTGAGTTTGAATAAAGTAAGACGTCTTCAAGTCTTTCAAATTCTGTGTCCGAATTTTTCACTTAACAACAGGAGTTGCATTAACCAGAAAGCAGTTTAAGAAACTCCAAATTATTTTGGATGGCGTGTGGGACAGCATCCAGGAATTGTTAATGGGTTCAGAATTCCAGAAAATCGTACTCGGAGAATCCCGAAAGTTTCAAAATACATCGATTGAGGAGTGTCAACTTAGACACAATTTAATTGAATGTTTAAAAAATTTAATCGGGGAGAGCATCCTGAAGGTATGTAGATGTCGCGAATGCATTTCTGAAGTACTTCCACCTATTCAGGTGCATCCTCCATGCCTAACCACTGAGTGAAACAGGAAGCGATTTCAAGTTTCGAGAGCGCTGTGGCCTTGTTGAATCCTAAGGAAGTAGTTCAAGCTTTTATGAACACATATGGAAAAGTGGAGATTTCAGAAGAGTTCCTCTCTACAATCAGGGGGAAAGAACTACTTGGAGAAGTAATGATTTCGATTATATAAATTCAGAAATGAACGTAGTTTTTTTTTTTAATGGGCAAGGTAGAAGGTGAGTTTGTGAATATTTTTTATTTATTGAAATATTAAGCGTAAATATTTTTTAGTTTTAAGACATAAATTTAAAGAGTAATTATTATTTTTTAAATTAAATTTTAAGTGATTTTTTTAAATGAATCAAAATTTAAGCTTTCGAGATTTTTAAAGTAAAAGTGAGAATATGTAAACTTCTTTTTTGAAATGTTTAAAACAGTAACAGAATGAATCCAATTGTTCTAATGGTGAACTGGTGCTTTTTTGCTAGACTTTTCTTGAGGATATTTGGGAATTGTTTTTGGAAAGGGGTCTGATGTTTTCCATTAAGCAACCAATCGGAGCGGAATTCCGACTGGTCTGAGAGCAATGTTTTACAGTATTGAGTCGAAACCAGAGTACACGGCTTGATTTCGGGGAGTTTGAAATGTTTCAAACTGACTCGCTTTATTCTTTGAGTTGAAAAGAAGAAGCGCTCTCACTGAAGACCCCCTAGCCTGGAAAAACTAAACAGTCTGTGTTTTATAAAAATTTATTTCCTTAGATATTTTTAGTACATCCAATTTTCAACTTTCAGGAACTTTGCTGTGACTGTTTTTACTTCATTCCATTTCCAACTTTTTCGAAAACGAACTTCAACAGATTTTTACTTGTTTCGAAACAGTCTTTTTATGCATACTAGTTTTCCCATGTTATTCTATGGGAATTTCCCTGCTTTTAATGAAATTTGTTTTCTCAAAATTGTCTACTAAGAAAAATGAAGTTTTCCATTTTTAACCCTAGGAAAGAATGAACTGTTCCGAAAATGTATACATTTAAAAAAGAGAAAAAAAAAAAAAAGAATGACACTTTTCTTCAACTAAATTTTTTTAATATGGAATCCAACGAACATTTTTACATATTTTCTTAGAATTTGTCTTTTTTCGTTTAGAAGTTACAACAGAATTTCCTTCTTGTACAGAAACTTTCAACATTTGTTTACTTTTAATGTACTTTTGGGGCAAATTTATGCTTTCCTATGAAAGTTTTTCTCAAAGTACTCTATTAAGTTGATCTCAAGTCTTTGAAGTGAATGGGAAGAAAAATAACATGTCTATGTGTTATGAGAAAACGAACGAATTTCCTTAAGATAGTGTGAAGTGAATTGAACATCAAGCAGTAGTAAGATATTTTACTATTGTAATATGTACATACATTTTAAGACAATATCTTCTAAAGTTAGAGGGAAAAATATATGAATATTAAAAAAAAACTTCCTTAGATTTACAAATAGAGTATTTGAAGTAGAAAGAGGTGTGGAATGCTTTGAATATGAATTTCTTGTTTCAGTGAAGGGATTCTTATTCTGGAATTTTTTTTAAAAGAGAAACTATCATTTTCAGAAAATTTCTGGGGGAGTCGAACTTGGACATTTAACAAAATTCTTGGATATATAGGAATTTGAAGAAAGTTTATGGAATGAAACATGAAAAGAAAGAAATGGTTAACATTCAAGCTTCATCAATTTTTTTTTTTTTTTTCGTTTCTTCATACAATCTGAGGAAATTTTACATTTTAGAAATGAACTACGTTCATTTCTGAACGTAGTTTTGTGAGAACTCGTTTTTTTTTCAAAATCAACCCTTTAGAAGTTTTTAAGATAGAAAAAATATTGACTAAGGGAAATCTTAAGTAGTACAAATTCTGAATTGAAGCACTTTAAGTAAGAAAATATTTGTCAGAAGTAATTTTTCAATGTCTAAGCATTGACATCTGAGTATTCGTTCGTCCGAAATTGAATCCTGGGGAGGCTTGAGTTAAGAACTTTTGAATTATGACACTATCTTTCTACCTTCCTTGGAAACAGTGGACTAAATCAGGGTCTGCTTACTTCCCTTCTAGTGGTTCACGACGGATCTCTTAAATGGTGAATCAACGGCAAAGTTCAAACGCTCTGTCCCATTGAGTCAGCAGTTTTAGATTTTTGTCATCTTAAACAGTTTAAGTTTGCTCAGAAAACTATGCTTTTGCGAGCTTGAGTTTGCATTCAAAGTTCAAAACCAGAATTTAGTTTAATCTCCCAAGCAAAGTGATTTCATGCCATATGAGGTTTTCTTGTAAGCAGTAGACGCGTCAAAACAGTTGCAGGAGATTGTCAGTTTTCGAAAGAAACAAGGAGGAATTCAAAGTTAATTTCTTGGGGAAAGCTCACACACTGGAGAGAGCGTAAAAACACTCTTCTTTCATGTTTTAATGTAAACCTCGAGGAAATAATATCTAACTATGAAAAGTAAGTTCTAAAGATTTAGGGGCATTTACACTAAAATCCTACAATGACTTTATTTGAAACAGGGAAGAATCAGCCTTACAGACTAAAATACATCTGAAGATTTTAGATACATTTCTGTTCAAAAGTAAAGTCGAATGGGAAAATAAGAGTAATTAAATCGATAGGAAAAGATTGATAGTTTGAATCAGAAAAAAAAAACTAAGAAAAAAAAAAGAAGTTTCATAAAAATAAACCAAAGTTTGGAGAATCATACAACGCTGAACAGAAGGAGAAATATAATAAGTACTATAAGGGGAATACGATATTTTCACTATGGGAGTTTGGAAACAACTGCTTTTCTGAAGAATTAGTAAAACGTGAAAAAAAAATGTTTAGAGGAAGTACGGACTTAGTCGCTATGTCTCCAGAATGAAAGCTTTTTCTGCTGAGACAATGAATAAAAAATACGATAATGAAAACCCAATTAAAACGAAAAAAAGGTCAATGAAACTAAACGTCTAAAGATAAAATGCAGCAGGCACAGAAGTTAAAAATGAAGGGACAGACACGGGAGAACTGGACATTAAGGGAATGAAATATACGCGAAGTTTTGAAACATCTCAATTTAAGCGAACTAAATGAGGGAAAGGAATGAGATTAGGGGAGTTCTTATTGACTTTGATGAGGTGAGTAAATAATAAAAATTTAGTTATACATGAAATAAATAAAAAAAATAGCTCGTTTAAGAATATGATTTTTGGTGAAAGTATGAAATTTTATTTGAAATGTCATGATCAGCATTTTGAAAAGAAATAGATTGAGTCGATATGTAGAGAACAGAAGTAAGTATTTCTTTATTTTCGCTATGGGGGTGGTGAGTTAGTAAAACGTAAAAAAATAATGTTTAGTGGAAGAACGGAATTACTCGCTTTGCCTCCAGAATGAATGTTTTTTTCGGACGAGACAGAACAATATACAGAAAATATGTCCCAAAGAACACAAATTTTATCGTAAGAAAAAAGGTTTTAGATTTCATGTCTTGACAATCAATGCTTTCCTGTTGGGGCAGTCCACGAAAAAGTATAACAAACTAGGAAAGGATAAAAAAAAATGCATATTTGACATACATGCAAGCTTTGAGGAATACTTTAAAGCAAGTTGGAAAATATGATACATAAGGAAACAAAAAACCTGATGATTTGCTACATCTAAAATAATCGTTTTGCTGAAATGAAATGAAAAAAAAATAGTCTAAATAAAAGGAGTCATAAGTTTGGCCAAGTAAGAGATAAATTACTGACATACTGCAAAGTTTTACGAAATTTCAAAAAAGATGAAGTAAAATAGCGAAAATTGGGAAGCTATAATGATATGCGAAATAAAGAAAGAAAATATTGTTTCACCAGAATTTTTACTGTGAAAGACCTGTAGAGTTCTTGAACACACGAAAAAATTACGAGAAAATAATATTGCAAAGACGAAAGACTCAGAATTAGCATGAAGTCATTTCACAAAAAAATTGTCAAAGTCCAATAATTACTGCGAACAGGAACGAAATCGTTTCTAAAGAAGCATTTCCTTGTCTCATGATCTGGAATAAAATTGAATGAAAGAAAAAGTAAAGTTCCCCAGAAAACCGATATCAAGTCGTTAAGAAGCGTGTGTTGGTTTAAACCTGGAAAAAAAAAAAAAAAGATACTGTTACGAACGAATATTATGTATAGCTAGTTGCTATATATCCGTATATTTCTTGCCCAAACATGAAACAGCTATATAGAAAACCAGATTAAGTCGTACATTAAAAGCGAGTAAGAAAAGTTGTTTGTATAGGAAACGGAAATAATAATGAAGAAACGTTTGCTTGTTTGAATCAGAAAAAATAAAGCCTCGATAAAAGTAGTTGTTAGTTTGAAAAGTTAGAAAATAAAATAATGTTGGTATATCGAGAAGCTTGACGAGTACGCAAGCATTTAGAACAAAAAGATTAATATAATGCATTAAAAGGTGCATTTCACTGAATAATCATAAAGAAATAAAAAAAAATAAACATTTTAACTGTGCATAAAAAATTGTATCTTTGTACGGTGGAAAAAGGTACAACGTTATAAAATGTAACAGAAAATGCCACGAACACGTTAATACATTAATAAACAATCGTGTTTTAAGATTATGTCTGCAGCACAAAACTTTGGAAAACGTCTTTATGTTGGAACGTCCGTTAAAAATGCGTGAAGTCTCCTCAAAGAAAATAAAAAAATCGTTACGTTGAAAAATTATGAATATAAAATGGGAAATTAGGGGGAAAAATAAGGAATAAATTCGTTGCAAAATGATCAAGTTATTGAAAAAAATCAGTCTTGGAACTTAAGGCGTCTAACAGAATCTCAAATGACGTCAACCGCCGACCCCGCGGAGGAAATGGCGTTGGCTGATGTCATGTCTGCTATCACGACATGCGTCACCCATCATAGTCACTCGTCCCAAAACACGTGTCATACAAAATTTTCTGAGGCAAAGAGAAAATTGCGAGTCATCCCAAAACACATGGCGGACAAAAGATAGCGGAACATGAATCAACAGGAACGAAATCTTTTCAAACAAAGCCTTTCCTCGTCTAAATTAAAATTGTAGGGAAGAAAAATATAAGAATTAAAAAAATAATGCAACGTCTATAAAAATTATAACACCTCACGGAATTTCTAAAAATATAAGTTTAATAAAATAAATTAGAGAGAAAAAATAGGACAAAAAAATACCAGTAAAAAAAATTGGAAACGACAAAAAACTTCCTTCAAAAATTTGACAAAGTCTAATAAATATCCCGAGAAAATAAAAAAAATAATGCAACGTCTATAAAAATTCCTAACACCTCTGGGAATTCCTGAAAATATAAATTTAATAAAACAAATTCGAGGAAATGCTTCAATTGAAAAAAACTTCATTCAAAAATTTGACAAAGTCCAGTAAATCTCCGGAGAAAATAAAAAAAAAATAAATATTGGAAAGACTTCCCAAAAATTTGACAACGTCCAATAAATCTCCGGAGAAAATTAAAAAAAATACTGCAACGTGTATAAACATTCCTAACACCTCAGAGAATTCCTGAAAATATAAATTTAATAAAAAAAAAACATATTGGAAACGACAAAAAACTTCCTTCAAAAATTTGACAAAGTCCAGTAAATCTCCCCAGAAAATAAAAAAAATAAATAAAGCCGACCCCGCTGAGGAGAAAGCGACGTTGGCTGATGTGATGTCTGCTATCACGAATGCGTCACCCATCATAATGACTCATCCCAAAACACGTGTCATACAAAATTTTCTGAGTCAAAGAGAAAATTGTGACTCATCCCAAAACACATGGCTCACAAAATGACAACGTGGTGAAACTAAAATGGCGGGACATGAATCAACGGGAACGAAATCTTTTCAAACAAAGCCTTTCCTCGCCTAAATTAAAATTGGAGGGAGGACCAATATAAGAATTAAAAAAATAATGCAACGTCTATTAAAATTATAACACCTCAGGGAATTCCTGAAAATATAAATTTAATAAAAAAAAACATATTGAAAACGACAAAAAAACTTCCTTCAAAAATTTGTCAACGTCCAATAAATCTCCCGAGAAAAGTTCGAAAAAGCACCGCTAGGGGGCAGCACATCGACCCAACACACTAGCGTTGTCTGCCACGCCCTTTCTCCCACTCGGTCGTAGCCATCTCTCAAAAACAAAGATCTAACATAATAATAAAGTTCCAAGAAGCACCGCTAGGGGCAGCACATCTCCTTTCCCCCACTCGGTCGTTGCCATCCCTCTAAAATCCATCGAAAGTTCCAAGAATCACCGCTAGGGGGCAGCATCGACCCAACACACTAGCGTCATCTGCAACGCCCCACATCCTTCGGTCACACGCCACGCCCCATCCTTCTGCCGCAAGCCACGCCCCCATCCTTCTCTAGAAGGATGCATCCTTGCCCTCGGACCCGTCCTTTTATACTACTCTCTTTCGTTCGATGCAGCGGCGTGTAGCGGCCGTTATTGCCAGCATGGGGGTCACACGAACTATTGATGTCTGCGTGTTCCGCAAGTTGCACGGGCATGTAAGCTCAATTGTTTCATCTTTGTATCTGTTGTTATGTGTCCAGTAAATCTGGCGTTGCTATCTCCTGTCCTTCTTGGTGTTGCATTTTGGGTGGCCAGCAGTGTAGTTGCGACCCATTGATCGCTCACACCTTCCAGTAAGGCTCTTACGTTTTCTTTTTTTTTCTGCGGGAGAGACATTCTGTTAAGGGTGAGTATGCAATAAAGTATTTACTTACTTTAGGACTGATTATAGAACACCATGCACACACCAAGTCTGACACTGAACTGAGCGCCTGATGTAGATAAGAGCCGCACGCTTCTCCCATAGACCTTACATGGAAACTTTGCAGCCCCGCCACGATCGAAGCATTGCCCCGATCTCAGTTTTTCTCTTCAACTGGCACATCTACATGGTAAGACCTTTATTTTGATACCTCAACCATATTTTTACGTTCAGCCGTTCTTTTTTTTTTTTTTTTTTTGATTGGAGGTTTAACGACCACCGTGAGCAACTCAATGGGCTATAAGCAGTCGCCCGTCCCTAATTTAGGGTCACTGGTTCCAGGGAAGGGAGAGAGCCAGTGCCGTAAGACAAACACAACATCCATGCCTCACCGGGATTCGAACCCGGACCCCTTACGGGCGAATGATCAGAGGCCAGCGCCTTAGACCACTGCGCCACCGGGGCGGCTCAGCCGTTCTCTCAAAATAGGTTTCACAGTAAAAAACCTTACAGAATGAAGATGTACATAGCGCAATTCAATATGTACTTTCTAAATATTTTCACTAACAATGGTCAACGGAATGTTTATTTACATCTTTAGATAATGGGAAACGTCTTACCTACGACCTATGTGAATAAACTGGATCGAATGAATATTAAATTGTATATACACTGAAGAGCAATTAAATTCGAGACAGCTGGCGTTATGCAAATGTGGCGCTGTGGGCGGCCCTGTAAACTGAAACGGCATGACGTATGCAGCGATCTGACAATATAATTAGTGATGCGACGGTAATCAGTAAGAATCAAATGCAGTATGGGTAAGACGAAGGAGCTAAGCGCATTTGATCGTGGGCAAATTGTCAAGGCCCGACGAATGGGTCACTTCATCTCGGAAGTCGTGCAGGCACTTGGATTTTCTCGAGCCACTGTGTCACGGGTGCACCGTGAGTACATCGAATCCGGTAAAACCATCCCTGCAAGGGCCAACTGCCGTGGACAACAGCGTGTGGATGAGCGGGTCATCGTCGGCTAGCTCGCATTGTAACAGCGGATAGACGGGCCACAGTGCAAGAAATCACTCTGCAATTTAACGCTGTTGCGCAAAAACGTGTAAGCGGCCACACCATCCAGAATCATCTCCTCGCTATGGGGTACATAAGCCATCGTCCCGCTAGGTTACCGCTGCTGACCGCACATCACAGAGTGCAAAGATTAGCATGGGCGCAGGAACATCGCCACTGGACCCTAGACATGTGGGAAAATGTTGCCTGGACTGATGAGTCGAGATTCACGTTGGTACATACTGATGGCAGGATACGAGTACGGCGCAAACCACATGAAGCGATGGATCCTTCTTGCCAGCAGGGTACTCTTCCAGCTTTTGAGGGTGGCATTCTCGTCTGAGGACTGTTTACGTGGACTGAAATGAGACCCCTACTCTTCCAGCTTTTGAGGGTGGCATTCTCGTCTGAGGACTGTTTACGTTAACTGAAATGAGACCCCTTTATTACCACGCCCTCGACTGTGGACGTGAACCACTGTTGGCAATTCGCCACAATGGAATATTTATTACTATTAAGTCCTTCTGGAATTTACAGGGCAAATAAAATTGAAATCGCCTAGAAAATTGACAACTTTGAGGTCGGATTTCCTATCCCTTATAGGAATTCCGTGCTCAAAGTTGCGGACAAATTACGCGTTGTGTTTCACCTAAATCGTTGCGGGTATTCCGCTTAAACTTAGGTGCCGCAAAAGTTAAGTTAAGATCAGCAGATAGCTACTAGAACGTAAATACTCATACATACAGTATTATGCACAACATAAAAAGTGAAAAACTGTAGATATAAAAGTTACGACAAAAGGTTAACGTTTAAATAAAATGTTTATTCTGAATAAATGCTGCTTAAAACAAATACATGTTTTCGGTGGAAGTGATTAATTTATTTAAACCAATTTCTAAAGAGTTATTACTTTTAAAATTATTACTGTCCTGACTTCTAGCAAACTTTCAGTTACAATGTTGTCATGGTGCACCTATTGAGAAATTTCCCATTTAAGATGGAAAGGGATATGATACCTCGCATATAGGACATGCAGTACAGGGAAACTGACAGTGAAAATTCATCTTACCCAATCTCTAGGTCGCCGACGTCTTCCTTCTCGGAATGGATCTCTTTCACCTTAATTTTCGCGACACCTCTGAAGTTTATTTCTTCCACATCTCTCCTCCTTCCCCACGCATGTCCATCTCCCTAGCCGAAAAAAACCCCTCTCTCTCTTTCTTTCTTTCTCCTTCCGCTTTCTTTTTTCCTCCCTCTCTCTTTTTTTCTTTTTCCCAACCAATTCCCTTATATTTTCTTATTTCTCAGTTTCACTTCTACAAAGGGGAGGGGGTTAAATTTGTGGGTGTTACCGAGAATTTTGATTGGAAGTTACCCTGTTTCGCAGGCCCGCGATTGGCTAGCAAACTTTCTATGACAGTCCAAAGTGGTACAAGGGGGTCGGGCGCCATTTACATACCCTGTCACCTTACGTAATTTTTCCCGTTGTGGAATTTTGGGAATTTAGATGGCCTGTCACTCCTAACAACAGAAAAGAGACCCACCTACTCGTTTGCTTGAATCGAGTGCCCAAGCTGGGTGAAAGGGAAAGTGTCACTACATTGTTATTACGCTGTTTAGTGAACGAGTCGATGACTGCTCCTTCATAGCCCTTCCCTGTCCAAGTACTTTCTCGGCGAAGGCAACTTTTTTTCATGTCACGTACACGGTTTCCTGCGCTTTTGTTGATGTGTTCCCTGGCGCTCAAAAAATAAAAGGATGTTATATGGGGATGACAGCTGCGCACCTTGACGAGTCTTGGGGTTTTTTTTAGCGAAATAAAAAAAAAAGTGTTGCAACCTTTCTACTCCGAGCCTAATGCAAAAATAATAATAATAAAATTGAGAGTGCTTAAATTTAGTCTCTTAAATTTAGTCTTTCCTATCAATGAATGAGAAAAAAAGGAAAACCGATTGTTTAAATTAAATTATGAAATCTGTGGAGTGGGTTCCTTAAGAAAACCGGGAGTTGGGACATTAAATATTTAAATTGCCGGTTACTTAGGAATCGTAATAAATATTTAAATTAATTGTTAATCGGAAATCGTGAGATTTCGCGGTAACACCTGGTACGTGTGACATCGTCCCTCACAGGTCAATGTTACCGGGATATGCTGGACGACCATTTGCTCCAGTTTGTGCATCTTCAACATCCCACTGTTGACCTCATCCTGCAACAAGACAATGCATCGTGCCATCGCTCCCGAATTGTATCCGAATTGTTGGATGAACACTCCACCGACGTGACCTTTCTTCCTTGGCCAGCTAGGTCACCTGACCTCAATCCCATCGAGCACATCTGGGATGCCATCGAGAGAGATGTTCGAGGCTCTGACCCCCACCCCCACCCCCTCCATCAAATCTTCGTGAACTGTGGGAGCTTGTTCAGGGGTCGTGGATCCGTATAGCTTCCCAACGCTTCCGGTGTCTTGTCGAATCCATGCCCAGACGAATCGCCGCCATCATCAGGAAGAAAGGTGGTGCCACACGTTACTAGACAGGTATCTCTTATTCATTTGCTCTTCAGTGTATACATCACACAGTCCAACGGCATAACACAATCAGGTCTTCGAGAGTGTTCGCTGTTCCGATGAGTACTTTGATACGAATCCTGCTAGCGTTGGTTTGTGCAACGGTTCGATCAGAAAAGAGACTTCGGACTTTGGACTATCTCAGTCCCTCCATGCTTTTGCCTTCAACGGCGCGTGAGTCAACTGCAGGCGATCGAATATCAACCGCACGCTTCTCCCATAGACTACATGGGAACTTTGCCGCATCACAACGACCGAACCGTTGTCCCGATCTCATTTTTCTCTTCTACTAGCACATCTACATGGTAAGACCTTTATTTTGATTCCTCAGCCATGCCTTTATGCTCAGCCGTTCTTCCAAAATAGGACTCACAGTAAAAAACCTTATAGAATTTATATATGGATGGCTAATGAAATCCAGGTTACTGATATAATAAAAAGAGAAACTAAATAAAACTGCGTACACTACAAAATTCAGGTAACTCCTCAATCCCTGGTTTTCTTTAGATACCTTCGTACATACAGTGCTATCTTAATAGGTTTGTCTCGATCCTCACATTAATCAAGGGACTCCAACTTAATGTTTTAATCGAAAGGAAAAAAGAAATTTCCTGAGAACTTTCAAGTGTAAAATCAGTACAAATTTTGAAGATGACAATCCGATTTTTGGCGTAAATATGACAAGGATGGTAAGTCAGATAATATCTGAAAACTTGAAAATTTTCATCGTCCTGGAGCGGGACTCGAACCCGCGTCTCCCAGAAAACGCCTAGATATTTCTTTCATGATGTAAAATCAGTATTTGGGAATTTTCCATGTAAGTTAGTTTGGCCCCCTCCCCTCGGCTGTGTGAAGGATACATACCTCGTCGTCATTTCTGATATACATTCCACAGCCGGTTTTCAATATTTCGGTTTTCTGTTGCGTGTTCTGAAAGTTTTTTGGAAGTATTCCCGTAAGAAGTATTTTTTCCTGATGTGCATTCTTACAGGATTCTCCCTCAAAATACAAACTGGTAATTTGTGCAGGTTTTCATTTAATTTTTGGAAAATTATTACATAAATAATGCGATCACTATGTGGACTGCGTGCCACAAGAAAAGTGTGTGTGTGTGTGTGGGGGGGGGGGGTGTACCAAAATATCTTAATTTCATCTAAAGGCGGCCAGACCTTTCACCTTGCCCACGCATGAACAATATCACGGGCCGGCCCTGCTCTCACATCAACCTTTCGCTGTCCTGAGAAATATTGCCTCTCAGTCGTTGTTTGACAAATCTCACCCCGGTCCTGAGGCACTTTAACTTCGGCGGATCACGAACAACCCACCAGTTCAGCCGTTTTTAGAATCGAGGTACCCTCTCTTCGAGCTTCCCCAATCTGTCCTTTTTCGAAGTCCCATAAATCCTTGCGTTTACCCGGGGCACGAAATTTCCGGTTCCCAGCTCGCCATTGGCGAGTGAAGAATTGTCATTGGCCAGTAAAACTTTTCTCATTGAATTACCGCAAATTCGTTGTTAACAGCCGCGGCTATTATGACGATAAAAGTTTTTTTTTTTTTAATATGTGGTGCGTATGTGGTGCTGCTGATATGCTGAATTTGTTTTCTGTAATTACTTTTTTTTCTTCTTTGAAATTTCCACACTGATGAGTAAACCTTTTCAAAGCATTTTTTTCTGTGCGCGAAAACACAAACACCGGGTCTTCGGCACTGCATTTTTTTTTTTCTTTACTTTTGATAGCAAAGACGTAACACAGAAACTTCGTTTACGGGAAAAAAATAAAAATATGCACTATTTTAATCGTATTTTTAGAAACTGGGAAGCGCAGTGTTTTTTCTTTGCGAAAACAATTTTTTTAAGTATTTTACTGTTAAAAAAAGTGTGAATCACTGTAGATACTAACTTTCTAAGAAAACTGCTCACTGTTAACGGTTGATCGGAGGATTTTCCCCGTCATCGTTAAATTCATGAAATGTTTACCTAATAGAAAAAATATTTAGAAGACGTGAATGAAAAATTAAAAATTATAGTAGGATAAAAATGTGAATTTAAACTCAGTATTTCTATCCTATTTAACCAAATGGTTTAACTTTAGGGATCGGCTCATAAAATGACTGTTTTCTACGCGTCTCCAGTTTAATAGGGCTACAGCTGTTAACGCGTGTGCGGCACATACGGCAACGTTTGCTCCCAAGATGACTAAATTAACACCGGCAAAACCTTAAAATTTTATTATAAATACCATATATACTCGCGTAAAAGCCAAAAGTTTGTGGAAGAAATTCTTTTGTTTTAAGTGAAAGTGTCGGCTTATACGCAGGTCCCCGTTTTTGGACCAATTTCTAGCTGTTGAACTAGGGGAGGCCGCCCCCGTGGCGCATTGGTCTAAGCGATGGCCTCTGATCATTCGTCCGAAAGGGGTCCGTGTTCGAATCCCGGTGAGGCATAGATGTTGTGTTTGTCTTACGCTACTGGCTCTCTTCCTTCCCTGGAACCAGTGACCCTAAATTAGGGACAAGCGACTGCTTATAGCCCATTAAGTTGCTCACGATGGTCGTTAAACCTCCAATCAAAAGAAAAAAAAAAAAAGAACTAGGGGGCTCGGTTTATACGCGAGTATATACGGTATGTAAAATGTTAAATGCTGTTGTTTTCTCCCTAACAGCATTCTCCTTTCATGTGACGTCATGATCTTTGATTGGAGATAACAACCTTTGCAAAGCCTTCGCGCATTGTGAGCTATCAAAGTTCTTTCTGAATTATTGGAATCCTTAAAAAAAATTGAAAGTGATGTATATTATTGGATTATTCTTATGAAACCATGCATGTATAATTACGTAAACCAAAGCTATCTGTCGTTTGGTGGACAAGGGTTCGAAATGCTAAAATACCTGCCAGGTTTTGATTTACTGGTAAAATTTACGGAAATGCAACTTGCTTTACCGGCAGAGTGTTAATTTTACAGATTTGATTCTTCCAGATTTTTTTTTCTGATGATTTTTGCACTCAGCATTAAGACTTTTTATTTAACATAATCCATTAAAATTGAAGCACCAATGTAAGTTACAAATAAACTTCTCAGTTACTTGGGAACATTTGTCTGCAGTTTTCCCACATGCTGTTTCGGGTTGTTTCGTTAAAGAACTTACACCGCGCGTAAACTTTATGTAAACAGCTGCAGCTGGGCTTGTTTATCTCTCGATGTGTTGACAGGCGGACGGGCATCCTCCATTGGAACACGTCTTTAATACTCCTAGTTCGAAATGCTATCTCAGAACGTAGTTATCGTAGAAAAATAATTCAAGCGGATTTTAAATCTGTGGAATTTTTGAGCCCAGATCGATACCCAACATGAAGAAATTAAACAAAACCTGCCAGTTTTGTGAAATTAAAAACCCATTTGGGGCATGATTTCGTAACTTCTCTGGCAATTACTAACGAAAGAATACAGTATTTTAGGAAATTAAAAAATAAATAAACCCAATGTTCATTCGTATATTGCAAAATCTTCAAAAAATGAAGTACTTCTCCATCAGCGATTTATTTTGCTCGTCCTTAAGTCAGTAAGTTTTCTACGCTTTCCAATCGTAGATTGTAATATGCTCCAGATTTGTCTGTCCGTACGATAATTTGCATGATGTCTTCACCGGATTCAACGAAATTAGTATGTTGGCGTCCATACTAATTCGTCGTATGATGTTCGTAACTAAAATCTAAACCTTTATTTTTTGATAACAACTTTCAGTTGATCTCGGCTTTCCTAGCTGACCAGCTCAATCGGTTAACTCGGTAGTCGGTATTTTTTCCTCTGCAAATTGCATCTCTTTAAGCTGTTGCTGTTTTACTATAACAGTTTTAGTTGCATTTTTTCGCTATAGAGCAGCATTATAAGAAGGAGGAGGAGGGGGGGGGTTACTATAAACTATCAAACATTCTGTGATGCGAATTCTGCGAAATTCCCGTGTATTGCAAAATCTTCAAACATTGAAAAATATGCATTTTACACTACGTGTCGATGTAATTTCAGCGTTTCGCGTGGTTGAATGATATTACTAATCATATTTCTACTGCCAAGCATAAATCTAATGTCGACTGCGTGGGGAAAAAATACGAAAGTAACTTCTTTTGTTAAAAGTTATTATGAACTGGATGCGATTCACGTAAAATGTTCACTTCGTTTTTAGTTGAGCATAATTTACCAATTAGTGTCCCTCAGTCACTCATTTATTTCATTTGACTGTCTCACTGTCCGTCACTCCGTAAGATAAACCTAGTATGAAAATGGTTCGTTTTTGAAAGTATTTTAGTTTGTTCCGTGACGGCGTGAAATACAATTCTATTGGATTTGGGGGTCAAAGGGTGGGACTGCCATAAAATTAAGTTTTTATCTCTTTATAGATCAAAATGATAGCATAGTAATGAGAAATTATGTATAGATTCTATTTTAATCGAAATAAACGTGCCGATAAATTCAAACATCTGTAGTCATATTATATCATTAACATATCGTTTTTAATTGATATGTTCGATATATTTAATCAATAAGCGCGACAAGTAATTTCATCGAATATTTCGATTATATTATTTTTTTTATGGATTTCGGCTTCCGAAAGTTCGCAGGTGTGCGCTAAGAAGTGGCGAGTGGGTTTTTTTTTTGCGAATGCATTTGATCTCGAAATTTCTCCTCCTGAAATTTACCCATCACACTCCTCTTTATTTTGCTACTTATTACTCACACCTTATAAATGCTACGTCGGTATTCTAATCATGTCCTCTCGGAAATCACGCGGTCAACAGGCCGCATCCATTTTTGACAGGGGAGGTCATAATTAAGTTTTCACTTGATGTGTGTGTGTATACACACATATATAACCCATATGAGTTGTATACCAGAAAATGGCATAAACAACTCTGAAATCCACATAAGTAATGTACCATTAAGCTCCAAACTCATACTACACAAGCAGTATAATAACCCAAGAAAATGCAACAACATGCTATAACTTTTCATAAACAAATGTATCTAAACCTTTGAAAGTAGTCGACACGAGGCCTGAATAATATGCAACAAATACCAACCATTCATTATCTTTAGGAGAAAGATGGTTGTGCGCAGTGGTTTTTCTGTGTCAGCAAAATAAGCTGGCCAGAAACAAAAGCTTCGCTGAATGCGTTCTCGAAGCCACGAGACCACAGGAAATGCAAAAACGACATGCCAGAGACGGCTTAGTGAACAAACCCAACATATACATACCTGTGCTCCAAAGGTGAAAGGTGAAGCAAACGGCCATGGTTAACACAAACAGCAAACTATAGAGAGGAAGACCTAGAAGGAATGTCATGGGATTGCTATGTGCAAACTATGCTGATGTTAGTCAAATACTTCAGCCGTTAGTGACCCAACGCAACACAATAAACTTGACTTTCTCTGATAATTTTATGTATATGAGCACGGTTGATTGAAAACTGATAAAAAGGCTTAAGGCCTGTTTATTAATTTTTGTGCCTCAGTCAAAACGCAGTACCATAACCTTGGCATGTTATCGAAACCTTATGAATACGTTGGACTAAAAATTCCTAAAAAAGGTTACGCCTAAGGTCTTGTAACTAAAGTTTTGTGACAGAGTAAAACTGCAACATTAATAATTTGACATGTTATGTTAACGGTGTGAATATGAGCACGGCGGATTAAAGATTTCAAGAAATAGCCTTTGGGATTAATGTGTTGTAGCTGAGTAAAAATGTAACGTTATCTTTATTTTCTATATAAACCAAACTACGTGCTGAAATGGCCCAACTATATATATGTATACTTCAACCATATACCGAAGCCCTGACAAGGTGAAAACAAACGTGCAATTTTGTACGGTCCCCTAACATTTTATGGCCAGCCTACATGGAAGTGGACACGTTGATATCAAAAACATACTTTTTATACGGTTCACAACAAATATCAATGGAAACGTCACAATCTTTTTTTTTTTTTTTAGTTGGAGTTTAACGACCACCGTGATCAATTCAGTGGCCTATAAGAAGTCGGACATTCCTAATTTTGGGCCACTGGTTCCTGGAAAGGGGGACATCCAGTGCCAAAAGTTAATCACAACGTCCATGACTCACCGGGATTTGAACCAGGATCCTTCTCGACGAGTGGTCAGAAGCCAGCGCCCAGATCACTCCACCGCCGTAGCCGCACACGTTGAAATGTATTTTTCATACGGCCCCTAACGTTCTTATGGACATACTAGGTTGAACTGGACGCAAATAAATCATTAATATAATTTGTACTAGCAGGGATACCAGTTATTTGCCAGGTACATATATTACTATTTGTGAAATCACCAAGTTCAGCGGGTGAAAGTTAATGAATGAAAAAGATTTTCCTGCAATTTTTCAGTAAACTTATTTTAAATTTTTTGATTTAGTTAATTTAATTTTGCGAAACAAAAAAGAAAGAAAAAGGAATGGGAATACTTACCTTCTAGGAGACATCTATAGAACTGCCGTACATCTGGCGTGTGCTTCTGTGAGTCCCGCGACACAGAAATGCAATGTACCTATGTGATGTCGCATGCGTACGACTTCACATTGGCATTGATAATCTTTTTCTTACCGTTTTGAACTTTGAATATCTGGAACTCTCTATTTACATTACATTATATTTCTTCCTGATAAGCCGCTCGTCGGTAGTGAAAGCTAAACTATATTGATTTGTGTTTTTAATACACCATTAAACGCATATTTTTGCACTTTATTGTTATCTACAGTCTCTAACTTAAACCGTTGGCTGGTTAGTTGGTTGGTTGACGGTTTATGGTGCAAGGGCCTCAAAGGGCCAAAGAGCGCCTTAAAACGTAGATAGGGTATTGTAGTGCTGAATTGTGTTGCAGATCTTAAGAGTAAAATACGGAACTTTTTACGAAAATTTTGCATGGGGCCACCCTTGACCACGGGCCCCGACCCCTTCCAAAAACCATCTCCGTCTAAGTTAGATAACCATGAGATAGTATACCAAATTTGGTAATTCTAAATTGGAAACTGTAGATTTTACGAAATTTTTATGAGGAGGGGGCTCTCACCCCCCTGGTTCCAACCCCTTCCAAAAACCCGTCTAGCGTCTAAGTTAGAGTTTCATGATACCAAATTTGATGGTTCTGAATTGAAAACTGTAGATTTTACGAAAATCGAAAATTTTGTGTGTGTGTGTGGGGGGGGGGCTCTGACCCCCGGGCTCCAACCCCTTCCAAAAATCATCTAGCGTCTAAGTAAGAGTACGATCAGATAGTATACCAGATTTGGTGGTTCTGAATTAAAAACTGTAGTTTTTAAGAAAATTTTGTATGTGGGGGGCTCTGACCCCCCGGGCTCCAACCCCTTCCAAAAACGGTCTAGCGTCTAAGTTAGAGTACCATGAGATAGTATACCAGATTTGGTGGTTCTGAATTGAAAATTGTAGATTTTACGAAATTTTTAATGGGGGGGGGTATGAACCCCGGGCTCCAACCCTTTCCCAAAACCGTCTAGCGTCTAAGTTAGAGTACAATGAGATAGTATACCAGATTTGGTGGTTCTGAATTGAAAATTGTAGTTTTTAAGAAAATGTGGGGGCTCTGACCCACGGGCCTTGACCCGTTCCAAAACCGGTCTGCCGTCTAAGTTAGAGTACCATGAGATAGTACACCAAAGTTAGTGGTTCTAAAATGAAAACTGTAGATTTTACGAAATTTTTTATGGGGGGGCTCCAACCCCTTCCAAAAACCGTCTAGCGTCTAAGAGTACCATGAGATAGTATACCAGATTTGGTGTTTCTGAATTGAAAACTGTAGATTTTACGAAAATTTTGTATATGGGGGACTCTCACCAACCGGGCCCTGACCCGTTCCAAAAACCGTCTACCGTCTAATATTTTTAGTGCCAAAGAAAAAGCGTAATATTCCTATCCTGTCTGAGTGTCCAAACCTTATAAATTTGATCAGGGCGAAAGACGTTCGAAATCGTACGTTTTCCTGCATTCGTTTTGTATGTAACCAAAATCTGTAAACGCGACGAATTTGTCCGCGATGAATTGACGTATAACCGTTTTTTTCAGTTCAACAAGTTCTTGAAATGGGCCAGTATACGCACGCCGGCATGGCATACCGACAATTCTTGTTTCCTAATATTTTATACCGGCACTAATTTTAGTAGTGGGAACTGCAGAAAGGATTTTTTTTTCATTTATTACATTTTTTTTTGTCCCCGACTTACGTGCGCACATTTTTAAACATAGAAACCTGAATTTTTTATGTGCCTCGTGCCCTTGAGAAACAAGCAACTGTGCGGGAACCATAAAGGAAGCGCATGACCACATCTTCTCCAAGCCCCAGATCATCCCACCAAATATATCTGTAATTTCTATTATATCATTAATTTAATATATTTAATTTGAAGAGCTTCATAGAGTGAAAAATTGGGAGTAATAGATTAAACACAAATTTACTGATTGCTATTAAGACAGAATATTCATTCTGATTGGGGAGGTTCTAATTGCCCGACTTTCTACTTCATGAAAATCCCTATTAGAAGGGGGCTGCCTTCTCGCTCGGGATCTTAAAGTTCTGGTTTCAAATCCAGCTGAATCACTAATGATTAGCTGAGGCTCGAAAGTCTCGCTAATCCCTTGGTCCCATGGTAAACAATTCTGGTTAATCCCTTGGTCCCGTGGTAAACAATTCTGGTTAATCCCTTGGTCCCGTAATAAACAAGTCTAACCCCACTCCTCGTTGTAGCATAAATAGTGCACGCTTAGGTCCACAAACCAACCAACTGAAATCGACCACCATCGTTTCTGACTTATGGTGCAATACTATTCCACGGAATGGTCAATTCCATTTTCAAACAAATAAGTTTTCCTTCCGGGGATTTTCATTTTTTTTATTTTTTTACTTTTTCAGTTTTGGAGATTTTCTGCTAAATATGAGCATACCGGCACTTCAAAATTTCCATTTTGAGCACTGAGTTCAACGGAGATAGTTAATTATTATATACATGTACACTTCGATTTTTTTATTTTCTTCAGCTTTGTAGTCTACAAAATGTGAAAGGCACCACGCGGTGGTAGCATGAACAGTGACCAATGTTCAATTAAAAAAGTGTAGAATGTAAAGTCTCTATTACTTTTCTTAAAAAAAAAAAAAAAACGCCTATTAACTATCTTTTCTAAAGATATTTTATTTAAAGGTCAGTCAATATAGGAGATTTCTACATCGTACAATACCAGTTGACAAAAAGCAAGATTGAAAAATGCCACAAAGTTTTTTTCCGTTTCTTCAAATTCAAAAGAAAAAGAAAAAGGACGTTGAAATGAATGTAGTTATTCTTCTGAAAGGAAGTTAAACCAAATCCCGGAAACTTGATTAGTGGTCCAAGAAAAGACCGTTACTCAAAAGTTTTTTAAAATGCAACCATTGTTTTAATATCGTTCACTACTATAAATCCCTGGCAGTTGAAGTTCTTTACATGGCTTCAAGTTACTCTCAGTGTTGGTGTTTAAACGAATGAGTTACTCGAAATGTTGGTTGAACTCGCAGTGTTAGTGTTCAAACGCAAATGTAGTTATTCAAAAGGAATGATAAATTAATGCCACAGAACATGATTTACGGTGTAAACAAAAAGTGTTACTCAAGACGAAGGAGTGCTTTTAAAATCTAACTCTTCTTTGAAAATCTTCAAACACTGTTTTAAATTCTGAGTGTAACTGCCTGAAGTTACTCACGTGGCTTCAAGTTACTCTCAGTGTTGGTGTTTAAACGAATGAGTTACTGGGAAGGGTGGTTGAACTCGCAGTGTTAGTGTTCAAACGCAAAGGTAGTTATTCAAAAGGAGTAACTTGATAAATTAATGCCACGGAACGTAATTTACGGTGTAAACAAAAAGTGTTACTCAAGAGGAAGGAGTGCTTTTAAAATCTAACTCTTCTTTGAAAATCTTCAAACACTGTGTTAAATTCTGAGTGTAACTGCCTGAAGTTACTCACATGGCTTCAAGTTACTCTCAGTGTTGGTGTTTAAACGAACGAGTTACTCGGAGGGTGGTTGAACTCACAGAGTTAGTGTTCAAACGCAAATGTAGTTATTCAAAAAGGAATGATAAATTAATGCCATGGAACATGATTTATGGTGTAAACAAAAAGTGTTACTCAAGAGGAAGGAGTGCTTTTAAAATCTAACTCTTCTTTGAAAATCTTCAAACACTGTGTTAAATTCTGAGTGTAACTGCCTGAAGTTACTCACATGGCTGCTCCGTAGCACGCAAGCAAGCAATTCACATGATCAGGGGTAGACTTAATTTGTCGGGAAATATCAGATAAAAATTTACATTAAGTCAGACTGGAACAAATCATGTACATGATTTAAAGTGGATCCATAATGTACACGGTTTTTACTTTTTGAAAGCTCATTTACATATATTGAGGTATATAAATACTAGATTGCATTTACGTTATTTCTGGATCATAGGTGCTCTGATGAGCTCTCAATAAGCGAAACCGGTCTACGTCATGGATCAGCTTTTGACGTACAAACCATCAGGAGTCCCGGACGGTGTTGTATTAAATATCTATTTACATTCTCATAATGTGATTGGATATAATTATTTGCGTCGCTGCAGTAGCAGCCTATTTCGCAAACCACACTACAAGCGCACTCCCTATACTCAAAGTTAACAACTTCATGGACACGATTCCGGAATATTTATAATAGTTGTATATATATTATGTTAAAACCACTAGTAATTTGTTTTTATTCATAATTTTAATTCTACATTATTGATAGTTATTACGTTATTTGCTTAGATAAATAATTTTTTTACAAATATTTTAACCGCTGAAACATACAAACATAACGGTTGCATGATAAAATTACACAGGAAGAAATTACACGGAATGCAATTCCTCAGCAAAAATTACACACGGAAGAAATTACATGAAGAATTACACAAGTCGGAAATTACACATAGAATGAATTTCACAGCAAATTATACAAAATTTGTAGGCATGATTATACAAAAACATGAAACTCTAACTTAGACTGTAGACGGTTTTTGGAAGGGGTCGGAGCCGGGGAAGGGGGATCAGGGGCCCACCATGCAAAATTTTCGTAAAATCTAGTTTTCAATTTAAAACCATCAAATTTTGTATACTATCACATGAAACTCTAAATTAGACTGTAGACGGTTTTTGGAAGGGGTCGGAGCCCGGGAAGTCAGCTTCCTCCCCCCCCACACATTTTTCATAAAATCTACAGTTTTCAATTTAGAACCACCAAATTTGGTAAACTGTTACCAAATTTGGTGGTTCTAAATTGAAAAACTGTAGATTTTACTAAAATTTTGTATAGGGGGCTCTGACCCCGGGCTCCGCCCCTTCCAAAAACCGTCTACAGTCTAAGTTAGTTTCGTGATTTTGTATAATCATGGCTACAAACTTTGTATGTATAATCTGTTGTTAAATTCATTCTATGTATAATTTCCGACTTGTGCAATTTTTTCTATGTGTAATTTCTTCCTTGTGTAATTTTTGCTGAGGAATTTCATTCGGTGTAATTTTTTCGCGTGTAATTGAGTCCTGACACCAAACATAAGAATTCTTAAACCCTTTGAGCCGATGGCCAAGAGAATGAAAAACCACGTTAATGTCAGTGCCCCAACCGGACCTTCCCGTCCACTCGTCGCTTCATGTGATAGTTAACAATGGGGTAAAGAGGTGGTAATTCCTCAGGGGATCTTTCTGATTTCCAGCTATTTATTAGCAACCGGGGATACTAACCGCAGGTTTGTATAGAGAAGATGATCAGCTACCGGTTTATGATCGACCGCCCGATGGTCTGAAAACGTAAATAATCCACTTGTTACTCGTATGCGCGGCATTCTGCTGATGTTATCCAGTTACACAGAAAGTCGTTTCTATACGCATGGTTACTCACAGCGTTTTATTACTATTACATATATCTTACACACCTAAATATAAAACTATGGGTAAATAAATACATAAAGTAAGTTATTGACCGATTTTGAGAGGAATAAAAACGGTTAATCAGAAAGTCGGTAAAATACCAGGTTACTCATTAGGCAGAGTAAACCAGTGTGTGTGTGTGCGTGTGTGTGTGTGCGTGCGTGTGCGTGCGTGTGCGTGTGTGTGTGTGTGTGTGTGTGAGTGTGTGTGTGTGTTCTTTCTTTTAGTCAGCTTGTAAAACGTAATAAAATTAAAGAAATGGCGCAAAGAGTTGACTGGTCACCCAGAAAGCGATGTAAAATAGTACTATTAAGAGAACAAGGCTTCAGTTATGAAGAAATTAAAATAAAAGAAAAATTGGTGAAAAGTTAACCAAAGATGGCATTTCTAAATTTTTGAACAGGTATAAGGTGACTGTCACTACAAAACCAGACTGGTAAAGGCAGGAAAAAGTGCATAACAGCAAGTGATGATAGAAGAATTAAGAGACTGTGGCTAGGTGACAGAAGAAAATCATCTGGGTGTATACAAGATGAAATGGTGCAATGCAATGTGAAGTTGAGTGCAAGGACTGTTCGGCGCAGACTGCAGGAATTTAGTCTAAAAGCTAGAATTCCACGAAAAAAGCAATTTTTATCTCTCAAAGGTTGAAAAGATTAAACTGGGCTAAAACCCATGCTAACTGGACAGCGAAACAATGGTACAGTGTTATTTGGAGTGATGAGACCAAAATCTCCCTGTTTGGTAGTACATACATGCATATATATCACTAAGCTGTTCTCTGAGACTCAGAGGTTAGCTCCAAAAAGAAATACAAACTACCAGATAGTTTTTATTTACTGTTGCTGTATCAAACTTCTCCATTTACAGCGATCTTGACATGCAACTCGGGCTTCACTGACATTCATTGCACGCCGTACATAAGATCTTCTATGCTAATACTTTTCATACTCATACTCCTGAATCTGATCCTCCCATGACTTCCTTTGCCTTCCTCTGCCTTGCCTTTCTGTCACTTGGGCTAAACAGATTTTCTTAGTAAGCATCTCATCACTCATTCTTTCAACATGGCCAAACCACTGAAGCATATTAGTCTCCACCTTGCTAACAACATTTTGTTTAACATCACACAACTGCAACACATCTTCATTTCTCACACAATCGGAATAGCGCACAAATAACTCCTATGTTTCTTTTGCAGTACCCAGGTTTCACTGCCATACATCAGAGAACAAACAATTACACTCTCGCACACAGCCATGCGCAACTCTCATGAGAGCCCATCATTCCTGTGAAAACCTCCCAGAGCAGCCATGACTTTCAATGAAGAATTCACTCTCCTACTAATTTCACCAGTGGTGGCCCGTGACCAAAATTGCTGGAGAGGCAAACTACTTTTCAGCCTGGATTCAAATAAATTTATTCAAATTTTGAAGATGACAATCTGATTTTTGGTGTAAATGTGACAAGGATGGTAAGTCAGATAATATCCAAAAACTTTAAAATTTTCATCGTCCTGGGTGGTGTAGTAATTAGCATACCCAGGCGCTTAATGGGAGATGCGGGCTCGAGTCTTGCTCCAGGACGATGAAAATTTTCAAGTTTTCGGATATTATCTGACTTACCATCCTTGTCACATTTACGCCAAAAATTGGATTGTCATCTTCAAAATTTGTATTATATGGTGTAATCCCGTATTTCTTTCTTGATTTATCTGCTATTCTGGGCAATCACGGAATAGGATTATTAACCTCCAGATTCGCTAAACATGAATGCCGGTTGCTTCGACTAGCGAATCCTGTGATCGTTATATTCTAATTAATCGGAAACTTGAAACTTGGTCGTTTTGGGTGGTGTAGTGGTTAGCATACCCGGGCGCTATCTGGGAGACGCGGGTTCGAGTCCCGATCCAGGACGATGAACATTTTCAAGTTTTCGGATATTATCAGACTTACCATCCTTGTCACATTTACGCCAAAAATCGGATTGTCATCTTCAAAATTTGTATTATATGGTGTAATCTCGTATTTCTTTCATGATAAATTTATTAAATTTAATGCCATTTCTTTTACAATATATTTTTTTTATTTACTTTTTCATGTGCGAAGTATGAAATAAGTAACGTGACCCGTGAAAAGATTTATAGATTTTTACCGGAAACGCACGTTTTACATGACTTACCAACACAAAACCTGTTTATGTAAGGCTCCAGCCCTTTGCCTAAATATATTTTTTTCAGTCTGAATTGCCCTCTTGGACTATTTGGGAACTGTTAAGCCAGTTTGAATATGAAATATATTGCATCAAAATAGATTTTTATTAAAGAGATCAACAGAAGATAAAAAGCAAGACTGAACTATTCATTTTTTTCATCTCAAATGAAATTCTATGTACACCACCTCTACATTCACTGACGCCAAAAGAAAAAAAAGTCTTGAAGACTTCTGCACACAGTATTTACCTATACAGCAATTGAGAGAAAGCTTACCTTGCGCTTATATTGTCTTGTATATGAGGTCTATCTTTCGTTCTTTCTGTTTGGCGAAGTGATTTATTATATGGTCATACCATGTCTGTTCTGCTTCCATCCTCTTCACAAGCGCCTTCTCGATGGACAGAACTGATAAACTTGACAACCTTTCTTGCTTAATGGAGTTTCTCTTATAGTTTTTTATCCTCTTCAGGCACGAGAAACTGCGTTGTACAGAGGCCAATGTTGCAGGAATTGTTACTACAAGGGAAAGAAGTCTATATAGCTCTGGCAGTGCCTGTGCTAGATTATAATTGTATATGGCAACTAGAAGTTCTGTTGTACTTTTGGCATTGCTCCACAGATCTCTGTCTGAGTACAGAACCTGCAGCTCACTATGCAGTTTGGTGCTGTCAAAGTATTTTTCATAAGTTTGAAGCAGAGCTTTAAAACAGTGTTCAGGAAAAATTCTAGAATGAGCTTCAAAGCAGTGTACATTGACCAGCTGAAGAAATTTTAATTTCTCAATGTCAGAAAACCGGCATTTTAACTGAGTTGTAACATTGTCTATTACCTCATAATACAGTCTTCTGTATTGCACAGTGGCTGGAATATCATTGCTTCCTTTAAATTTTTTATTTGAAGAACCAACCTCACTGCACACGTTATGATAGAAATCATCAAACTGTCTCTGATCTCGAAAGTACAGCAATTTTTCACATAAGGCAGTAATTCGTTTGTTACAGAATGTAACATCGGAACTATTTGATTGCAGTACAGAGAAAGTAACCTCAGTTAAATCAGATTTTTTTATGTGTGAAGAGAAGAAAAACGAAATTAAAGTCTTGGAGCCACCGTTTTAGTCCTGCTGCTTCGTGAATTGTCTCATCATCATAGTTGGAATCATCCTCAATTTTTTCAAATACTTCAATTAGCCGGCACCTGTGGTCAGCTATGGTAGACACTGAACTAGTTTTGAAGTTCCACCTGGTCTGAGATACACAAGGTGGTCTGTGTCCACCAACAGATTCTAGTAAATGAACACACTTTGTTGATTTGGAAAAGAATGCACAAATTGCATTTAAATTTGCAAAAAAAATACGTGATTCCTTCAACACTGACGCTGCTCTGCTCAAAACTAAGTTCAGCCTGTGTGCGTAGCAGTGAACAAATAATGCTTGAGGGGCATCACACTTCACTTTTGCTTGCAATCCATTCAGCTCTGATGCCATCACTGCTGCGCCATCATATGTCTGTGCAACTAGTTTTTCTTTGTAGCTAAATCTTTCCAGCTCACGATCCAGTAATTCTTTAAGCGAAGTAGCACACCGATCAGAACTTACGTCAAAAAATCCCAAAAATCTTTCTACTGGTACTCCATCTTTCACGAATCGAACTAGAATTGATACTTGTGCATGGGAGCTAATGTCTGTCACTTCATCAATCTGCCAAGAAAAAAACTGGGCATTTTCAATATCTGCATTGATTTCATTCCTAATTATATGAGCAACTGATTCAATTAAATCATTCTGTATTGTTTTTGAAGTTCCTGAAAATGTTGTACTATTCTCCATAAACACTCTCAATGTTTTGTCACTCTTGGAAAGCAAATCAATCATCTCGAGGTAATTTCCCTTATTTTCAGAGACTTCGCTCTCATCGTGTCCACTAAATGGGAGCTCTTGGCGCGCCAGTAGTGTTCAAATATCAATCAACTTCTTCATTACATCATGATTCCTTTTTACTTTTTCATTATGACGTAAGTCACTTGTTCTCTTCGCTTTGTTGAGAGAGTAGTCTATCCTTGTTTTGCCTAGCAACTCTAATTTAACAACTGCCAGAATGTGATCTTTACACTTTTTGTGCCTGTCCAAAGCATGTGGTAAATTTTTCAAATCATTGAAGCCTTTCTCTTGCCAGACTTCATTGCCACTCACAGGAAACAGCAAACATGGCCAGCAATATAGTTTGTTCGTTGATTCACTACCAGTTAGCCATTGTTCTTTTCTGTACCAGTCAATATTTAAACCTCTGTTTGAAGTTTTGCCCTTTGAAGTCATCTTTTTCATTTCAGGTGTAGGCTTATCATCATTTTTAATTTGAATCTTTTCTTCAAAATCTCTTCTACTGAAAGGCTTTTCCAGTAAGCTATCCACCATATTAGAAATGTTTGAAACAGAGGCCATGGTCTGATAAACAACTCTTCATAAAACATAAATAAAATTACTTACACAAACATTAGTGTCAAAGAAAAGCAACTAGGAAGAAGACGCTATGTAATGACGCTCAAAGCTGTCAGAATGAGGAGTTAACACAGCGGAGCTGCTGCCTACGAAACAGCTGTTCCCATGAGGCAAAGTAACATCTGCCTCACAGGAAGTCCACGGTGCACGTGCGCTCTTTGTGTTGGCAGTTCCACAGCATACCTTCGCATCTACTGATTCAGTGGGAGTAAACAGGTTTGGCACAAAATGTACGAGAGGCAGTTTGCTTCCTGCCTCAAGGACGAATATCGCAAGCTGATTACAATTCGCAACTACGCGCTACCGATTGTTTTCGAAAAGCGTCAATTTAAAAACTGAATGAATGCATAGACATTTAATTCAAAAGAGTTAACTAGCATAAACGTTTGCTCTCCTATACGCAAAAGTACTGAATGAACAAAATGAATAATTCAAACTAAGAGTCTTAAAATTCTGAGGAGGCACTGCCTCCCTTGCCTCCTCCCAAAAGCTGCCACTGAATTTCACCATCCAATTTGTTCTCTCTGTCAAACATGCTTCCTAAATACACAAACCCACTCACCTGGTCAATCACTGTGCCATTTAGACTTACATTTAGTGCTTGCTACCAGTTCCTCTCTCATAAACCATAACTTTGGTTTTTCCCTTATTTATGCTCAATTTGAATTTCATGCAAACTTCGTACATCCGGGACAACATACTCTGCCACTCACTTTTGCTCTCTGCCAACAGGACAGTGTCATCAGCATACAGCAATCTGCACGCATGGATATCACCAAGACATAAACCAGTATTATCTATTTTGGCATCACGCATGCACACATCCATAAATATATTAAACAGCCATGGAGACATTACACAGCCTTGCCTGACTCCTGCACCAATAGAAAACCATTTTGATAAAACACCATTCACTTGTACACAGGCTCTACTGTCAGCATACATGGCTTTTATACTATTAAGTAGATTCCCAGTAACACCATATTCATTCAAAACCTTCCACAAAAGTGTCCTATTTATTTGGTCGTAAGCTTTCTCTAAATCTATGAAGGCAGCAAAAACTTTCTTACCAGCAGCCAAATACTTTTCAATCATCATGCGTAATGCAAAAATTTGGTTAGTGCAACCTTTACCAGGCATAAAACCACTCTGAACATCCCACACTTTCTCTGATGTAAGACCCCATACTTTTTCAATAACGACCTTACCAAACACTTTCCCTGGCACACTTAATAGGCTAATACCATGATAGTTCTTGCAGTCATTCTGCTCACCTCTTCCCTTATACAAGGGAGCAATGATAGCATCCCTCCAATCCCGAGGGACCATTCCTAACTCCCAGCACAACTGGCAAATTTCAGTTAACCAATGAATTACAGAGTCACCACCATATTTCAATATCCCAGCAGTTATGCCATCAACTCCCAAAGCCTTGCCGTTCTGAAGATATATATTAGAGCTTTACACACTTATTCTCTTAAGATCCTTCACTGTGCCATCATCTGCATCTGTTTCAGAATCATCTTTGCTTTCCTGATCTAATAACTCACAGAAATATTCACCCCATCTTTGAGTTAACTCATTGGGCTCCCATATCATTTCCCCAACCCTATTCTTCACACAACTTAACACTTTCTTCCCCTATTTTTCCTGAATCTCATGTACTTTCAGAAAGACTTCCTATCTTTCTATCTTCTCCTTCCTATCTTTTGCCTTACTCTGGCGAACCAGTTTAGCGCTTCACGCTTCCTATAGCGATATTCATCCACAGAAACTCAACCTTGCAACATCCCCAAATAGGCTTCCTTCTTTCCTGTTTGGTAGTGATGACATAAAACATGTAAGGAGAAGAATCGGAGAAGATTTGCATCCTGATTGCATTACATATACAGTGAAACACCCAGTTAGTGTTATGATCTGGGATTGTATGACATCAAATGGTGTGGGCTGAATTTGCATGATTAATGGGAATACAAATGGCCAAAAATACATTAATGAAATACTTGAGCCCAAACTGAAGCCTTTTACACATGATCTTTTCCAAGATAATGAAGCATTTATACACTGAAGAGCAATTGAATTAGAGATATCTGTCTAGTAACGTGTAGCACCACCTTTCCCCTTGATGACGGTGGCGATTTGTCTCGGCATGGACTAGACAAGACACTGGAAGCATTGGGAAGCCATACGGATCCACGACCTTTGAACAAGCTCCCACACTTCCCGAAGATTTGATGGAGGGGAGGGGTCAGAGCCTTGAACGTCTCTCTCGATGGCATCCCAGATGTGCTTGATGGGATTGAGGTCAGGTGACCTAGCTGGCCAAGGAAGCGAGATCAGGTTGGTGGAGTGTTCATCCAACCATTCGGATACAATTCAGGAGCAATGGCACGATGCATTGTCTTGTTGCAGGATGAGGTCCCCAGTGGGATGTTGAAGACACACAAACAGGAGCAAATGGTCGTCCAGGATATCCCGGTAACGTTGACCTGTTAGGGACGATGTCACACATACCAGGAGTCCGATTTCAGTCCACGTAAACAGTTTCCAGACGAGAATGCCACCCCCACCAGCTTGAAGAGTACCCTGCTGGCAAGAAGGATCCATCGCTTCATGTGGTTTGCGCCGTACTCGTATCCTGCCATCCGCATGTACCAACGTGAATCTCGACTCATCAGTCCAGGCAACATTTTTCCACATGTCTAGGATCCAGTGGCGATGTTCCCGCGTCCATGCTAATCTTTGAACCCTGTGATGTGCGGTCAGCAGTGGTATCCTCGTGGGATGATGGCTTCTGTACCCCATAGCGAGGAGGTGGTTCTGGATGGTGTGGCTGCTTACACGTTTTGTGCACCAGCGTTAAATTGCCAAGTGATTTCTTGCACTATGGCCCGTCTATCTACTGTTACAATGCGAGCTAGCCGGCGATGACCCCGCTCATCCACACGCTGTTGTTGTCCATGGCAGTTGGCCCTTGCAGGGATGGTTTTACCGGGTTTGATGTATTCACGGTGCACCCGTGACACAGTGGCTAGTGAAAATCCCAGTGCTTGCACGACTTCCGAGATGGAGTGACCCATTCGTCGGGCCCCGACAATTTGCCCACGATCAAATGCGCTTAGATCCTTCATCTTACCCATACTGTGTTCGACTCTTACTGATTCCTGTCGCATCACTGCTTATATTGTCGGATCACTGCATACGCCATGTCATTTCCGTTTACAGGGCCGCCCACAGTGCCACATTTGCATAATGCCAGCTGTCCCTAATTCAATTGGTCTTCAGTGTATTTCAACAGGATTCACCTCGATGTCATGTTGCTGCTGTGTGCAAAAGTGGTTCCACTGCTGGAATGGCCTGGGAATAGCCTAGACCTTTACCCCATTGAAAATCTATGGAGTCGACTAAAGAAACTTGTTAGTGAGAAGCAACCCAGCAATAAAACCCAATTAATAGAACCAATAATTCAATCTTGGTTTACATTATAACAGCTGCAGAACTAAAAAACATGGTTCACTCCATGGGAAAGCGTTGTAAGGCCATAATTAACGCTAAAGGTTACCCAACTAAGTATTAACTACATGGTGAGAATTTTTGTATATCTCATTTTTTTCTATGTGTTTCACTTTTTTCTTTATAACTGCTGTTCTACTACAAAATCCTTCATAAAAGTTCTTGCATTACATTCTTGATGAAATTATCTTTCCACTGATATATAATTGTATGGTATTACTCCAAAAAAAATAGTGGTGTTATTATGAGCCATCAAACCTCAAAAATACACTTTTTCCAAAAGGTTTCTACAATTTTGGCCACTATTGTATAGGATCTTTTTCTGTATATATACAATATATAGGGTCTTTTCCTGTATATATACAATATTTAGGGTCTTTTCTTGTGTATATATATATATACAGTGGACAAAAAAATGTTTGCACATTTTTTTTGGAATCAGAACAGGAATCATATGGAATCAGAACAGGAATCATATGTTCCTGTTCTGATTCCATATTCATCAACACACCCTTATACACAAAAATGCAATAGCATTAAAACATTAATTAAAAGAGCAATTACACACTCCTCTAAAGAAGAATTTTAGAATGATGAGATCAAGTACATTAAAGAAATTTCATTTAGTTATGGATACCCACCACAAAAAATAAATAAATAAATGGATATATGAAGTACAAGTTAAGATTCAAGATACCACAACCTCAAAAGAAAAAAGGAATTACAATATGTTGGTGCTTTACCTTACCTTCCAAGAATATCAACTGAGATAAATAAGTTATGCCACAAATATGGAATTCAGATGGGAAACAAAGTACTAACGGTCAAAGATATGATAATTAATAATACGGAAAAAAGCAGTATCTTGGAAAAAGCTGGTGTGTATGAAATTCCAATAACAGGCATCCCACCAATATCGTACATAGGGAGTACCAAAAACCAATTAAAACATCGCCTACAAGAACACATAAAAAATTGGCAAAAAAAAAAAAGAAGCGATAAACAGCACTGATACAATACTGCTTGATAATCAAAGATATTCAAAATTTGAAGATATCAAAATAATTAAATCATGTAACAACGAAAGACATTGCGTATTGCAGAATCAGTACTGATAAAAAAAAATAGGGATCGAGTATGTAATCATAATGACCCAAATATACTTAATGAAAAATGAAAAGAACTAATAAAAATAGAACAAAAAAGGAAAAAAATACTCCAGAAGAAAATAAAATATTAACTATAGTTCTTAACAGATGGAGCCACAGTGGCCATGTGTTCAATATGACGTGGGACATGAGGCCGACGCAAGAAATCGCTTCTCTCACTCACTCGCACCAAAGAATATAAACGCTCGTTAGATATTCTTTGCTCGCACTGTGATAGCAGGGCTGATACCAACTGGCCTCCAGAAGATGACCCTGGATGGGTAGAAAGCTGCTTGGGGCAATCTACGTTGGGAAACGGCAGAGGTGTGGTGCATGAATGAGTGTGTGAGATGAGTTTGTAAATAGAGGGCAATGAGATAAGTTCGTTGTGAATAATTGAATTTTAGGCTTTTAAATGTTTTGTTTTGGTGTTTGTAAATAGGAAGTTTGTTTATGGTTTCTGAATGTTCATGTACATATTGTTTTTAAAGTATAAAAGAGGTTTCTTGGACCAACGTATCAGTTCTGCAGTATAGGTTAATAAATTGCTAACTCGGTCAAATAAAAGAACATGTCGAAGACAACATAAAAACCACCGCACCAAAGGCCAAAAACCAACCGTGGATATTAATATGGAAGTTAACGTGCAGAGAAATGTCTACTTATCTGAGAGAACGGACCTACTGGTAAGGGTAAGTTCACTCTCATTGCTCTTATTAAGGTAATTGTAAGCACATACATTTTTGACTAGTTATAGTGATACTGTGACTTGTCAAGCAAAGAATTATAAAATATTCTGCTCAACAAATAAGAAAATAAAATTGCTTCCCATAAAGCACAGTGCACAAGTTAAAATAATTATGAATGATCTCTAGTTTTGTCCTGTGAAAGAGCAAACGTGTGTCTGAGAACTGGAATCCAGTTCATCAGTGGCTTCGGAGTGTGCGTGAAGCAAAGTTAGAGAATTCAACCTCTGTTGTGATATAATTGAGTGCAAATATGTTTTCAATCTCCTCAGAACTGAAAATGAGCGTTCAGCAGAGCATGATGAGACAGGAATAGTCAACATTGTAACTTAATCAACACTAAATGCCATACACTACTGTTTCACACGTTATGTAAATTCTGCAATCAGGAGATTACTAAATGATGTTAAATTCATATGGGGCACAGTATCAGTAATTAAAATGAAGAAATAATGAACATTATGTCTACAAAGGATCAAGTGGGACATCGTGGGGCTAAGTGAGGTAAGGAGAAAAGGAGAAGATCTCATCGAACTGAAAAGTGGACATCTCTTCTACTATCGTGGGACAGATACTGGCAGAACTAGTGGTGTTGGATTTATAATAAACAAGAAACTGAAGGATAAAGTTGTAGAAGTTGAAAGTTCCTCTGACAGAGCTGCACGACTCGTTATCCAACTCTCGAAAAGATACCAGGCTCAGATTATTCAAACTTATGCACCCACCACAAGTCATCCTGAAGAAGAAATTGAAGAATTTTATGAGGAAATTTGTCATCTAAATAATAAAGGTAAGCAGCACTTGAAAATAATTATGGGAGATTTCAATGCAAAAATAGGGCAACGGCAACAGAATGAAACTTCAGTAGGTAAATTCGGTCACGGCAACAGAAACCAGCGTGGAAATACTCTCGTTGAGTTTGCAGAGGCAGAAGGGTTTTTCATCTTGAACTCCTTCTTCAAGAAAAAGCCACACAGGAAATGGACATGGAGACATCCAAATGGGACGACAAGTGAAATTGATTTTATTATGTGTAACAAAAAAATTCGTCATAGAAGACTGCAGTGTGCTAAACAAGTTCAACACAGGTAGTGACCATAGATTGGTGAGATGTAAGATGCACCTCAACACCAAACTTGAACGTGGCAAGCTCATAAGACAAACAAAATCTATTGACATAACCAACCTTAAAAAACACCATAATACCTTCAAGTTGGAACTGAAGAACAGGTTCTCTGCTTTAGAAGGCCTAACATCGGAAGAAGTGGACATCTCTGAAGTTAACAGAAAAGTAACCAAAGCTCTTATGGAAACAGCAACAAAATTAGCTGGGTCTAAGAACAAGTTGCATGTGAACAAATTATCAGGAAAAACGAAAATGTTGATGCAAAAAAGAAGAGAGATGAGGACAACTAAAGATGATGTGACTTCCAAAGTGGAATATATAGAGCTATGCAAGACAGTAAGAAAAAGTATCACTGAAGACGTAAGAAAATTCAACTGTGAACTAGTGAGGAAAGCAATTGAAAACAACCAAAGCCTAAAGATAGCAAAGGGACATCTCAGTAAGGGAAGAAAACAGATTATGGCACTGAGAAAAGAAGATGGTTCTGTAACAAGAAATAGAGGCGAAATTTTGACAAGAGTGAAAGATTTCTACTCCAAATTATATGAAAGGGATGATACATGCACTCCAGACATCATGAAAGATACCAGTACCAGAGTTCCTCCAGTCCTTCCAGCAGAAGTTGCACATGCAATCAAGAACATGAAGCGGGGAAAAGCTCCAGGAGAAGATGGAATTACTGTAGACATCATACAAGAAGCAAGTGGAGAAATTGAAACAGTACTCGCCCAAATTTTCACTCGATGCCTTAATGAAGGAAAGATTCCTGAGGATTGGAACACCGCTACAATGATCCTGCTACATAAGAAAGGTGACATTGAGGATCTCGGAAACTACAGACCTATCAGCCTCCTATCAGTAGTTTATAAAATCTTCACTAAAGTTCTTTCACACCGCTTGAAGGTAACACTGGACATGGCTCAACCGAGAGAACAAGCTGGATTCAGGAGTGGCTACAGCACAATAGATCATATCCACATACTGAGAGAACTAATTGAAAAAGAGCGAGGGAATATGAACTTCCATTGTGCATGGCTTTTATAGATTATGAAAAAGCCTTTGATTCGGTGAAACCATCAGCAGTTACAATGGCTCTGAAAACCTGCGGTATTGAAGATGCATACATTAATATTATTAATAACATCTATGAAAATGCAAGTGCAAAGATTAGGCTGTTTGAAAATACAACACACATAAAAATTGGAAAGGGAGTGAGACAAGGTGACACCATATCTCCGAAGCTCTTTAATGCCACATTGGAGGGTGTTTTTCAGTCGCTGAGCTGGGAAAACAAAGGGATAAAGATTAATGGAGATTATCTAACCCACCTTCGTTTTGCTGATGACGTAGTCATTTTTGCAACTACCCCATCAGAGCTGCAGAGTATGATCCAGGAACTTGCTGACAAGAGTAAAGAAGTGGGATTAAAAATGAACTTTCAGAAGACAAAAGTGATGTTCAATGCTTTTACAAGAAATGAAGATTTATCGATTGATGGAGAAAAGCTGGAGATAACAGACACGTACGTTTATCTTGGACAGCAGATATCAAGTGAGGGTCACATTGATGAAGAAATTAATCGGCGTACAAAACTTGCCTGGAGAGCTTTTGGAAGAAACAGCATAATTTTCAAGAGCAATATGCCATTATGTCTTAAAAAAGAAAAGTGTTTGATCAATGCATCCTTCCAGTGCTTACGTATGGTGCAGAGACGTGGACCTTAACTAAAAGAGATATACAAAGACTGCAGACAACTCAAAGAAGCATGGAGAGGTGCATGCTTCGTGTAACCAGGAGAGATAAGAAGAGGAACTCGTGGATCCGAAAAATGACAAGAGTGGAAGACATCATGATCAGAGTTAAATCCCTGAAATGGCAATGGGCTGGACATACTGCCAGAAGGACAGATCATCGATGGACAGCGAAATTTTAGATTGGATTCCAAGGGACAGGAAAAGACCCAGAAGAAGACCACATGGGAGATGGGTGGATGAAATTCGAAAGTATGCAGGGGTGACATGGAGGAGACTGGCACAAGACAGACCGTTGTGGAGGAAACTTGGGGAGACCTTCGTCCAGCAGTGGATTGATAATGGTTGACAATGATGATGATGATGATGTCTACTTACAATATCGGTAGTGGCTGTCGGGGCTTCATATGTGTGCCTGTAATGAATTTATTTCTTTATGCTTTGCAGTCAGGATGATTATTTCTTCTTCAAGATTTTTTTTTTTTTTAAAGTTTTGGCAATATTTTAATTCGTTTTCATGTTTCATTGTTGTCGAGGATTTATTTGCCTTCATTGTAAAAATTTATCTTGTTCACTTTTATCTGGTGCAGATTTTATAGTATCATGATTTTCATTTTTGAACTTCACAATTGCAAAAAGCTCACATTCGTCAAAGGAGTCGAATACTATGGTAACGTCTTATGAGAAAAGGATTCATTACAGGCATACATATGAAGCCCCGACAGCCACTACCGATATTGTAAATAGACATAATGTTCATTATTTCTTCATTTTAATTACTGATACTGTGCCACATATGCATTTAACATAATTTAGTAATCTCCTGATTGCAGAACTTACATAATGTTCGAAACAGTAGTGTATGGCATTTAGTGTCGATTAAGTTACATTATCTTGGCCATGTAAAAATAAGTTCATCGCAAATTGGTGAAATTTGAACAACGATATATATAGTCAACATTATTTGCACTAATTTCGAAAATTCCGGCGCCGTGGTTTGTAGAGAACTATTGCTCTTCAAAAAATCCACAACGTTTTTCAGATTGGTTACAGCAGTGTTTTTAATTTTTGCAATCTCGAGAAATATGTTTCTGCCTAAAAGTAGCCTTTCGCCATCTCCTTCAAAATTGTCTCCATACAAACTGATTACATCCTGTATGCTAGTACTTTCTTTTCCGACTACGAAATTTTCAATCTTATTGAGAACACTCATGGTGCTAGAGTCTAATCTTATTCTTAAGGAAGTAAGCACCTCATCTAACACTAAATAATATTGAGATCTATAATATTCACATGGGTCTTTGAATTGATGGGCTTTTGAGCATGAATCCTGCTTCTGGGGAATTTTTCTCTGGTGTGGAAGCGTATAAATTTAATTTGTGAGCTTCTTCCACGGAAGAATTCCACATTTTTCAAATCCCGAGTTTTGCAAAGAAGCCAAGCCATCTACTGTTAAATTAACCTTTTCGTGGGATTCGTTCATACACAGATTCGATTTCTGCAATTCAGCATTCAAAATTTCCACTCTTTCAAAAATATTGATTGTCACCTTAAGAAAAAAAAAAAAAAAATTCAAATCTGAAGTTTTTTTAAGAAGCCTGATGCTTTTACTGCTACTGCAGCATCAATGAACCGGTTTTTGCTTTCGTCGAAAAAAATGTCATGAGATCTTTGTAGTTGCACAAAGGAATTTAACGTGATTTGACACGCATACACCATCTTGGACAAAAAGGCGATAAAGCAGAAGAATCATCAGCTTGAAGACTTTTAAAGAATGCATATATATTGGATGAATATAATATGCAGTCAAAAAAAGAAATCAAAATTGGAAAGATGACATATGAAAGACAACAACTACTAGACTTAAAAAAAGACCCTACTATTGTAATTTGTGAAGCAGATAAATCAAATCAGTTAATAATACTAGATAAAAGTGAATATATTATTAAAATGAATACAGCTATTGAGGAATTAAAATGTGAGATAATTAAAAAAGACCCTGTGGACTCTCAAATAAACTTTTTAGCAAAAATAAGAAATCATTGTTCACTACCTTCAGAAATTACCAGAGCCTATCCACCAGTAGGTACTGTAGTTCCAAGTATTTTTGGGAAAATAAAAACCCATAAACCCAATAGACCATTTAGAGTAATTGTTCCAAAATCAAAGTCCCCTCTAATAAATCTAGAAAGGAAATTATAAAAATTTTTGGCCCCCTTTTTCATGAATAATGAATACTGTTTAAAAAACAGTTTAGAGTTTATTGAGAAAATAAAATCTTTTAATATTCCACTATCTGGCATGTTTATGGCAAGCTTAGACATTAAATCATTATTCCCAAGTACCCCTGTACCAAAAGCCATAGACATTATCATTAAAGAGTTAAAAAATAAATCTCACTTTAATAATACACACAAGAGTTATTTAACAATTTATCCTATATTTCTAATAACAATTACTTTGAGTTTGACAAGAAAATCTACATGCAAGAAGTAGGAGCCCCAATGGGATCCCCATTATCTTCTTTATTTTCAGAAATAATCATAAGTGATATAGAAAACAAAATTATTAAAAAACTACCAAACCCACCCATCACTTATTGTAGATACGTCAACAACATTTTTATTTTATCTAAATTAAAACAAGAAGAACTTGAAATATTGAAGAATAAATTTACTACTTGCTACCTAGAGATTGAATTAACTTTAGAATTTGAACAAAATGAAAAAATTTCCTTCTTAGACATAGAAATAATAAAAAAAGACTTAAATTTTGAATACAGAGTTTTTAGAAAACCAACCTATGTACCTATAATGATCCCATATCAATCTGAACACCCAAAAACTCATAAAGTAAATGGTATTAAGAATTGGGTAAAAAGAGTCTTCACACATTCCTCAAATAAAAAATACAGAGAAGAAATCCAGTGGATTATTAACACAACCAAACAATTTGGATATGGCACAAAAACTGTCAAAAAACTGATTTTTGAATACAAGATGAAATTAAAAGAGTCTAGACAAAACATCCCAAAAAGAAATACAAATTTTCAGGTTCTTTCCCTTTTATTAGAGGACTAAGTGGAAAATTTTTAAGATTAATGAAAAAACACATTATTTTTGGACATTCAGTTCAGAATATTGGTGACTTAATTATAAAGAAAAAAGTAACTAATATACTACAATCAGCAGGCGTATATGAAATTCCTATTGTTTCACAGAGTTCTGAAGACCACATATCATACATTGGCAGCACAAAAAATAGATTAATAAAAAGATTACATCAACATATAAAAAAACTGGAACAAAAAAGAAGAAAAAACTGCACTTATCCAACACTATGTTAAACATAAACAATACCCTGATTTTGAAAATATTAAATAACTAACCACCCACACAAACGAAAAAGAATTAAGAATTTCCGAAAGTGTTATAATTGAACAAAAAAAAAGATAAAATATGCAACTTACAAGACCCCACCACACTAGGCACAGCCTGGAAATCACTTATAAAAAAGGAAAAAATCCATAAAAAAAGGCAAAAGAAAAAAGAACATTACAAAAAATCAAACCAATAAAAAAAACCAAAAAAAACCCTGTTTCTACGAACAAATAATAATAGCCCAAAAATATTTACACAAAAGAATTATACTTATGACTGATACCTACCAACTCCTCCAATATATGGCGACACATTAGAAACAAATCACTTAACACAATTATACTTACGACTGATACCTACCAACTCATCCAATAGATGGCGACACATTGGAAACAAATCACCTAACACATACAGGCAGCAAACCTTCCCATCGATTCCTGACATGCAACTCCAAAAACCACACACATGCGAGGAACCCTCGTGTAGAAATAGTGGCCCGAAGATGGCGGTAAAGTACCGCAGAAAGCGCTCGCCGTAACAACAAACCCCTTGTGAGACGTCTCCTGACCCGATGAGTATAACTCTTTCTACTAAAATCTTTTAATTAACAGTAAATTTTAAACGTTTGATTGTGCAAGTGAATGAATGTGGAACTGAAAATCTATAACCTAACTGTTTTATTTCTGCAAAAATTTTTTTTTTTATATACTAACCAAAGGTCTGTAACGTAAGGGACCTCTCAGGGCCAGGAGCACGTGCCTCACAGAGCAAACAACGTGAGAAATACTTTGACAATATCAGGTAAAATACCTTAGATATTATGTATAGTTTAATCAAAAGCACGTTTATAACATAAGACAACCTATAAGGTTTTCTCATGAATTGCATTTTTCGTTAAAGTAGACGTTGCGCTTCTGTGATAGTCACCATTTTCGTGTTTTCGAAAAGCATCTTTGGCCCACGCCTAAGCTTGAAAGCTGTGTTGCACAAAAGCTTCATGAGACCTCTGTGAGTTGCTGTCCTTAGGCAAAGGTAAACTTTTTTCATGTGCTGCAGTGCAGATGTAGCAAATAGCTCTCCCATCAGCATTTAGTCTTAGCCAAGGAAATTGAATTTTCCACTTCATTCGAAATTTACGTCCTGAAGTGCTGGGAACTGTATCTGTTCTGCATCCAGTTTTATCTCGCGGGGATGGGCCAGTTTTATTTTGTGTTGATGGACAAGAGGGAATTTCACCACTTCACTGTTTTTAAACTGCTTTGATTTTTCACTCATTATGGTTTTTGTCATTTTCCTTGTTTCCTCTCCATTTCTTCACAAAAGAAAATAATGTTGATAGCTGCCTTTTCGAGCTCATGATAAAATAATTCTCTTTCATTTAACACTTTAGTAATAGTAGAACTCAATACATATTATTGCTTGGGGATATTTGAATGTTCCGCTTATAAATCAATGTCAATTTCACTGACTATTGAGTGTGAGTGATCTAAACAGCTTTTTTCCGTTTTCGAACATTCGCATTGCCCCTTAGGCCTTCTTTACATCGGAGATCTAGTTCATCAGACAAGGTTTTATTCCACGAACTATTGTTTTCCATAACACATTTTCTATGCCCTGATGCCTGAAGTCAAGGGGGAGGATAGTAATGGCATTTGCCATAGCGCATGAAGTGAAAGACCCATGAAAACTTCGAAAAACCTTTACTGCCTTTGGCCCCCCTTTTGGGTACGCTACGTGCGCGTGTGTGTGTGTGTGGGGGGGGGGGTAAGGTCTAAGTATGAAGTAAGATAAGGAACCATCGAACCTCACGTTGAAAGCATGGCTGTAAACGGTTTATCAGAGAAATGCAGATTAGGTGGAGTGCAATTAGGACATTGGCTTACAGAAAGCGGGTTACTTCGGCGTTGAAAGATCCCACAGGGTGGCATTCAGTTTTAATGTGACTCTTATTTAAATTCACCAATTTCTTGCTTTTTCTTTGTGCCAGAAAGAAGTCCCCCCCCCCGCTTCCGCTTCCGCTTACCGGAATAAGTCACTGACACTTTTGAAAGTCATCATCATACAATACTTCCTGCCTACATGTTGCTGTAGCCCAGTGGTGGCCAACCCGCAGAGGTGTGTTGGGTGACACATGGAAACCTTCAAAATTTCAGTACCCTGTTAAAAAAAAAAAAGAGAAAAGGAAAAGCAATTCTTAAAGCAATTGGCAAAAATACACAAATCAAGGTTGCCTTTACAAGAGTGTTTTGTTTGCTTATGTGTGTGCTCCAGAAAGCAAAGATGGTACCCCTGCCTGCTACTATTGCCGGGGGCAGGAAACCTTCAGCCTAATTCCATTGTCACTGTTATCGCGGTCATAAATTAGTGACATCTTGTCTTCACTGAAGACAGCCGAAGTTAAAGCAAAGCAGAAAAACTGAACGTCGTGTGGCAAGAACCAACCTGGAGGTCACACAAGCTCAGGAGCTCCCCGTCTGTTGACGTCATTCATTGACATAGTCACGTGGTACTAGCGAGCGATGAGGAAGTGATTCTCACTCTTGACACGGTGTCTTTCGAACGGCGATCGTAAAATGTAAGTCTTAACTCCTTTGTAATGTGAACGGTTGGTGCCGCATTGTGCTTTAATTTTCAAAATGTCTGTTAGTAAGCTGTTGACCTTAAAAAGGAAGTATGAAGAAGACATTGCATTACGTGCTTTCAACATTTATTGGGAAGAAAAGTTTTTGTTTAGCAATCAAGGTGCAGCCAAACCAGTTTGTTTGATTTGCGGATCTTGTGTTGCGGTACCGAAAAGTTTAATTTGGAGCGAGATTTAAACAAAAGCATTTTGATTTTAATTCTAAGTATCCTGTTGCCTCAACATTACAAACGGACTTTATTAACAAACAAACAAAAAAAAAAAAAAAAAAAAAAAAGGAAAAAGAAATCACCAACTGGTCAACGATTGCTTTTTTCCAGAAAAAGAGTGAAGAACTGACATCAATGGTGAAGGCTTCCTACGAAATTTCTCTTCTGTTGGCATGTAAGAAACCATACTCTGATGGAGAAGAAATAGTCAAGTCAAGCCTACAAATATTTGCTAACTATGCCGAAGATCCCAAAACTGCGGAATCGGTCAACACAATTTTGCTTCCTCTGAATACAGTGATGCGTCGTATAGACGACATGGCTAGTAACTTTGACACTCAAATTGTGTCTTCGATTCACTCTTGTAAGCTTTTTCCCTTGGCTATAGATGAGAGCTGTGAAGTTTCTGACACTGCCCAGTTAAGTATGTTTGTACGTGCTATCAACAACAACTTTGATTTAATGAACTCTCAGACTTGCGTCAATTAATAACAACTAGAAGTGAAGATGTTTTTAACGAACTGAAAATTGTTATTGAAAACAATAAGTTAAGAGTGGGGGAAATTAGACAGCATTTGCACAGATGGGGCGCCAGCAATGATTGGTACAAAAAGGGGTGTGTAGCGTTACTTGAAGATTATGTGGTAAGGAAATATTCAAGTACCACTGCATCATACATCAAGAGGCTCTTTTCACAAAGGTCATCTTCTGTTCTGGATCCAGTAGTGCATTGTACTAACGAAATTCGTGCCCATGCACTCAATCGTCAGGAATTTCACAGTTTGTTTGCGGAGGAGCTGGAAGAAATGGGTAAATTGCTTCTTTACTGTAACATGCGTTGGCTTTCAAATGGAACCTGCGACGTAGTGTTTTAAAGTATTTTGAAGATAATGGTTTACTCACAAGTGAGTGCTCACTTCTCATGAATGAAGACTAGCTGTGGGATCTCACATTTTTTACAGATTTAAAAGGGCATCTGAACGGTTTAAATTTAAGTTTACAAAGAAAAGACTGCCTTTTTCCAACATTGATGACTTCTGTATCATCTTTCGTGACTAAACGTATGCTGTTTTTAAATTATTTTTCTCAAAACAAATTATCTCAATTTGCTCGAATGCAAGAACAAGAAAAAGTATCTGAAAATGCCCCAAATTATGGGAAGTACAAAAAGTTAATATCTGTTTTACACGACTCCTTTGCAACAAGATTTTGTGATTTCGAGAAAGAAAAGAAAAACAGTGAACTTTTTACAAACCCTTTTTCAGTTGCTATTGGAGACCTAAATCATTATCCTCCAGACATGCAGATAGAAATTATTAACCTTCAGCCTAATATTGCACTTAAAGGTAAATATAATGAGTAATGAGTTTATTTCTACTTCAACCAGTCCAAATTATGTTGAATTCTGGAAATTTCTTCCAGTTCCTGATTTTCCGATTTTACAGGAATTTGCACTGAGGTACTGTTGTAGGTTTGGCTCAACCTACATTTGTGAAAAATCTTTTTCTGTAGTGAACATGATTAAAACTAAATATCATTCAAAATTAACTAACTCTCGCCTAAATAATTTAATCTTGCTTGCTTGTTCACAGGTAAACCCAAACATACAGGAGATTTTAAGAAACATGCAAAATCAAAAGCCACATTAAAATTTTATAAATCCCATTGTCATTGTGTGTTGCAAACGTGTTGTTCAATTTAACGTGCACTAAGAACAATAGAATGATAATAAACCTTATAAAACTGAAAAGAATTTTTTTATTTACCTGATATGGGCCAATTTAGTTAGGAGAATGGATGACTTCAGTGGCACTTCCAAGATACAAAAGCCAAAAAGTGGCATATGCCATAAAAAGGTTAGCCACCACTGCTGTAGCCTGTTAAGCCACCCTTACCACACTTGAAAGTTGCCTTCCGGGATCAGGGGGTATTTAAGTTAGCGAACGGTGCATTACTTGGAAATTGAAAGGCCCTAGTTAACCCTCTAAAACAGAACGCCTACTGGGCTTTACATATTTTATTTTTAATTTTCTGAAAGGAAAGATTGGGCAAAACAAACACACATGCGCGCACGCACGCGCACTTCTCTATCTTTTTTCATGATAATAATAATATTTAAAACACGATAAATTCATTTTGAGTGGTGCATTGCAACACACAAGTTTTCTGGAGTGGTGCTAATGCACTACTCACAATTCAATAGTTGCCACCCCTGAAATAATGTATCCTTCACAAATGAAGCACAGTTTCCCACAAACAGACACAAGCCCCAAAGTCTGTTCCATCTTTTTCACATTCCCATTCAAGGACTTTGCATCTGTTACCTTGTGTCTCTCGCTTGGAGTCAGCCGTTCTTTAAGAAGTCTATTGCAGCATCATGGTTTTCATATGACAACAATTCTATCTATTTGATAGCCACTGAAAGTGACTTTTAGAGGTAGTGTTCCTCCTAGACCGTTTTAGTGGAGTGTGGCATTCTGCTTCCTTTTTGGACCGTAAAATGCCAGCTGCCCTCGCCCAGTTTTTTAACTACCCTTAGTCTTGTATTGCCGCTGCCATTCCACACTCTGTCACGCCCACAATCACAGCGGTAGTCACGAGTGTACTGTAAGGTTTGCAGGCATTGTCTTCTTGCTTGGAGACAACCCACAAACCTTATTGTTAACAAGATCACGTAGAAATTGCAGGCTTGCAATGGTGTAAAAAGAGAAACATTTCATTTTTCAGTTCACTGTGCAGGGCAAGCCATATGGTTAGGATTTATTCTTCTGCTTTTATGCATAATAACTCATGTAAAAGCTGTGGAAACGCAAATGAGTTTCAGCATGTTGTAGACCGATAGTGGGCTATAGCACTGCGCCTCTTGCTTATCATCAGCATTTTGGTCAGTGTGCGTGCGTGATATTTCCTTGCCAGTAAAGATAAAAATTAGTGGTCACCACTTTCTACACTATCTACCAACAAGTAATTGGACACCCCTGCAATCGACGATATCTGCGGTCCTGATACATGTCACGGCCGCCACTGTTAAATATTGTGTGGGAAACAACAATGCAACCAGTCGCATGCAAGATGCCACGCAGTTCAGAGCTCTCTGATTTCCAGAAAAGTGTAATCGTCGGGTATCACAGAAATGGCCGTTCCATACGTGACATATCCAGCGAGTTGAAGTACCCAAAATCGACAGTGGCCTACGTGATTGGCAAGTGGAAGATGATAGGTGACCGTCAGAATGTGTCCCGACCCAGCAGACCCACAAAACTGGGAGTTGGAGACTGACGGGTGCTGGCCAGAGAAATTCGAAAGAACCACACCAAATCGATGGGCCACACCCGCGAGGTGTTTCAACGGGCATCCAGGAGTGTTTTTTTGATGAATACCATCCGTAAGGAAGCCCATCTGCTCGGTTATCATGGACGTGCTGCCGCCCACAAGCCTTTGATCACCAAGTCCAATAGCTCTGCTCGGCTAACGTGGTGCAAAGAACGTCGACAGTGGGCCGTTGAACAGTGGAAACAGGTTCTCTGGAGCGACGAATCAAGGTTCACCCTCTACCGTTCGAATAGCAGGGTCTGGGTTTGGCATCTGCCTGGAGAACGCCTCTAGCCAGAATGTATTGTGCCAACTGTGAAGTTCGGCGGCAGTGGAATTATGCTATGGGGGTGTTTCTCCTGGTATGGCATGGGACCCTGGGTCGCATTTCTCGGTAGACTCAACACCGAGACCTACTGCACCATTTTGGATGACCATGCGCTTCCTACGTTGTGGCAGTTTTACGGGGTGGACCCATGTTAATTTCAGGATGACAATGCCACCTGTCATGTTGCGAGGTCCACCATGGCTTGGTTTTTATGACAATAGGGTTAATCAAATGGACTGGCCTGCACAGAGCCCGGACCTTAACCCTATCGAGCGCACCTCTGGGACGAGTTGGAGCGTCGACTTAAGGGGTACCCCCACCGTCCGAAATCGGTGAAGGAACTGACCTGTCTTCTCCAAGCCGAGTGGAAGAAAATACCGCTAGCCGCCGTACAATGCCTGGTTGAGAGTATGCCCCAGAGGGTCGCAGCTGTAATCGACGCTCGTGGAGGCTCCACCAACTATTGAAGGTGAATAAACTTTGTTTTCCTTTGCTATCACAGGTGTCTAATTACTTGTTGGTAGATAGTGTATGTGGTGACTGGATAAAACAGTGGCCAGTAGTAAGAGTTGCTTTACTCACAAACTCGAAAAATTTCCTTTCCACACAAACTAGTGGCCAAATTATTTTTTCATTAGTAACTGAAGAATTTTCTTGCATTTCTTTTTAACTCACCTATTAATTAGCAGACATATTTTCTATGATGCATGTCATACGTGGAGAAAAACAGTTCTCTCCAAAGTAAACAAGTGGTACGATCTATTTATACATAGAATCACTCTTCAAGAAAGTGGAAGGCTATTTCTTTTCCTGCTGAAGTTGGGACCCAAAGAATAACACCTGAGGCTTGATGGAACTCTGACATCACAAACCAACTTCCCGCACATTGCCAAACAGAAGTAGCATACGCACTATGCCTGGCCATTCTCTTTGTGTAGCTGATGGTTAGATCGAAATACAAATTAGTTGTTAAGTTTCCAAAAAAGCATCTTTCCTGTTTCTTAGAAAAAAAAAAGTTCAAATTAGAACTTTGACTCTTTATCATTTTAAACAAATTACAGAATTCTTGCTCTGCCCCCTAATATGGAAAACACATTTTTATTCAGGAATGGGAGAACACGTTTTAAGTGAAATTTAATATAAAAAAATCGGTACTGCTTTGTTCACTCAGCTGTGAAAACAGTTTTATGGTTCATGGAAATGGCTCAGATTCCATCACAGACAGATTAAGTGCCTGTATTGAAATTTAATTCCACTTTAAAAATGGGGAAAGGGGCCAAAATGGTTGTTGTACTGATTGGTTTTAAAGAAGACCAGATCATGCACTTCAATAAAAAAATATTCTTAAAAAACACAAAGTCGCATTTTTTAAAATATTACCAAAGATATTAAAAATGGGAAACATGGTCAAAAATATTTAAAAAAAATAAGAATATAATCAGGAAGAAAAGAGTGGGTTCAGCTAGACCAGAAAAATTCAACATACCGAAAATTGCAAAACGTTCTCATCCCTGGTAAAGATGCTAAGGATTTTTAGATTATATGTATGCATTTAATTATACATTGGGTAATTGGCTCTTCTAACTACTAAGCCATTATATATTTACATAATATCATCATCAATTCATCATCATCGTCAACCATTATCAATTCACTGCTGGACGAAGGTCTCCCCAAGTTTCTTCCACAATGGTCTGTCTTGTGCCAGTCTCCTCCATGTTACTCCCGCATACTTTCGAATTTCATCCAACCATCTCCCATGTGGTCTTCTTCTGGGTCTTTTGCTGTCCCTTGGAAACCAGTCTAAAATTTTGGCTGTCCATCGATGGTCTGTCCTTCTGGCAATAATATATCTATTACATAATATATAAAATGTATAGTGCAACAGTGTTATGTGTATACAGCATGAAATAGCCCCAAGAAAGATGGCCACTAGATTTTGATCATCCACTGGCTGGTTAGAAAAATCACCAGTTTTTATCTGTACTTGCCATTACTTTCACCTGGTAACTTCAATGCAAATTATCCATTATGGCAAAAAAAAAAAAAAAAAAAAAAAAAATGCTTAGTTTCATAATTTTTAATGATTTACATTCTTGGTTTTCACACAAAAATATATTTAAATGTAAAAAAAAACCAAAAAAAAAAAAAACCCATAGAACTGTTGAAATATCACCACAGTAGGTGATGGTTATTATGTTTAGGATGAGAATAGGGTTGCAGGTTTATGGGGGAGTCTAGTGGAGCCTAAAACTATGACCTTCTGCATACATAAAGTGCCTTTTTTTTAGGTAAGACTTATTGCAAACACATAAAGTACCCCTCGTGATACAAAAGTGTGCTTCTTTTAGTTCTTATGATGTTTTGCATGCATCATAACTTGCCTCTTTTTTTTTTTTTTTTAATAGACACAAATTGCCTCTTTTTTCAGAAAATTACCCTGTCCTTTTCAGTTTCTAGGGTGAACACCAAGAGGTGAGTTCAAGCTTTTTTTCTTGCATACTGAACTTTAGGAGTTTTGTTCAGTCGAGATTGCTGGTTTACAAATTAAATTTCCCTTAGTAACACTACAGAATTAATTATTTGATCTTTAAAAAAGGGTTTATTTAGTACTCACATTTATTGCTAGTATTGTGCTAATGTCATGCTGTTATCTTGTCTGTTACGGTTTCTCTGATTTTTTCATCAAGAGTTGTCACTCCTTGTCATGAATTGAAATGAATCAATTCATACAAAGCAGGGGCATATGTGACTCACTAACATTATTTTTTAGAATCACTGTCAACCAATGCTACAGTATTTGATGCGATTCAGTGTGAAATGATAGCAGTGTTGACTTTTCGTTCATTAGCTGATACCAAACCCAGGAGGGAAGCATCACATAGCTTTGCAGAAACATCACAACACTGGCAGTGAGTGTCAGTAAAAAATTAAACCCTTTTTATGTTAGCTGATTGAAGAAATTAATAAGTATAAATTGGATGTGCTGTGTGTGAGTGAAACTAAAAAGAAGGAAATTGGGATAGAAGAAGTGAATGGTATGGTGAGTGTGTGATCTGGAGTATTGGATAATGTGAGAGGTCAGGCTGTTGTAGGTGTGATTTTAAGTGAAAAGATGAAGAACAACTTGATTCACTATAGCTGCATAAGTGAGAGAATTCTTTGGATTCACTTGAAAGTGAAACTTCAGAGAATAGTAATAATTGTTGTAGTCAGTGGCGGCTCGTGATAACTGAAACAGGTGGGGCCAGTAGCCGAAGTCAAACAATGAAATAAAAAAAGCTGTCATTATTAGGCCAACTATTCAGACCCCTCCACCCCACCCCCAATATTCCATTACTCCTTCTCTGTTTACCCCCTTGACTCACAATAATGTCCAAATCAGGCAGGAATGTGTCAACTATTGTATTGCACACGAAAAAAATTTCCTCAGAATAGAATGCATAACTATTAACAGAAAAATGTTAAAACTCTTTAAATAAAATTTTTACCTTAAAACATATCATTAATTTATGTTAGTTGTGCTTTGTGTTTCTTCAGATTTCTCAACTGAGGAATAATCACAGGATTCACAGGATAAAAAAATGTAGTGAAAAAATAACTCCAAATATATGCAGGCAGGGAATGTTTCATGAATTTCGTCCCATATGGATTGAGTACCATACTACCATTTGCATTATTTGAAAGGTTTAACCTTTGGTTTTTAAAGAACTTGTGAAACCTAAAAACATATATGTACTCATGTGCAAATTATACTTACAGGTTTTCTCATTTATTTATTTATTTTTAACATAGAAAATCATCTTAGTTAAAACTGAAATTAGTTCTGCAAAGCGCTTTGTAAATTTCATACTCTTGGAAACTCCAATTTTTTGGCTGATAAGCACCGAGTTTTTTAAGTGAAGCTTTTCGACTGAAATTCTTGTGATGATGAGCACTGTGTTTTTAAGTGAAGCTCAAACTAAAAATTCTTGGGGTGATAAGCACTGAGTTTTTTTTTAAATGAAGTTTTTATTCCAGATTTAAAGCAAAGAACGGAGATTTTAACGAAATATCTACTCCATTCATTGTACTTGACAAGCAAAAAAGTTACGACACAAAGGAACAACACATCACCGAGACACACACACACACACACACACACACACACACACACACACACACACACACAGAAAAAACAACTAACTGAATTTTGCTACGAATTTGAAACCCTCCCACCACCCTTGAGCTTGGTCGGTGTAAACTTCTCTGTCAACCTACGGCATTAAAGAAATGGATACTCTCCCGGCCAATCAAATTAGCTCGGGGCCAGAAAGATCTGGCCCTACAGCTTTTTTTCCACACATGGTTAAGGCAATGTTGTATGTAGGTCATCATACTGAATGAGACGGAAAGGAAATCGTCTCATCTTTGCTTGCATAGTGATGTTACTGGGGCCTGTTGGAGCTGGTCCCAATAACCTCACACTCTGAACGTGATCTCTTTCCTCAGGGAAATAGTTTTTCGTTTTTGAAGAAAACTTTTCCCTTAGGTAATAGTTTTTGATGGGAAAGGTTTATCACCATGTAGTTAAGAGAGAGAATAAGAATCAGGGCAAAAATATATATATATTTCTAGAAATTGAAAATTTTAGGTGGGGCCCGGCCCCTGTGGCCCCTAATGACAAACCACCCCTGGTTGTAGTGTATGCTCCTTGTGATTTATAACATTCTAATATGAAGGAAGATTTCTGGAAAGAGCAAAGCTGTTTTGATCCAGTTTGGTGCTAAAGAGAAAGTTATAATAGCAGGGAATTTCAATGCTAGAGTAGGTGTGCAGAATACAATTTCTGACAATGTTTTGGGTAAGTTTAATGGTACTTGTGTGAATGATAATGGTGAAAGATTAATTGAACTCTGCACTGAGAATGGTTTGTGTATATCTAATACGTTTTTCAACCACAAGCATATCCACACATATGCTTGAGAAAATTGTACTCTGGGTCAAAAGAGTTTCATAGATTTTGTTGTTTATGATCAGCGTCTGAAACACTTAGTTGTTGACACTCATGTGATGAGAGGTGTGGATGTTGGCTCTGATCATTACTTGGTAGTGTCAGAAGTGAAACTGAATGTTGGTTGGAGGAAAAGGAACAGGAAGAGCCCTAGGATGGAAAGAATAAAGGTTGAAAGGCTCCCTAAAGATCATCAGCATTCTTCTCACTTACTCAGAGTATGACTGAAGGAGTTAAAGTCTTGTGAGAGGGATGTAGAAAAGAAGTGGACTTGTTTTAAGAACTGTGTTGTCACTGCCACTGAAGAGGTCTGTGGCACCAAAACGGTAGGTAACACTAGAGGTGGTGTGTGGTAGAATAGTTAGATTGAAGAGGCAGTAAAGAGGAAGAAGGAAACATATTTGGGGATGTTGCAAGGTAAAGTTTCTGAGGATGAATATCGCTGTAAGAAGCCTGAGGCAGCGAAGCTGGTTCACCAGAGTAAGGCTAAAGATAGGAAGGAAAACATTGAAAGGTATGAATTGGCTTTTTGGAAAGATAGAAAAACTTTCTGGAAGAATATGGGACACAGGAAAAATAGGGGAAACAAAGTTCTAAGTTGTGTGAAGAATAGGATAAGAGAAATGATATGGGATCCCAATGAGTTAAGTGAAAAGTGGGGTGATTACTTCTGTGAGCTATTAGGTCAAAAAGCAAAGGGGATTCAGAGGCAGAAGCAGGTGATACCACAGTGAAAGATGGATGCACAGGAGGGATCTCGAGAGAAGAGGTGTGTAAAGCTCTAAAATCTCTTCAGATTGGTAAGGCTCCAGGAGTTGATGGCATAACTGCTGAGATGCTGAAATATGGTGGTGACTCTGTAATTCACTGGTTAACTGAAATCTGCCAGTTATGCTGGGAGTTAGGAATGGTACCTCGGGACTGGAAGGATGTTATCATTGTTCCCTTGTATAATGGAAAAGGTGATCAGACTGACTGCAAGAACTATCGTGGTATTAGCTTACTGTGTGTGCCAGGGAAAGTGTTTGGTAAGGTTGTTATTGAAAAAGTACAGGGTCTTACTTCAGAGAAAGTGTGGGATGTTCAGAGTGGTTTTATGCCTGGTAAAGGCTGCACTAACCAAATTTTTGCATTACACATGATCAAAAAGTATCTGGCTGTTGGTAAGAAAGTTTTCACTGCCTTCATAGATTTAGAGAAAGCATATGACCGAGTCAATAGGACACTTTTGTGGAAGGTATTGAATGAATATGGTGTTACTGGGAATCTACTTAGTAGTATAAAAGTTATGTATGCTGACAGTAGAGCCTGTGTACTAGTGAATGGTGTTGTATCAAAATGATTTACTATTGGTGCAGGAGTCAGGCAAGGTTGTGTAATGCCACCATGGCTGTTTAATATATTTATTGGTGCATGCATGCATGCTGATGCCAAGATGGACAATACTGGTTTATGTCTTGGTAATACCCGTGTGTGCAGATTACTATATGCTGATGACACAGCCCTGTTGGCAGAGAGCAAAAGTGAGTTGCAGAGTTTGTTGTCCCAGATGTATGAAGTTTGTATGAAATTCAAACTGGCTATAAATAAAGGAAAAACCAAAGTTATGGTTTTTCAGTGAGGAACTGTTAGTACTGAATGCAGGGTAAATCGAAATGGCATAGTGATTAACCAGGTAAATGAATTTGTGTATTTAGGAAGCATGTTGGACAGAGAGAACAGATTAGATGGTGAAATTAGTAGGCAAGTGAATTTCTTCACTGAAATTCATAGCTACTACTTTAGAAAGTTTTCACAGGAATGAAGGATTCTCAAGAGTCCCGAATGGCTGTGTATGAAAGTGTAATTGTTCCTACTCTGATGTATGGCAGTGAAACCTGGGTACTAAAGAAGAGACATCGGAGTCTTTTGTGTGCTGAAGAAATGCATTATTTGTGGGTGGGGGTGGAAAGACATGTTCTGATCATGTGAGGAATGAAGATGTGTTGCAGTTGTGTAATGTGAAGCAAAATGTTGTTAGCAAGGTGGAGACTAATATTCGTAGGTGGTTTGACCATGCTGAAAGAATGAATAACAAGATGCTTACTAAGAAAAAAATTTCAGCCCAAGTGTCTGGAAAGAAAGGCAGGTGAAGGCGAAGGAAGTCATAGGGGGATCAGATTCAGGAGTGTCTACATGAGAAAAAGATTATGAGTTTAAAGTATTGAAGGTCTTTTGTACTTCGTGTGATGGATGTCCGTGTAGCCCATGTTGTGTGTCAAGATCGCTGTAAATGGAGAAGTTTGATATGGCAACAGTAAGCAAATAATCTGTTGAAAATTTATCTGGTGGTTTGTATTTCTTTGTGGAGCTGACCTCTGAATCTCAGAGAACAGCTTAGTGATATGCGTGTATGTACCAGTTAAATGTTTATTTGGCAGAAAGTCATTTTTTGAAGAGCTAACTTCGGAATCTTAGAAAACAGCTTAATGATATGTACAAAATTAATTTCCCAGTCCACACTGTGGCAAATAGCTAGTCATTGAAAAGAATGAAATTCATCATTAAATGTCCTAAAAGTTGGATTTGTTTGATTTCTAAATGATACACCCAGAAATTTCAGATTATGAGATCCACAGATTAGAAGCAAGCTTGATTAGAAGCAAGCTGCTTACTTTCATAATAGTTTCTGTTGTAAATGAATTTATGGCACCTCTATTCATATTGTACTGTGGAATTAACTTTTTTATGAGTCTTATAGAGGTTATTATTCAAAAAAGCTGGTGGTCAAATTTTCGAACTAAAGCCTAGTTTGTCATCAGGACTGTGTCACTGGAGTAGTTGCTGCTACTCAGTCGGAAGAGTCCAACCACAATGATTGTTAATTGTGGTACTTCTTCTTCTTGCTATTTCGATCCCTTCTTTTAGTTTCCTCTTTACTAAATTTGACTGGTGGGCGATTATTCTTACTGAGTCCCAATTTATGGAGTGTCCACTTGTTTGTATATGTCTGTCTAGCCCTGTTTTGTTACTAATGTTCCTAATAGCCGCTTGGTGTTCTTTCATTCGGACTTTAATACTTCTCCCTGTTTCTCCTATATAGCCAAGTCCGCAGTTACAGTCAATGCAATGTGTTACTCCTTCTTGCAATTAGATGTCCACTTCTTTCTGCTTTAAAGTTGGCAGGAATTTCTTTAATTTGTTACTTATATCTGGAGCAAGCCTGATATTATGTTTTGCTCCGATCCTCTTCAGTTTTTCGAAAAGTCCCTTGTGGTACGTAATTTTGCTGGTGGATTTGAAGTTGTTTATTTCCTGCTTCATTTTTGGCACTTGTCTAAATAATTTCTCAACATAAGGGGAGGGGTAATTGTTTTCTGCCAGTATTTCTTTTAATTATACTCTGTGAAGATCTTTTGAGCATCTGAAGAGACCAGAACTTCAATTTTTTCCAAAAATTGTCTCGCCGTATTGGATTTAATATAATCAGGGTGGAATGAGTAGAAGTCTGACATCTTTCCTGTGTTAGTGGGTTTTCTAAAAAGCTGACTAAATATTCTCCCCTCTCTTGAGGTCAAGGTTAAATCAAGGAAATTGATACTATGGTCTTTTTCCAGTTCCAATCTGAGAGGGTAGTGATTGGTCCACAGTATCTACTATAATTAGGACATCATCCATGTATCTTACATAGAGAGCAAATATTGAAGGTTGTATACGGATTTTTGCCTCTAGTTTATTTACATAATAATTTGCAAGCAGAGGTGCTAGTGGAGAACCCATTGCAAGTCCTGAATTTTGCCTGTAATATTTCTTTCCAAACTGGAAGAAATTATTCTTGAAAGAAAACAGGAGCAGTTCATATATGCCAAGTAGTATTTCTTTATTGTGATTATGGAAGACTATTTTTTCCGCCAGGTCATCCGCAATGAATTCCAGCAGGAGGTCCAGGTTAATGTTGGTATACATAGATACTATATCCAGGCTTGCCATTACTGGATGAATTAATTCTGGCAAGTTGTCTAGTTTTCCTTTCAGCTGCATGGAATTTTTTAGAAGGTAGGGAGGAGAAGGGAAAATATCTCTGAGGTGAGTAAGTAAATAATAATTAATGTTGGAGAGTGGTGAATTTCTAGTGTCTATTATAAGTCTTATTGGATGGCCTTCTTTGTGAATTTTTATTGTACCATAGATCTGTGGAACTCTTGACTGGATTTTGGAGAAGCTTTTGAAGAGCTCATTCAGCTGATTTTTACTTTTTAAAGAGCTAATTAAGTTCTTAAGATTTTTGACAGTTTGATCAATAGGGTTAGCAGTGAGTTCTTCATAATAAGGCTTGCTCAATTCAGCTTCCATTTTATTGTAATACTTATTTTTTTCCAACAATGCCAAAACTTTGCTTTTATCTGCTTTCAGTGCTACAACTTTATCATTGGTTTTGAATTTTTTAAGGTCAGTAATGGCTTTTCTATCAAAATTGTAAGCAATTTTTACTGGCTTTTACAAATTTTGAGACACAGTCTGAGAATTCTTTCCTTAAAGTTGCTGCTGTATTTTCATCTTCTCTTTCTACCTTACTACAGATGCTTTCTAAATCAATAAGCATTTGTTTTTTATCAAGTGTTGCGGAGGAAAGGTTGTAATTATATCCGGCCCATTCCTCTTGTAGCCCCAATCGCATTCCTCTTGCAGCACCAAATTTTTTGAATAATAACCTCTATAAGACCCGTTAAAAAGTTAATTCCACAGTATAGTTTCTGTGTTGTTTCATTCAATAGTAATTTGTGATTTGTATTTCTCTTATTTGTCTGTGTTACTGAAGTAAAATTTTTGAAAAACATAATTTATTCAATTGCTCCTTGATGTAAGTTTTATGGTGGGAAGTGGCATCCAGAGTTGAACTGGCTACCTTATTGGTTGGTGGGTTGCTGTGCTTTAAGGGCTGCTTTAACCTCCAACTGGCTTGTAAATAGGGAAAAGTGTACAGTTATTTTAACAGGCTTTATAACCCTTCTCCACTGAAAAATCAAATGATCTTGGTTGAAATGCACAAATTGGCTATATAAATCATAATAAAATGATTTACTTGGTTATAAATCTGATCAGTGAAACTTAATTATTTAATTACATTAGGGTAAATAAAGATTGTTGCAATCCATTTTCAAAATAGCTTTTGCACTTCCAGTTGTCCATCAAAAGTCGCTTGGGGAATAGTCATGTAGCACTGGATACAAATATCATAAGCAACAGCTTGCTGCGATGAGTGCTGTCTTAGAGGGAAATGAATGTGAACTGGGTAAAAAAGTTGTAGTGGGCCGTTAAAGCCATGTGAGACAAGTTGCATGAACGCTCGGAAGAAAGATTTTATGGGGAAACAGAATGTGTAGACCAGCTATGTATACACAGTGCTTGTGTGTCTTTCATTAGTTGGAACCTGTCTCCTCCTTTATTTAGGCTTGTCTTCTTGTCTTGTCCAGTTTTCCCATTGCACAGTGGCCAGTAATTTATTTTCATTTGGCTAGTAGAATTTTGACACTAGGCTTGCAGAAAATTTAACACTTTTGTGAGGATTGTTTACAAGGAAACAGGAAGCTGAACAACTTGAATCTTGTCATTCTTAATTTTGTTTAAGTTTTTACATATTTTGTAAGCTTTTTATCTTTAATACCAGATTAAAATCATGGAACATAAATCAGGAAGTATTGCACATCAACTAATTTGCATGCATAATGTGATTAAAAAGACTCGGAAGGCTTTTCAAGAGAGGTGATGACTTCATTTGGATCCACTTGACTATGGGTACATGTATTTTTTTATATGAAGTGGAATTGGTTAAGTTGAGATCACAGATGACTAGTGGTCCAAACAGTGGAAAAGTGGCCAAATACTTTAAGAAATTCCACCTGTGATGTCAATGGTAGTAAGTATGAAGAACAAGCATAAAAGTGAATTTTATAACAATATTTTGGTTTAGTGTATCCTCTTTATTCAATTTCCCAAGTTGGAGAATTTTTTTCTGTCCATGCCAAAGGAAATGAAACTTCACCGTCTATGTACGATATTTAATAAAATACGAAAGATATTTACAGTTAAAATACCCCACTAGCACTTTTGGGGTAACATTTACCCCGTCATCAGGTGGAACAGAGGCAATGCAGCACTCCTTTATATAGTAGTGCAACGATGCATTATGGGTATAAGTCATCAAACATCGCATGGGTTGTGACCGTTGCCATTATAACAGTGCGACAGGTACAATTTCACAAGTTATTAGTTTAACATATCAATACAAGGATTCATTACAAATACAAAGTTATGATCAATTTTATATATTGTTGGAGTTGTTAATATATATTACTATAATTTAAAGTTCAGGTTTGTAATACGCTCTTTCCAAATTTTTGATATGTCCACAGGCAAGTAGTCATTATAGCATTTGTCCCCTAAAGCTTCGATGTACATACTTTCAACAAAATGCAGCGAATGTATATATGCTGAAGTGTCCAGTAGTCTAATGTTTTCCCAGTCTGGTTGTAGCATTCCATTTACCACATTCCTTGATAAATGCTGTATTATTGCTGTTGGTTCGGATATCGTATTTGTGTTCCTGGACATGGATACCCAAACTGCTTCATGTCGAGCCTATGTAGTTGTTAACATGTTCTCCTGTTGAGGGGTCAAGCAGTGGAATATTATACACACCCCATTTGTTTATAATATCTGTTGTTGCTCAATCCTTTTTAACTGATGATAGGAGGTTCTTCGAGCGGATGCCGAATTGTATGTTATGTTTTTGAACAGGTACGAGATAGTGTGTTAGTGATATGGGGGTGCTGGTCCAATGCTCCTACGAATCATTTATTAGGCCTTGTATCTAGCTTCAGATTAATAGTTCATTCACTTGATATTCTGGTGTATAATCTATTAACCATCGTCGTGGGGTATCCATGTTTATCCGCTAATTTGAAAATAAACTGTATCTCAAATTGGAAATGACTATCATTTGAAGAATGTGTGAAGGCTCTTCTAAAAAGAAAATTGATAGCAGAAGATTTTTGTGGAGTTGGATGTGAAGAGTTAAACGGGATAAGGCTGTTACAATCGGTAGGCTTTCGATAGACACAAAAAGACAGTGAGTTAGTATTTGAATCACAAAATAAACGAAAATCCAAAAAAGGCAAAGAGAAATTAGATTCAAGTTCTATCACGAGCCCGATAGTAGGAAATACTGATGATAGTGCGTCAGCGAATTGTTTTAAATCATCTTTTGAGTGAGGCCAGAACACAAGGATGTCTTCGACTTACCTAAGCTATAAACTGGAAACTAAAAGGAATTCATTGAGCACTTTGTTCTCAATGTATGGTAGCAGAATTTCTGCTAACACCGCAGAAAGTGGAGATCCTATGGGGGAACCCTCGGTTTGTAACTAGATTCTGTCAAGAAATTTGAAATACAAACACCGTTTTTTAACTAAACAAAGTGCATTCATAATAGCAGAGATTTCAGTGGTGGGAACATTAATTTCAGCAAGTTTGGCCTCTATGATATAATGAGTGGCATCCACAGGTACATTAGGGTACAGTGAAACCACATCTAGAGAGGCTAATATGAAAAGGCCAGCATGTGGTTGAATCATTCTGATCCTTTCTATTGCCCTAGTGGAGCTTTTAATAGAATACCTGGAGCTCTCTGCTAACTTAGCCAAATATAGGGCAAGAGCTTTTTCAAGCAGTTGGGTGGGGCTAGCATAGCCTGCGACTAAAGGTCTAATAGGCAACCCCACTTTATGTAGTTTTACACGCTTAAAAATATCGAGCACACGACAACCAGGTGGGAGAATAAAAGCTTTAGAAAAACCTAAAGGGAAGTTGTACGAATTCTTCAATTGGGTTAACGCTGCAGATGTTGCTTTTGTTGTTTCATGCTCAACTACTTTGTGCAGAATAGAAGATATGGCTTCAAGCATTTTATCCCTATAGCATTAGCTATCCAACATGACCGTCTGATGCATCTTGTCAGCGGCCAAAATTGAAATTTCATTATTATTTCTAAGCTCGGATAGCTGCTGTTTTTCTTCATTATATATTAATGATAGTTTAGGTTGTTGCTGTGGTTTGCCTCTTCATAATAGTCTATCAATATGTAAGCGTGCAACTTCATGTTCAGCTTCAGGTAAGTTTTTTCTTCACTTTCGCGATGTCTGTGGCTGCAAACTTGTCTATTACTGATTTCACGGTCAATTAGGAGATGAAGTTTATGTATATGGGTGTTAACCAATGATTTGACAGAGTTTTCAATCAAAGTCAAAGTAATACACTGGCGTGCAAAAATTAAGGACAAGACTGTTTTTCGAATGTAATGTCGTGCAGAAAGGCTCCACATCGACTCAAATCATACCATAAGATCCCCAAGATGTAAGAATATGTGACAAGTGAGCAAAACCGTCCAAACAAGGAATCCAAAGGATACAAAGGCACTTTATTGAAAGGGTAGCTTCGAGCACAACTGGACAGAAAACAGAAACGTCCATGTGACAGGCGGCTGCCAAGAAAAATCCAGTCTTTAGTAGTGGATATGATCACCCCTGACTGTGTTGCAGGATTTACAATGTCTGTCCATGCTGAGGGCGAGGTTGTCAAGGAGCTGTTGAGGCATCGCGGTCCATTCCTCTTGTAGCGCCAATCACAGCTGCAGAATCGTTGCTGGCGGCTGATGATGTGCTGTCAAGCGTCTCCCGAGAAGCTCCCACACGTGTTCGATTGGATTTAGGTCCGGGGACCTTGCGGGCCAATCCATGCGTTGAATATCTTTGCTCTTCAACAGCTCTGTGACAGCCACTGTACGATGAGGTGTAGCGTTGTCATCCATGAAGAGGAACTCAGGACCCACAGCACCTCTAAACAGATGCACGTGAGGCAGGAAAACCTCGGTATAATAGTAGACACCAGCGACTGAACCTCCTTGGAAGATGTGGAGGTCAGTACGGCTACCAAGCATGATACCGCCCCAAACGAGAACTCCGCCACCTCCAAACCGGTCCCTTTCGATGATGTTGGAGGTGTGATTGCGTGTTTTCTGCTCTCTCCAGATGTGTATACGTCCAGAATCACTCATCAGACTAAATCAGCTCTCATCCGTAAAGAGAACTCGACCCCATTGCTGATGTGTCCAGCTCTTGTGTTACTGGCACCACAGAAACTGCCATCTCCGAAAAGAGCAGGCGTTAATGGCACACACCGTACTGGTCATCGTGCAAATAGACCACCTTTGTGCAGCTTCCTGGCCACGGTAAAATGCGATAACGGACGTCCAGTTATCTGTTGAATGTGCCTTGCGATTTCTCCCGCTGTCTGCCGTCTGTCTCTTCTTTCCCTGTAGGACAATATACCGTTCGTCCGCCGCCGTGGTTGCTCGTGGACGACCACTGCTAAACTCTCGAACAGCTGTTCCTGTCATTTGAAATGCTCTCCAAGCGCGTGAAACGATGCCGTGAGCGATCCCGAACTCCACTGCCACACTAGTCACACTTCGACCTTCTTCCAACTTCCCAATGACGTGACCTTGGGTAAAGTCATCCAGATGTCGTCTACTGGATTGCCTGTTGGCCATATCACACGGTGGTAGCAACTTGAAGTCGTTCAAACCACTGTACACCGTGCAATAGCTTTCACCGAATTGCTGAGCGTACACCGCCCGTGTGCTTTATACCCTTCCGACCCCCCCATGTCATGCTGCATATATGCGCATGCCTTACCATATCGGACCCTAGTGGTCTTTCGGTCCGTTCTGCCTGCTCGTTCCGCTGTTGTGCTAATTTCTCCTCTTCGTCCTTAATTTTTGCACACCAGTGTAGTAAGTGCACGATCCAAAATAATTGGATGTTCACAACCCGAAAGTTCTTCATACGATGTATAGCACTTTCTACTGAGGAAATCAATAAAAGATCTCTTACTTCTAATGGCACTTATTAGTCGCTTTTCAGCATTTTGTAGTATGCATTTGTCACGCCACGAGAGAGGAGCCGTACAGATGTTAAGATGACTCGGGATCACATTCAAATCTTTGCAAGTGGTCAGGAATCCCAAATGAGTGCACTCCTTTGCAAGCTTGATTCGTATTGACTGGAACCCTTGTAAAGGCGCGCTCCACATTGCCTGGTTTTGAAATGCTTAAGGAAATACGATTAGACGCAGTGAACAATCGTAACAATAAAAGAATGACTTCACGTGATAAGCCTAATGAAATGAAACTTCACCGTCTATGTAAGATATTTAATAAAATACGAAAGATATTTACAGTTAAAATACCCCACTAGCACTTGGTATGTATTGATTGTATTCTCAGCATTAATTTTATTTTGCATTGGTGAAATTATTCTTGTAAAGCACATGCTATACAATGGTGTTTTTCTTTGAAAAAGAAGGAAATAATAAAATTGCTCTTGATTTCAGATAATAAATTGGATCCACATTTTATGTTGCATGTGTTGTGTTTGAATTTTGTGTAATATGTTATTACTACCCTTTTGATAAACCCTAGTAATTTAAATTTGTACCTGTTATCTAATTCCAGTATAACTTATTCCCAGCAAGAGCATAACAGGAATTCAAGAGCGTTTTGATTCTAGGAATCTTCCCAAAGATTAACAACTTCCCATGTGGCCAACGTCAAAAACATATGTGCAATAGTATGCTACATACCTGTGCCACAAGTTTCTATATTTCCTTGTGAGGACTAGAATGCACCACAAACTCTGTTTTGGCATGAACAAAAAATGGCATGATGACGTGTTATGGTGTCATCTGATCAAGTACTTCCTTTTTTTTTTTATAAACCCTGTAATGATGTACTCATGTTTCATCATATGTGATATTGTGAGACAAAAAATCTTCATTGTCATTCTTGTAACATTGAAGATATTTCTGAAAAATATTTTTCTACATCTTTGTGCTCTTGTGCCAGCATCTCAAGGACTTTTGATGCTCAGATCTCAGAATTTCAAAATTTTGTTTGTTATGGATGCAGGTTTTTCAGTCGCAACTCCATCACACAACTTATGGGCTATGATGCAGAGGTTTTGCTTAAGCATCTCTCCAATCTGTCAGTTGTCTTATGTCACTGCAGTAGCAGGCTGGCTGCTTCTAGGCTGGTTTTCATTGTGTAATTCACCACTTAAAGTACTTTCCTCACTGTGTTAACGTCGATGATATTCTAGCTGTATGCATTTCTAAGGTAGCAGATTTCAAGTTATGACTTGTGTGTCACATTTGCATACCCAGTGTCACTTGTCAGCAGCAAGTAACAGCAGCTCTTTGTTCAAAGAAATTCACAGCTATCTTTGGGTCATCATTTAGAAGAAAATTCAGAGGCATTAATTTCTTTTTGATTCTTGTATGTCTCTACAAATGTGCTGCAATTCCTAATTTCCACAAGTAAATATAGAGCATTGATTTATGTTTCTTTTTCTAGCTGGATTATGTTTATAAGTGTCAAGAGTTATTCTGTATTGTGTAAAATTTTATTCAAATGAAATTCCATTATCATAAAAATATAGTAGTTAAGTTGCAATTTAAGATTTTCATGTTTTTCATGTGTAGGTGGTCAAAGGAATTGGATTCAAGTAATATGTAATGGTGGTACAGCTACAGAGCTTTCTTTAATGTATCTTCTAAATGGTGGAGCAGGAGAAATCCCATTAGATTTTGAAGTGGACTTTTTGAGATCTTGGCTGTCTGTGGCAGTTCTTGCTGCATTAGCTGGAGCAAATGGTGATACCTGGGCATCTGAAATTGGCACAGTGATGTCAAAAAATAAACCTAGGCTAATCACAACACTTCAAGAAGTTCCAATAGGTATCAGTTTTTATTATTTTCTATGCTTAGATTCATTTTAATATTCTTCCCAGTGCAAATAGGTATTTTCATTCTGGTTGTAGATACACAAACTTACTTACATTTTCCTTCATTCTTTTCTACTAACAGATATTTGTGTTGGTGAAGCACAAAACATAAGCATAAATGTGTGTGGACTAACATACATCCTCATGGTAATAGTCTCATCATAATTTTTTGTAATAGTGAAATTCTCAATGCAGTAGTAATATCTATCTGCCATGCAAAATTAATGTCACTGAATTCATGTTTTTACTTTAGTGACTTCAACAGAAATAATGTTAGCCACTCTTAAATTTGTAGTAGGGTGTTTTTGCCTCATTTTACTTTACAAAAAAAAGAAAAAAAAAGTCTAGTGCAAGTTTAAAATGAAAAAGGAGGAGGGAGGGATATAGACTTTACTCCTTCAATCCATACAGTATTCTTTGTTCCCGTGGTACTACATTTTAGTAAACATATTCTGTTTTACTGATACTGAAACATTTGACCCTTTATCAGTCATTATGATCCATTAATTTCTGCTAGGTACCTTCATGCTCAAATCTGAAGTATTAATTTAAAAATTGTCAGTTGTAAACATCTGGAAGGCAGTTATTCTTCAGCCTTTTCTTAAGACTGACAAAGTAGTCGATAATGTGAAGAAATGAATTGCATAGGGGGTGAGTTACGTGATCTGATGCTGCTGTATGATGAGAGAGCTGGTCCGTTGATTCCTCGAAAGGTTGAGTGGTCTGTATCGCAACCCACAATGCTGGTTATTATAGCTGAAAGGAGGAGGAAAAGTGAGCTGCTATATGAAAGAGCAAAAGAAAAAGGCAGTGAAAAATTACAGAAGGAATTAGAGCAAAGAACAGAAAATATAAACCCCTATGATTGAAGATACCCTCCTAGTGCTAAGGAATGACTTAATAAATGAATTGGTAATGAAGCCCGAGTAGGGTGTGCAATTATATTTTCGTATATTAGATAATTTGAAGTTACTAAATGTGTGTGCTGCTAATTCCTTACTTGGGGGAGGGGGGCTTATGAGTGTTCCTCTTTCTCTCATCTTTTTTTTTTTTTACTAGTTGGATAAGGCACCCATGTGGATTATACATTTTGTTGGAACTAACAGAGCAGTTAAGTGTGTTGATAATGTGATTAATAAAGGTTTAAAATGTAGCAATCATAATTTTGGCCAGTCAAAAATTGTTTTAATGCAACTAGAGGATAGTGAGCATTGGTGAGAGAGTATTTCCATGAGAAATGATTTGATGCATAATAGTTAGAATCTTGACATACAGTGAAGAAAATAATACTTAATGAATGATTGCTGAAGAAATTTAAAGAAACAGACCTATTTTAATTTGTTGGAATAAGGGACGGAGGACTTCATGTTATCAAATGATAATTCACGATTGGTTGTGTCATTAGGAGTAAAAATAACATGTGAAGCACAGACTGCAGTAAAAACTCCATTAATTAGACACAAGTGAAAAAACTTGCTTATTATATTGGAAATTGTATTAATATAATTAATATGTGAAGGAAAGATAAAATTCATTGTGAAATTTTGTTACTGAGGTCATGACTTTGCTTTATATGAAGGAATTCCATAAGTCATGCATGTTGAATGGAGCCAATTGTAGTAAATTCTACCTGTCATAAGTAGATGAATAACCATGCAGCAGTAAGAAATTTTTGACATTTCTCTAAGCTTCTTACTTGGGTTAACACTAGCAGAATTGGTCTGCAGCATCACAAATATTGTAAACAACTATTTATAATTACATTCACTTAACTTACCACTCACACATATAAAGTAAATTGTTTCCTGTGAAACAGGGTCATCCATGTGCTGTGTTGTGAGTGAGTGTACGTTTAGCAGTCTTTTGCTGAATATTGATAAGTTCTGAAAAGGGTCATTTTTTTTAATATTCGTGAACTAGGTAGGAAAACAGGTGCTTATGTTGATGACTAAATTTATTTGTAACTTAATCTTGGTAAAGGAACTGGGTGCTATAATACACCATATCATGATATAGTAAAACCTCTGAATAATGGTCACCATTCAGACTGGAAGAAAGTGACCATTGTTGGAAGGTGCCATTGTTCGGAGGTTAGGCCTAAGTTAATACTGTTTCTCAGTTGCTTTTATAAAGCAGAGTAAGTGTATGATACTGAAGTGCATAGAAAACAATTGCAGTGCTTTTTCCAAATGCTGAGTAAAATACAGATCATATTATATTAGAATTACTGGGATACGTAAATATACGTAACTAGTTAATGTACTGTATGAAATTATTTATTACATAGAGAATCATCTTTCAGAAAGTATGTACCCTTATAGTGAATTTATTCAACTTGCTTTTTTTCTTTTAGTGAAGATTCATTTGAAAAAAATTGTTATCAATGACTATTTTGATTTCTTCTGATAATTACTTCTTCAACAGATACAATCACCTCATATAATTTTGTGTATAAATCACTATCCTGTTTTAGTGTAAAAGTCTGAATGCCATTTAAAATTTGTAAAACTTCTTTGTAGGTTTTCATTCTGCAGTTGCTAGTTTGTCTCTATCTCATTAATTTCACTTTGATCCCCTTGAAACCTTTGCACTAATCATTTCTTCTTCAATAAATCACTGATTTGTGTCATTCAGCAACCCTAACATTCTGCAAAGCAGCAAGCACTTATTCCTTTTTCACTCTCTTTTCTGCTAATGTAAAAACTTTCTGTTTCATTTTTCACTCATTTTTATGATAGTGCAAAAACTTGCAAATTTAACTGCAGAAAAATGTTTTTTTTTTGCAAATACTTTTTGAAAAGTCCTTCTGAATACCGCAGATCTTCCGCTTATGTGTAACAAGCTTTCTGTGAAATGAAGATAAAAAAAGAACACAGGCCATGGGAAAAATAGTTACTGTATGTCAAACAGTTCATCAATGAGTTGGGTTGAGCAAATCCTGAAAGTCAATACGGAATTAGAAACAGATGTGTTCTGCGCCTCTGGCAATGCAAGGAGCAGAATGCAAGTGTTAGTGTAAAAAAAACCCCTAGTTTCCAGAGCAACATTACCTAGATTCAAAACAGTAAAACTACTGTTTGTTTACAGCTGAATTTTTAAGCAGGAAAAGGAACAATGAGAGTGACTTGCAGTTTAAGTCCACGATCATTTCTCATTTTCTTCCCGTATCGCTCACTGTAATTAGATGTCCCTAGCAAAGCATTTACAATCAACCAATCATGTTGTAGAGAACTTAAGGAGGGCAGTGCCTGATTCCTGGTCTTAAAACACTATTTGAAAGGTGATTAGTGTTATGTTACTCAAACAGGAAAATGTTGCAGACAGTGCAGTGTAACTGCAGAGTTTTTCTGGTCTCCAGCGGAAAGCAGGAACAGAACCCGCACCCACAGGGATAAAACCAATTGGCACCACTGCCAACAGGCAACATTTAAGACACCATCCCAGCCCCACATAACACGAGGATGGGGTAGTGAAAAATACATGGAATATGGAGCTCTCCTTAAGTTATTACTGCCACACATTGAATTAAACTTTAACTCCTTTATTTTTGCTTAAGTATTCCACTATATCTGACATAATGCGTGTATAGCAACATTCTCTGTCCCCCTCTTATTCCTTCAGCCAAAGTACTGAAGGAAGTGTGTAAAATTTGTACGGGCAAAGTGTCTGTTGGACAAACTGGGATGACCATCATTAAGAGATCCCATTGTTCAAAGGTTATCACTAACGTTAATCCTGTTTCAGCTGTTATGTACTGGCCAAAACTTGCCGTTGTTCAGAGGTGTCCATTTACGGAAGTTTTGCTGTAGTAGTATATATATGTAAGAATAAATGCCATGGATTTAAATATCAGTAAGTATATTTTAAAAGGTTACTTCCATACCTGTATGATTGCTTATTGCATTATCTTCACTAGGACAATAGTAAAAAATTGTGAAAAAAGAGTTAAATGCACAAAACTTGGGTATATGATGTGAAACGTAATGCGGAGTCAGGGTATCATATACAAATGAGTGGTGATGGCATCAGTTTATGTAAATGAGTCTCCCCATTTAACAGATGATCTGAGGTCAAGAGCAATCAGAAGGCTAAAGGCAGGCCAATCAGGTGTAAGGTGCAAGATGGCTGCATGCGAGTCCTTCTGTGGTTCATAGACTGTAGAACCAATTTCAAAATATGCAGACAGCTTCCTGAAGGTACAGAATGGAAAGCCTATGGCTGCAACATCCATGGATGGCTGATATCTTTGAGTAACTGCACAGCAGAACAAGATGGCTACTCCAACACAACTCTGATTTGATTTTGCTGTGGCTACAGGAATGTTGGCATTTTCTTCCACTGTATGCATAAGGGTTCACAAAGGAGGTCTTTATGCTAGGCAACCAGCACTCTGCATGCCCCTCACCCCTGTCACTGTGAGGAACATTTTAATTGAGCAAGACTTTCATGTCAATTGGGCTGAAAACAAATGGAGGTCAATACTCTTTGCAGAGAAGTCTGGGTTTGCTTTGCTGAGTGATTTCAGGTGTCTTCTGATCTGAAGAGAATGTGGGACACAATATCATTTCCTTTTGACCCATGAAAGGAACACTTTCATGGTAGTAGCTTGCTGGTTTAGGGTGGCATGTCATTAGGTGGATGTACAGATCTCTATGTGCTTCCAAGAGGAACCATGAATGTTTGACACTGTAGGGATGATGTCTTGCTCTATGCTGGTGCCATAGGAAATACATTTCCCCCACAAGTCGATAATGCTTGTCCCCACCGAGTGAGGCTGGTAGAACATTACTTTCAAGAGGAGTGGATTGTGGCCAGCGAGGCCTCCTGACCTTATCCAATCGAGCATGTCTCGGATGCTCTAGGCAGAAATGGCGAACCTTTTCCGACTAGTGTGCCACTTAAAGTTTGCTTTACTGCTTTCAAGTGTCTAGTGTGCCACATCGTGTTAGCATTTTTTTTTAATTAACATTTTGTCATGAAACTTTTTTTGTGTATACCATAAAAATGACATTAACAGAGTAAGTAAATAGGTGAGTTTTAATACTAAGACAATCTCAATATGAACCTGATTTAATTTGTAAGAAGATAATTGAGAAATCATACTTGTATAATCACATTAGTGTGAAACTTGTTGCTAAATGCTACTAGCCCAGGCATTTATGTTCGGTTCATAACCTGTTGTAAGATTATGGGCACCGTCAGTAATCACAGACACTATTTTATTTAAGTAAATCCCCATTTATACTACAAATTCCTGCTGCACTTCACTCATTATATCTTTCCCTGTGATCGTAGTTGACAAATCGAAAATCTTTCCCTGTGATTGTAGTTGGCAAATCAATTTAATTAATTCCTTCCTCGTTACATTTCCACACAGAAATCTAACAAAAATATCTAACCTTGCTTGTGACATCACATCAGTGCTTTCATCAAGACATACTGAAAACATATCGGCTTTGTCTAAATTGATTTAATTTGGTCTGAAACATCTTCATTCATTCTTTTTGTTCTATCTTTGACAGTGTTCCTGCTGGCTGGCCTTTCCCCAATTCTATTCACAGTTTTTTTGCTTGTTGAAAAAAATCTTCCAATAATGTGTCAGACATGGATAAGAAAGCCACCTTCAAAAAATCACCATCGCAAAGTGGTGTCCCATGCTACGCTATACAGCGAGATAGATGAAAACTAGTCGTAGTGATATTATTCCTTGGCCTGAAAGAAAATGCAAAACAATTTGATTGCTTTTCATATTGTTTCCCTTCTTTCTTCATTTGGTATGGAACAAACACTTTTTGATTCTTCTCAAAAAGACGCTTTACATTGAATTTGCGGGACAGTACTATTTCCGTACACAGGCAACAGAAAGCTTTATTGTTTTTTTCAATCACTCTGAACTCTGATGTCCACTGTTCTTGAAATACTCAGCCATTATCTTTGTTAAGTTGCTTTTTTGACACAGAAAACATTCAAACTAGTTAACTTTCTTATGGGATTCATCTAGGTAAATTCTCAAAATTTCTGCAAATTTTCTAAGAGAACTCTCCTTTGTCAGGTAGCCTTTCGTTCAATCTCCGTCATGGTCTTCGGTTACAGTGATTCTGCAAAATGTCTTGCCAGATGTTAGGCAGCGAAAATCCCTTACAGTCATTAATGATGAAGTTCTGGTATTTTCCAATTTCAAGTCCCTATTTCAATTTTCGCTTCAGGAAGTTGGATTCATGTCCAATGACAGACAAAGAGTCCCAGTCCATGTGGTGTCCTGTTTCTCTAACGTGTCTGTCTAATCCTGTCTTGTTTGAACAATTTTTTATTACTGCCTTGTGCTCCACAATGCGAGTTTCCAAGCTACAACCTGTTTCTCCTATGTAGTATTTTCCACAGCTGCAGGTTACTTTATAAATGACTCCTTGCATTTTAAACAAGTTTTCTTCTTTTCGAATCAAGCTAGGGCAATTTTTTTTTAAGTTTGTTGTCTAAACTGGGAGCTAATCTAACATATTTACTGCTTATTCTCTTTAAAGATTCCAACAAACCTTTCTGATACGTAATTTTTCTTGTGAACCTAAACTCCTGCTTGCTTGTATTTTTTGTTTTGTTTATCTTGTTTGAGTAATTTAACTATTTACTATTATGTGTAGTTATTTTCTGTTAGCATTACTTCCAGTTCATCCATGTGGGCTTTTTTCATATCTTCTGAGGAGACTAAATTATTTATTTTTTCTAAAAATTGGTTTGCAACATTCTTCTTCATTGAATATGGATGAGATGAGTAAAAATCTAGTATTTTGTTTGCATTCAAGGGGTTTTTGTACATTTTTGTGATCCCACACGGAGATAACTGGTTCTCCAGTTATTTGGGGGAGTGGTGCCCCCATGGCCCAAGCTGACCTTGTGACGGATCATCTTGTCATTTCGTATGGAATGTTAATATCAATGCAGGGATAACTGTTCATCCAGCTGAAGGGGAGTAGCGACCCCATGGCTTGAGTCGACATGTACTTTATGATGATTTTCTCATTTTTAAGTTTTTCGTTGTTCTCTTGACACGCGCCCGCCTCAGTTGTACTTTGCTGAGGTTGTGATTATGCGCCAGCTCTGGATTTTAGTTTCTCTTTTTCTTTCCTGTCTCCTCCATTTTATGTTCCCTTCTTTGTTTTTTCGAGCTGGTTAGCTTGACCTACCTGCACGTTTGCCGTGTGCTGTGACCCATAAGGTGGAAAAGGGGAGGCTGGGGTTTCTGGAGGCTGGGGTTTCTGGAGGCCGGGGTGTTGTTGTCGCCAGTTACCAACACTCCTCTTTGACCCCTGCTTCACTCTAAACAGTATCTAGGAACAAACCCACTCCTAGTCAATGAGGTCTGTGGCCGAGTGGACTCCAGACCTTTAACGGCTTGTCGTTTCTTATGACAGGGTGTATCTGGGGATAGGGTGGGCATGCCAAAGGGGTGTTTCCCAGGCACGGGAAAGTCTCGGTACGTGCCGAGCACATGTCTGCCCTATCAACTTGCTATATCCGCTTGCTATCGCTAGAGCTGTGTCCTGCGTCCATTATGGGCTTGCGGACTTCTGGCTCTCTCCTGTTGGGCTCGGTGGTGGGCAGGGAAGTCGGCGGACTAATTCTTTCTTTTTCTTCATGGCTTTCAATAATGTTTCCCACGAACTTAATTGCAAAAGAGGTATTGAGGAAGGCTCAGCCCCTTCCGCTAAGAAGCATGTCTCTGATTCTTCGAATGCTCGTTTATTTTTGTGCACTCATTGGACCCTTCAAAGCCTTTGAGTGCCAAAAGTCCATTTGGGATCAACAAAGCACTTCAATCCATTGCAAGCTCTCCTAAGAGCGTAAAGAAACTCCAGTCTGGAGATCTTCTTGTAGAGATGTCCACTGTGGCCTACAGTTCCACACTTCTTATCACTACCATGCTGCTTGAGACTCCGGTCAAAATAACCCCACATGGATACCTAAATACATCTCGAGGTGTTGTCTCCTCTCGGGCCCTCATTGAGTGTACCGAGGATGAACTTCTTGAAGAACTGAGGAGTCAACATGTTACAGGTGTGCAGCGTATTCTTTTCAGGCGGAATGGGCAGTCCGTCCCATCTCGTAACATCATTTTAACATTTGACAGCCCTTCCCTGCCTACGTCCATCAAGGCAGGGTATCTTCACCTGGAGGTATATCCATACGTCCCTAACCCTTTGAGATGTTTTAGGTGTCAGTTGTATGGCCATTCTCAGCAGTCGTGCAGGAGCACTCCTAGGTGTGGATGCTGTGGTGCCACAGACCATCATTTACCAGACTGTGTGGCCGAGGCAGAGTTTTGTGTGAATTGTAAGGGTTCACACTCAGCGTCAGCCAAAGGTTGTCCTAAATGGTTGGAGGAGGAAGAAATTCAAAGCCGGAAGACAGAGAATATTTCTTATCCTGAGGCCAGAAGGAAGGTGGTTCCAGTTTCATCTGCTCGGCGATCATATGCATCAGTTGTGGTTGCGAAGTGTACAATTGCCATTCAAACCGACAGTCAGATCCCCCCTAAATGTCCCTACAAGCTGGACGATACCATCGCAGCTGGGCTGGAGGCACTCCAGTCTCGAGCTAGGGGTCTGAAAGCAGCACCCACCACTTCGCCGAAGCATACACACCACCGCCAGCACAGGAACTCAGGCCACTTCTTCTGGCAAGAACACCAAAGTCAAGCAGAAAAAGAGCCTTTCTTCTCCTCCAAAATCTTAGTCAACTACTCAATGCTGAGCGCATCCCGTAAAAACACTTGGGACAAAGCATACTCCCATCTTGGCCCTTGGTCACACGCCCCCAAATCTGGGAGACCACTAGTCAGAGGAGATGGATGCTGACCTTGTTTGAGCAGTCAGTATAGTTCATTTTATTTCCTTTTTCATCTTACTTTTAACCATGGCTTCAATTGTTCAGTAGAACTGCTAAGGTTTTCGGAAGAGTTTTGATGACGTGAAACATCTGCTTTCGTCATATTCTCCAGTGTGCCTTTGTCTACAGGAGACAAAACTTAAACTGGTTGTCAGACCTGCTTTCAGTTTGAGGCTACAGTGCATTTCAGTTAGATAACGTGTCAGGAGATATAGCCTGTGGGGGAGTCGCTATTCTTGTCCCTCACGGGGTTCCGGTCTCTTCCGTTGCAGTATCCACAACTGTTCAGCCCGTGGTGGTTCGTATTTCTGTGCCTGTGCCTCTTACTATCTGCAGTGTCTATCTGCTGCCAGATGAGGACCTCAGCATCTCTGTGCTGGAGAGCTTGGTTGATCCGCTGCCTTCACCCTTTCTTCTACTGGGTGACTTCAATGCCCATTATCCTTTGTGGGGTAGTGTCAGCATCAGCACGAGAGGCTGTGGAATCGAGTCTCTTTTGTCCTTGACCTCTTTGTGCCTTTTTAACACCGGTGCTGACATTTACTTCCACGAGCCCACAAGATCTTTCAGTGCGATCAATATTAGCTTGGGATCACCATCAATTATTGCTGATTGGTTGTGGACAGTGTGTAACGACCTCCACGGGAGCGACCATTTTCCAATTGTTTTTTCGCATTCTGCTAGTACGTCATCTTCTGCCTCCCGCCCTCCTCGACGGAGGATGGATCGTGTTAGATGGGAGGTCTTCACATCATCTGCAGTTATATCTTCTACCCTGGTGACCCAAGAGTCAATCGACGCAGCTGTTCTCGATGTCATGAATTGCATTATTCAGGTGGCTGATCTTTCTATACCAAGAACATCTGCGACACTCCCAAGAAGTCCAAAGTCTTGGTGGACCCCTGAATGCGCAGCGGCTAGGAGAGCTCAACACAAGGCCTGGTCTACGTTTCAGCGTTATCTAACCAATGCCAATCTCGTTGCATTTAAACGAGTAAAATCCTATGCTCGGTTAGTGCGTTGACTTAGCAAGAGGGAGTCTTGGATTCAGTATGTTTCATCCCTCACTTCACATGCCAGTTCGAAAAGTGTGTGGGACAAGAACCGGGGTAACTACAGCTCTCACCAGATTTCCATACTCGAGAGTAACGGCTGCACATATGCTGAAGTCGGGGAGATTGGGGTTTGTTTGGGGGAGGCATTTGCCTCTGTGTCAAGTGATCTGGCATTTCCTTCCTCCTTTCAGAGGATTAAATCCACTGCTGAACGCCAGAGGATCTCATTTGCGCCTTTTCGTAACACCTGCTATAACTCCCCCTTCAGCATGGTTGAACTACGGGTGGCTCTGCATCAGTTCCATGCTAAATCTGTCGGTCCCGATGGCATCCACTATGACATGCTCCGTCATCTCTCGCAGTCGTCTCTCGAGTATCTTTTAATCCTGTACAATCGCATTTGGTTGGATCACAATTTCCCAGAATCTTGGTGAAAAGCTTTTGTTCTGCCTTTTCCTAAAGCCTGGCAAGGATCCTAAGTCTCCCTCTAGTTATCGTCCAATTGCTGTCACTAGTTGTCTGTGTAAAGTTCTTGAGCGGGTGGTAAATTCCCGGTTAATTCATTTTTTAGAACAAAATCACGTACTTTCACCATCACAAAGCAGCTTTTGCCATCATCGTTCACTTCATGATCATCTCCTGTACCTTGATACATCTGTGCGCGAGGCGTTCGTTCGTAGGCAGCACCTGGTTTCTGTTTTCTTTGATATTGAGAAAGCCTATGATCGAGCGTGGCGGCACGGGATTATCCATGACCTCCACGCATGCGGGTTGCGAGGAAATCTTCCGACATTCATTGTAAATTTTCTTCGCAATCGGGTGTTCTAGGTGCGCTTGGGTACAACGCTCTTGGCACTGTTCCATCAAGAACAAGGTGTTCCTCAAGGTTGTATTTTATCTGTCACATTGTTCATCCTCCGCATTAATTGTCTTCTCGCAAATCTTCCTCCTGCGGTTTCGGCTACTGTTTACGTTGATGACTTGCAAATTTTCTGCTCGTCATCCAGCATGCATTTCATTGAAAGGCAGTTGCAGTCTGTGATTCATCAGATTGTTAAAGAGGCGCACAGCGATGGTTTAGTTCTTTCTCCCGACAAGACAGCGTGTGTCCATTTCTGCTGGAGGCATGGCCTTCATCCAGACCCAGAGCTTCATTTGGAATGAACAGCCATACCAGTTTTGCCAGAGACCAAATTCCTTGGACTGACTGTTGACCATGCACTTACGTTCCGTGCGCACGTTCGGCGGCTCAACATTTCCTGTCTGAAGGCTCTGTCCATTCTAAAGATCCTTTCGAGAGTCTCATGAGTGTGCGGACAGGATCTCTTTGTTTCGCATTTACCATTCTTTAATATGGTCGAAACTGGTTTATGGCTGTATCGTGTATGGCTCTGTTCGTCTTTCCGTTCTCCAGCTTTTGGATAAAATTCACCATCAAGCGCTACGTCTTTGTACGGGAGCATTTTGAACATCTCCGATTCCCAGCCTTTATGCTGACGCGAACGAACCATCGCTTGAATTACGCCGTCTGCAGCTGTCTCTTCAATTTTACTTGAAACTTCGATCTCTTCCAGACCATCCTTTGTACGATGCAGTTTTCCATCCCCAGCATACTCGTTTATTTGAAAACTGGCCGTCGTGCATTTGAACCTTCGGTCTTCATATGGCGGCCATAGCTCGTGATGCAGGGCTCGACTTGTCACTTGTCGGAGAGACCAGGGTCGTTGGGGACCCGTCATGGCAGCCTTTTGAGGTTTTCACTGATCTCAACTTTAGTCTTCAACCCCTGCTTCTGTGTACCAGCAGCTCTTCGCTGAGCACTGTTCTCTCAATTCCGAATACACTGCCATTTTAACTGATGGCTCCAAGATGCATGGAGTCGTTGGATCCGTGGCTGCCTGTGTTGATGATGTCTCTGTTGAGCGGATCCCAGCTGAGGCCACAGTGTTTTTGGCAGAGATGCATGCTGTGTATCTCTCCCTTCTCCATGTTCAATCGAGTTATCATCGTGCTATGGTCTATATGGATTCCTTAAGTGCCTTGCAGTCTTTGTCATCTGCGGATTGCCGTGACCGTCCTTTTCTCTTGGATGTGAGACAGTTGCTTCATCGTTTGCTCGAGGCCGGTTTTCGGGTTCAGTTTTGCTGGATTCCTGGGCATGTTGGAATCTTTTGTAAGGAGCGTGCTGATGCGGCTGCTAGATCTGCTTCCTCTTTGGTAGTCACACCCTTGCTACTGTTTCACCGGGATTCCTGCTTTCCTATTCACGATAATATCAAACGAATGTGGCAGGGTCTGTGGGACCAACAGGTGGAAAATAAACTGCATCATATTAAACCTATTATTGGAATCTGGAAATCCTCATTTCGTCGGAACCGTAGGGAGGAAGTTGTGCTTGTGCGTCTCCGCATTGGGCATTGTTGTTTCACTCACCATTTTTTGCTGTGTGGCGACACTGCAACAATGTGTGAGACATGCAATTGCCAACTCACTGTCACTATCTTCTGTGTAGTTGTGTGCATTTTCACTTCTTTCGTTCTCATTTGTTGTTCGAGGACACCGCTACGCTGCAGCGGCTCCTAGATGACCAATGCGATACTGTCACTGTCTTTTCATTTTTAAAACACATTGACATTTTTAAACGTATCTAGATTTTAGCCCTTCCATCATTCTCATTTTTCACTTTTACCAAATTAGCCAGATTTTAATCATTATACCATGTTTTTAATACTGTTTGTTTGATTGTCTTGTGTTTGGTGCTCTTTGGCCACACATGGCCCTTGCACCATAAAAATTCAACAACCAACCGACCAACCAACCAACCAACCAACATTTTTGTGAGCAACTTCTCGTCCTGGACATAGATGGTTAAATCCAAGAAGTTTAATTTTCCTTCAGTTTGAACCTCCAAAGTGAATTTAAGGGAATCATCTAATTCATTAAAGCACTTTAGAATTTTTTCTGGAAGATTTTCATCCTTGCTATCTATAATGAATAAGATATCATCCATATATCTGTGATAAAGGCAAAAGTATTAGGGCTGAACCAGTACCTTTTCTTCCAGCTTTCCTACATAGTAATTTGCCAACAGTGGGGAGCCCATTGTTAGTCCAGACTTTTGGAGGAAAAATCTTTTCTCAAATTGAAAAAAGTTATTTTTTAATGAGAAAATCAGCATTTCAAAAATCCCCACTAGTAAATTCCTTGCTTGATTACGAAAAACAATTTTGTCTGCCAGGTCATCTGCTAAAAATTCTATAAGCTGATCTAAATTTATGCTAGTGTACATAGATACTATGTCAAGGCTACCAATAATAGGAGAATCTAGGCTTGGAAGCTGCTCTAATTTGCACTTTAGGGTTGAGGAGTTTTTTTATAATGGAAAAAGGTTCTACTAATAAATCTTGAAGGTGTGACTTAAGAAAATAGTTAAGATTTAAAAGTATTGAGCATTTTGAATCTATAATTGGTCTAATTGTGTGGTTAATCTTATGTAATTTTACTATTCCATATAGCTGAGGCAACCTGAATTGCAATTTTGAGAACTTTTTAAAGTTATCTGGGCATTGGCCTTTTTTCTATTTGTACTGAAATAAGCTTTTTAACTTTTTTAATTAATTCAGGTAATGGGTTTTCCTGTATCTCCTCATAAATAGGCTTTTTTAACTCTTCTTCTATTTTCTTCCGATAATCTTCTTTATCCATAATTGTAATGAACTTACATTTGTCGGTTTTCAAAACCACTAAATTTTCTTTTTTTTTGAACTGGTTTAAGGCTTATAATTGGTTGATTTCAAAGTTCTTTCGGGGAATTTTTACTTGTTTAAGAAACTTTTTAGGCTGTTGTGGTAATCATTCCTGAGAAGATCTGCCTTAATTTTGTCATCTTTTTCCAAAGTGCTGCATATACTTTCCAATTCATTAACTATTTTTTCTGGATTCAATTTTTCCTTTGTCAGATTATAATTTAAACCTTTATTTAAAATATTTAATAAATCATTGCTCACACCTGCAGAGGAATTATCTTTAACATGTCTTAGTACTTTATTTTCTCATACGTGATTTGTTTTCACTTCCTTCAGAAATTTTTCTTCTTTTTTCTTAAGGTTGGTTAAAATGTTTTTATTTTTGTCTCTTATTCCAACATTCAACTACTCCTCTAACTCTAGCTTATCTGCTTCACTTAAGATACTTGAAAATTTCTCTACATTCTCTTGATTAATTCTTTTATAATATGCTAGGCTCCTATATTATGCCGCTATGCTACGGTTTAACGTCTTATGCTCTATAGCATTTACAAAGCTGTTGGAAAGTAATTCTTTGAATGGTTTTCCAAGCCTAAATGAATTTGGATTAAAATCTGTTACCTTACAATTCTTGAGGAACTTGATTTGGGCCACCAATTTTTCCATCTTTACTCTTGCATGTTGCACTTTCTTGATAACTTGCCACGTGTCCGACCCATATACGGCTTTCAATCTGTAAATCAAACTCATCCTTGTTATGCGGCTTCCTAGATTATTATATTCATAAAAAAGTTAACTAATTGAATATTATAATCTAGGAAGCCACATAACAAAGATGAGTTTGATTTACAGACAGAAAACATGTTTGCATGGTCCGGATACAAAAACACCAGCAAAGAAATAATTCCAATACACAAGAGAAATAAGCAGCAGCTACAAACAAATCAACCGTCACTGACAAACCGAAGCTCTGGACTAGAGTCACAGTGTTGCCAAGTAATAAGTTTGAAATCTCTCCATTCATTGTTCAAGGTTACTTTCAGTTCTCACAAGAGCTTGCCGTCTGATGCGCGTCTTACTGTCAGATTGTTTTTCTCTCCCTCCTGCAAAGGTAAGGGGAAAGCAGGTGTGGATGTCTCATGTTGGAAGTCCTTAGGAGTGGAATGATAAAATGAAAAGTAATAATTGTGTGCACGTGATTCTTGTCTTTTAGGAATTAATGCATAAAGCGACTAAATAAGGTGATGTTGCTTTATTACCCTTTTGGAAGACACTTCTTGGCTAGATTAATTTTCTTGTCAGAGCTCTGTTATTTGCAAGAACATACTACAGACATGCTGTTGAAAAACTGTTTTCAAAAAACTAAATTTGTATTTAATGTTAATGTTTTCATATCAGTGTGCCACCCAAATCATGTCCGTGTGCCGCCCAATGACACGTGTGTCATAGGTTCGCCATCACTGCTTTAGGGAGATGTGTTGTTGCCCTCATCCCCTCTCCACAAGATCATTGTCCGTACGAATTGGCGGGGCTTAGACAAGCTTTGCATGAACAGTGGTTGTTACTACCTACTGAGCTCCTAGACACCATCATCAACAGCATGAAACATCACTGTGAGGTATGCATTGCTGTAAGGGGTACCATACTCTCTGTTGCTGTACTTTCTGTTGTTGAATTTAATTCTTAAATTGGATGTGTAGTTAAATAGGTAATATCAATGCTACAATCAGTTCAGTATTCGGTAGAAAAGAGAAATGTTTTTCGCTAGATCTTCATTCAAGGTGGGAGAATGTGTGCTTAACAATAATAGAGCATAGCACTTTATTATAGTAATAATAAAATCATATACCGACCTGGGTTATATGCAAGTAGAAAGAACTTTTAATTATAACACATAGGATGATACGAAGACAGAGTGATATCCAACTTGATGTAATATGTTCACAACACATAGATGCTCACGATAACACAACTTATTTCTTACTGACGCCAATTGATGCCATGTTTGTTGGTAGAAATTCACTTCAGTCTTACCTAATAATTGCGTTGCTGTTGGAGAAGAACGCTTGCACAATAATAGGAAAAATACATATCCTTGAAATAGCTTAGCGTAACTGAATCTAATGATTAGGAACATTACATTTGATAAAGTTGCTTCCTTTATTCAGGAGTAATTAGTTCTGTTGATAGAACAACACACACCACATCATTGTGGACACACTACCGCATGCACAAGCATTAACAAGAGCACACTGAGAGTGTTCTCTTCCCAACCACGCTCAAGAAAGAGAGAAAAAGACCCAGATGTGTGGTTCCAAGGTACGTGTAGTTCCTCTCGATTGAGCGATTGAGTGAATAACAGCCACGCCTGGCATGCAGTGATTTCACAATCCATTAAGAGCGCCCGCAAATGTTGTATGATGATCTGCGTTTTTTTTTTTTTTTTTTTTTTTTTTTAGCGCTGAGAGGCTGCAATTCCAACACGCTCACTCGACCCAATGGATTGGCATGTCAGTTGAAGACTGTCTCTCAATTTTTAAATTTTGGCTTTAGGCAGTGGTTTAGTGAAGAGATCAGCCAACATCTCACCTGTATGACAATATTTCAAAGTCATGGTAGAAGATTGGAGGTTTCTGATGAATTGATATTTCACATCATTGTGCGTGGTTCTAGCACTGGTTCCCTTATTCATCCCCAATTTGATGCACATTATGTTGTCCTCGAACATAGTGGTTGGACAGTCTTGCTGGTAATTTAGGTCATCCAGCAGTTGTCTTAACCAAATGCGTTCTTTTGACGCATGAGCAATGGCGATGTATTCAGCTTCTGTTGAAGACAATGTGATGCAATTCTGCTTCTTGCTTGCCCATGAGATGCAACTGTTCCCGAGTTTGTAGATGTACACACTAGTTGATTTTCGATCTTTGGTGTCACTTGCCCAATTCACACTTGCAAAATTACTGCTCCTTGGTACTAAGTAATAGGTTCATGTTAGAGGTGGCTTTAAGATATTGTAATATCGTTTGCAGGACTTTTCAGTCTTAAACTGTGGGGTTTTCTACTGTTCTGCCTAAAATTCCAATGGATGTAGCTATGTCAGGTCTCATAACTGTAGATATATACAGTAGAACTCCCAATGCTTCCTTGTATTTTCCATTGTCAAGAAATTTTTCTTTTTCTTTATTATTATCATTATGATATAAGTCTGTACTGATGAGGTATGTAACACTTTTTCTGTTCATATTCATCAAATCTTTTGATGATTTCTTCAATCTTGGCTGATTGATTTAATAAATAGCTTCCATCCTCTTTTCTATTGATCTGTATCCCTAGGTAATGAGTGACATGTCTTAAGTCTTTTATGTCAAAGGTCTTAGCAAACGATATACTATAAAAACAACCATTCACTTACCCGAAAGATCTTGGTCATTTTTTTATCTTGTAACACTTCAAGCACATCAATTATATTGTTGTTGGCTTTCTGATGATTTCTTCAATCTTGGCAAACATTTTTATATTTTTCTCCATGTTTTTTTTAAATCGCACACAACTAGAATGGCATCCACATAAACAATTATGTAGGAAATGCTGTCTTCGTGCTTGCTAATGAAACAGCAGGGATCAGCTTTACTTTGACTATATCCATTATTTTGTAACACTTCAGAGATTGTTTTGTTTCATATTCTAGCTGATTGTTTAAGACCATAGAGACTTTTCTTTAACTTGCAAACTTTGTTTCTATGCTTAGGATCTTTATATCCTTCTGGTTGAGTCATAAAAATTTCTTCATCTAACTTGCCATAAAGATAAGCAGTCTTGATATCAGTATGATTGACATACATCTTTTGATCAACTGCAACCATTAGAAGAGTACGAATGGTACTATGCTTCACCACTGGAGAGTATTTTACTTCATAGTCCTGACCAGGTTTCTGCTTGTACCCTTTAGCTACTAACAGAGCTTTATATCTTTATATCTGTATTTGCACGATACTTTATCTTGAAAATCGATCTGGATTCTATGGCTTTCTTAGTTTTAGGAAGATCCACCAGTTTCCAAGTGTCATTTTGACGAAGTGATTTCATTTCTTCATCTGCTGCCTTGACCCTGTGTCCCTTTTCTACATCTGGAAGTTTCTGCATTTCTTTCCAGGTTCTGGGTTCAGTGTTAAACTCAGTCTTGGCTAATATATGCCAGCCTTGGTGGTGGTTTTCCTTTTGTCGATCTCTCGGATCTTGGTTGTGTGACAACTCTTTCACTTTCTTCTATTTCACCAGACGAGTCTGATTGTTGACTAGGTTTTTCCAGCTTTAGAAGAACATTATTATGGCTTGGTTCTTTCTCTCTATTGTTATCACATCTTATGTTTTGTTGTTCACAGAATTTTACATTCCTTGTGGAAATCATTCTGTTTGTCTTAGTTAGAAGGACTATCCTTTTATTCTTTCAGAATAGCCTAATAAAATTCCACTTTGTGAATGGTCATTAAACTTTCTTCTAAGTTGTTTAGGTACATAACAGTACACTTTACATTCAAACACTTTGCTGTGTCCCTTTTGACCAGAGATTAAGCTATGGTCGCTATTTTCGTAAAATGCTATGACATAATCCAAAATACGACAGAAAAATTAGTGTCCATAGCAAAATGACACCAGCAGTTTAAATATCAACCCATCAGCAGATTCTGCTCCAACTTTTCTATTTCTGTGAAAACTAGTTTCCAAAATTATGCCGCGATTCACACTTCACTGATGTTATTTTCTTAATCCTTAAGGTATGTTCCTACTGCACTTGTTGTCTCAATCATCCGCTCCGCCCTCCATACACTCTAGATCACTCCATAAAGGGTGGGGTAAGGTTATAGGGCTAGAGGGATCAGATCTCTTCCCCCATTCAAAGTTCAAGTTTAAACCTGAGTCAACTGTGATGATTATGGTATTTTCCCAAGACCATAAACATTTTAGTTTTCCACTGATGTCAAATGCATTGTTGGTGTGAATGATTCATTTAATTTTATGATTTGCTAAGGGACAAAAGTGCCTAACTTTCTTCATAATTTTGCTACAACTTTTTTCCACATTTTAGCATTTTTGCTACATCATTTTTTGAGCCAGCTTAAACTCTGCTTTTGACCATTCCATAGTGCAAATGGAGTTTTCTCCATTGCTGTAGTTAGCAATCTGTTTTGAAGATATGCAGCTGTGCACATGGCTTCTCCCCAATAACTGTTATCCAGTCCTGCATCTAAGAACATGGCTTTGCACATTTCCTGCAAATAATGATTCTTGTGCTGTGCAACTCCATTATGGGGTGCTGAGTAGACAAACCCATCTCCCTTAGTGAGAGATGGGTTTGCCTCCTCGGGGCGCTACGTGGTAACAATGGCATACACAACAGCAACTAGGGCTTCTGTGAATCTTGGAGAGGTGCCAGCTAGTTCTGTGTGGCATTGGTGAAAAGACCCCAACTCACTGGGTTTTGTTCCAGAATCCTTAGGTTGAATGTCCAACTGCAACCGTCAGCTGTGGGCTAATCCCCCACATTGATATACTTACCTGATTAAAAAGACAATAAGAAATGTTAAAAATGACTCAAGTGTGGGATATGGTGGACCTACCACACTTGAGAAGGATGGTCCTGCACAGAATCGACCTGGACTTTCTAAACGGCGTATGAGAAAGAGATCTCGGCTGAGTGAATGTAAGATTGGTGTATGGAATACTAGAGGTATAAATGGCAAGATGAATAAGGTGATTGAAGAGATGAATAAGTATAGATTGGATGTGCTGTGTGTAAGTGAAACCAAAAAGAAGGGAATTGGGGTAGAAGAAGTGAATGGAATGGTGAGTGTGTGGTCTAGAGTATTGGATATGTGAGAGGACAGGCTGGTGTAGGTGTGATTTTAAGTGAAAAGATGAAGAACAACTTGATTCACTATAGTTGCATAAGTGAGATAATTCTTTGGATTCGTTTGAAAGTGAAACTTCAGAGAATAGTAATTGTTGTAGTGTATGTTCCTTGTGCCTCCGAACCCTCTGATAGGAAGGACGATTTCTGGAATGAGCTAAAATTGAGCCAGTTTGGTGTTATTCTGACATACTCAGAGAACGACTGAAGGAGCTGGAGTCTTGTGAGAGGGATGTAGAAAAGAAGTGAGAATGTTTTAAGAACTGTGTAGTCACTGCTGCTGAAGAGGTCTGTGGCACCAGAATAGAGGGTAACAATAGAGGTGATGCTTGGTGGAATAGTGAGATTGAAGAGGCAGTAAAGGAGAAAGAAGGAAGCCTATTTGGGGATGTTGCAAGGCGGAGTTTCTGTGGATAAATATCGCTGTAAGAAGCACGAAGCCGCCAAACTAGTTCACCAGAGTACGGCAAAAGATAGGAAGGAGAAGGTGGAAGGGCATGAATTGGCTTTTAGGAAAGATAGGAAGTCTTTCTGGAAGTACATGAGACTCAGGAAAAATAGGAGAAACAAAGTGTTAAGTTGTGTGAAGAATAGCATTGGGGAAATGATATGGGATCCCAATGAGTTAAGTGAAAGATGGGGTGAATACTTCTGTGAGTTATTAGATCAGGAAAGCAAGGATGATTCTGAGACAGATGCCGATGATGGCACAGTAAAGGATGAAAGCACAGGAGGGATCTCAAAAGAAGAAGTGTGTAAAGCTCTAAAATCTTTTCAGAATAGTAAGGCTCCGGGAGTTGATGGCATAAATCCTGAGATGTTGAAATATGGTTGTGACTGTAATTGACTTGTTAACTGAAATTTGCCAGTTGTGCAGAGAGTTAGGAATGGTCCCTCAGGATTGGATTGATGCTATCATTGCTCCCTTGTATAAGGGGAAAGGTGATCAAACTGACTGCAAGAACTATCGTGGTATTAGCCTATTAAGTGTGCCAGAGAAAGTACTTGGTAAGGTTGTTATTGAAAAAGTACGGGGTCTTACATCAGAGAAAGTGTGGGATGTTCAGAGTGGTTTTATGCCTGGTAAAGGCTGCACTAACCAAATTTTTGCATTACGCATGATGATTGAAAAGTATCTGGCTGTTGGTAAGAAAGTTTTTGCTGCCTTCATAGATTTAGAGAAAGCTTACGACAGAGTAAATAGGACACTTTTGTGGAAGGTATTGAATGAATATGGTGTTACTGGGAATCTACTTAATAGTATAAAAGCTATGTATGCTGACAGTAGAGCCTGTGTATGAGTGAATGGTGTTTTGTCAAAATGGTTTTCTATTGGTGCAGGAGTCAGGCAAGGTTGTGTAATATCTCCATGGCTGTTTAATATATTTATGGATGCATGCACGCGTGATGTGAAATGAAATAATACCGATTTATGCCTTGGTGATATCCGTGTGTGCAGGTGATATCTGTGTGTGCAAACTAACTCACCCTGTCCTGTTGGCGGAGAGCAAAAGTGAGTTGCAGAGTATATTGTTGTGGATTTACGAAGTCTGCTTGAAATCCAAACTCAGTATAAATAAGGGAAAAACCAAAGTTATGGTTTTTGAGAGAGGAACTGGTAGCACTGAATGTAATGTAAGTGTAAATGGCACAGTGATTGACCAGGTGAGTGAGTTTGTGTATTTAGGAAGCATGTTTGACAGAGAGAATAAATTGGATGGTGAAATTAGCAGGCGAGTTAATTCTTCATTGAAAGTCATGGCTGCTCTGGGAGGTTTTCACAGGAATGATAGGTTCTCAAGAGAGTTGCGCATGGCTGTGTATGAAAGTGTAATTGTTCCTACTCTGATGTATGGCAGTGAAACCTGGGTACTGCAGAAGAAACATAGGAATCGTTTGTGTGCTGGAGAAATGCGTTACTTACGGGGTGTTTGGGGGTGTGGTAAGACACGTTCTGATTGTGTGAAGAATGAAGATGTGTTGCAGTTGTGTGATGTGCAGCAAAATGTTGTTAGCAAGGTGGAGACTAATATGCTTCGGTGGTTTGGCCATGTTGAAAAAATGAGTGATGAGATGCTTACTAAGAAAATCTTTTTAGACCAAGTGGCAGGAAGGAAAAGCAGAGGAAGGCCAAGGAAGTCATGGAAGGATCAGATTCAGGAGTGTCTGCATGAGAAACAAATTATGAGTATGAAGTATAGAAGATTTTGTTTACGGCGTGTAATGAATGTCAGTGAAGCCCGAGTTATATATCAAGATCGCTGTAAATGAAGAAGTTTGTTACGGCAACAGTAAGTAAAAACTATCTGGTAGTTTGTATTTCTTTTTGGAGCTATCCTCTGAATCTCAGAGAACAGCTTAGTGATATGTATGTATGAGTATGGAACACTCGTTTGGTGTTCAATGACCTCCGTAGCTAAAAATTCCTCTAATTCTAAACTAGTATATTCACCTCCATTATCTGTGTGAATAGTTGTAGGCTTTTACTTAAATTTGTTGCTTACAGAAGAAATTTGTTGCTTTCTTTAAATTTGGCAAGAGCTTCATTCTTGTTGGATAGCAGATAAATATATGTAAAACGCAAAAAATCATCGATGAAAGTAATGAAATAGCGTTTATCTTCTGGTGTAGTTGATGGCATTGGACCACATATGTCCGAGTGTACCAGTTGCAATACTTTTAGATTTATGTTCACTCATTTGAGGATATAGTTTCTCTCCTGATTTGCTCTTAATGCATTCTTCACAATTATCAATAGCTTCACAACCAGATAGTTTTATACCTTTTACTAAACCATGTTTTCCCATTTGTTTTATGCTATTTGTGTTACAATGACCTAAACATCTGTGCCACAAATTAATGTAATTTTTATTTTTGCATCTTTGCTACTTTATTTACAGTTATTGTCTGCACTTTATACAAACCATTTTTCTCTAATATTCCTGTAGCAATGATTTCGTTATTATTCTGTATAATGCATTTGTTACTTTTAAAAATAACTTCATGACACTTACTATAGATACTCTTTACTGAAAGTAAATTACTCTCAAGTTGTGGTACACACAAGACTTCTCTAAGCTCTAAATCATGTATCTTTCTTGTTTCATTTTTATCGTAAAGAAAACTAGTTCCTGTAACTTTAGATTTAATTTCTGAACCACTCGGAGTAGTTATAATATTTACTTGACTAGTATCTAACGATACGAAAAAACTCTGATCGTCGGTCATGTGGCTTGTGGCTCCAGAGTTGATAGATCATTCATTAAAAGTGTTGGTTTTATTTATTTTGGTTTTTAACAGACATTTATTATTTTGTTGAGCATTAGAGATATTATTTTTATTTGTTTAAGTTACTAGATACTTCATGTTTGGTTTGTTTAATTACTACATCTCTCTTGTGTGACTTAGTATTTTTATGCTCTTTATTTTTACTCTTGTTCCAGTGCCAACACTCATTTTTCAAATTATTAGGTTTCTTACAAAAACTACAAACTTTTTGCTCTTTATTTATGTATTTGTTGGCTTAGCTTTTAACTTTACAGTCTTTGCTTGATGACACATTGTTGTTGTTTAACCTTTCAATTCTTGAATTGTACTCATCAATTAATGTATTATTAACAAGCTCAAGGGTTAATACATTTTTTGGTCTTGCTTCAATAGCAGTTACCAATATATCGTAGCTACTGAGTAAACTACGTAATACACTGGTGGAAAGTGAAAAAAGAACACCAAGAAGGAGACGTCTGATACCAATGAAATTTATACAGCATAATAACGTAATACAGAGGATAACGTGATCAAAACATTATGGCAAAATACAGCTGTATTTGCTGGTAAACTGAAAAATAGCATTTCCATGTAACATGGTTAGTACGAGGTTGAACTGCCATGAACTGCGTCACACTGTGCAATTCTGGCATGGAGTCTGTCGTACAGATGTTAGATGTAAGTTTGGGGTATTGAGTTCCAAGCATCCTCAACCTGGACGCATAAATCGGGGATGGTCGTGGCTGGCCGTGGAGACCAGATAAGTCGTTGTCCCATAAAATCCCGCACGTGGTCAATGGGGGACAAATCCGGTGAACGTGCAGGCCATGGAAGTTGTCTCACACCCTGAAGTGCATGCTGCGTTGCACGTGCCGTGTGTGGACGTGCGTTATCTTGCTGGAAAACACCACGATGGACCGACCTTACAAATGGCACAACAACGGGCTGAATGATGTTGTTGATGTAGGAGGTGCTGTTTAACGTATCCGGTACAAACACTAGTTGTGTACGGGAGTGATAGCTGATGGCTCCCCACACCAGGAGACCAGGTGTAGGCCCTGTGTGTCGCTGGTGGATGCAAGAAGGGTGGAGACGCTCCCTTGTGCGTCTGTGAACACACATATGGCCATCGGAGGCTCCCAAGCAGAATCTGCTTTCATCGCTGAACATGACAGATCGCCATTGTGTTCTCCAGTGCAGACATTGGTGATACCACTGCAGCCGTTCCTGACGGTGGGCTGGAGTCAGAGGTACACATGCCAGAGGCACACGTGCACGTAGTCCTGCATCCAGTAGATGGTTGCGGATTGTTCGCACAGTCACCTCAGGTGCAACGGCAGCTCAAATTTGTGTCACAGTGGAATGTTCTGCTTGACAACGCCGCTCTTCTTATGCGCCGATCGGTCCGCTCATCAGTCTGTCTGTGACTCCCGGTTCCACGTCTTCTCGTGTGGGAATGTTCCTCGGACCATCTACGCCACCATCGTACCACCACCGATACTTCCCGTCCAATTCGCTCCGCAATACGACGATTCGAGCACCCGGCCTCGCGGAGTCCGACTAAACAACCTCGCTCAAAGTCCGATAACTGCTGAAATCGTACACATCTTCTGTGTCCAGGCATTGCAGCTTCTTCAGGGTCTTCGCACGTGTCCATACACCGACGACTGATTACATTCACTTCGCCGTACTCCTTAAATACCACCGACGAGAATTTGCATATTATTCCGTGGTGTGGCGTAAGCGCTCACCGGTTGGTCCCAAAATTAACATCACACCTACGTAAACTCGACCCTGTTAACATATGTAAATTTCATGATCGTCTGCCAATTCCTTCTTGGTGTTCTTTTTTCACTTTCCGCCAGTGTATAATGGCAATAATGTGGGAGTCTTTTATTTCTTCCCCAATTGCCCTGAGTTTATTATTGATTTCTAACACTCTGCTGATATGATGCTGGATTGGCTCATGTTCATCATACTTTATGCTATGCTATAGAGCTTTCTAAGCAAATATAATTTACTTGTTAAATTTGTACACTCATGAACCCTCTTTAAAGCATTCCACATATCAACAGCTGTTTCATTTCTAATATGGATAATTTGTTCACCTTGAACCAATAAAGAAATTATGGCTTGAGCCTGTGTGTCTTATGCCACGTATCAGTTTTTTTCGTTAGTAACTTCACGAAAAATTAAGTGAAATAAATCTTCCTTAATTAAATACATCTGTATTTTATATTTCCAGAGGTCATAATTTACATCACTCAGTTTGTCAATTAACAAAAGCGAATTCGTTTGAGAACTCATTATTTACACAGTTCTTATTTCTTTCATAATATTTGCCCTTTTTAGGTATCAATCACCAGCAAAGTGCTTATATTTATGTGCAATTCATTAATGATATACTATAAAAACAACCATTCACTTACCCTAAAGATCTTGGTCATTTTTTTATCTTGTAACACTTCGAGCACGTCAATTATATTGTTGTTGGCTTTCTGAGGTTGAACTGACTCTTTGCCTATGACTTTCCTTCTTCCGGGGATGAAACGTCGTACTATCTTTTTTTTTTCTTTTTTACTGGACAACACAAGCAGGTTTCTTTCTGCCATATGAAACGTAACCATAGCTCGTCATCACGATAAAAACCTCACACATACACACACTATAACCACTCATTCATACATTCCGTTAAAAACACTATGTACATATTTACGCTATATACATTCCCAGGCAGTTAAACCATTTGTCAACTGTGATTAAAAAAGTGCTCAATCCGTTTCAAACTCCGTGTTAACCCTATTGCATGTGCCAACCTCATTCAGCTCGTCATACACAACCCTCTAGCGCTTTCAACAGGCACTGTCTTCATCAGGAGGCAGCTGTGTCTCACCAGCTGCCTCCAAGCTGTGGTAGGCGGGTGAGACACAGCTGCCTCCTGATGAAGACAGTGCCTGTTGAAAGCGCTAGAGGGTTGTGTATGACGGGCTGAATGAGGTTGGCACATGCAATAGGGTTAACACGGAGTTTGAAACTGATTGAGCACTTTTTAATCACAGTTGACAAATGGTTTAACTGCCTGGGAATGTATATAGTGTAAATATGTACAGTGTTTTTAGCGGAATGTATGAATGAGTGGTTATAGTGTGTGTATGTGTGAGGTTTTTATCATGATGACGAGCTATGGTTGCGTTTCATATGGCAGAAAGAAACCTGAGTGTGTTGTCCAGGAAAAAAAAAGAAAAAAAAGATAGTTCGACGTTTCATCCCCGGAAGAAGGAAAGTCATAGGCAAAGAGTCAGTTCAACCTCAGAAAGCCAACAACAATATAATTGATGTGCTTTGAAGTGTTACAAGATAAAAAAAATGACCAAGATCTTTCGGGTAAGTGAATGGTTGTTTTTATAGTTTATCTTATTTCTTTTTAACAAATTCAGAAAATTTATATCCTATCATGAATGAGATACTTCAGTCTCATAATCTGTTGTTGAATTTAATTCTTAAATTGGATGTGTAGTTAAATAGATAATATCAACACTCCAATCAGTTCGGTATGCAGTAGAAAAGAAAAAAGTTTTTTTTTTGCTAGACCTTCATTCAAGGCGGAAGAATGTGTGCTTAACAATAATAGAGCAGAGAGCACTTCATACTAGTAATAATAAAATCATATACCGACCTGGGTTATATGCAAATAGAAAGAACTTTTAATTATAACACAAAGGATGATACGAAGACAGAGTGATATCCAACTTGATGTAATATGTCCACAACACGTATTATGCTCACAATAACACAACTCATTTCTTACTGACGCCAATTGATGCCATGTTTGTTGGTAGAAATTCACTTCAGTCTTACCTAATAATTGCGTTGCTGTTGGAGAAGAACACTTACACAACAATAGGAAAAATACATATCATTGAAATAGCTTAGCGTAACTGAATCTAATGATTAGGAACATTACATTTGATAAAGTTGCTTCCTTTATTCAGGAGTAATTAGTTCTGTTGATAGAACAACACACACCACATCATTGTGGACACACTAACACATGCAAGCATTAACAAGAGCACACTAAGAGTGTTCTCTTCCCAAACACACTCAAGAAAGAGAGAAAAAGACCCAGATGTGTGGTTCCAAGGTACATGTAGTTCCTCTAGATTGGATGAATAACAGCTGTGTCTGGCATGTAGTGATTTCCCAATCCAATAAGAGCGCCCGCAAATGTTGTCTGACTATCTGCGGTTTTTTTTTTTTTTTTTTTTAGCGCTGGGAGGCTATGATTCCAACACTTTTGCTATTTTATTTTGACATATTTTTGACCTGGTAATTTTTGTATGTGGTAATTTTTGTCAGAATGAAGTGTTTCTTACAAAATGTTTTAGGGTTTTTCTCTGATGTATGAAATGATTCAGGGTTTCAGCAAATTTCATTACATTTCATCGTGTATGTTTTGATTTATTGTTATTTTCCTGGGTTTTTTCCCCCTTAATTTAGGGAAGCCAGTTTAGTTACATTGCTTTGTGCAGGTGATGCGATTAGTGCAGTTTCACCAAGGGCGGATTGGGCAAACCACACGTAACTATAAAGAATCCTCCTAATTTACCTTATGGAAAAAAAAATCTGTTAGATATTTGATGGAAGAGAACTGTTGGAATATGTATTGTAAAACAAATTCAGTCCTGAACAGATGTTATAATAACGATATATCAGTGAAAGAATTTTTAAAATCCACTTATGATTAAAAGTAGAATTAAACCCATGTTGCATTCAAGCATAAGCAGATTTTTAAAATTCTGGATAATTATTTTCCTTTTAAAAGTTTGGTTTTGTCAAAAAAAAAAAAAAAAAAGTCTCTTGAAGATCCAGTTTCCAGCTAAATGACCATGAAGATCTTTCTGAAAGTTGAAATGTGTACACATGCCATGTAGCGATTTTCCTACAATAACATTTTTAATAATTTTTAGTCAATGATCGCCTGCTGTGTAATGGTATTGATATCTCCACTTTCAGTAGATGTGTTTTACAGTCTACCTATTGTTTTGACCCATGAACCAGTATTGGTAAATCATTGTTTCCTTTAAAATAAATGTGGGTGGGACACGGACTTCAGAATATCTCTTCTGGAGAATTGCTTTCTGCTCTGTCAATCTGTGAATAAAAGGGTGGAGATGATGGATCATCACAATGAGTATTAGTGTATTCTTCTTTCAAAAGAAGATGGCCTACCAATAACCATGGCATCCAAGTCCAACGACTTATGTCTAAGTTAGCTTTAGCTTAATTAATTTGTAACAGTGTGCTTAGTTCGGCAGCACTTTTCTGAACTAAGTAGAGGGATGATTAATAATACTGAAAACTGTAGCATCCTTGAAAAAGCAGGTGTATATGAAATACCTATAACTGGAATACCACCAATGTCATATACTAAAAGTACAAAAAACAAACTAAAACATAGTCTTAAACAGCATATTAAAAATTGGCAAAAAAAAAAGAAAGAAAAAGAAGCAAGAACAGCAGTTATACAATTTTGCTTGGATAACCATACATACCGTTTGTTGAGATTAAAATAATAAAAACATGTGGAAATGAAAGACATCTACGCATTGCTGAAACAGTTTTGATTGAGAAAAATAGAGATACTGTAATAATAATGACCCAAGTATTCTAAGTGAAAAATGGAAAGAATTAATTAAAATTGGACAAAAAAGTCAAAATTACAGAAGAAGAAATTGAAGGTTTTACTAGTCTTTACAATAGATGGAGCCACGATGGAGATTTCGGAGGTGACGTCGAAACTGGGACGAGGTGGTGGATCGTTTCGCTCACTCACTCTGCAGTGGCAGAATGGTTAAAATCTGGAACGCCTTCTGAAGATGACCCCGATGGGGGTAGAAACATGGTGCGTACGCTCCTTGAAATCCTTGAAAAGTCCTTGAAAATTAATGGACCATTTTCAAGGCCTTGAAAGTCCTTGACAATCTTTAGGATCCATGAAAAGTCCTTGATTTTTCAGAATCTTATATTTGTAATTCCAGTATTCTTTCTGTCCCTTTCCCGCCATTTTTGCTTACTTCTCTTTTTTTTCTTTGCCATAAACAGCTTCTTTCCCTCCCCCTAAATGTTAGAAGGCACCTATCCCATAAACTCGCTGGGGACCACTTTTTTAAGACAGCTAATGACCTGAAGCAAAGAGGTCCCACCGAAAGATAAGTTACATTACGATTACAATGAGAGGGGAGGAGGGGAGCTTGTAAGAGGAAGGGAGCAGCAACCTCTCCCTCGCACTTGGCTTGCTTTTCATTGTTCAGCAGACCCCATCTTAAGTGAAGTTTGTTTGACAGATACATTCAGTGGGAGAGGATAGCAGTTGGTTCTCTCTGTCAATCCGGACAATGAGATTGGGAGAAAATATATATACAAAAATTTAAATTTCCCAATATTTAAAATTAATGAGTGCAATTTTTACAATAACCAAGACACACACAACAAAGGTTTCGTTTTGAATTTCTTCAAAATCCGTCAAAAACTTTAGAAGTTATGCTTGTTCCATTCATACGTGATAATTTATTTGAGTTTTAATTATTTTGAAATCACTGAATAGATTTATTTTAGCAAAATGTAAAAGAAAATTTTATGTTGGAGGTCTTGGTGATTGTAATAAATTCGATGTTTTTTTTATTGCGGGATTTTTTTCAGTTCTAGGGGCATTGAGGCATTCTTAAACATATTCTGAATATAAGTTGCAGAAGCATTTATACCCTTGGCTTTGTCTTTCTGCACAATTACTTAACGTAAAATTGCGTGGCTCGCATTCTATGAAATTTCAGTACTGTATATACTCGTGTATAGGTCGACCCCCCCCCCTACTGAATATTTGCAGTTTTTGTACATCCCGTGCATAAGTCGACCCCCCGATTTTTATGTGAATATCTGCAGTTTTTGTATACCTACCTAACTTGTGCATAAATAATAATAATAAAAAAAATCCGAGTATGTGCCTGCACGTGGAAATGTGAACCTACTATTTATTGTTGTAGCTGGCTCTCGCAATGTTGCTTGTGGCAGTTTCCTGCAAAATGTTGGTGGAATTGAGGCACAATTCTGGGAAGATGATAGGGCTTACCACCCTGGTTAGAGAGTTTGCAGGGAAAGGTTACACACTTTAACAATATATGAACCCACTTTTGCACATTGCCCCCCCCTCCCCTTCTCCCACTTTTTGCGAGCGTTTTCTGAAGTTACATCATTCATGGAGAGTACAAAGCATTTGCTCCTGCAGCAAACGAATTGTGATGCAATTACCAAATTTCGTAAGGCATATCGTTATTTAAAAAGAAAAAAAAATCTTCCTGAAACATATTTGGAAAGCGTAAATAGGTCATGATATCAACCTGATAGTTTTTTTTATCCCATAAAGAATATGCATGCCGCAAAAAATAAATGTGTAACTTTTGAAGTTTTCAATGGATCTCTTCAAAATTTAAAATGAATTTATTTTGATGTATTGTGGACACTGTAAAATTTGCTCGCAACTATTTAAAAAATTGAAGAAAATTTGTTCTATAAAATTTTCTCCAACTGCCCTGTGCAGCGTAGCAGCTGTCAGTCAACTACTAAGCTGGACGAGTGTGTGATTGTTAGAGAGGTTATGTACTACCGAATTTCATCCCCCCTCTCCACCGTGTTTGTGATAAACAATCGGCTTTAGTGTGTGTCAGACAACTAAGCTTTCTTCTAAATGGCAGCAAAAAAATAAAAATAAAAAATAAATAAAAAGGAAAAAGCACTTTGCGAAACTTTAGGTGAAAACATAAACAAGTACCCTCCAAAGAGGCTTGGAGTGCGAAATAAAGCAACTTAGCTGGCGCGCAGTCAAGACAGTGGGAGATGTATTATATATGGAGAACACTCACAGGTGTTCATTGGCCAACAGAACAATTAGGACCCCGCACCGCAAAAAGAAAGAAGTTTAAACAGATAGCACAAAGATAGCACAATGAAAAGCCATAAATCTCAAACACGAGAGAAATCACAGTTATTTTCTCTATAACCATTTTGTATTGATTTACTGTCATAATATATTTATGATCGATATCAACAAACTAAACTTTAATTATGTTATTTGGTGTCATAGAAGATAGAAGCATGATGATAATTCTTTCCTGTGAGAGGCTGACCTCCGAATAAGAAGTATGCTCCAGTGGGCTACCGATTTCAGCCTTCAACAAGTATATATGCTAAGGAAAAATGTACTAAGAACAATGTGGTCCCTAAGTAAAGAGGACTACTAAGGTAACTGAAGTTATTACAATAGTATAAAGTGTGTTCTGGATTTATTTCTAGGTGTGGAAAAAAATTCAGAACAGGTGCATACTTCTGACATTTACTTCCGATTTGATTTGATTTCCCCTTCAAAAATTTGAGTATTGCTAGTTGATGTTTTGCTATGATAAATTTAAGTTTATCAAAATTGTGTGAAACTTTACATCCATGGGTGAAAATCACTTTAAAATATCATAATGAAGTGTAAATATTTAGTTCCATGGAAAAAAAAAAGGATTGAAGGAGGAAGGAAGTTTTATTTGTAAAGGGAAGGATTCCAAAAGTGTAAAATATAATGAATTTCTGGTCCGATCGGGAGATTTTTAGCATTTACAAGCCACAACTCAACACATTATCTGAGGGCAAAACCTACTCAGGAAACCTGTCGGTGGGGGGGGGGGGGTATCCAAATTATAAAACAAAGTATTTCTGGTTGTAAATGCTGAAAATCTCCGTATCGGACCAGAATTACTTTATTATTTATACTACTGGTATCCCTCCCCCGACAGGTTTGCTGAGTAGGTTCATGCCTTCAGATAATGTTGTAATGTCTCGAGTTGTAGTTTGTAAAGTTTGTAAATGCTGAACATCTTCCGATCAGACGAGAAATTCATATTTATAATCCCCCCCCCCTCCCGACAGTTTTGCTGAGTAGGCACATGCCCTCAGATAGTGTGTCGAGTTTTAGCTTGTAAAGGATGAAAATCTCCCGATTGGATAAAAAATTGTTCGTACTTTACACTTTTGGGGTTAACCCCCCACCACCCCCTGACAGATTTGCTGATAAGATTCATGCCGTGAGATAATGTCTCGAGTTATAGCTTATAAATGCTGAAAATCTCCCGATCGGACGAGAAATTCATGATCGTTAATAGTTTTGGTGTTACCCCCCCCCCCAGTTTCCAGGGCAGGAACATGCCCTCAGATAATTCGTTGAGTTGTAGCTGCTAAACGCTGAAAATCTCCCGATCGGACCAGAAATTCTTTATATTTCATATTTTAGGTTTTAAGCACCCCTCCCCTACACCTACACCCCACCCCCCAAGTTTCTGGGTTTGTACATACTCGCAGAGGATTTGTTGAGCTGTAGTTTATAGAAAAATATCGTTAATAAGAAAATACGAAATTACGGAAATTTTATGTGCTTCAGATAACCAATCTCGGGAGACGTAGCCACGGAGCAGCCCAGGACGCAATTTTTATACAGCCCCTTAAAATTTTTGTGGCTAGTTCTCCAGGTGGTCAGTTCTCCGCTTAGTCTTAGGCCTGAAAATCATGATAATGTCTAAATTTCTTACTGAAAATGAAATATTAAAAAAAAAAAAAAATTATGAACAATAGTTGTTCAAGTACTGGGGAATATAGCCACATGAAATTTGTTTATGCAGAACAATTTTATGGCACTGAAATTCCAATGTGTCCAGTTCTCCGTACACATATCAAAACAGCCTTGTTTGGAAACAAACCTCAGTTAGCAGGAATTGTGTGGGATATTCAGTGCTCAGGAACGGAAATCAGAGCTGCAAACTTCTGCTTCAGATTTGACGGCAGAGATGTGATGAGTGGACTTTATCCGCCAAGGCGCAGGGGGAAGGAGTGTGGAGATTGCTCTTGGAGCCAGCAGCAAAGATCGAAAATCCAGATTTTTTTTTGTTTGTTTGTTTGTTTGGGAGAAGGGATGCCTCCTATCCGTGAGAGATCAGAAGCAATTTTAATTACTTGTGGCTCATCAAGCCGCAAAGCTCGATCTGGAAACTTCGGAATTTGTACTTTGCCTCCAGACAATGATGGGTTCACATTACTTTAACGATGGGAAAAGAACTTGCGTATTGCAGAGCTCCGAGTTTGGTTGTAGTTTCGTTGTGTTTGTAGATCAGGAGGTCGGGAATTTTTGGTTCTAGTTTCAGTGAGATTTATTTTAGTTGCTATAATTTCTGTTTTAGCATGTGATTTTGATTATTTTTTCTTGTGTGCTTGTACAGCTAAGGAAAAAAAAAGGACGTATACTTATATATATTATTTAATTCTGGATAGTAAAAAGTTACTTTTCTTCAGTAGTAATTCCTAGCCAACATTGGACAGCAGATTTTATGACAGTAATTGTAAATGTGGAAAACGGCCAAATTTATTCATAATTGCAGGCAAGTGTTTGTTTAATCAAAACTGGTTGGAAAATAGAAATTATAAGGATTGGCTTCAGTGCCATCCAAACAGACAGACATCAAGCAAAATGTGCATTGTGCTGTAAGTCTTTCAGCATAGCAAAAATGGGTAAATATGCACTAAAAAGCCATATGAAAGGGGCTAAGCACACCCAGTTATTGTCCATCAAAATGTTATCAAATATTTCATCCCTGCTAAAACCCAAAACTTCAGAAGCAGTGATAATGGAAGAAAAAAAAAGTGATGCAGTGGTTACACAAACAACTGGAATTGGTATTCATGTGGCAAAAAATGACATTATGGATGCAGAAATTATATGGACCATGAAAACCATTAAAAGTCACAATTCCTACAGATCAAATGATGACATTGAAAGAGTTCTCAGACAAATGTTTCCTGACAGTGTTATTGCTTCAAAATTTTCATGCAGTGTCAAAAAAAAAAAAAAAACTAATTATTATGCTGTTTTTGGTATTGTTCCATTTGTGAAAGATTTGATATTGCAAGAGTTGGCCCAAAAGCAGAATTATGTTTTATTATTTGATGAAAGTCTGAATGAAATGAGACAAAAGAAGCAAATGGATATTCATGTATGATTTTGGTCAAATGATACAGTCATAACAAGGTTCTATACTTCTGTATTTATGGGGCATGCTATGGCAGAAGATCTGTTTGAATCATTTAAAACTGCCATTTTGCCTCTGAAGCTATCTAAAGTTCTACAATTATCCGTGGATGGGCCCAATGTAAATTGGAAATTTTTCAGTATGCTTCAAGATGAAGCTGTCAAAGAATTTAATAAGTAGCTGCTAAACATTGGAAGTTGTGGACTACACATAGTTCACAATGCTTTCCAATGTGGTTGTCAATCAACAAACAGGGAAATAAGCAGTTTTTTTACAAAGTTTGTATTTTTTGTTTAAAGATTCTCCAGCAAGACGTGAAGATTTTTCAAAGCTTGTAAAACATGTAAATTTTCCAAAAAAGTTTGTCAAACATAGATAGCTTGAAAACATGTTGGCAACTGAATGTGCATTGGAGTTATTACCTGATGTTCTAAGGTATGTAAATGCCATTAAAAAGAAATCTCTTCCCACTCCTCAGTGCAAGTCTTTTTCAGTTGTCCAACATACTGTAGAGGATAATCTTCTTGAAGTAAAATTGCGTATCTTTTTGTCAGCTGCAAAAGTTCTATATCCATTCCTTCTGAAATATCAAACTGATAAGCCTATGATTTTCTTCTTGTCTGATGATTTCAAACAACTTCTGATATCACTGCTGCAGAGGTTCATTCAACCACACATCATGAAAGAAGCAAATATCCTGTTCAAGTTGATCAAATTAGATTTCAAAGATCCAAAATTACATTGCAAACTGGAAAATATTGACACTGGATTTATTGCTGAAAAAAACTGAGGACACTTCTTGCCGTGAAAAAAGTCAGCAGTTGTGATGTATTCAACATTAGAATGGAATGCAAAAGTTTTCTTGTTACAGTTGTGGCTAAACTGACTGAAAAATCACCTGTGACATACAGTTTAGTGAGAGACCTGTCGTGCTTTGACCCAAGACACATGGCAAATAACAAGCATAATTGTGTGAAAAAATTGTGTCTAGTGTTGAATTACCTGACTGAAACTAATCAGTTGCAAGAGAGTGAATGCGATGATGTAATTAGACAGTTTTCCAGTTTTCTAGACACTGAGGTGGCTACTGAACATTCACTCTTCAGTGATTTTGACCCAGAAAATTCTCGTGTGGACACATTTTTATGTGCTAACATAAATATTAAGAAATATTCCAATTTGTGGAAAGTTGTTGAACAAATGCTTTTGCTCAGTCATGGTCAGGCAACTGTTGAACGTGACTTTAGTGTCAACAAAAAAATTGAAATAGAAAATATGAAAGAGCATACCTACATAGCACACAGGCTGATATGTGACTACATAAAACTTTCAGGTGGTGATGTGCACAACATTACGATCACCAAAGAATTACAAAGTTGTGTAGCTAATAATAGAATAATAGCTACATACTATATGCACTACTGTTTCACACGTTATATATGTTCCATGTGTTGTGTGCATATTTGCAGCAAAATCATCTTGGCATTCATATATCATATACGACTAGGAATATTATTACAAGTTTCAATTATTATATCATCAAGGACTCACCTTGTATCGGTATTTCAAATTAGTAAGCTTCATCTTATATCTTGAAATAAAATATGTACCTAGCGTGTCATTAGCCACGTAGAATCTTCCTATTGCAAATAGGCCTAATTGAAATTTGCGACCAGGGTTTAAACTCAAATAAAACACGACTATGGATATCATACAAAGAGAGTGTGAAAGACTTATATACAATGCAATTAAAAACCATTTACCATCAACAGGTGTCGTCAATCTTTAAAAGAAGGAATGGACATAATCAATGATAATCCAAACAGACATTAAATAAAATTTCATCAATTACTGAACAATGCCAGACAACCTCTGCAACACGCACGCGACTCCACATAAACCACCGGACATGTTTCGGCACGACTGACTTTCGGCCATTATCAACGGTATGCATCCTGGATCAATGTTCAAAGTTGTTATATATCTAGGTCACCTCGGCATCTCCCCTGTTACAGTTGCTCCATGTCGACGTCTTCCGTCATCGTTACATATACGTGTATTCACGTGTGAGTCACATCCACGTCTTCTATTGGGTTAATTTCGGAATTGCTGCAGCTGTTTTTATTTCGTATGTATATGTTATTTCTTTTATTTTCCTTTTTGTTGTTATCATCATCATCATCATTGTCAACCATTATCAATCCACTGCTGGACGAAGGTCTCCCCAAGTTTCCTCCACAACGGTCTGTCTTGTGCCAGTCTCCTCCATGTCACTCCTGCATACTTTTGAATTTTATCCACCCATCTCCCATGTGGTCATCTTCTGGGTCTTTTCCTGTCCCTTGGAATCCAATCTAAAATTTCGGCTGTCCATCGATGGTCTGTCCTTCTGGCAGTATGTCCAGCCCATTGCCATTTCAGGGATTTAACTCTGATCATGATGTCTTCCACTCTTGTCATTTTTTGGATGCACGAGTTCCTCTTCTTATCTCTCCTGGTTACACCAAGCATGCACCTCTCCATGCTGCTTTGAGTTGTCTGCAGCCTTCGTATGTCTCTTTTAGTTAAGGTCCACGTCTCTGCACCATACGTAAGCACTGGAAGGATGCATAGATCAAACACTTTTCTTTTAAGACATAATGGCATATTGCTCTTGAAAATTATGCTGTTTCTTCCAAAAGCTCTCCAGGCAAGTTTTGTACGCCGATTAATTTCTTCATCAATGTGACCCTCACTTGATATCTGCTGTCCAAGAAAAACGTACGTGTCTGTTATCTCCAGCTTTTCTCCATCAATCGATAAATCTTCATTTCTTGAAAAAGCATTGAACATCACTTTTGTCTTCTGAAAGTTCATTTTTAATCCCCCTTCTTTACTCTTGTCAGCAAGTTCCTGGATCATACTCTGCAGCTCTGATGGGGTAGTTGCAAAAATGACTATGTCATCAGCAAAACGGTGAGTAAGATAATCTCCATTAATCTTTATCCCCTTGTTTTCCCAGCTCAGCGACTGAAAGACACCCTCCAATGTAGCATTAAAGAGCTTCGGAGATATGGTGTCACCTTGTCTCATTCCCTTTTCTACTTTTATCTGTGCTGTATTCTCAAACAGCCGAATCTTTGCACTTGCATTTTCATAGATGTTATTAATAATATTAATGTATGCATCTTCAATACCACAGGATTTCAGAGCCATTGTAACTGCTGATGGTTTCACCGAATCAAAGGCTTTTTCATAATCGATAAAAGCCATGCACAATGGAAGTTCATACTCCCTCGCTCTTTCAATTAGTTCTCTCAGTATGTGGATATGATCTATTGTGCTGTAGTCACTCCTGAATCCAGCTTGTTCTCTCGGTAGAGCCATGTCCAGTGTCACCTTCAAGCGGTGTGAAAGAACTTTAGTGAAGATTTTATAAACCACTGATAGGAGGCTGATAGGTCTGTAGTTCCTGAGATCTTCAATGTCACCTTTTTTATGTAGCAAGATCATTGTAGCATTGTTCCAATCCTCAGGAATCTTCCCTTCATTAAGGCATCGAGTGAAAATTCGGGCGAGTACTGTTTCGATTTCTCCACTTGCTGCTTGTATGATGTCTACAGTAATTCCATCTTCTCCTGGAGCTTTTCCCCGCTTCATGTTCTTGACTGCATGTGCAACTTCTGCCGGGAGGACTGGAAGAACTCTGGTACTGGTACCTTTCATGATGTCTGGAGTACATGTATCATATCATCCCTTTCATATAATTTGGAGTAGAAATCTTTCACTCTTGTCAAAATTTCGCCTCTATTTCTTGTTACAGAACCATCTTCTTTTCTCAGTGCCATAATCTGTTTTCTTCCCTTACTGAGATGTCCGTTTCCTATCTTTAGGTTTTGGTTGTTTTCAATTGCTTTCCTCACTAGTTCACAGTTGAATTTCCTTACGTCTTCAGTGATACTTTTTCGTACTGTCTTGCACAGCTCTATATATTCCACTTTGGAAGTCACATCTTCTTTAGTTGTCCTCATCTCTCTTCTTTTTTGCATCAACATTTTGGTTTTACCTGATAATTTGTTCACATGCAACTTGTTCTTAGACCCAGCTAATTTTGTTGCTAATTTTGTTTTGTTGTTATATTTCATATTATTTTCTTGTTGTATTAGATATTTCCACGGATATGGGATATCTTTCGGAGTAGACGTATTGCAATTAGAGCTTTGGGTTTTCTCAATTGTTATAGCTTCAAACCACAAAATTTGATTATGTTTATTGTGGGAAGTTAAGATTTTACTATTTTCCCAATCGAGTATTAACTCATTTCTCATACAATGTTGTGTAAGTGATGTTTTTTCTTCCTTTTTAGTCCAATTACTATAGTGCTCATTCAACCTTGTTTTAAACCTTCTTTTAGTACTACCAATGTAGTATTTGTCTTGCTTATTTTTCTTTGGATCTATTGTAGGAATCATGTACACACCTGCCTTATTTAGTGGATTTTTATTGTAACCACTATTTGTCAGTAATTTAGAATTATCAGTAACTATTTCAGCAATTTCAATATTGTAATCCTGGCATTCTTTTCTTATAATATTGCTTAGTGGAGGTAAATATGGGATACTTCCGTAAAATAACGTATTTCTTTTTGTTGAACTATTGTTGTGCCTCAGTATATCAGCTCTTCTTATTTTGTGATATAATGAATCTATCAAGCCAACAGGATATCCAAAACATTTAGCAGTGTCTTTAATCCATTTTATTTCCTTTATAAGTGCAGTTTTAGTTGATGAATGTGCTATAGCTCTATTTATGAATGATCTGAACGCTGAAATTTTATACCTCCATTGGTGACTAGATTCTTTGGGAATTATAGCTGGAATGCAAGTAGGTTTTCGGTATACACTGAATTCGATTTTATTTTGATACTTAAATAAAGAAATGTCAAGAAAGTTAAGTTTGTTGTCAATTTCTTTTTCATACGTTACTTGAATAGTTGCGTATATACTATTGAATTTGTTTATGAAGATCTCCATATCATTTTCCGAGTGCGGCCAGAAGATCAATACATCATCAACATATCGTAAGTATAGTATAGGTAAGTTATTATTAGATGAATATTTTCTTTTCTATGTCCTGCATAATAACCTCGGCAAGCAAACCAGATATTGGTGATCCCATTGGTACGCCATATATTTGTTTATAAATTGTATCATTGTACGTGAAGTAATTATTCTCAGTTATGAGCTTGAGTGTACGTATAATGTTTTCAATTTTCGAAAATTCGATTTTTTCTTCTTCTAATCTTTATTCAATTAGTTTAATAGCATCCGTTGTGGGAGTGTTTGGGTACAATGAGATGACATCCATACTATACATCAAATATTCCGCATCGTCAATAGCTTTAATCTTGTCGATTACTTCGGTTGAATTCATCACTGTATATTTATGATTGCAATAATATACTTTCAAGTGGTTATAAAGGCATTTTTCTAATCTGATTGTTGGGTTTTTTTTTTATTAACAATGGGTCTAATTGGTTTATCACACTTGTGGGTTTTTAGCTTGCCGAAAATGTGAGGCACAGATGCAGCATTGGGAGGGTATGCACTCTTTTTAACATCATCTGGAAGTGACATATGGTTCTTTATATGTACCATTCTACACAAAATATTATCCATAGGATCATTATTTACTGGGGTGGCCTTTAAATCATCAATAGCCTCTTTCATTTTTCGATCGTAATCAGCTTGGTCCAAAATTATTAGCTGCTTAGATTTATCGGCTAACATACATTTAATGCCAGGGTTATTTCGTAGTTCAAGCAAAGCTTGTTTTTCGTACTTAAGTCGAGCATCAGGTATATTCTTTTTCATATGATTAATACATCTTACTATTTTAAAACGTGTAGCATCTTGCTTCTTTTTAGGAATTCTGTATATAATGTCTTCAATCTGAGGCAAGATATTTTCTAACTTTGGCATGGCAGCAGCATATGCAAATTTCACACCTTTGTTTAAAGCATTTTCCTGCCATGTCGTAATTTGTTCGCTTGAATAGTTGGCGAACATGTTTTGGTCATTATTCTTCTTGTTGATATTATACTGATATTTAGAGTCAACTAAACTTTCTATTTTATAAAAATGTTTAGTCCTACACATAGTACATAGTCTATCGACAGTGGCAAAACCCCTTATCATTTCAATTCTGATACTATTTTGCTCCATGTACTTTGTGCAGTCACAATATTTTTCATAACACTTTCTACTTAGGTAGTCTATGGACTTCCTTTTATCTCGTATTGTGGCTCTTAGTCGTTTAACTTCGCACATTTTAAAGATTTTCTTGTCGCAATAATCGATAGGCTTGTTGTTAATTTGTAGGAATTTAGAAATAACATTGTTGTTTTTACATGTTGTAAGAAATTCGAGGTGCTCAAACTCTTTAGCTAATTTAACATGAAATTTCTTGAAGACTTTTGTAATCCCAACAGCATGTCGCAAATCCATGACTCATGTAATCCAAGGATAACTATCACGAGGTCATACCAGAGGGTCGCGATATCTATATTTTCCAGTTGTACATGAAATAATTGATTTTGGTTAGTAAAAACAACCAAAAATAAAAATATGTGGTATTATATAATAGAATAGTAGCTACATACTATATGCACTACTGTTTCACACGTTATATACGTTCCATGTGTTGTGTGCATATTTGCAGCAAAATCATCTTGGCATTCATATATCATATACGGCTAGGAATATTATTACAAGTTTCAATTATTATATCATCAAGGACTCACCTTGTATCGGTATTTCAAATTAGTAAGCTTCATCCTGTATCTTGAAATAAAATATGTACCTAGCGTGTCATTAGCCACGTAGAATCTTCCTATTGCAAATAGGTCTAATTGAAATTTGCGACCAGGGTTTAAACTCAAATAAAACACGACTATGGATATCATACAAAGAGAGTGTGAAAGACTTATATACAATGCAATTAAAAACCATTTACCATCAACAGGTGTCGTCAATCTTTAAATGAAGGAATGGACATAATCAACGATAATCCAAACAGACATTAAATAAAATTTCATCAATTACTGAACAATGCCAGACAACCTCTGCAACACCCACACGACTCCACATAAACCACCGGACATGTTTCGGCACGACTGACTTTAGGCCTTTATCAACGGTATGCATCCTGGATCAATGTTCAAAGTTGTTATATATCTAGGTCACCTCAGCATCTCCCCCGTTACAGTTGCTCCACGTCGACGTCTTCCGTCATCGTTACATATACGTGTATTCACATGCGAGTCACATCCACGCCATCTATTGGGTTAATTTCGGAATTGCTGCAGCTGTTCTTATTTCGTATGTATATGCTATTTCTTTTATTTTCCTTTTTGTTGTTATATTTTGTATTATTTTCTTGTTGTATTAGATATTTCCACGGATATGGGATATCTTTCAGAGTAGATGTATTGCAATTAGAGCTTTGGGTTTTCTCAATTGTTATAGCTTCAAACCACAAAATTTGATTATGTTTGTTGTGGGAAGTTAAGATTTTACTATTTTCCCAATCGGGTATTAACTCATTTATCATACAATGTTGTATAGTGATGTTTTTTCTTCCTTTTTAATCCAATTACTATAGTGCTCATTCAACCTCGTTTCAAACCTTCTTTTAGTACTACCAATGTAGTATTTTTGTCTTGCTTATTTTCCTTTGGATTTATTGTAGGAATCATGTACACACCTGCCTTATTTAGTGGATTTTTATTGTAACCACTATTTGTCAGTAATTTAGAATTATCAGTAACTATTTCAGCAATTTCAATATTGTATTCCTGGCATTCTTTTCTTATAATATTGCTTAGTGGAGGTAAATATGGGATACTTCCGTAAAATAACGTATTTCTTTTTGTTGAACTATTGTTGTGCCTCAGTATATCAGCTCCTCTTATTTTGTGATATAATGAATCTATCAAGCCAACAGGATATCCAAAACATTTAGCAGTGTCTTTAATCCATTTTATTTCCTTTATAAGTGCAGTTTTAGTTGATGAATGTGTTATAGCTCTATTTATGAATGACCTGAACGCTGAAATTTTATACCTCCATGGGTGACTAGATTCTTTGGGAATTATAGCTGGAATGTAAGTAGGTTTTCGGTATACACTGAATTTGATTTTATTTTGATACTTAAATAAAGAAATTTCAAGAAAGTTAAGTTTGTTGTCGATTTCCCAAAGTTAGAAAATATCTTGCCTCAGATTGAAGACATTATATACAGAATTCCTAAAAAGAAGCAAGATGCTACACGTTTTAAAATAGTAAGATGTATTAATCATATGAAAAAGAATATACCTGATGCTCGACTTAAGTACGAAAAACAAGCTTTGCTTGAACTACGAAATAACCCTGGCATTAAATGTATGTTAGCCGATAAATCTAAGCAGCTAATAATTTTGGACCAAGCTGATTACGATCGAAAAATGAAAGAGGCTATTGATGATTTAAAGGCCACCCCAGTAAATAATGATCCTATGGATAATATTTTGTGTAGAATGGCACATATAAAGAACCATATGTCACTTCCAGATGATGTTAAAAAGAGTGCATACCCTCCCAATGCTGCATCTGTGCCTCACATTTTCGGCAAGCTAAAAACCTTAGACCCATTGTTAATAAAAATAAAGCCCAACAATCAGATTAGAAAAAAGCCTTTATAGCCACTTGAAAGTATATTATTGCTCAATATACAGTGAAGAATTCAACCGAAGTGATCAACAAGATTAAAGCTATTGACGATGCGGAATATTTGATGTATAGTATGGATATCATCTCATTGTACCCAAACACTCCCACAACGGATGCTATTAAACTAATTGAAGAAAGATTAGAAGAAGAAAAAATCGAATTTTCGAAAATTGAAAGCATTATATGTACACTCAAGCTCATAACTGAGAATAATTACTTCACGTACAATGATACAATTTATAAACAAATATATGGCGTACCAATGGGATCACCAATATCTGGTTTGCTTGCCGAGGTTATTATGCAGGACATAGAAAAGAAAATATTCAACAACAGATCTAATAATAACTTACCTATACTATACTTACGATATGTTGATGATGTATTGATCTTCTGGCCGCACTCGGAAAATGATATGGAGATCTTCATAAACAAATTCAATAGTATATACGCAACTATTCAAGTAACGCATGAAAAAGAAATCGACAACAAACTTAACTTTCTTGACATTTCTTTATTTAAGTATCAAAATAAAATCAAATTCAGTATATACCGAAAACCTACTTACATTCCAGCTATAATTCCCAAAGAATCTAGTCACCCATGCAGGTATAAAATTTCAGCGTTCAGATCATTCATAAAAAGAGCTATAACACATTCATCAACTAAAACTGCACTTATAGAGGAAATAAAATGGATTAAAGACACTGCTAAATGTTTTGGATATCCTGTTGGCTTGATAGATTCATTATATCACAAAATAAGAAGAGCTGATATACTGAGGCACAACAATAGTTCAACAAAAAGAAATACGTTATTTTACGGAAGTATCCCATATTTACCTCCACTAAGCAATATTATAAGAAAAGAATGCCAGGATTACAATATTGAAATTGCTGAAATAGTTACTGATAATTCTAAATTACTGACAAATAATGGTTACAATAAAAATCCACTAAATAAGGCAGGTGTGTACATGATTCCTACAATAGATCCAAAGGAAAATAAGCAAGACAAATACTACATTGGTAGTACTAAAAGAAGGTTTAAAACGAGGTTGAATGAGCACTATAGTAATTGGATTAAAAAGAAAGAAAAAACATCACTATGCAACATTGTATGATAAATGAGTTAATACCCGATTGGGAAAATAGTAAAATCTTAACTTCCCACAATAAACATAATCAAATTTTGTGGTCTGAAGCTATAACAATTGAGAAAACCCAAAGCTCTAATTGCAATACGTCTACTCCGAAAGATATCCCATATCCGTGGAAATATCTAATACAACAAGAAAATAATTCAAAATATAACAACAAAAAGGAAAATAAAAGAAATAGTATATACATACGAAATAAGAACAGCTGCAGCAATTCCGAAATTAACCCAATAGATGGCGTGAATGTGACTCGCACGTGAATACACGTATATGTAACGATGACGGAAGACGTCGACGTGGAGCAACTGTAACGGGGGAGATGCCGAGGTGACCTAGATATATAACAACTTTGAACATTGATCCAGGATGCATACCGTTGATAATGGCCGAAAGTCAGTCGTGCCGAAACATGTCCGGTGGTTTATGTGGAGTCATGTGCGTGTTGCAGAGGTTGTCTGGCATTGTTCAGTAATTGATGAAATTTTATTTAATGTCTGTTTGGATTATCGTTGATTATGTCCATTCCTTCATTTAAAGATTGACGACACCTGTTGATGGTAAATGGTTTTTAATTGCATTGTATATAAGTCTTTCACACTCTCTTTGTATGATATCCATAGTCGTGTTTTATTTGAGTTTAAACCCTGGTCGCAAATTTCAATTAGACCTATTTGCAATAGGAAGATTCTACGTGGCTAATGACACGCTAGGTACATATTTTATTTCAAGATACAGGATGAAGCTTACTAATTTGAAATACCGATACAAGGTGAGTCCTTGATGATATAATAATTGAAACTTGTAATAATATTCCTAGTCGTATATGATATATGAATGCCAAGATGATTTTGCTGCAAATATGCACACAACACATGGAACGTATATAACGTGTGAAACAGTAGTGCATATAGTATGTAGCTATTATTCTATTATATAATACCACATATTTTTATTTTTGGTTGTTTTTACTAACCAAAATCAATTATTTTGTGTAGCTAATGCACGGCAAAAATACCTAACATATTTGGAAGACCAAAAGATGGCATCTTTGGTACGAGGTCAGAAGAGAGCTGTTGATTCTGGAAAGACAGATGAACTGAAAAAAAGAAAATATGTCTTGAAAAAGACATACAAGAACTATTGAAATCTGCTGACAGTTATGCTGAGCAAGCAGAAGATACTAGTGATGTAACAATGATTGCTAAATCGAACAGTCTTAGGTGTTGAGCCAAGGATAAGCAGCAAAAGTTGTTTGAAATTGAGAGGACTTTAAAAGGCTTGAGTAGTTAAAAACACAAGCTTTTAAAGGTTTATGTAAGAAAAAAAGGCTGATTATAAGAATTACATTTAGATTAACTTCTCGTACAAATTTTGCTTATTTCAGAGCTGTTTTTCTTTATTTGTTTGCTACCAAATTTAATATTATACAAAATACTCTTCAGTATATCATCATTGTGCCAAATAATCATCATAAGGGCATGATGCTTTTTTTTTCCGTTATGCTACAAGACAATTAATGCTTTGCAACTTACAAAGAATATTTATGAGTATGACTTATGTATCACAGATACTTTTAAGCTTATATTATACAGGAGTGCAGTCTTGCACTTAGAAGTAATTAACAAGCTGGCACTGGTTCCATAGTCAATAGAAGTTAAGTGTGGATTCTGCAGGGTAAGTTACTTGCTTAAATAATCATTTTGTGTTTTATTTTACATTTGGGTGTTTAAAGCTGGGTAACATGGTATTATATGCATAGTATGCATTTAAGATAATGCCACACACCCAATGCTGTACAAAAATGTTTTAGTTAAATCTTCAAAGCAACAGTTTTCCAAAGGTGCATAGGGTTGCCATCTTTCAGACTGTCAAAGTTTTGTGTAGATGTGCTAACATTTCAGTGTTATTAGTATTGTGTTTCTAATCCTTTAATCCATTGCAGTAATGGTGTAACTGATTCTATATTTACTGTACATAAAATAACATCTTTTAACTGACTATGCACATACTAATCCCTGCCCCCAGTTTGTTTAATATCTAGTCACACAACACAGTTTTCCGGGTATTATAGCAAAGTTCATTTCACTTTTTTGCAATTTTCGTTTGCTTGTTCCTTTAGTATATTCACGAACAATACAAGAAGTTTGTCTTTATTCAATTATTAATTAGAACTCTTTCTGGCCAAATGCACTAATAAAATAAATAGTTCAGACTTAACTTGCCAAAGCTAGTAACTCACTGGGGAATTCGAACACTGTTTTTAGCCAAATAAAATATTGCCGATAATGCCCTTGAAAAGTCCTTGAATTTTTTTTCTGGTTAAAGGTACTCACCATGAGAAAGCTCTTGAAGCAGTCTGAATGGGAAAGGCAGGGGTGTAGTGGCTGCATGCTAAAAATACCGAGTAGAAGTGTAACGCACGAGTAGGACAGAATGACATAGACGGCAATAGGACAGGTTATATGTACAAAGTGTAAATATGGTTTTAGAGATATGTTTAGAATATTTGTATGTATGTGAATTTGTAGTTGGTTTTAATGTGAGTTTGTCGATGTATGTTAGTTATTGGGTTAAAGAATTTTGGTTTGAAAAGTTATCTGGTTTACTTAGTTTGATTTATATGTTAGTAGAAGAGGTTTTAAAGAAATATTAATAGCTTTTGAAGTCAAATGTCATTGCTGCAAAACACTTCAGAGGTTAATTCACTCAACAGCATTGGATGAAATGATGAAATAAGACTACCACACCGTGAGCTGGAACCAACAAAAGACTACAAAAACTTAACGTGCAGAGAAATGTTCGTCAAAGGAGCTGGCCTTGTAAAAAAGGTAAGCTATCTATTCTTGTAAGTAGAGGGAATTTTGCTGTTTCACTTCAGAGAAAATGCCCAACACATAAATACAAAGAAACGTTTTATTTTTTAATTGTTCTAAGGAAACAATTTTTCAGATGGAAAGAAAGATAACTATCAGTATTCATTAATACCAAAATAATTATTTGTTTCTTCCAAAAAATCCACACAAAAAGAGTACAAGATAGTGGACCATTTCCTGTAGTCCACTGGAACATTTCCCAGTGGGCCAACCTCTCCCTGAGTGTCACAATGTGAGGATGATGCAGAATCAGTCCTTTCCCATCCTAGCTCCAGTTGTTGAGTGGCAGGAAAACAGGATGGCACAAAGAAATTTTAATATTATTAAACAAATCAGGGCAGAATCTTTATTCAAGTTGTTGGGGGAAAACACTGGTTTTAAACCTAATCTATGCCTAACTGCTATCTTAGCACCATCATTATACTAAGAACATGCACATGAAAATTACAACTAAACTTTTTAAAATAATTTAACAAAGTTTTAGAAACTGGGTGGTGGGAGAGGCAGCAATCCCACTGCTCAGTAAAAAAGTGGCTTGTGAGGTTTTTCTAATTTCTTAGCATTCTCAGTGATATGTGGGAACACAGACACTGACTTTGAAAAACTTTTGTGTGTGTTTCTTATGTATAGTATATGACTTGTAAGGAATATTTTTTGTGCAATTTTCAGTAGACATTTTTTTATATTTATGTTTTTTTTTTAACATGTACATGATGCAAATTCAGAGTGGGAAAATTAAAAAAAACATTGACATACATCTTTTAAAAAATCAAAAATGATATAAACAAAAAATTACAGTGTTAGTCATTTTTAAAAAAGGTTACTGGAAACTTACTGGTCTGTGCCACAGGTGGAGGTTTAGTATGTGTTGGTGGTGGTCATGCCGTGGTGCCCGGCAAAGCATCTGCCACAACTTCTGGGGCTTTGTGCTGAAGGATGTGATAGAATCATGTCCCTGGTTGGACTCCAGAAGATTTCTGATGCATGCACATTGACAACCATTTAGCTTCTTTTATTGTCTCACAGCAGCATTGTGTCATCATAATGTCCAAAAAAGAGAAATCTATCTGTGATTTGGGCTATTTCCTGTTGCGAGGAAACAACAGGAATTTTTCAGCATAGCACGGCTTTCAGGAAAAAGTTAGTGGTTAGAGCATTGGTACATTATTGTCTATCCATCTGTCTCTCAGCATGGCACCTTTCCGTTCATACAGCTGCCTGTAAGAAACAAATATTTGCAACTGGAAGTATGATTTGATAAATTATTTTTCTGTTCAAACACTTAAGACTGTAAGAATGATGATATAAACATTTAGAACTTTTCCTGATATACAATCTTGCCTGAAGGTGAAATAAGTGTCCATGGTACTGGCTTTCATATTTACACTGCTTCATTCTGTTACTTCTAGAAGTCTGACTGGAAATATTCTCTTTTTTTTTTTGGATATAATGCACCAGAAAGACCCTATTGCGCACAGTGGGATTTCCACATTTCTACTGGTTTGAATTTTACCCAAACTGGAAAAGCTGCAGATAAAAATTGAGCAAAATGCTTATAAAAGTGGGAACACTTCTATGAAATAACAATTCCAGTGGAGGAAGGTGATAGGCAAAAAGGCTATTGTGTAAGTGTTTCTTGCATAATAACTTTTGTCATTAGTATAAAGTAACATCATTACATGGATAAACAAGTCTAAAGTGCCCAGGCCCAGGCGCTGTGGCACCTGAAAATTTTCAGCTGGCACCTAAGTTTCCAAATTATATTCTAAAACTGTTTACCTGGTGCCTGAATTTTCAAATTCTGTTCTGAAAATTATCACTTGGCCCTTGAGTTTTCATATTCTGTTCTGAAAATTTTATTTTTCGAAATTTGGTTTTCTATTATGATGCTTCAACCTCTTTAATAAAACAACAAGTTCAGTAACAGATTTTTTCTGTTTGTGTCTTTTTTCTTATGGTAAAATCTGAATAACAAAGATGCCAATATCAGTTTTAGACAGTATTACGAGCAGAGTTACACATTCTTAAGCAACACTGGCAGTAATGATTATGGCTGAAGTTCTGTGGTGCTGTAATCTAAGAGAGATACATGCTGTACCTGCCTGCCAACTACTACGGAATTATTTGTCTGACTACAGAACTATGGAATTCGCCATCGAAACTACAGATTCTATGAATTTTAATATTTTTTAATTTATTTTTTGTTTTTTTGCTATTGTTTTATGATACACATAAGATTCTTAAGCAGATTTGCAGAATTCCGTTTTTTTTTTTTTTTTTTTTTATCATCATTTAGATAATTCTCAAGATTGATGCAAAACTGAAGAAAATTTGGGTGAGAGGTCACCTTCCACCTGGGGATGGTATTTTATGTTTCAAAACTTTCAAAAACTTTAGATAAACATCCACACATATACTTAGGAAAATCGTACTCTTGGTCAAAAGAGTGTGATAGATTTTGTTCTCTATGATCAGCGTCTGAAACACTTAGTTGTTGACACCCGTTTAATGAGAGGTGTGTATGTTGGTTCTGATCGTTATTTGGTAGTGTCACGAGTGAAACTTAATGTTGGTTGGAGGAAAAGGAATAGGAAGAGACCCAGGATAGAAAGAATAAAGGTTGATAGGCTCCTTGAAGATCATGAGCGTTATTCTGACTTACTCGGAGAACGACTGAAGAAGCTGGTCTGGTGAGAGGGATGTAGAAAAGAAGTGGGGATGTTTTAAGAACTGTGTTGTCACTGCTGCTAAAGAGGTATGTGGCACCACAATAGTGGGTAACAATAGAGGTGATGCTTGGTGGAATAGTGAGATTGAAGAGGCAGTAAAGAGAAAGAAGGAAGCCTATTTGGGGATGTTGCAAGGCGGAGTTTCTGTGGATAAATATCGCTGTAAGAAGCACGAAGCCGCCAAACTGGTTCGCCAGAGTACGGCAAAAGATAGGAAGGAGAAGGTGGAAAGGCATGAATTGGCTTTTTGGAACGATAGGAAGTCTTTCTTGGAAGTACATGAGACTCAGGAAAAATAGGAGAAACAAAGTTGTAAGTTGTGTGAAGAATAGCTTTGGGGAAATGATATGGGAGCCCAATGAGTTAATTGAAAGATGGGGTGAATACTTTTGCGAGTTATTAGATCGGGAAAGCAAAGGTGATTCTGAGGCAGAAGCAGATGATGTCGCAGCAAAGAATGGAAGCACTGGAGGGATCTCAAGAAAAAAAAAAAAAGGTGAGTGAAGCTCTAAAATCTCTTCAGAATGATGGTAAGGCCGTCCGGGAGTTGGTGGCATAACTGCTGAGATGTTGAAATATGGTGGTGACTGTAATTGACTGGTTAACTGAAATTTGCCAGTTGTGCTGGGAGTTAGGAATGGTTCCTCGAGATTGAAATGATGCTATTACTGTTCCTTTGTATAAGGGGAAAGGTGATCAGACTGAATGCAAGAACTATCTTGTTATTAGCCTACTAAGTGTGCCAGGGAATGTGTTTGGTAAGGTTGTTATTGGAAAAGTATGGGGTCTTACATCAGAGAAAGTGTGGGATATTCAGAGTGGTTTTATGCCTGGTAAAGGCTGCACTTACCAAATTTTTGCATTACGCGTGATGATTGAAAAGTTTCTGGCTGTTGATAAAGTTTTTGCTGCCTTCATAGATTTAGAGAAAGCTTATGACCGAGTAAATAAGACACTTTTGTGGAAGGCATTGGATGAATATGGTGTTACTGGGAATCTGCTTAATAGTGCAAAAGCCATGTATGCTGGTATTAGAGCTTGTGTACGAGTGAATGGTGTTTTATCAAAATAGTTTTCTCTTGGTGCAGGAGTCAGACAAGGTTGTGTAATGTCACCATGGCTGTTTAATATATTTATGGATGCGTACATGCGTGATGCCAAAATAGATAATAGTGGTTTATCCCTGGGCGATATCCGTGTGTGCAGATTGCTGTGTGCTGACGACACTGTCCTGTTGGCAGAGAGCAAAAGTGAGTTTCAGAGTATGTTGTCCCGGATGTACGAAATTTGCATGAAATTCAAACTGAGTATAAATAAGAGAAAACCCAATGTTATGGTCTTTGAGAGAGGAACTGGTAGCACTGAATGTAATGTAATGTAAGTATAAATGGCACTGGGATTGACCAGGTGAGTGAGTTGGTGTATTTAGGAAACATGTTTGACAGAGAGAACAAATTGGATGGTGAAATTAGTAGGCAAGTGAATTTTTCATTGAAAGTCATAGCTGCTCTGGGAGATTTTCACAGGAATGATGGGTTCTCTAGAAAGTCCCGCATGGCTATGTATGAAAGTGTAATTGTTCCTACTATGGAGAAGTTTGATACGACAACAGTAAGTAAAAATATCTGGTAGTTTGTATTTCTTTTTGGAGCTAACCTCTGAATCTCAGAGAACAGCTTAGTGATATGATGATGAAAAGTTCTCCTGTAATAGTAAAAGAAAATTTCCTTGTGATGTTCCCTCTGTCATGTATTGCTGTTAAATGTCAATTTATTCCATAAATGTTTGTATTTCAGCTTGATACAGAAGGTAAATCAAAAGATTTTATGTTGCATTTGCAGCTGTGCTTTCATTGATACTCTGATTTGTATAAAAGAATGCATGTTCAATGTGTTGCTGCAAAAATGCTGCTCTCAGTCAGGGTGAAGCATTGATGTTGAAGGTACACAGTTACTATTAGCTCTATAGACTCACTAGTTGTTAGAATACAGTAACCGAGTAAAACTGAATTTGCAACAGAAGCTGCTAAATGAAACCCAGACACTTTAAAATACATACATACATACATACATACATACAGTCATTCATGCCATAAAAATCCGTGCACCAAGAATGAGGTGTTGGATTGAAATGATATTTTAGTAGTGAAATGGTACATACCAAGGACAGAAGTGATTACAATATCAAAACAGTAGCATGATTTCCCACGAACATAGGTACACATTCTGGTCAGCATTAGTACCGTGTCGGGCCGCCTCATGCTCGGATACATGCGATGATATAGTCCTGCATGGAGTCAAAGAGTAACTTAAAAAGATATATCAGAACTGTGTTAATAATGATTACCTGAAAAGTTTTTGTAAATTTTATATTAGAAACCTTTTAACCTTTGTGAAATCTTGTAATTCTTTTAACTTAAGGTTATGTAATACTGTCATTCCTGCAGCTGTTCCCGACTAATCTTTTCAGGCCCACACAGTCACTCTCATTTTTTCTGTGTCGTGTCAGAGATTTTTAGTCCTATTTTTAAGCTTACATCCAGAGTGGGAAAGCAACTCGTATTCATCTTTATGCTGACTTTCTGAAACATCTATTACTATTTTGCCAACTAGGTTAAAATTATCTGTGTTCATAGTAGGTGGATTCAAAATGTTCTTTACAAAATGGAAGTGTGATCTGAATAGAGGTAGATGATGGTTCTGGTAAATTATTTAGTTATCCCTCTAAACAAGTAGAAAAGCATTTATCAATTTTTCATCAAACAAAGAACTTCGCTCTTTCCACGTTTATAATTGAGTCACGGAAAAATTCTCATTGACCTCCACCGGGAGTCGAACCCAGGGTCTTCCAGTAACGCGCCGGATATGCTTCCGCTACACCACAGCCGCCTTGAATTCCTCCAGACTCAAACACGTTAACTGCCAAGCCAATTTGACAGGTTGCTTTTTGGAGCCCCGCACAATGCTGGGGATTCACCAAAGATGGTAAGCAGCAACTGAAGAAATAATTAGAAGGCGAATGAATAATTAATACAGACATTTAACGTGGACCAGGAACATCAAACAAAGAACTTCGCTCTTTCCACGTTTTAACCAATTTGACAGGTTGCTTCTTGGAGCCCCGCACAATGCTGGGGATTCACCAAAGATGGTAAGCAGCAACTGAAGAAATAATTAGAAGGCGAATGAATAATTAATACAGACATTTAACGTGGACCAGGAACATCAAACAAAGAACTTCGCTTTTTCCACGTTTATAATTGAGTCACGGAAAAATTCTCATTGGCCGCCACCGGGAGTCGAACCCAGGGTCTTCCAGTAACGTGACTCAATTATAAACATGGAAAGAGCGAAGTTCTTTGTTTGATGTTCCTGGTCCACGTTAAATGTCTGTATTAATCAATTTTTCATCTTTTGGCAGAGGTTTAAATTTTGCATCCACATGAAACCAGTTCGATATAAGGGTCAGCTACTGGATATGTCTTTCCCTGATGATTGGTACCCTGTGGCTGACAGAATAGAACAATTATTGCAAGTATCTAAAAAAACATAAGAAAACTCTGATTCCGATTAACGAAAGAAGAACTGTAACATCAACCAGGAGAAAAAAGAGAGGATTATAGAACATATGGCAGCTGTCATCCATGGCTTCATCAGGGGCCAGCACAGATCACATCTCTCACATATCTATAAAAACCAGAAAGTGCAGGTTTCTACATTATCCAGTTTGCAAGAAAAAAGAAAAAAATTGGAAAAAATTATAACAAAAAAAAAAAAAATCTCCATTGCAACCATGCACCCACAGCAAATTTTTCCACCCTAAAATACGAAAAGCTAGAAGTTATCCCACAAAAAATAAAAATTATTAAAGGAGACTAAAATAAAAGAAGTATAAAAAAACCCCTCCCAGTTGCAAACTGAATAATCATAGCCCAACTCACACTGCTCTAAGAATCTCAAACCATATACTGTTGTATTATTAATACCTGCAGAATGCCACTAAAAGACACAAATATAAACACACTACATCAAAAAATTATCAAGAAGCACATCTTTTTGTAAAATAAATATAAGGAGAGAATAGCTTGAATTAGTTTTCATATTTACAAATTATTACAGAAATGAGTTCTAATTTCATAAAGGAAGAGCAAGCCTAAACTGCACGTGCCCAAAGCCAAACTAAAAACGTGGTCTAAACAATGAACTACTCGGAGACCTCCTAAAAAAAAACAGAAAAAAAGAATATTGTTTCAAAAAACCCTAACCTCTGTAGGATAAAGGGAAAACCTCATAACGAAATAAATAAAAGCAAAAACTAACCCCCCCCCTGAAAAAAAGATTATAATGACCAAGAAATCCTACAATAACATACTTCTTTTCTCTTTTGAAAACTGCACAAAAGAAGTGATGCCAGCAGCTCCACCTAGTAGTCAAGAATTCAGCCAATCTCAAGAATTTTTGGGAGGTAGGCTAAGGCAGCAATATGCCAAACTACACAAGCCTAATGACTGGTATTAATAATACAACAGGATATGCTTTGAGGTTTTTAGAGCAGTGTGAGTTGGACTATGATTATTCAGTTTGCAACTGGGATTTTTTTATATTTCTTTTATGTTAGTCTCCTTTAATAATTTTTATTTGGGAGGGGGGGGAGCTTCTAGCTTTTCGTAATTTAGGGTGGAAAAATGCTGTGGGTGGCATGATTACTATGGGGATGGGTTTTTTTTTTTTTTTTTTTTGTTATTATAATTTGTTCCTAGTTTTTTTCTTGCAAACTGGATAATGCAGAAACCCACACTTTCTGGTTTTTATAGAAATGCGAGAGATGTGATCTGTGCTGGCCCCTGATGCAACCAAGGATGACAGCTGCCATATGCTCTATAATCTTTTCTTTTTTCTCCTGATTGATGTTACAGTTCTTTTTTCGTTAATCCGGATCAGAGTTTTCTTATGTTTTTTAGATATTTTCAATAATTGTTCTGTTATGTTTTTGAATTTTCTGATATACAGCCTTTGAATTTCATATACTGATAGTGGATTATTAAGTATCAAATTTCTATTTTTGCATTTTATATCATCATCATCATCATTGTCAACCATTATCAATCCACTGCTGGACGAAGGTCTCCCCAAGTTTCCTCCACAACGGTCTGTCTTGTGCCAGTCTCCTCCATGTCACCCCTGCATACTTTCGAATTTCATCCACCCATCTCCCATGTGGTCTTCTTCTGGGTCTTTTCCTGTCCCTTGGAATCCAATCTAAAATTTCGGCTGTCCATCGATGGTCTGTCCTTCTGGCAGTATGTCCAGCCCATTGCCATTTCAGGGATTTAACTCTGATGATCATGATATCTTCCACTCTTGTCATTTTTCGGATCCACGAGTTCCTCTTCTTATCTCTCCTGGTTACACCAAACATGCACCTCTCCATGCTGCTTTGAGTTGTCTGCAGCCTTTGTATGTCTCTTTTAGTTAAGGTCCACGTCTCTGCACCATACGTAAGCACTGGAAGGATGCATTGATCAAACACTTTTCTTTTAAGGCATAATGGCATATTGCTCTTGAAAATTATGCTGTTTCTTCCAAAAGCTCTCCAGACAAGTTTTGTACGCCGATTAATTTCTTCATCAATGTGACCCTCACTTGATATCTGCTGTCCAAGATAAACGTACGTGTCTGTTATCTCCAGCTTTTCTCCATCAATCGATAAATCTTCATTTCTTGTAAAAGCATTGAACATCACTTTTGTCTTCTGAAAGTTCATTTTTAATCCCCCTTCTTTACTCTTGTCAGCAAGTTCCTGGATCATACACTGCAGCTCTGATGGGGTAGTTGCAAAAATGACTACGTCATCAGCAAAACGAAGGTGGGTTAGATAATCTCCATTAATCTTTATCCCCTTGTTTCCCCAGCTCAGCAACTGAAAAACACCCTCCAATGTGGCATTAAAGAGCTTCGGAGATATGGTGTCACCTTGTCTCACTCCCTTTCCAATTTTTACGTGTGTTGTATTTTCAAACAGCGGAATCTTTGCACTTGCATTTTCATAGATGTTATTAATAATATTAATGTATGCATCTTCAATACCGCAGGTTTTCAGAGCCATTGTAACTGCTGATGGTTTCACCGAATCAAAGGCTTTTTCATAATCGATAAAAGCCATGCACAATGGAAGTTCATATTCCCTCGCTCTTTCAATTAGTTCTCTCAGTACGTGGATATGATCTATTGTGCTGTAGCCACTCCTGAATCCAGCTTGTTCTCTCGGTTGAGCCATGTCCAGTGTTACCTTCAAGCGGTGTGAAAGAACTTTAGTGAAGATTTTATAAACTACTGATAGGAGGCTGATAGGTCTGTAGTTTCCAAGATCCTCAATGTCACCTTTCTTATGTAGCAGGATCATTGTAGCGGTGTTCCAATCCTCAGGAATCTTTCCTTCATTAAGGCATCGAGTGAAAATTTGGGCGAGTACTGTTTCGATTTCTCCACTTGCTTCTTGTATGATGTCTACAGTAATTCCATCTTCTCCTGGAGCTTTTCCCCGCTTCATGTTCTTGATTGCATGTGCAACTTCTGCTGGAAGGACTGGAGGAACTCTGGTACTGGTATCTTTCATGATGTCTGGAGTGCATGTATCATCCCTTTCATATAATTTGGAGTAGAAATCTTTCACTCTTGTCAAAATTTCGCCTCTAATTCTTGTTACAGAACCATCTTCTTTTCTCAGTGCCATAATCTGTTTTCTTCCCTTACTGAGATGTCCCTTTTGCTATCTTTAGGCTTTGGTTGTTTTCAATTGCTTTCCTCACTAGTTCACAGTTGAATTTTCTTACGTCTTCAGTGATACTTTTTCTTACTGTCTTGCATAGCTCTATATATTCCACTTTGGAAGTCACATCTTCTTTAGTTGTCCTCATCTCTCTTCTTTTTTGCATCAACATTTTGGTTTTTCCTGATAATTTGTTTACATGCAACTTGTTCTTAGACCCAGCTAATTTTGTTGCTGTTTCCATAAGAGCTTTGGTTACTTTTCTGTTAACTTCAGAGATGTCCACTTCTTCCGATGTTAGGCCTTCTAAAGCAGAGAACCTGTTCTTCAGTTCGAACTTGAAGGTATTATGGTGTTTTTTAAGGTTGGTTATGTCAATAGATTTTGTTTGTCTTATGAGCTTGCCACGTTCAAGTTTAGTGTTGAGGTGCATCTTACATCTCACCAATCTATGGTCACTACCTGTGTTGAACTTGTTTAGCACACTGCAGTCTTCTATGACGAATTTTTTGTTACACATAATAAAATCAATTTCACTTGTCGTCCCATTTGGATGTCTCCATGTCCGTTTCCTGTGTGGCTTTTTCTTGAAGAAGGAGTTCAAGATGAAAAACCCTTCTGCCTCTGCAAACTCAACGAGAGTATTTCCACGCTGGTTTCTGTTGCCGTGACCAAATTTACCTACTGAAGTTTCATTCTGTTGCCGTTGCCCTATTTTTGCATTGAAATCTCCCATAATTATTTTCAAGTGCTGCTTACCTTTATTATTTAGATGACGAATTTCCTCATAAAATTCTTCAATTTCTTCTTCAGGATGACTTGTGGTGGGTGCATAAGTTAACAGATACAATATGCATATATAGGGGGGGGATCCTCATGTTGTCTTTTGAAAACATTGGGACAACCCAAAAGTGAATGTTTGGTGTGGTCTCAAAGCAAATGTGTACCTGGGCATGATGGAGCTTTTTGTTGATCTCAATTGAACGAATGTCAATCGTGGGTAATTTTTGAGCAGGATGGTGCCCCACCACATGGAGATCAATGGTCAAAAAAATTCCTCAATACCACATTTCCCAACAGATGGATTGGGAGAGACTGTTCAACATCATGGTCAGGGCTTGACAGATATGTCCCACATCTAGGAGTCAGGTGAACCGAAATCAAATTTCAAATAATAATTCATGAACAAAACCATGTCTGATGATGATGCTGAAACAAAAAGTGATAAACTATATTTGCTGTCAATTTTTTCATTTTTGCCCAAACCACTGATTGCAAAATGAAGTTCCAATTTGCTTCATAATTTTCTTTTCCCATTCCACAGTTTAGCTGTTATCTAAAAATTTAGATTTTGATGTTATTAAAACACTATTTACTGGTTATATTTTGTACACAATAATTCAAAGTACCATGTTTTCTTTCGTATACTCTGCAGACTATAAAATTTGAAAAAAAAAAGAAATCTTCCTAAGATCTGCAATGGTGTATAATCTACAAGCCGTGGAAAAAAACCCCGACATATAATCCGTAGATCATAAATTCTGAGAAAACAATTTTTTCCTTCACATAACATGTGGCGGCATGTTGCAGACCATGAAATTCAGAGAGGGGGGGGGATCATCGTGTAATCTTCACCTGCCATGTTAATCGTGAACCGCAATTTCTGACAGAAAAGCTGCGATTCACAGGATGACCACTCAAAAGTCCAAAGGTGTAAGAAAGAAACGATTGTCTTACTAAAAAAATAACTGTCATTTTTAAGTACTTCTATGTTACTTTTAAGTAAATAAATAAAGAACTAAAATTCTGAGCTTTTACAACATTATCGTAGTTCATTAGTTTAACCTAAACAACCCGCAGATATTATGGGCAGTCCATAGTAATTATCTCTTTTCTGAATATGTTTCAACGGAATAGCTGGCAGGGAAAAAAAAAAAAAAAAAGATTAGCGCAGCTAAACTAATGAATGCGATTCGCAAAATGGTTACCTGCCATAGATTAGCTTGGCGGGCTTCTCGTAGCATGTAGTCTTCCTCATGTGCAAATAGTACTGCCTTTTTTTGCATCATATTTTCTGTCAGAATGCTCATAAGCAAAAATCCTACAATATCTTTGCAGTCCTATCTCTGTGTTGCACTTCATTTTTTTCTGTTACTGCATTTTTTGGTACTTTTCCAATAACACCACCTATCCTGAGAATTACCTCACAGAATTTTTAAAACTCTGCACCAACCTTTTTCTTTCTTTTTTACAGGTATCCGCAGTACCTAAATTTATAACTTCTTGACACATAATCTATGAATTATACAACACATATTACGATATTTACTGCAAATTACGAAATCGGAAGTAAATAAAATTGGTTGCCATGACAGGATTTCCAGACACCCGGGATTTGTCAAGCCCTAATCATGGTCATCACAGCCATCTAACATAATACCCTAAGACTTTTTACTGTAGAGTTATGTCAAGGATAGTTTATTAAACACCAGTGTATGATATTGAAACTTTGCGTAGAAGGATAATAGATGCTATTGCTAAAGTCTCCAAAGAGATATTAGGCAAAACATAGCAAAAAATTGAATACCGATGAGATGTGCTGTGGGCCGCAAACGACACTTATGTGGAGTTTACATACATCATGCCACAAACTGCTTGTTTCTTTCTATCATAGTTTTTTTTAAGTAAAAATGTTCTTCATGAGGGAAAGACTATGTCCACCCAGTATTTCCTGTGAGCTTTTCAGGGGCAACAATATGGAATAACATAAATATGGAGGTCGGTAGTTTACTCCACCTACTGGCAACACTGTACATTAGGAAAAAACCTAAATGTTTAGATTATGGTTCTCACAGTCTAAGATTTTGAGTAAAAAAAGAATGTCTCACATCAAATTATAAGTTGCAGATGGACATGCATACCATGCTAAGATACAGATGGACAGACAATACATACCGATACTTTAACCACTAACTTTTCCCCAAGAGGTGTGCTATGCTAAAGAATTCCTGTTTTTCTTCACAATGGGGAATAGCACAGAGCCATGCCAGATTTATCTTTTTTGGTAGACTCAAGGCCACTATCAGACAACAATGGAAGCCAAATGGTTCTCCATGTGTGTGCATCATCCAGCCAGAGCCATGAATGCTAAGCTTAATCTGTTCTGTTCTGTTCTTCTGTATCCTTCAGTTCAGACCACCAAGAGTTGTGGGAGATGCTGTGGAAGCAATCACAGCCTGATTGTCACTGTAAACTACATTGCCATGTGTTGCACAGACAGGGAAATTTTCTGCAAAAATCTTTTAAAAATGACTATCACTGTGCTTTTCTGTTTATTTTATGTACTTTTAATTTTCTGAAAGATGCACATAAAGATTTTTTAAAGTTTCCCCATCCTGAATTGTGCTCCATGTTGCACATTTTCCCTCCCTCCCCCTTTTACATACTGTATCAAATGATAAACATACTTTTCAGTTCTAGTTAGTTAGGAATAGATTGGAAATGAAACTAACAAAACAGCATTTGTAATTATGTTATTATAATTTATTCAGGGTGAGGAGCCGGTCACCTTTTCAAACCTTTTTGAAAATTAGTCACCTTTTTCAGCTTTTGTCACCTTTTCAAACCTTTTTTTACCATATTGGGGGAAATGTGCAATTTAACAATATAGTTTCAAAAGAAGTTGGTAGAAGTTGAAAGATTAATATTGTAAGTATGCCTACAACTACAGGGTGTTTCACTTGCTACTTTACCCGGCATTTTTGCAATAACTGTAAGAGGAATGAATATATGGTAACGAAATTTGAACTGGATTTACCTTAGGTTGTGAGAAAGCAAACAGAAGCAATGTGTAGTTTCACCGACGTTGTGGCCGTGGTGAGAGAGAAGTGGCGGCGCTAGCCCAAAATTCCCGTTTTTGGGCAACTGACAATCCCCATGTGACACACGAAGAACCCCTATATCCAGCAAAGATCGGTGTTTGGTGTGTGATGTCACAGCAGCGCATTATTGGGCCTGTCTTCTTCGAAACAACCATCTCGACAGCAACTTACGTGGAAAATTTTCAGACTTTCGTGAATCAGTGGTGGAACGATGAGGAATTATCCATTAGATATTTCCAGCAGGATGGAGCAACATGCTATACTACCGGTGCCAGCATGGCCTTAATTGACATTTTTCGAGGACAAAGTCATTTTGAAGGGACTTTGGCCTCCGCGGTCACCAGATTTGGTGTCGCTCGATTACTTTCTTGGGGCTATCTGAGAGATAGAGCTTAAATCCACAATCCATCGCCACATTGAAATCCAACATCATTCAAAAAAATCAGGCAATTCCTGGTGACATGCTAACCCAAACCTTCCAAAATAACGAGTGTCGTGTTCAGCTCTGCCTGGACGCAAATGGTTGTTAGAAATTATTATAAGAAATATGACTGTCAGAGTTCCTCAACATTTGAACCAGAAACCTCAGTGCACATTTAACAGAATTGCAGGTGGCGCTGCTCGAAACTTTTTTATTTGTTTGCTCTAGCGAGCTTTGCCTGGATCCCCTTTTGCTGCTCACGTCGGTTAGTAATCTAAGTGGTTGATCTTTGACTGAACAACAACAATGTAGGTGATATATAGAAGGTGTGCGTGTTGGAATAGTGAGTTATTACCTTTTTGTGGAGATGTGCAATAAATATTAGTGTGTTGTCATTCAAGTGTTTATAAGTGTGGAATCCATTTTTTCTTTGATGACTAAAAGATAGATCTTCCTGCAGCTGGTAAGTGGCTTACTGCATTACATCAAAGGCTATCATCAATTATAGATTTTTATTTATTTAGAAATAACTAACAATCTTGATTATGAGACTGAAATCTCACTGCTGTCAGGAAGATTAAAAGCAAAGTTCGTCAAATTCATCAAGCATTTCAGTCGAGTGTTCGATTAAAGGCGTATTTGTTACTGCATAGTTCCTCATTCGAAAATTGAAAGAGGAACAAAATGGCGTCATTCATAGGAAGTGGCATGTACAGCATAACAAAGTTAGATAATTTTAATTATCAAATTTGGAAAGTAAGAATGGAAATGATTCTTATTAAAGATAATTTATGGAAGGTTGTTTCAGAGCCAATTCTAGAAGAAAAGAGTGGTGCATGGTTGAGAAATGGTGAATTGGCTAAAGCTACTATAACACTTTGCGTGTCTGATGATCAAGTTATTCACGTACGCGATAAGTGAACAAGTTCTGAAATATGGAATGCTTTGAAAATGGTTTACGAAAGAGAAAGTTTAAGTAGTAAATTGTATTTGCTTAGAAAACTGTATAGTTTACGTTTTCAAGAAAATGGATCAACTATGCAATAGCATGTAAATAGAATGCTGGAAATAGTTCACAAGCTTAAAGCACAAGGAGAAGAATTCAAAGACACACATTTGGGGGCTATCTTGCTAAATAGTTTACCAAGTACCTATGAAAATTTAGTTACTGCATTAGAAGCAAGACAAGAAGAAGATTTAACACTTGAGTTTATCAAATGTAAAGTGATAGATGAATCTAATAGAAGGAAAGTAAACTCACAGGCACACACCGATCACGGAACTGTTTTGAAAACAAGTTATAAAAAGAAAAATTACAGCTCTAAACAAGAAAGATTTGCACATTTTGTAAAAGAAAGAATCATGTCAAAGATGACTGTTGGCACTACGAAAGGAATCAAAATAAAGGTAACACTGGTAAGTTTCACAAAATAAACCCACATACAGAGTCTCACAGTAATATTGCCATGAAGACAGAAAAAACAAAATTAGATTGTGAACAAAATGACATAAAAAGAGAAAATGAAAATTTCTCATTAGAAACGAAGTCAAAACCCAACAAAATATCCAAAGGTTGGTCAATTGATTCCAGTGCAACGGGTCACATGACAAATGATGCAACACTGTTTAAAGAACTTTCAAAAGGTGAATCAGGGCTGATCACTACTGCCGACGGTTCTCAGATAAAGTCAGAAGGCAAGGGAAATATAACCTTAAACTGCCAAAATCGAAAAAGGAAAAGTTCGAAAAGTGGAAGTAAAGGATGTGTTTATATGTTCCAGATTTAGACACTAATTTGTTATCTGTTAAAAAAGCCACAGAAAAGGGATTTGAAGTTTTATTCAAGAATAAGAAATACACAATTAAGTATGGGGATACTATTGTAGCTATAGGCTTAATAGATGCCTCAGATAATTTGTACAAACTACAAATATTAGATGAAAAGGCAAATTTGGCCACTACATGTGAAAATAAAAATTGTTTGAATTTATGGCATAGAAGGCTAGGTCATAGGGATATTGAAATGACAAAACAAATGGAGAAAAAGGAGTTAGCAAGAGGAATAACTCTTTCCAATTGTAAAAAGGAAGAAAATTGTGAGTTTTGTATAAAAGGCAAACTTACACAGAAGCCATTCTCCAAACAAAGTAGTTTTAAGGCCAAAGCTGTATTAGAATTAGTACACACAGATATTTGTGGTCCCATGGTTGAAGCCAGTCCTAGTGGTTAAAAGTATTTTATCACATTTATAGATGACTATAGCAGATACTGTTACATCTATTTGCTTAAAAGTAAAGATGAAGCATTAGTAAAATTTAAGCGATATGTAGCTTTAGTGAAAACCAAATTTGGAAAAATGCCAAAATCAATAAAAACAGATAATGGAGGAGAGTATTGTGGAAGAGATTTTGAAAATTATTTAGTGAAACAAGGAATAGAACATAAAAACAACTGTTCCATACTGTCCTCAGATGAATGGAATTGCTGAAAGAAAAAACAGATTTTTGACAGAAATGACAAAAATTATGATGTTAGATGCTAATATGGAAGGTAAATACTGGGCAGAAGCTGTAATAACAGCAGCTTACATACAAAATAGAGTTCCAACACAAGCAACAGGAAAAACTCCTTTTGAATTATAGAACGGGTTTAAACCATATCTTGGCCATATTAAAAGCATTTTGATCAAAAGCTTATGTATATGTACCAAAGCTGTCAACAACAGCCTTATCGACAACCGAAGCAGAGTTCATCGCCACTGCAGAAGCAAGCAAAGAACTATTGTGGTTGCGAGAGTTACTCAAGGATTTTGATTGTGAACAGACTGGAACCACTACAGTATTTCAGGATAACAAATCAACTATACATCTTATAGAAAATCAAAAGATCAATTCCAGATCTAAACACATTATGGTGCGGTATCAGTTTGTGAAAGAATTGAGTGTAACTGTTTTTCAGTTAGACTACTGTAATACTTCTCAAATGGTTGCGGACATTTTCACCAAGCCATTGGCTGGACCCCAGTTTGAAAAACTTAGACTGACACTAGGCATGATAAAATGAACTCCTCCAGCCAAGTGGGAGACTGTTAGAAATTATTATAAGTAATATGACTGTCAGAGTTCCTCAACATTTGAACCAGAAGCTTCAGCAGACATTTAACAGAATCGCAGGTGGCACTGCTTGAAACTTTTTATTTGTTTGCTCTAGCGAGCGTTGCCTGGATCCCCTTTTGCTGCTCACGTCGGTTAGTAATCTAAGTGGTTGATCTTTGACTGAACAACAACAATGTCGGTGATATATAGAGGGTGTGCGTGTTGGAATAGTGAGTTATTACCTTTTTGTGGAGATGTGCAATAAATATTAGTGTGTTGTCGTTCAAGTGTTTATAAGTGTGGAATCCATTTTTTCTGTGATGACTAAAGGATAGATCTTCCTGCAGCTGGTAAGTGGCTTACTGCATTACATAAAAGGATATCATCAATTATAGATTTTTATTTATTTAGAAATAACTAACAATGGTGACCATTTCCAACACATGTTATGATGCCATCTCCTTTCTCACAGTCTAAGCTAAGTCCAGTTCAAATTTCGTTACATCTTTATTCCTCTTCCAGTTATTGCAAAAATGCCGGGTAAAGTAGCAAGTGAAACGCCCTGTTACATAGTACAACTATGTGAATGTAGTTATTTCTGTTCTCCTATACCTCCCCTTATAATTGTAGAAAGGCCTCACAATTAACACATTTGTGGGCAAAGCAGCATATGCCACTGCACATCCAGTGACATGACGTTATATGCGTCCAACTTTACTTCACGCCGTAAGTACAGAGCTGCAAATGCCGTCAAAATTGTATGGGGGTTCCAGTTACTTTAAGTTTACTGTCTGTATTGCTGAAAACATGAATTTTCCATAAATGTCTCTGCATTTTTGTTACTATCTGCAAATTTGTTAAGCCCCAGTGATGAATGAAGATCAGCTGAGGGGCATCTTAAGCCAATAACATTTTATCCTTTTGTCCTCTGAGAAACTCTGTTTAAAAGTGAAATCTTGCGGGCGGTCATCAAAATATTTTCCTCTGTGTGACAGAATTTTTGAAAGCAGTCACTGTTTTTTATTGTATTCATTAGGTGCATGCTTCTTGGCCAAATTTACATATTTCAACAATTGTTAAATGTTTTCAGAAAGCTGGATTTCCACAAAACGCAGAGGAATAATGAAACTGAAGTTGACCGTGAATGGAATACGGAATTACACCATACATTTAAATTTTGAAGATGACAATCAATTTTTTGGTGTAAATATGACAAGGATGGTAAGTCAGATAATATCTGAAAACTTGAAAATTTCGTCATCCTGGAGCGGGAATCGAACCTGTGTCTCCCAGATAGCACCCGGGTATGCTAACCACTACACCACCCAGAACGACCAAGCCTCAAGTTTCCGATTAATTTGAATATAACTATCACAGGATTCGCTAGTCGAAGCAACCGGCATTCATGTTTAGCGAATCTGGAGGTTAAGAATCCTATCCCATGATTGCCCGGAGGAGCAGATAAATCATGAATGGAATACGGGATTACACCATACAATACAAATTTTGAAGATGACAATCCGTTTTTTGGTGTAAATATGACAAGGATAGTAAGTCAGATGGTAAGATTTTCAAGTTTTCAGATATTATCTGACATACCATCCTTGTCATATTTACACCAAAAAACGGATTGTCATCTTCAAAATTTTTATTGTATGGTGTAATTCCGGATTCCATTCAATTCATGATTTATCTGCTTCTCTGGGCAATCACGGGACAGGATTCTTAACCTCCAGATTCGCTAAAAATGAATGCCGGTTGCTTTGACTAGCGAATCCTGTGATGGTTATATTCAAATTAATCGGAAATTTGAGGCTTGGTTGTTATGGGTGGTGTAGTGGTTAGCATACCTGGGTGCTATCTGGGAGACACGGGTTCAATTCCCTCTCTGGGATGACGAAATTTTCAAGTTTTTGGATATTATCTGACTTACCATCCTTGTCATATTTACACCAAAAAATGGATTGTCATCTTCAAAATGTGTACTGAAGTTGACAATACCACCACCAACCTACTAGGAATATTACCCGAGGAATCAAAAACTACCTGCTAAGTGAAGATCAGTTCCCACCAATAGATTCTGATTGCAATATCATAATATATACTTATGTTAGAGAGAGCATGCCTCTGAGAAAAGATTCTGCTGCTCTTCAATCCAGATCCCACAAGGCTGTTGTGAGTGCCTTAAAGAAACCTTCAATAAAAGCTGAACTTCATTTCATTATTTCATCAGCAGAACTATTCATGAAGTTCACGCAACATTTTCAGTTCCAAGCTCCCATAATCCACAAATTGCATGAAGAAATAGGGAACGTTCTTTAGACCTTCATGGCTCGTGTTTTGAAGACTGCTGTCATTAGAAAAATCATTCATTTTTCTAAAGTTGATCTTGATGAACTGTTTGCATTTGGTAATCTGATTCCTCTTGAAGAACTTGTCATTAATGAAAAGATAACAGACAAGCTTTCTAAACTGAAAGAAAGTGATAAGTTGTTATTTCTGAAGGAAGCTCAAAAGCACTATATTACTTGCAAGCATGTGATGGAAAAGATTTGCTTATCAAATTTTAGAATTTTAGACCCAAAAGAATGAGTGAATGATAGAAGCTACAGAGACATACTGAAAGTTGCAAAAATTATGCTATTTCATGTTCAACTGGATTATTTGTTAGATGAATGGAAAATTTTGCAAGTGAAAAAAGATGATACAGCATTTTAAAACAAAACTGTTGATGATTACTGGCAGCAACACATCTCAAAAAGGGACTCATTATCAAAAAATATAAAGTTTCCAAATGTTGCAAAAGTCATAAAGGCAGCTCTTACTTTGTCAAATGGAAATGCTGACATAGAGAGAGGATTTTTCATTTCTAAGCATATATTAGGAGAAGATAAATCAGCAATGACCGAAAGATTTTTAAACAGTGTACTGACTATGATAGATGCTTTGAAACAATATCCTAATTTTCTTTCAAAGTACACTGCTTTTATGGAAGCATGTAAGAGGGAAAAGAAAACCGAATTAGAAGAAAAGCTAAAAGAAGAACAAAAAAAAAAAAAAACAGATTATGAAAAAGATATGAAAAAGGTGGAAAAGATAAAAAAAGGCAATCAAATGTGAGACTGCTGCTCTGAATGACAAGAAAAAAGAACCCCTACAAACTAAGGAGGCAAGAGAAGAACTCTTTTTGGAAGCTTTGGCTAAACTGAAAAAAAGCACTCGAAAAAAAATTATTTAAAGGGAGCAAAATTAGCTGAAGGCATGCTTGAGGGAGTAAAATGTATGCAAACGGAAGGAGTGAGAGAAAAGGAAGTGGAAATCATTCAGAAGAATTTGAGAAAATAAAATAAAGTATGCTTACATGATTTTTTGCTAAGATGCCTAGAAAACAGTAAGCCAAACAGTTTTTTATTTAGAATTGTTTTTCTGGAATGTTGAAAAGAATTGTACGTCATTAGATTTTCAGAATTTTGTGTAATTTTTTTCTGTAAAATTATATAATGGCAATAAAATGGCCATACCCCATCCAACCATAATAAATAATAAAGAAATTTACCATAATAAAGAAATTTATTGTGATCTTACCTGGCCTTTTTTGGTAGGGGAGTATAAAAAAAATTAAAAAATATATTTTTTAAAACCATATTTGTTGTTTTGTGCTATTGGCAAGAAGTCTCTTAATCACCTTTTAGTCACCTTTTTAAAAAAATTTGTCACCTTTCTCACCTTTTTCAAAGGTCGCCTTAGCTCCTCACCCTGTTTATTGGAAACTGAATGCATGCAATTTTCTGGCGATAATTAAAATAAATATGGATATTTCATGTTACAATAACAAAATTTAATTCTCCAGATTAAAGCTGTCATGGCTTCCTCTGTTTAAGCTAATTTAATAAAAGTGTTTCTATGGATACTGAAAGGAAAAATAATCCTTTTCTGTCATAATACACATAGAAACTCTTATTAAATAAAATTTAACATAGAACATAAAAGACAATTCTCATAACTTTAAATGCATACAAATACATACTTGCCAACTTTTACAGATTTCTGCTTAATTTTACTGATTTACGGATAGTCTTTTTTAATGAATTTTTTAATATTTTGATTGCTCAATCGAAATATTTAAATCCCCCGCAACCATCCACTTAGATTTTCTACCAGACCTTGCAAGCACTGCGTTACACAATGATGTGGACTTTGACTCGCCAGCTTCGTGATGTTGTACAGTAGCTCTCTCTCTCCGTGGGAGTGCTCAAGTGACGTGCCGACGCATGCTCAGAGTCTGTGACGGTGGCCATTGCATTTTGTATTTCGGTCCTCATAGATGCTAGTTCATCATAGCAGTTGATTGGTCTCCTCTCAGGAGGGGAATCACAGCCAGTGAAAGAGAAGGGAAAATCTGTGTGCACGGTGTTGAGCAATGTTACTGTAGCAGCAAAATAATACTTTCTTATGTGTGCTGTTTTTAGTGTGCAGTGTTGTTTCTTTGTTGTAGAGTTGAATTACTGGGAGGATGAGTTGTTAGTTTAGCTTTTATGCAAATTTATGAAGATGAGTTCTAAGATTAAACCATCTCAAAAGTTATTTTCAAAATTTTAAGGAAGCATACATTGCGCCGTCCCGGTTGCACAGTGGTTTAAGCGATGGCCTCTGATCATTCGTCCGAAAGGGGTCCGGGTTTGAATCCCAGTGAGGCATGGATGTTGTGTTTGTCTTATGGCACTGGTTCTCTCCCTTCCCTGGAACCAGTGTCCCTAAATTAGGGACGGGCAACTTCTTATAGCCCATTAAGTTGCTCGCAGTGGTCGTTAAACCTCCAATCAAAAAAAAAAAAAAAAAAAAAAAAGGAAGCATACACTGCAAAGTTCCAATGTGTATGTATCAGGAAATCTAATAAAGCTATAAAATTTGCATTTTGCGACATTTGCCAAAACGATTTTAACGTTGCCCACAGAGCCAGAAACTATGTTTTTCGTCATGTAAATGGCCCCAAACACAAAGGTAATGTGAAGTGTACAGATAGTAACTCCAAACTGACTACGTTTTCTAGTTTTCTAAAACATCGGACTAGGAGATGTAACTCGTGCCGAATTGTTGTTTATGCCTTTTTTGATAGAACACAACATGCTACTCAGTGTTGCCAGCCATGCTGGTCCACTTTTTGGCAGATGTTTCCAAAAGATGAAACTGCCAACTGGCAAATGTTATGGCTGTGTAAAGACCAAAACAACAGCGATTGCCCATGAAATGGCTGTGTATTGAACTTCTGCTGTTGTGAAACTTTTACAAGGACATTCTTCTGCAGTATGTGATGGAAATCATGAAAGTGATTAAAAACTGTATCTGATTATTGTAAGTTATTTTAACCTTAATCTAGGGCTTATTGAAAGTACTTTACTTTCAATTCCAAATTTGGTTGGAAATCCTACAGGTAAAAATATCAGTTCTCTCATTATAGCTGAGTTTGAGAAGCTAAAGATTCCTTTAGAACATTGCATAGCATTTTCAGTGTAGATAATGCTGCTGTCATGCAAGGAAAGAAAATGGTGTAATTTCATTTTTGGTGAGAAAACAGCAGAATATTATTTATATTGAATGTTGCTGTCACCTAATAAACCTTGCTTCAGAGAAGGGTCCAGCAACTCTGCCTGTCAAAGTGAATGGACTTCTGATTGACATCTTTTATTACCTCAAAAGAGTGTCAACCGTAAAGAAGCACTTAGTAGTTTTCAAGAACTGTATGGCAAAGAGGCCCAAAAGATATTAAAACATGTGTGTACATGCTGGCTTTCCCTTGACTGAAGTTTAACCCATTTTGTGAACCAATAGGATCCACTAACAAACTATTTTAGAGAAGCAATTAATTTAAAGTCATCTAGTTTGTCTGCTTCTCTGTCTTTCTACAAGAAGAAAAAGGAAACTGAAAATAAGGGAAAATTATTCATTTTGAAGAAAAAGCACATAAGTAAAGTTAAGAAAAATGAAAAACAGATAAAAAAAGAAAGCAGGCAATTCATCAGCAAGTAAGGAAGATTTCAAAGTCTCTAACAAAAGAAAAAAAAATCATGTGCTGAGATGCATCCACCAAAGAAAAGTAAAGCACAACAGAGTGCAGTTTTAACTAAGGAAGACAAGATTTTCATGTTTTTATCATCTGATGTAAACAAGGCATACAGCTTATTCCTTTTGGGTGTGATACCTATATTTGAGAAAACAAATACTCTCTTGCAATCTTTATCACCACAAATATATAGGCTTCAAGAATGTTTGCTAGATTTGTTAAAAGAACTCTTTTGAAAGTTTGTGAAGCCTTCAAAAATTAAAGGAAGGATGCTTATAGAAGTGAGTTTCCACTCTCCTTGTCATAAAGACAAATAAAATTTAGTAATAGGGAGTGCAACAACAAATCTAGTTTCAAAGCTATCACAAGAGGAGTGGCAGATGTTTTATTCTGCTGTTGTGAAGTACTTTGTGACAACCTGTGATTATATTATCAAGAAATTTTCTGTAAAGAATGTTGCTTTAAAGAATGCTGAAGTTGCCAATTCGAGAAAAATTGAAGATTCAAGTTTTGCAAGCATAAGATATTTTCTGGACTTGTTTCCTTTTATATTGGAAATTGGGAACAAGGAGTGCCAAGATAAAGCACTGGAGTTGGAAAGGAGGTTTTTTTTTTGTCTTCAGCTGGAAGATCTATCTGTGATCATAGAAAAACATGAACAGATTGATGTGCAGTGGGCTGAAGTAGGTAAAATAAGAGGGGCTGATGTACTTCTGAAATTTGGTAGGTTGACCAAGATTGTGCTGTCTATCCTGCTCACCCCCCATTCCAATGCAGAGTGTGAGAGAATCTTCAGCCTGGTCAGAAAGAATCAAACTGAATACCATTCTCTCATGTCCAACAAAACTTTGGAAAGTTTGTTGGTGTTGAAGACAAAAAACCCCTAGCCTTGTTTTCAGCAGAAATTCAGTGAAGAATTGTTAAAGGCCAAAAAAGCTACTGCAGCTTTATTGAATTCTGCTGCAGCTTCCTCTTCTGGTTAAAACACTGAACAGAACAACTTTGTAAATAGAGCATTGAATTTTTCTTTCATCTACATGTAAAAATTTATGGACACTAATATTATATAATCCTGATATACAAGATGAAAATTAGAAGGTATGTAACATACAGTTTTGAATGCAATGTGTAGGTACTCTTAAAATGAATATTTCCTTTTTATAGGAAATGTTTAGTTTGGCATTGAAACACCACAGGTTTATGAGGCTAACATTGAACAAAATTAAGATTTTACTTTACGGTTTTTTAAATTATTATTTTAAACACAGATAATACTAGTTTAGTTATTGTGTCACATGCAGAGATTTTTACTGCATATTTATTAATATAATTAGGTTTTATTTTGTGGTAATGCAAAAGTTTTACTGATGCATATTTTTCAAAGTTGGCAAGTATGCAAATTTATGAATTGATGTGCAGTGTTATTGATATCAGAATTTTTGCTGGGGTTTTTATGAATATGTAAAGTTGCCAGATCTTTTTGTGTGTGTCATTGTTGACCTTAAAAACATTTTTAATTATCTTAATTCAGAAAATGATTACTTAGAAGTACACAAAGTCACACAGGCATAGTTAAAAATAATACTTACAAATTTCACTAATTCTGGCAGCAATTTAGGTAGGTAAACACCATTTGGGCTACCTAAAATATTTGCTATGACTGACTGTTGGTAACTTTCTCAATTTTCATGTAAACATACTCAGAAACAATCTGTTGCAATAAAAGTTTCTGTCCTTATAAAAATCTGACTTGTATAACTGTACAGTTTGATGAGCATGAGATTTTTCCACATATTTGTGGAATCCCCCCCCCCCCTTCCAATAATTAAAACCATTCTTGAAATTTTAGATTGGGGAATTTGGATGTTCGATGTGTAAAAAAAAAAAAAAAAAAAAAAAAAAATACATGCATAGAATCTGGGTTGTGATAAAGAGACCTTGAATGAGGGAAGTGAAAGATGAAGGAAAAGCATATCTCCCAACTCTCCGGCCAAAAGTGAGGTCTCTCGACTTTAAATTATATTTTCCATGGTTTGTATGCTCCTTGAAAAAAAGAAAGTTCATTTTCAAGCCCTTGAAAGTACTTGAAAAAGTTTGACTCTATAAATAGTACTTGAAAATTTTGTTTTGTTTTGTTTTTTAAGCAATGATATGAAAGAGCATGTGTAAAGTAATTGTTTATGCTAAAAAGTTGTATAGGAGATTTGTGTAGTTCCCATAAAAACACCAAGCTGATCAAATAGCACAGAACTTGTGTTCAGCTCAGGGGAACATGTGAACAGCTGGTTCCTTGGCTAGATATCACTGCAAAGTAAAACGTCAGCTATGGAAATAAAATAAGTGGAATGATGTATTCGTGAATCGTGATAGGTTACTGTTGACTGGGGTTGGGGACGCGTTCTTGCCGGATGGTGAATATGAAAATAATATGCCCTTTCAAAATAATCCACAAAATAAAATGATTTCCAAAAATATCAAAACAGAGGAGCAATTCTATATTAATAAAGTAAACCAATGGGGTGGCACAGGGTAACAGGCAGGTTATTGAAGGTGTGAACGTTCCAGCTAAGTTAATTAATGGTTTGAATTTGCTAAAATACCTACCTACTGACTGACCGAAAGAACACACATATGATAATTTGGTTTTAAGAAGTCCTTGAAAAGTGCTTGAATTTATTTTGCTTGGAATAGTATGAACCTTGTTTTCAACCCTCCTGATTGTCTCCATAAATCTTCCACTTCTCTAGTATGTGATATTACATAGTGGAAATGTTGGATATTAGCATCCTTTGCTCGTTTATTTTTATTTTTCATTGGACACCTGCTGCAAGATTGTTTACGATTTGCGAGTTTCAGTTGCGAGGATGCAGAACAGAATAATCAGCGGTGCGCTGCAAAGAATTATGGGATCACAACCCTGGACAATTGTTGAGAAGGAAAGAGGAGTAGATAGCGTCCCTTTGCTGTGTGTGTGTGTGAACATGCTGTATTTGTTGTTCTTACAAAAACTGCTCTAAAAGAGCATTATCATTACCTAAAAGAAATATTAATCACGGTAAGACAGTTTAAAACAGACGAAATAACCTTAAAGCACGATGTCATTATTGTTAATAATAACTCATTCATTCTATGTTTATTATATATCCGTCAACTTTCGATAGCGTCTTAGTTGTGTGTTTAGTCAAGATTAAATAATGAAAAACTTAAATCAGGAGTCTGTCGATTATGAACATAGTTACCTTTGCAAATTGTTTCTTAGTTTTTAACTTAAACCATCATTATTTTTTATTATGAGACTGAGAACTAGTTTCATATCGCAGCTTTGGAAATAAGTGAAAATAAAGAGCACAAGTACTAAGTACAAAGCAAAACAGTCAGCAAAATGGTGATGTCGAAAGAATATATTCACATAGAAAAACTGACAGAAACTAACTATGCAACGTGGAAATTTAGGATGGAAATGTTACTAATGTAGTATTTGAACCAAAACCACAAACTGTAGATGAAACATGGGTTAAAAAGGATAGGCAATGCAGAGCATTAATTTGTTTGTATATCAGTGATTCACAACTGTATCACGTGTTACACGAGACCAGTGCAAAGGATACCTGGAACAAACTCAAACGAGTACATGAAAGAACCAATTTATCCAGTAAATTGTATTTGTTAAGAAAATTGTACAGTATAAAATACACTGAATCGATTCCAATGCAATCACACATTAAGGAAGTAAACGAACTGGGAGAGAAGTTAAACAATATTGGGGAACAAATAAAAGAAACCCATACGGTAGCAATTTTGTTGTGTAGTATGACACAAAGTTATAGGGCATTGATAACAGCTCTGGAAAGCAAAAATGAAGAGGAACTATCACTGGATTATGTGAAATCTAAATTAATTGATGAGTATGAGAGAAGAATGCATAGACATATAAAACGAGCAAAACAAACCAAGAAGAATGCATATTAAGGAGGGGTCAGTTACACACTATGAAACACAATTTTCAGTTTATAAAACAAAGAACACTTTTACTGTCCCTAATTTTAAAGCCAAAAGATATTGTACTTATTGTCACAAGTCAAATCATGTTAGAAACGAATATTGGCATCTGAATGCTAACAATAAGCATAGTAATATTCACAAAGGTAAAACAAAGTTTACTCCTAAGCAGCCAGTTTATAACGATAAAGTACAAAGTAATAACAACCTGCCACACAAGTTGAACATGTGTAGCAAAAAATGAAAATGTGAAGGATGATTTTTGTGCTAGCGTTACCAGCAAAGATGCAAAACTTGATGTAACAAATATGATCAAATGATCATATGTAGAAGATTTTAGGAAGGGAGTGTCTGACCTCAGGTCTTAAACAACCCTTAGAAATAGGAAACTAGGAGTTTGGGCTAGAACGCTTGATAGGAAAGTGACACGGAAGCGAAGTAGAAAAGAAAGGGGAGGAAGACGCCCTTATTTATTACCAGGAGGCCAGTACCCGGGGTCCGACGGCTTAACATGCCCATCCGACGCACGGCGGATATTTAGTGGATCGAACGTTCGTACCTGCCTGGGATCGAACCTGAGGCTCTTTCCATGGCAGTCGCAAACGTTGCCCACTAGGCCACCCGTAGCCCATATATAACAAATAATGATGCACAAAGAGCATTAGTATCACAAAACAATTCAATGTCTTGGATTGTAGATTCAGGGGCAACTAGCCATATGTGTAGTGTCATAAATTTCTTTTATAGAATTACAGAAAAATCAAATGAAAATGTAACCATAGCAAATGGTCATATGTTGAAGTCAAAAGGTTTTGGAGAAGGTAAGGTACTAGTGAAAACTCAAGAGGGAAATGTTCATACCCTTAGTCTATCAAATGTTGTGTATGTCCCAGACTTAGTTGGAAATCTCTTATCAGTTACAGTGCTTGCTAGTAAAGGCTTTACAGTACTATTTGAAGAAAATACTTGCACTATAAACAAAGGTCAAACCATAGTTGCAAATGCCATTGCCACAGATGGTTTATTTGAACTCATCGTTGTTAAAGATCTTCTTTTTTTTTTTTTTTTTGATTATGAGACAGAATAAACAAGTTACAAACTGTGTAACACAAATGGGGAATAATATGTGTAAAAATGAAAACTGCATTTATAAATGGCATCTTAGACTAGGACACAGAAGTATTAAAGCAATTAAAGAAATGGCAAATCAAAATTTAGCTAAAGGTATGAAAATAAATAATTGTAAGCGTAGTTTTTATTGCTATTCATGCATTAGAGCGAAACTTACAGAGAGGCCATACCCAAAACAGGCATCTTACAGAGCGAAAGAACCATTGGAACTAATACACTCAGATGTATGGGGCCTTTTGAAGTTGAAAGCTTGGGAAGAAAAAAATATTTCTTGTCTTTTATAGATGATTTCAGTAGATATGCAACAGTATATGTAATAAGTAGAAAAGATGAAGTATTGGCAAAGTTGAAAGAATTTGTTAGTTCTACTACAAATAAATTTAACAGAAAAGTAAAAATTTTGAGAACAGATAATGGCCTAGAATATTGCAGCAAAGAAGTTGAAGCGTATTTAACAAAAGAAGGTATTGTTCATCAAACTTCTATAGTGTATTCACCTGCTCAAAATGGAGTAGCTGAAAGGAAAAATCAATCTTTAGTTGAAATGTGCAAAGCAATGCTAATTAATGCAAATTTACCAAAAGCATATTGGGGAGAAGCAGTGCTAACAGCAACGTATTTGCAAAATAGATTAGTCACTAAAGCAAGTAACAAAACTCCGTATGAGTTGTGGAACGAAGTCAAACCAAATATCAATCATTTAAAAGTGTTTGGATGCAAAGTCTACTACTACATTCATAAACAGAAAAGAAGGAAATTAGATGAAAAAGCAGTTGAAGGTACATTCATGGGTTATGATTTTAGATCAAAGGGATATCAAGATTACGTCAGTGGAAGAAGCGTTGTCTTTTCAAGATTGGTAAAATTCTTTGAAAATCAATTTAGCAAAGAAAAAGAAGTAACTAAAGAACAAGGAGATTTTAATCTCGTACAATTAAGAAGTTTGAATTGTCCAGAAAGTGCAGATATTGAAAATGAAATACAGAAGACCCAACAAGAAGAAAGCACTGAAGAAATTTCAGAAGAGCAAGAAATTGAAGGTATAAACATTAATTTACATAGTTTCTGAGCGTTTAAATAAAGGAGTCCCACCAGAATGACTTGGATTTAAAGCAAAAACAAACCAAACTTCTAACTCAGATCTGAAATCTTTAAGTGATAACAAGATCTTCCAGAAAGAGAGAACAAAATTGCAAAATGCAATGAAAGAAGAAATAAAGGCTCTAAAAGCAAATAATACTTGGTCACTAACAGAGTTACCAAATGGAAACAAAGCTATAGGAAGCAAATGGGTCTTCAAGACAAAATGTAATGATAAATGTCAAGTAACAAAGTATAAGGCCAGATAAGTAGCAAAAAGGTATGACCAAAAAAATGGGTCAGACTACGATGGAACTTTTGCACCAGTGGTCAAGCACACCACAATAAGATCTTTTCTTACTACAGTGGCATATAAACAAATGCATGTACACCATATTTATATTAAATCTGTGTATTTGAATGCAAAATTAAATGAGGAAATATATATGAAGTAACTAGAAGGTTTTGAAGTGAAAGAAGAAGAACACAAAGTTTGCAAATTAGACAAATCTATATATGGTTTAAAGCAAGCAGCAAAAGCGTGGAATAACTCAATAGAACAAACGTTGGAAAGTCTTGGATTTGCTAAAAGCAAGGTCGATTCTTGTCTATTTTTCAAGAGAGAAAAAGAAAATCCTGTGTATTTAATTCTGTATGTAGACGACATTTTGATCAGCACTAAAAATGTTGCAGAAATAAAAAGTGTAATAGAAGAATTGCAGAAAAGGTACGAAGTGACAAATTTAGGTGAAGTGCAGTACTACTTAGGAATTGAAATGCAGAAAAACAAAGATGCATTACCAAACGACCTGGAATACTGTGCGTCGCAAGACAACATTGCAGACCTCATGACAAAACCACTTCCACGTCCAGCATTTACATTCAGAAAGGAACTTGGAATTAACTAGCGTGAATGCAGGAGGGGTTTGTTGGATGGTGGCGTCCTTTGCTCATTTCATTTTATTTTTCATCGGACACCTGCTGCAAGATTGTTTACGATTTGCGAGTTTCAGTTGCGAGGATGCAGAACAGAACAATCAGCGGTGCGTTCCAAAGAATTATGGGATCACGACCCTGGACAATTGTTGAGAAGGAAAGAGGAGTAGATAGCGTCCCTTCGCTGTGTGTGTGTGAACATGCTGTATTTGTTGTTCTTACAAAAACTGCTCTAAAAGAGTATTTTCATTACCTAAAAGGATTCTCGAGGGATTATACAAAATGTTTTCCGTAAACTCCTAAAAGGAATATTAATCATGGTAAGACTGTTTAAAACAGGCAGAAATAACCTTAAAGCACGGTGTCATTATTGTTAATAATAACTCATTCATTCTATGTTTATTATATATCCATCAACTTTTGATAGCATCTTAGTTGTGTGTTTAGTCAAGATTAAATAATGAAAAACTTAAATCAGGAGTCTGTCAATTATGAACATGGTTGCAGTTGCAAATAATTTCTTAGTTTTTAACTTACACCATCAGGAAATTACTTGGGTAATTTTGAAGAGTAGCTGGTAATTTTTAAACACAGTTGTTTTTTTTGTTTGTTGTTTTTTTCCCTGATCAGTGTATGTATGTATATCTATGAAGATTCTCTGTCTCGGAGGTGAAATTCCATCTTTCAAAAATTTTCAGATTTAATTTAGGCAAAATTTTTTTCCTGCAATCATGTTTTTTTTTTCCCTCGCGATGTTTCGGTTGTCCCATATCGTTGTTAAACGTAAAAATCTTCAATAAATGTTTATATTTCAGCTGTTAAAAGTGAGAAAAATTTCCCAAAGCAGAAATTCAGAAAAGCAAATTTTTTCATTAGCCATGATACTTTTTTCTGTTAGTATCCTGTATCACTGTTAAATCTCACTTTTCCCCATAAGTATTTGAATTTCAGCTTCTAAAACGACACAAAAATTTATGAAAATGAAAGATGTAATGAAAATTTAGCTGTAATCATGGATTATTTTTCTCACAAAGTTTCCTCTGTCTTCCGTTGTTATTAAATATAAATTTATTCCATATTTCAACTTTCTAAAGAAGGGAAAAATTTCTCCTTTAATTGTAATTTTTTTTATCCCAGTGTTCTTCTTGCCATGTATTGTTGTTAAATGTCATTTCCTCCACAAATGTTTGCATTGCAACTTGAAAAAGGGGCAAATTTTTTTGGAAAATGTAAGTAAGTGACAAAGTTTAAAATTTTGTAAAAATTGATGCAAGGTGCGCAAAGGTTTTCATCTGCTCCAAATGCATCATGCTATCTAAAATAGTGAAAGCCTTGCTATCATTACATCATGCAGTCACCCAAAAATTCCTGAAATCTCTAAATACAGGGTGTCCAAGAATTATTGGACACATTACAAAATTTTGTACAAAAAAACAAACAAACTATGAGCATTGTCTATTTTTCTATGTCACATATTACTAACACTGTTTCTATATTTTTGTTTTGCAGAATTGTTATTCCCAGAATCTGATAGATGGCGCTAGTGGTGGCCTGATGAGGAATGTATGAGAAATGTGCAATCAGTAGTCATGTCATCCATGCAGCAGAAGGTGATGTGTGTGTTATGGCTTGCGGAATTAAAGTCTGTCATTAAAGTTAATAGACTGTACTGTTTAGAGTATGGTTGTAATCCACCATCAATGAATTCAATTAAGCGGTGGATGAAACAGTTTAAAGAAACTGACAATGTGGAACATCGTGGAGGAGCCGGTAGGCCTAGCATCAGCGGCGAGACGATTGACCAAGTTGATGAAAGTTTCTGACAAAGCCCCAGGAAATCAGTTTGTAAAGCAAGCAGAGAACTGTGCATTTCGAAATCGACAGTTAACGATATCTTGCACAAGAAATTAAAGTTGCATGCTTATAAAATTCAAATAGTGCAAAAGATGCATGTAATGATCACACTCTGCGATACAATTTCGCTGTGGATATGCTGAATCGAGTGGAAAACGACGAAAACTTTCTTGGTACTGTAATTATTAGTGATGAATCCACATTTCATGTATCAGATATTGTGAATCATCACAACTATAGGATATGGGGTAGTGAACTGCCTTATGCTGCTATTGAACTGGAACGTGATTCCCCAAAAGTTAATGTGGGGTGTGCTTCAAAAAGAGAAGTGATTGGCCCTTTCTTCTACTGCGAAAAAACCATAAATGGTGACATTTACTTGGATATGCTAGAAAATTTCGCTATATCCCAGATCAAAAGATATGTGGTTTTCCAACAAGACGGTGTGCCTCCACATTGGTCAACATGTGTACGTAAGTGTCTAAATGAGCATTTCCCCAACAGATGGATTGGGAGTAGTGGTCCCATTCCGTGGCCTCCTCGCTCTCCAGATCTAATTCCATTGGATTATTTCATGTGGGGTTATGTGAAGGATCATGTCTATCAGGCGCCTTGTACTGATTTGCAGGAACTGAAGCAGCATGTATCACAGCTGCTATTAATTCAATAACTCCTCAGATGCTTGCCAATACATGGCATGAAATCGAGTATTGCTTGGACGTACTACGAGCAACCAAGGGATCTCACATCAAAATTTATTCACTTGGGTAGTTACATTGTAAGTTAGTACAGTCAGTTTCTTTCTATCTGTTTAATGTTTTGTTTTATATAATTTTGTAATGTGTCCAATAATTCTTGGACACCCTGTATTTGTCTAAAAATTCCAAAAATAAATATTTATTTGCATCTTAAATATCACTAAAAAATTAAGAAATTTGTCTGGCATTAAAATTTTGGCTATGAGTAAAGAATGGATTCTTTGTGATGTATTTTGTTATACATAATGATTTTTTAGCTTGGAAGCTGCAATTTGTGGTTTGAAGTTTGATTGTTCAAAGCTGCAGCAGATACACCATCTAGCTGATCTTACTTTTTTTGTTTTAATGGTACTTTGCACAATGTCCCAATACCGAGTATGCAGCTCGTTACCGAAACACTGGTTAAGGGAGCGTTTGTGTCAGGAGAAAGACATTGATTGAGGTTGATAGTGTTTGAGTGTAGGTGAACATGGGGAGGACTAAGAATGTGAGCCACTGATGATAGATGTGGGCAATCTGTCAGAAGGGAGGAAAAACTTTCTTGTGGTGGAACAGGTGCTCCAGTTGGCAATTTCCATGCAATAAGAATGCATACTGCTTGTGGGCTCCAAAGGCTAGGCTTGATATTTGCTTGGGGGTGAAGAGACTGGGATGCTTCAAAAAGATTTATTTCTTAGAAAGTTCTCTTGGGGAAGGAATGAAGAGTGGTGTGATCTCAGTGGGCTTTGTGCTAAAAATTTAAAAGATGCCCTTGACTCTTACTTTCTGCCAATTAAAATATCACCATATGCATATGCTGATCCACTGGTTGTCAAGCAAGTTACTTATTGACTGCTATAAATTTGTTTCTTGTAGTTCATTATTAATATACAGGGTGTCCATAAAGTCTTTCCCACATTACAAAAATTAATTTAAAAAAATGTATTACAGTACAAGAAAGAGATTGCACAACAACGATGGTGCACAAGTAAAGATTTTTTACAGGATCGGTACACCTCCAGATGGCTCCATTTGTGGCTCGGAAAACATCTAACATTCATGCCATGTTTTGTTTAACATCTCAGCAGAAACAGAACCAATGGTGTCCGTTATTCTGCTCTTAAATGTCTTGACATCCAGAACACTGCTAGAGTAAACTTGGTCTTTCACATAACCCCACAGGAAAAAGTCTAGAGGGGTTATGTCAGCCGATTGAAGTGGCCATGTCATGGGACTGTCACAGCCAATGGTTGGAGTGTGTGCAACTGAGGTGCTACAAAAGTTCTAGCATGTTCAGGCACACATTATATGTTACTGTGGGCTCTGTAAAAAGAAGGGTCCGATAATTCTGTCATGCATCAGGCCGCACTATATGTTCACTTTCGGGCTAGCCTTCTGTTGTTCAATGACATAATGGGAATTTTCTGATCCTCAGATTCGCACATTGTGCTTATTTACTATACCAGAGACGTAGAATGTGGCTTCATCTGAGAAACAGACACAGTGCAGATAATCACTATCATTAGCTAGCGCTGCAACATCTCCGTCGCAAATGCAGCAACGCAAGGCCGGTCATCATGCTGAAGAGCCTGAAAGGTCTGTACCTTATAAGCATACAGATGAAGAGGTTTGTGTAACATTTTGTAAACTGTGGCATGAGTAATGCCATATCCCAGTGAAGCATGACGAATGAATTTCCTGGGGCTTCGCAGAAATGTCTCCTGAACAGCTAGAGCTGTCTCTTGTGTAACCGGTGGTCGACCCGCTTGGGGGAGATCTCCAACACTACCTGTCCCTTTAAACTTTTCATTCCAAGTGTTCATGTTTTTTTTTTTTTTTTTTTTTTTTTGGTCTGGTGGTGATTGTCAGTACTCTTTTCTGAAATGATGCTGGACAGTAACCGCCGATTTGGTCTCCTGGAACCACAAATTCCATTCCCCTTTTTCTTGCATGGAAGCCATTATCAATGAAGTGCTCCTCTTATTCAGCAGAAGCACTCACTTAAAAAAACAGAAAAAACCTTTTCAGTGCTGCTATATTATGTTGCCAACCATTTTATTTTAACTTACATAGATTTTTTTATATTAATTTTTGTAATGAAAATGTGAGAAAGACTTTACAGACACTCTGTATTAAAAAGTGTGTGTGGGGGTGGGTGGGTGTGGTGCATGTTATGCAATTAGAAAGTTTAATAACCAAGTAATTGATGTTTTGTAAGTTTTTTGTTTTGTTTTTTTTGTTCCTTGTGTTAATTAAGAAACTTGGCAATTAAAATATCTCATGGAAAAACTAATTTTCAGATATCACAGATAATGCAAGAGTTGGATGGAGTTCCTGTTAATGAATGGTGTTCTGCTGTGTTGGACATGTATTCTGCTAAGTATGAGTTGTGTAATGAAAGTTTCCCAGTATGTGCAACAGTGGGTTTCCTCAGTTTAAATCCTATCATAATGGGAAAAAGCACACAGAGAGAGAATTCTGTGGAAGAAATATTCTTCTCATGAAGTGTGTCAAAATATGTCAGAGTTATTAACACAACAATCGGACATGTATGTATTGCCTGTATTTACTGTTCATCACATAACATGAATCGCATCAGAAAACTTGAAAATTAGGTAAATTCTGTGGAAGAAATATTCTCATAATATGTGATGCAAATACAGGCAATTCAAAGATGTTTGATTGCTGTGTTAATAAATTCTGACATGTTTCCATGTGTTATGAGAATATTCCTTCCACAGAATTTACCTGAGAGACTAGTGATTTTCCTAACTATACTATGAGGAAACAGAATTTGCTTTGACTGGAGAAAATCAGAGAATGTTCTGATTCTTAACACTCGGCACTTCATCATCCTGGGTGGTGTAATGGATGGCATTCTCGAACAGAAATTGGGTAATGCGGGTTCGATTCCCACTCCAGTGTGATGTAATTTTATAATCTAAAGCAACTTATGGGAATTTACTAGGAAATTTTTTTTTATTTATAGCAAATTTTCGGAGAAAACTCTTCTCCTTCTTCAGGCTCTCTTGTTGTTGTCACTTTTTGCTTGTCACTATCATGGTTACGGTTTACCTTGACGGTTACGGTTAACCTTGACGGTTTAGGTTATTTTTCAACAAATCCTGCCAGATGTTAGGCAGGGAAAATCCTTTGCAGTCATTGATGATGGAATTTTGATTTTCTCAATCTCTATTCCTTCTTTCAGTTTTCTTTTTGGAAATTGCTTTGGAAACTGATTACTTTAAGGGAATTCAATCCATGCTGTGCCCAGTTTCTCTAACATGCCTATCTAATCCAGTCTTGTTGGAGCAATTTTTTATAGCTGCTTTATGCTCAGCTATACGAGTTTCTAGTCTGCGACCTGTTTCACCTATGTAAGATAGTCCACAACTACAATTTACTTCATAAACTACTCCTTGCATTTTTTAAAATATCTTCTTCTCTTTGAACTATTTTAGGAAAAAAATTTTTAACTTTGTTCTCTAAACTTGGAGCTAGCCTAATATTGTATTTTTTACTAATTCTCTTTAAAGCCTCAAATAAACCTTTGTGATAAGAAATTTTTCTAGTGAATTTTACTTCTTGCTTTTGTGGGTTCTTCTTACCATTAAAATTCAGAAGCTTCTCAATTTCTTCTTTAGGATAGTTATTTTCTGCAAGTAAGACTTTAAGCTCTTCTTTATGGGCTTCTTTTTTTATCTGCAGTAGAAACTATTTTATTAATTTTTTCTAAAAACTGACTTGCTACATTTTTCTTAATAGAAACTGGATGATACGAATTGAAATCCAGTAGTCTTTTAGTATTCATTGGTTTTTTATACCAACTAGTGAGAATTTTTCATCTTCATAATAGATAGTAATATCTAAGAAGTTTATTCTTCTTTCTTTTTGAAGTTCAATAGTGAACTTAAGGGAATCATCTAATTCATTGAATGAGTCTAGAATTCTTTCTGGAACAATTTCTGAGCTATCTATTATAAATAAGATGTCATCCATGTATCTGCTATATAAGCAGAAGTATGTAGGTTGTACTAGTATCTTTTCTTCTAGTTTTCCCACATAATTTCAATTCGTATCATCCAGTTTCTATTAAGAAAAATGTAGCAAGTCAGTTTTTAGAAAAAATTAATAAAATAGTTTCTACTGCAGATAAAAAAGAAGCCCATAAAGAAGAGCTTAAAGTCTTACTTGCAGAAAATAACTATCCTAAAGAAGAAATTGAGAAGCTTCTGAATTTTAATGGTAAGAAGAACCCACAAAAGCAAGTAAAATTCACTAGAAAAATTTCTTATCACAAAGGTTTATTTGAGGCTTTAAAGAGAATTAGTAAAAAATACAATATTAGGCTAGCTCCAAGTTTAGAGAACAAAGTTAAAAATTTTTTTCCTAAAATAGTTCAAAGAGAAGAAGATATTTTAAAAATGCAAGGAGTAGTTTATGAAGTAAATTGTAGTTGTGGACTATCTTACATAGGTGAAACAGGTCGCAGACTAGAAACTCGTATAGCTGAGCATAAAGCAGCTATAAAAAATTGCTCAACAAGACTGGATTAGATAGGCATGTTAGAAAACTGGCACAGCATGGATTGGAATTCCCTTAAAGTAATCAGTTTCCAAAGCAATTTCCAAAAAGAAAACTGAAAGAAGGAATAGAGATTGAGAAAATCAAAATTCCATCATCAATGACTGCAAAGTTTCCCTGCCTAACATCTGGCAGGATTTGTTGAAAAATAACCTAAACCGTCAAGGTTAACCGTAACCGTCAAGGTAAACCGTAACCATGATAGTGACAAGCAAAAGTGACAACAAGAGAGCCTGAAGAAGGAGAAGAGTTTTCTCGAAAATTTGCTATAAATAAAAAATTTCTAGTAAATTCCATAAGTTGCTTTAGATTATTAACTCAATTAAACTAGGAAGCCATTTCTCAATATGAGCTTTATTCAAAGTAATTTTATAGTTTTCTGATGTGATTGATGTTACATGATGAACCATAAATGCAGTCAATTCAGAGATGTCTGATTGCTGTATTCATAACTCTGCACAGATAATATTTGCTGGCAAGGTTTCCTGGCTCTTCACTTGTTATCAGAGAGGAAAAACAAGTGGACTCGATTTACCCTTCTCTTACGTATTAAAATAGAAACAGTTAAAGAAGCCACATGAGCATTAAATGTAGTGCACAAAAACTTTTTCTTTGAAATCTTGTAATGTGATCTTAAATATTTTTAAGGTTATGTGTTCAGCGATTCAAAAATAGCAGCTAAAATTGAAATACTGTAAAAGAAAAAAATGCCTTACACCATATCCACAGGTTGGCACTACATTTTGATAATGAACTAAAAAAGGGACATTACGGAAAGCAACAAACCTCTCACCCAAGCCAACATTTTGTTCAAAAGTATTTTGGTTTTTAACCAGGTTCTCTTTTAGTGATTTATATAGAGAATTTTAGGAAGGGAGTGTCTGACCCCCAGGCATTAAAAAAACCCTTAGAAGTAAGAAGCTAGAAGATTTGAGCTTGAGTGCCTGACAGGAAAGTCGCACGGAAGCAAGGTGGAAAAGGCGGAGGAAAATACCCTTATTTATAACCGGGGGTCCAGTACCCAGGGTTCGATTGTTTAATATGCCCATCTAACACACATTGGATATTTAGTAGTTTGAGTGTTCATAACTGCCTGGGATTGATACTGAGACTTTTCCGTGGCAGCCCCTAGGTTCTTTTTTAAATGCCAGCACAGTTATTTTTAGCAAGTACTCATAATATTTCTTTCTAAAAAATTCAATCATTGGATTATTCTGAGTGTTGCAATTTTGAAGTAAAATAATACATGTTGTGAAAATGGATTTGTTCTTGCTCAGTGTTGTGGTATCATTTTTTGCTGTTCATTTAAGAAAAAAAAAAATTGTGCAATTAAATCTTGTTATTACTTGTCTTAATAAAGTATAGATATTTTTGTGTTAGAATCCTGGTTTAAAATTTCTAATTCATTGTCGATGCTAGCTAGCCTATGTGGCTACAGTAGGCAGACTTTATTAATGAATTACTTCCCTACTATACAAACTTCATCGGATTTAAAAAATGGAGCATTTAACAATGAATTACTTCCCTACTGTACAAACTTTGTTGGATTTAACAAATGGAGATGAAATTTTATAAGGAAGATTGGTACAACACCTGTATTTTTAAGTTAAGATGTTACTGAAGTAAAAACACAATATATACAATACTGTCTGCCTTATCCTTTTTGGTAGACTTTTTCAACATTTTGTTTTCCTTTCTCTCTTTTTTGCTCCGATTCCAAAATGATGTGTGACCAACTGATGTTATTGCATGACTTTACTAGCACTGTCAAGGGTTCAGGTCTGCTGCCCTCCTATTTGGTGGGCATGTAATGTCATGTAGTTTAGAGGATTGTTGTCATTCCACCCCAGGTGTCTGTTCTCAACACTACCAAGGAATCACATCATTTAAAAAGTAAATTTGACTCTGATTGTATTTATCCCCCTAAAATATTTGTGGTGTTTGGTATGGCAATTAATGTGGCCATGATAAATTCCCTAGTTAATTAAATGTAGCAAGTATGGAATAAGCATATTATTTGTTGGCATAAAAGTCTCATATTCAAGTTTTACCTTGTAGTTTACTCCCCAGAAAATTTAAAACTTGACTTTATTTTTATGACACTTTTTAATTTCTTTGCTATTAAGCATGAAATATTTTTCAGCTCCCGGTAACAGTAATAAGTAATTTTTTTTAATGTAAAAATGTAGTGAGAGATTTTCATAATGTATACAATCTGTGCAGTGAAAAAATAAATATTACTCATCTGTGTTAAATGACTATGACAATGGGGTGGGTTTGCTCCCTTAAATTTTTAGCCAAATTTAGTAGATGTAGTAGAAAAAAAATATTGTTTTTTGTTAATTTATGTGAACACATGTTCAAAATCAAGAGAAATACTTTTCACTGTAAAATTTCTAAAATGCATATTAAGATTGATGGTTTGGTGAGTAGAACTGTTACATCTTAAGCTAACCATGCATCTACCCATCATGATTTGTTCTTCTTATCTGATTTTATCATGTACCTGGTGATCTGGCTATATATGAACATTTTCAAAGTAAAAATAGTGTAACTAAAGTTTTTGAGTTTTGTTGCAAAAGTGCACATGCAAGTTCTTATTTACATTTTTTTTATGTTCTTTTATTTTAGGGACAAATGGAGGTGTATCCTGTTCTGGAATTATAGTTAGTGCCTTAGGCGGTGCTGCAGTTGGATTAGCATATTTTATAAGCCTATTCTTTACAACAGATATTTCCAATGAACTCGTCTGTCGGCAGGCCATACTTTTGATTTGTGTTGGAGCATTTGCTGGCCTCTTTGGTTCCATGTTTGATTCACTTCTGGGTGCAACTCTGCAATATTCAGGTGAGATACATGTAAAACTGAATACAGTTTAATTTTGTCATATTATTTGCATCCTTTAAAAGTATTAAACACCAGCAAAAAGCATATATTTACGTGCAAATCATTAATGACATATCATTAAACAGCCAATCACTTACCCGTAAGTTCTTGGACACTTTTTTCTTTACACCTCATGTACGTCGATTATAACATCATGTAATGTAGTTGGCCTTCAAAGGTTGAAAAATGCCTTCCTTATAATATTCGTTCTTCTGGTCATGAAACATTGTATTTTTTTTTTTTTTTTTTATTCACAGGACAAAACACGCTGATTTCATTCTGCCATCTGAGATGTAACAGAGCTCATCATCTCCATAAAAACCACTCAAAGGTACACAACATACAACACATTCATACACTCAATTAAAACCACTATGTACATAATTACACTATTTACATTCCCTGGCAGTCAAATCCTTGTCAACTGTGACTAAAGTAGTGCTCCATCTGCCTCAAACACCGTACAAAACCTACTGCAAACGCCAACCTTATTCAGCCCCGTCATACACAATCCTCTAGCGCTTTCAATAGACTCACTGTCGTCATCAGGAGGCCAATGTGTCTCTCTGCCTACCACAGCTCAAGTGAGCAAAGTTATTGAGGTTCCTGCTTCAGTTGCAATCTCTGCATCTTTGTGTCTCTGGCGCCATGCCATCTGTTGTCAGTGCTGCTCTCTTTTCTTTTTTTCCCTCTTAATCGTTATTCAATTTTTATTAAGGCCTTCCACTGTTCATTTAAGTTGCATGGCTCATTAATGTTACATACTCTTGATCTGGTTTTTTTCAATTAATACTGATTCCGCAATTCTCAACTGCCTTTCGTTTTTACAGCTCTTAATAATTTTAATATCTTCGAACTTTGGACATTGGTGATTTTCTAGACAATATTGGGTTAATGCAGTCTTAGCTTCTTTTTATTCCAGTTACTCATATGCTGGTGCAATCTATACTTTAACTTGTTCTTAGTGTTGTATATATGACAAAGGTGGTTTCTGGTTTATAGGAATCTCATATACACCTGCTCTATCTAGTTGACTGATTTTTTCGTTTTTTATTACTATATTTTTTATAGTATGTACCTGATTTCCTACTTGTATGTCATATTTGCCACAAACCTTAATAATTTCAGCAGAAATACCTTCAACATATAGAATTGCTCCTACATATTTTAATAGTTTTTTACCATTATTGCCCTTATTATTTGCTTGAGTTACTTCATAAATCCATTTCTTTAATACCTGTTTAGGGTAACCAAAATCGTGTGCAATTTTTTCAATATATTCAATTTCTTCTTTTTTATATTGTTCTTTTGATGAGTGTGTTAAACTTCTTTTAATTAGTGTTTTAACACTATTTTTTTATGTGCTAATGGTTGCGATGACTGAAAAGGTATTAATACAGGAATATATGATGATTTTCTATGCACTCTGTATTGCATATTATCATTTGTTTTGATTACCATAATATCCAAAAATGCCCATGTATTATTATGTTCCTGTTCCACTGTCAATTCAATAAATGGATAAATATCATTATACTTTTTTGTCAAGTCTTCAAGTTCCTCATTTTTTAGCCTGGAAAACAGAAAAATGTCATGAACATACCTGCAGTATATCAGTAGTGGATCTTCTAGTTTACTTATTATTTTTGTTTCTATGTCACACATTATTATTTCAGCAAATAAGGTTGACAATGGTGACCCCATAGGTCCACCATAATTTTGTTTGTAAATCTTGTTATTGAACATAAAAATGTTATTTTCATATGTGCACAATACAATTTCTTTTAATTCTTCAATTTGTACTTGATTCATTGTATGTAACTTATATAATTTTTCAACAATTATGTCAGTTGCCTGAGGTACTGGTGTGCTAGGAAACAGAGCACGAACATCCATACTAGCTATACGATATTCACTTAAATCTTGTTTAATTACTTTAATTTTTTCAATGAATTCATAAGTATTCCTCACAACCCTGTCTTACTGAACATTGGTGCCAAATACTTGTAGATATTTTTTTCCAACTTTATTAATGGGGAATTCCTTTTTGATACTATCACTCTCATAGGTGTATCAGGCTTATGAGTTTTAATTTTTGCAAACATTGTAGGTATTCCTGTACCCATAGCTTTCTTTATTTCTTCAGGCAAGGTGCTGCAATTTCTTATTCTAGCCAAGCATCTAACTTGAGATTCGGTTGGGTCTCTTGTCAGAATGCTGCAATTCAAATCTTCTGTTGCTCTATTCATTTTTTGATTATATTCAGCTATGTTTAAAATCACTATTTGTCCTGTTTTATTAGCTTCACAAAATTTAATCGTTGGATCATCTCTTAGTTTTATCATTTGTTCTTTGTTTTATGAATAGAGCAAGAGAAGATTTGAATTGCAGTATTCTGACAAGAGACCCAACCGAATCTCAAGAATAAGAATAAGAAATCACAGCACCTTGCCTGAAGAAATAAAGTAAGCGTACCCACCTATGGGTACAGGAATACCTAAAATGTTTGCAAAAATAAAAACTCATAAGCCTGATACACCTATGAGAGTGATAGTATCAAAAAGGAATTCCCCATTAATAAAGTTGGAAAAAAATATCTACAAGTATTTGGCACCAATGTTCATGAAGACAGTGTTGTGAGGAATACTTACAAATTCATTGAAAAAATTAAAGTAATTAAACAAGATTTAAGTGAATATCGTATGGCTAGTATGGATGTTCGTGCTCTGTTTCCTAGCACACCAGTACCTCAGGCAATTGACATAATTGTTGAAAAATTATATAAGTTACATACAATGAATCAAGTACAAATTGAAGAATTAAAAGAAATTGTATTGTGCATATATGAAAATAACATTTTTATGTTCAATAACAAGATTTACAAACAAAATTATGGTGGACCTATGGGGTCACCATTGTCAACCTTATTTGCTGAAATAATAATGTGTGACATAGAAACAAAAATAATAAGATAACTAGAAGATCCACTACTGATATACTGCAGGTATGTTCATGACATTTTTCTGTTTTCCAGGCTAAAAAATGAGGAACTTGAAGACTTGACAAAAAAGTATAATGATATTTATCCATTTATTGAATTGACAGTGGAACAGGAACATAATAATACATGGGCATTTTTGGATATTATGGTAATCAAAACAAATGATAATATGCAATACAGAGTGCATAGAAAATCATCATATATTCCTGTATTAATACCTTTTCAGTCATCGCAACCATTAGCACATAAAAATAGTGTTAAAACACTAATTAAAAGAAGTTTAACACACTCATCAAAAGAACAATATAAAAAAGAAGAAATTGAATATATTGAAAAAATTGCACACGATTTTGGTTACCCCAAACAGGTATTAAAGAAATGGATTTATGAAGTAACTCAAGCAAATAATAAGGGCAATAATGGTAAAAAACTATTAAAATATGTAGGAGCAATTCTATATGTTGAAGGTATTTCTGCTGAAATTATTAAGGTTTGTGGCAAATATGACATACAAGTAGGAAATCAGGTACATACTATAAAAAATATAGTAATAAAAAACGAAAAAATCAGCCAACTAGATAGAGCAGGTGTATATGAGATTCCCATAAACCAGAAACCACCTTTGTCATATATAGGCAGCACTAAGAACAAGTTAAAGTATAGATTGCACCAGCATATGAGTAATTGGAATAAAAAGAAGCTAAGACTGCATTAACCCAATATTGTCTAGAAAATCACCAATGTCCGAAGTTCGAAGATATTAAAATTATTAAGAGCTGTAAAAACGAAAGGCAGTTGAGAATTGCGGAATCAGTATTAATTGAAAAAAACAGATCAAGAGTATGTAACATTAATGAGCCAAGCAACTTAAATGAACAGTGGAAGGCCTTAATAAAAATTGAACAACGATAAAGAGGGAAAAAAAGGAAAGAGAGCAGCGCTGACAACAGATTGCATGGTGCCAGAGACAAAGATGCAGAGATTGCGACTGAAGCAGGAACCTCAATAACTTTGCTCACTTGAGCTGTGGTAGGCAGAGAGACACATTGGCCTCCTGATGACGACAGTGAGTCTGTTGAAAGCGCTAGAGGATTGTGTATGACGGGGCTGAATAAGGTTGGCGTTTATGTAGGTTTTGTACGGTGTTTGAGGCAGATGGAGCACTACTTTAGTCACAGTTGACAAGGATTTGACTGCCAAGGAATGTAAATAGTGTAGTTATGTACATAGTGGTTTTAATTGAGTGTATGAATGTGTTGTATGTTGTGTACCTTTGAGTGGTTTTTATGGAGATGACGAGCTCTGTTACATCTCAGACGGCAGAATGAAATCAGCGTATTTTGTCCTGTGAATTAAAAATAAATAAATAAATAAAATATTTCATGACCAGAAGAACGAATATTATAAGCAAGGCGTTTTTCAACCTTTGAAGGCCAACTACATTACATGATGTTATAATCGACGTGCATGAAGTGTAAAGAAAAAAGTGTCCAAGAATTTTCGGGTAAGTGATTGGCTCTTTAATGATATGTCATCAGTTTAATTTTGTTGTATAGTAAGCACACTTGAATTTAAATTGCTGATGGAAATTTCTCCAAGAACTTGATGATGATATCATCATCATCTTTGTCAACAATTATCAATTCACTGCTGGATGAAGGTCTCCCCAAATTTCTTCCATAAGGTCTGTCTTGAGCCAGTCTCACCCATGCCACTCTGACATGCTGTCAAATTTCATCCACCCATCTCTCATGTGGTCTTCTGGGTCTTTTCCTGTCCCTTGGTATCCAGTCTAAAATTTTGGTTGCCCATTGGTGGTCTGTTCTGGCAATTAGTCCAGCCCATTACCATTTCAGGGATTTTACTCTGATCATATGTCGTCTTCCAATTTTTTTCCTTTTCCTTATCCACAAGTTCCTCTTCTTATCTTTCATGTTACACTAGGTATGCATATCTCCAGTCTTCTTTCAGTTGTCTGCAGCCTTTGTGTGACCTTTTTAGTTAAGGTCCATGTCTCTGCTCTGTACATAAAAACTTGAAGGATGTGCATTGATTAAACACTTTTCTTTTAAGATTCTCTTAAGACAATGGAATATTGCTCTTGAAAACTGTACTGTTTCTTCCATAAGCTCTCCAACTAAGTTTTATCTGCTAGTTTTTTAATTTCTCCATCAATGTGACCCCAGTCACCCTAGTGGCGCAGTGGTCTAAGAGTTGGCTTTTGACTGCTCATTAAAGATGGGTCCAGGTTCAAATCCCAGTGTGGCATGGATGATGTTATGCTTGTCTTATGGCACCGGCTTTCCCTTCTCCCTGGAACCAGTGACCCTAAATTAGGAATGGGAGACTGCTTGTAGCCCATCAAGTTGCTCACGATGATCGTTAATGTCCAAAACAAAAAACAACAACAAAAAAATGACCCTTGCTTAATATATGTTTCCCAAGGTACGTAAGTATCAATTACCTCCAGATTTCCCCATCAATCGATAAATCTCCATTTCTTGTAAAAGCATTGTACATCTGTACATCAATTTTGTTTTCTGAAAGTTTAGTTTTAATCCCACTTCTTTACTCTTGTCAGCAAGTTCCTGGGTGGTACTCTGAAGATATGAAAGGGTAGTGGCCAAAATTGCTATGTCATCAGTAAAATGAAAGTGAGTTAAATAATCTCTGTTAATCTTTATCCTCTTGTTTTCCCAGATCAATGATTGAAAGACATTTTGCAATATGCCATTGACAAATTTGGGACATGTGGTGTCACCTTGTCTCACTCCCTTTTCAATTTTTAGCACATCTTTTGTAAAAAAAGATTGTGCTTATGTTATCGGTTTGTCCGTCTGTAGACACGATATCTCTGCAACTAATAGTCCGATTTGAAAAATTATTTTTGCATTAGGAACCTTGAAATGTGCAAATGCTTTTGTTTTTTATTTTATTTTTATGACGCACAATTTTGCCGCTAGAGGGCGTAAATGCAGATGATATGGAATTCAAAACATATTTTATTCCATATATTTGCTTCTAAACATCCAATTCAAAAAATTCTTTTACCTTTCGATTCCATTCATGTCGAAGACTATTTTAGATATAGTCACTTTTTCAAGTTACGCATAGGTTCTCCGCTAGGGGATGTAAAAGTAAATTGTGTTTCCCCCTGATATCTCTGCTTCTAAAGCCCCGATTTGAAAAAAAGTTTCTGCAGCGGATACAACTCCTGATGGGAAATACTTTTCATATATCATATAATTTGAATGTTTGCTATAAAACGGTTTGGCCACCAGGGGGCATAAGTGTTGATTTCTGTTTCTGGTGTATTTGCAGCAAAATCTGAGTTTCTAAAATGTCGATTGAAAAAATTCTTCCGTAGACCAATACTACTCACGTCGATAAATCTTTTCGGAATATTTTCTTTTTAAAATAATGCATGGTTTCTCCGCCAGGGGCGTAGATGTATATCTTATTTTTTTTTCAATATCTCTGCTTCTAATGGCCCGATTTGAAAAATTTCTTTTTTGTTGGATAGAGCTTCCAGTGCGACATGTTTTGCATATAATTTCAAAATTTTCAAGTACTACATTGACTTTCTGCTAGGGGGAATATAGTAAATTGCGCTTTCCCATGTATCTCTGCTTCTAAAGCTCCAATTTGAAAAATTCTTCCTGTACCGGATACAGCTGCTGGTGGGAAATGTTTTGATTGTAATTTATAATTTTTTGTAAAATATAGTTTGGCCACCAGGGGGAGTAAGCATTATCTTTGGCTTCGTAGGTATTTGCAGCAAAATCTGAGCTTCTAAATGCCCGATTGAAAAAATTCTTTCATGAGTCGATCCGCTCATGTTGATAAATATTTCAGAATATTTTCTTCTTAAAATAATGCACGGTTTCTCTGCCATGCGGCATAGAGGTATATCTTATTTCTGTCAATATCTCTGCTTCTAAAAGTCGGATTTGAAAATTTTCTTCTTTGTTAGATAGTGTTTCCAGTGTAAAATGTTTCTTATATAATTTCAAAATTTTCAAGTAATGCATAGACTTTTCGCTAGGGGCGTAAAGGTGAATTGTGTTTTCCTCGATATCTCTACTTCTAAAACTCTGATTTGAAAAATTCTTTCTGCACCAGATACAGCTCCTGATAGGAAATGCTTTGCACATAATTTCTAATAGTTGATAAAGAATGGTTTGGCCAACAGGCATGTAAGTGTTAATTTCTGCGTCTGATGTATTTGCATTGAAATCTGAGCTCCTGAAAACTGGATTAAAAAAATTCTTCCGTGGACCGATGCCGCTTACATCGAAAAACCTTTTCGCAATACTTTCTTCTTAAAATAATGCATGCTTTTTCCACTAGGGGCGTAAAGTCATATCTTATTTTTGTCAATATCTCTGCTTCTAAGAGTCTGATTTGAAAAATTATTTCTTTGTTAGAAAGCGTTTCTGTGGGCAAATGTTTCTCACGTTTCCGTTTACAGCAATATCTGCGGGACTAAAAACCCGATTGAAAAACTTCTTTCTTCGGTCAGATACCACGAACTATGCAAACCTTTTTTATGTACTGTGACATGTTTTAGCGAGCCTGTGGTTCCCAGGCCCGTTTGGTTCATTTCGTCCTTTACAAAGTACGACCTTAGGAAAAATACCTTCAGGAATCCATTTGCTAAGAAATCCGAGTATTTATTCAAGATATATATATATATATATATACATACACAACTGTACATTATTTGCATGTTTTATGGGCTATATCCCATACAACAAAAAAACATTATGCTGTATCACCGTGACATCTCCTTCTCCTCGCCTTCGAATCTCTAATGTCCTCCTCGTCTCCCTTGCTCCGCGAATCCCCCAACGTTTTTGGGGGTTGCATTGTTGACACCTCGTAATGAATGTTCTTTAACTTCCGCCTCCGACCATGTAAGAAGGCATACCGAATATCACCATGTACTTGACAACCAACGACTATCTTACGAGTTCGAGCAAAATGGGGTCGTTGAGGACCAATGTCCCCAAAATGTCCAGCAGTGAGTTTGCAAGGATAAATTGTCTGTTCTTGTACAAGATATCTTACATGGCTGTCATTTGAACACATACATATACACATGAAAAAGACACCAAAATCATATCTAAGTATTTAAAGGGGCCTCTCGTTCGTAGAGATCCTCACACCCCCCTTCCAGTTTAACATTACTCGACCAAGGCCGTGAAATGGAAACCACTTAAACCTAAAGGGTGATGCTTTAGTCCCAGTACAATATTAGAACTAAGAGCCAAAGCAATTTAAAATATTCAATGCACCTTACTGTGCTGTGTGTATTTCTGTTTATGTCCCATCATCTAACTTCTTCATTTTTAAAACATAGTTATACGCAAATAGCATTAAATTCCACTCAGACAACATTTTCAATTCACTTGGGCAGGAGTTAATCCTTTCAAGAATCTGACAGTACCAATAATAACTCCTTTTCCCATTCTCCATTCATTGAGCCATTACTCTTAGCATTAGATGTGGGATTGTGATCACTATAGAGAGTAATCTGTCCTCCATAGGTCCACATCTCAAATGTCTCTAGAGCATAAATAGCTGCGTAAGCTTCTCTTTCTATGGTGCTCCACTCACTCTGTGCTTCTGTTAACTTTCGACTAATGAAAGTTATTGAGCGAACATTTTCCTTGCCATCCCTTTGTCCGAGGCAAGCTGCGATTCCTACTGAAGACGCGTCACAGCTTATCTCGAAGGGCTTACTCAAATCAGGAGTACTCAAATGTGTAACCTTACATAAAGCGTCTTTCAATTCTATAAAGCACTTGTCAGCTTCTACTGACCATGGAGTATTATTTGCCACAGATTTCTTTGTTAAATCTGTAAGTGGTTTAGCCAATATAGAATAATTTGGAATAATTAAACAATCCTAAAGCTGATCTCAAATATCTTTTCGTCTTTGGTCGCTGCAAATTTTGAATAACTGATATCTTATCAGGATCAGGTCCATGTTTACCTAAGCCAACCACATGACCAAGGTACTTAACTTCTGATTTTGCAAAAGAGCAATTCTTTAAATTTCCTGCAAAATTTAGCAGTCGCAAAGTATTGAGTACTGCAGCTATATGACCCAAGTGCTGTTTCCATGTTTCCGAGAAAATTAATATGTCATCTATATAACTCTCGGCATATTCTTGGTGAGGTCTAAGGGCAATATTAATAGCTTTCTGGAACATTCCTGCTGCTCCTGATAATCCATAAGGCATGACAGTATACTGATACTGGCCTTTCAGTGATACAAAAGAAGTTAACTCCTTACTCTCTTTTTCCATGGGAATTTTCCAGTAACATTTCAAAATATCTAAGGTTGTCAGATATCCAGCAGCTCCAGCTTTATAGCGCAATTCGGTTGCATTCTGCATTGGAAATGGAACTATTTTACTCTCGGCATTCAGCCCTCTGAAATCCACACGTATCCTAATCAACGAATCTGTCTTAGACACACAAACTAATGAATATGCCACTTCTGCACTTGAAGGTTCAATTAGTCCCCTTTTTAACAAATCTTCTATTTGTTTTTCTACTTCGGATTTCAAAGCTTCTGGCACTTTATAGATTTTTGGCTGCTTCCTTTCTATTCCTGGCTTTAGCCGAATTACATGACTTCCAACCTTAGCACGTTTTATCTCTCCGTCAAACACTTCATAATATTTTAAAAGTACCTGCATCAATTCCTCTCGTTGTGATGCGTCTAAATGTGTCGACTTATCCTTAACAGAAATCAAAGTTTCCTTTGCCTTTGGCCTTTCTCATACAGGAACCGGTCGTATTTTGCCAAACTCCTCATCATTTTCATAAATAATTCCAACTGCATTTGTTGGCTGAATATACTTCCTCAGTTTGTTTTGATGGAGATGCCTTTTGCTTCCATCTGGTAGTTTCACTAAGTACGAATGTTGTGATTTTCTATCTACAATTTCTCCGTGTCCCATCCATCTGGAACATAATTTGTTTGTAGAATCAGGGATCAGCACAATTACCTCATCCCCTACTTCAAAATTTCTCTCTGTAGACCGCAAATTGTGATAGTATGCATACTTCCTCCGTTGTTCCTCCGCTTGGTCTTTAGCATATTTCTCTGCATTATTTAAATTTTCCTTCAGTTGATCTAGGTATTCACTTATCGACTCTCCTACTCCTTGTGGTAAAATTAAGCCATCCTCCCAGCAGGATTTTGAAATTGCCAGAGGCCCGGATGGCATGCGTCTGTACATGGGCATGAACGGTGATACTCCTGTCGTGCTATTTGGTACCTCACGATACGCCCATAAAAGAAAGGGCAACTGATGATGCCAAGCGCGGCCTTGGGTTTGAATCGTATTATGCAGCATGTGTTTCATCACTTGATTAAATCGTTCTGCTAACCCATTAGCCTGGACATAACCTGGCATTATAAACCTTGGAGATGCTCCTAAATGTTTCAAAAATTTCTGGGTTAATTGTAACTTGAAATTAGTACCGTTATCCATCATAATTGCACTTGGTGCTCCGGTATGCATAAACACTTCTAAAAATGCTTCACTAGTAACTTTTGCTGATAATGATTTTAAAGGTACCGCTTCTGGCCACCTGCTATGCTGGTCCATCAAACATAACAAATACTTATGTCCTTGTGAAGACATGGGTTCTATAGGTCCAACAATATCCGCATTTACGCATTGAAATGGCAACTCTGTCCTACCTATAGGCTCGATCGGTGCTCTATCACATACCCTTATATGTCTGTGTAATTGACAATCTTCACAAACTTCACAAAAATTTCCACATCTTTGGTTAATCCATCCCACCAAAACAACATCTTTATTTTATCCGCCGTCTTTTCCCCTGCTAAATGACCCCAGGTAACGTTTGGTGAGCCAATTTCATTATTTCTAACCTTCAGGACTCGGGAATAACTAACTGGTTAAATTTCTGCCCATTTAAATTTCCCATATGATACAACATTCCTGACTCAATCCAGTAGTTATTTTTATTCCAGTGTGCGTCAGTAAGATTCCTTTTCAAAGTCTCGCACTGTGTTTGCTGCCTCTTAAACTTCTGGCTCTGAGATTCCGGGTGTAAATTTTCAGTCTCCAGTCAATGAATCTTCACTTCGTTTGGGATTGTTATCATCCATGGCCTTCACTTTCTTCCCTCTCTGGTCACTCCCTTGCTGTGCTCTGCTTGGGGATGCGCTAGTTTCTTCCCCCCTTCGAGTGGTAGCCGGGTCCTTGCTCCTCGACGCTGGTAGAATGGAACCTTTCTCCCCTCCGGCGTCTAACACATTTGCCTGCCTCACTAATGCGCTAGGGTCTTCAAACACTCCTAAGTACGTCTTTCTTTGTACCCATAGAGTCTTATATGCGTGTGGTGTAATTAAAGCTTCTTCGTTTAAATCATCCACCACTGCAGCGTAAACTTGAACATGAGGTTGAATATCCTTCGGTGACGTTGACAAGCTCAACGGAACTGATACCAGCTTCACTTCCACTGATGATCCAATAGCCGGATGCACAAATATTTTTCCTCCAGTCTCCAAATATCTATCCGGGACAAACTCTCTCCTTAAAACACAAATTTGTGCTCCTGAATCAATAACTCCTTTAAAGAAATTTCCTTCTATGTTTAAATTTACTTTAGGTAATTCGGACTCTGTTTTACCTGATGGAATTCCTTCTGATATCCATTCAGGCTCTGCCGGTATATTCAATTTTACACACACTTCATTAAATCCTTTTTCTTCCTTATTTTCACTTATCATTTTATCCAGGGCTGTTTGTGTTCCGGGTCTAACCCAGATTTCCGGGTTTGGGCGATCTTTCATGCCCGGAATTCCGGATGTTTAGCTTTGAACACATTTTTAAGACTGTTAAATTTTGAGTTCTAATAAGTGACAAAGCAAAAAAAAAAAAAATTAAAACGATTCATGGCAAAAGTATTTACTAAAAAAAATTGCTTTTCACTGATGAATTAATGTGATAATAATATTGTCTTCCTCGCCGATGCAGCTGACTCGTTACCCTCACATGTTCATTTATGTCTCCAGTTTATGCATTGGCACCGTTGGGAGACGCCGATGATTTCAGGGTTTCGTGCCTTGCCTTGCAAACACCTCTGTTTATCTTGAGATCTCAGTCTGTGAGTAACTTCAGAACCTGGATCCTGGGGACAACGTTTGTTTACATGACCCATTAATCCACATCGAAAGCACTGAACTTTCTCCATACTATTCGAAGCTTCCATTTCCCATCTTTTATTTAAATTCCTGTTATCAAAAGATGCATGTGTCTGCACTCGACCTCCGCTTGCATTTCCTACCGTCTTTTATTCCTTTGAAAATCATTTCTATTTCTGTTATAATCAGACTTCCCAAATCTCCCAATTTCTTGCACTTTTGTACCCGGCTTATTCCAGTTATTAAATTTTTGAGCTCCTCCCTTTGGCATAGCAGCAACAAAATTATCAATTTCACTAGCTAACTCGATCGTTTTTAACCATTTCTCGGTCTCCTTTAGCAACACGTGATTTAATGTGGCTTGGCAAAGCATCCTTTACTTGGTCTACTACTAATAAATCTTTCATTTCTACCAAGGTTGTTATTTCCCTTTATTCCAAGTAAAATTGTAGTGCAGCTTTGACTTTCATTATGTGCTGTGTATAAGACTCTTCTGGCTTCTTTACACATTTTTCTAAATTTCTTTTATGTTGTAGAGGAAAGATTTTAAATTCCTTTAACAAGGTTTCTTTAATGTCAACATAATTTTCCAAATTTTTCTCTCCCAATGTTGCAGCTAAATGACGTACATACCCCTGCAAATTTAGCAATATCACCTTCCCTTGATGCTCATCGGGTACTTCATATAGCTTGAACATAGTTTCGGCATGGTAAAAGAAAAATGGCCACTCCTCTGCTGTAGAAGGAGGTTTCAACAAAACACCTTTCAACAAATTTACATATTTCAAAAATTCATTATTCTGTGATACCATGGATTCTGAATTACTTACCATATACCCAATTCGCATGTTACCCAATTGCGATGCTAACTCTAACTCCTTTAACCTTACCTCACTCATGATCCATATCCATTTGCTTTTATCTTAATTCCAGTTCCTGTTTCTTTATAGCCATTTCAGCTTCCTTCTGAGACCTTTCCCATAAAAACCTTTCCCTCTCCAATTCCATTTTTAGCAACCTAGCTCTTGCTACCATCGTTTCAGCACCACCTGACATAATCTCTTCCTCACTACTACTTTCACAACTAGATACCTCATCCTGTATCTCTGAATCTGTTGCTCTCCTAGTCCTCGGAGGCATGATTACAATATTTACTGTTATACGCTCTGTTAACAGGTAACTAAATAAAATTATTGATCACCAGTATTAGCAAATGAGCATAAAATCACTTTGGTTTACACGTTACACCTATAGTAACATTTATCAGTTGCATCAAACAACCTTAAATAACATAATATGCAATTACGTGCATTACTTCAATACCTTTTTCTTTAAACCATTTTCTTTATACCATTCTCATTATATCATTTTCCTTTACACCACTTTTTTTACACCATTTTTCTTTAGAACATTTCTCTTTACAACCTTTTCATTTATACCTTTCTGTTTATACCATTTTCTTTACAACATTTTCATTGATACCAGTTTCCAAAGAATTTTATTCTTTATATAAACTTCCCTTTACATTTAAACTAGAAGAATTCAGGCTGAATCTATTCTTCTTTCACACAAATCCACAATATTTCATTTCTTGCCTACACTTCATTTACATTAATACCACCACATAACTTCATTTACTACCACATAAACCATATAACATCTTAAAGAACACTGATACTGATTTAAATGAAATCAATTCATTCAAAACACTGGTATATCCAGGCTACACTTATTTTTCCTTTTCACAAATACCACATAAACATCTTTCATCTCTTGCTTACACTTCAGTTAAATTAATACCACAAAAAAAATCGATGTGCTGCCACAAGGAACATATAAACATATTAAAGAACACTGATGCTTATACAAGAAAAAAAAAATGAATCCGAAACCTTTGTTTACTCATTCTAAATGTTTACTCCTAACCACTAAGCAATATCCTACAATCTCCCTACTTTTTCCTACTCCTAACCACTAAGCAATATCCTACAATCTCCCTACTTTTTCCTACTCCTAACCATGTGTGTTCCCCCTTGTATGTTCTTTCTTTTTTTTTTTTTTTTCTAAATGGCTCTATTTAAATTGGGACTAAAAGCAACTTACCCCATTATCCAACGTAGGCATTTCCACAGTCATCTCACAATCCAGTTCTTGTCCCATCAAATAAACGGAATCACAGTCTCTTTCTCCCACTTTGTATTTAGTCCAGCAGCAGGGTGACACCTCATCCATAAATAATTGGTTCCTTACATGCGTCCATCAGTTCCTTCTTTCCGTCCATGCGTGGATTTGAGCTTTCCTTTATAGCCTAACTCTGGCAATAACTGTTGGTACATCTAAAACCTGTCAGTTTTTTCTTTTTTTTCTTCCAGCGACCGTGCCAATTCCTTTAATTCTAGTATGAAGAAAAGTTGTTCCGATTCATTCAATTTTTTCCCCGGGCGATGGGTGAATAGTGTTCCTATTCGTCCTTTGTTCGGGATGGATCCTGTTGACTGCGCCAGTGTGACATGTTGTAGCGAGCCTGTAGTTCCCAGGCCCATTTGGTTTGTTTCGTCCTTTACAAAGTACGACCTTAGGGAAAATACCTTCAGGAATCCATTTGCTAAGAAATCCGAGTATTTATTCAATATATATATATATATATACATACACAACTGTACATTATTTGCATGTTTTATGGGCTATATCCCATACAACGAAAAACATTATGCTGTATCACCGTGACATCTCCTTCTCCTCGCCTTCGAATCTCTAATGTCCTCCTCGTCTCTCTTGCTCCGCGAAACCCCCCAACGTTTTTGGGGGTTGCATTGTTGACACCTCGTAACGAATGTTCTTTAAGTTCTGCCTCCGACCATGTAAGAAGGCATACCGAATATCACCATGTACTTGACAACCAACGACTATCTTACAAGTTCGAGCAAAATGGCGTCGTTGAGGACCAATGTCCCCAAAATGTCCAGCAGTGAGTTTGCAAGGATAAATTGTCCATTCTCGTACAAGATATCTTACACGGCTGTCATTTGAGCACATACATATACACACGAAAAAGACACCAAAATCATATCTAAGTATTTAAAGGGGCCTCTCGTTCGTAGATATCCTCACATGTACTTTCTTTCGAAAATAGTGCACCCTTTTGGTGCTAGGAGTGCAAATGCTTATTTTGTTTTTCTCAATATCACTGCTTCTACATGTACGATTTAAAAAATTATTTCAACACCAGATGCCATTTCCTTTGTAGAACACTTTAGGCTAGTACATAAGGAATTTTGTAGTTCACAGTTCTGTTGATAGGTGGTGTTTTAGCAGTTAGCAGCTGTATCGCCGCTTCTGAAAATGCTATTGAAAAATTTCTTCTTTACTGTATGCCATTTACTACAACAGAGATGTGGAACATTATCCTCTTTAAATAACGTAAAGAGATTTCCTACTAGCTGCGTAAAGGTCAAAAGCTACCCCCCCCGCTATATCTGCTGCCAGGGTACGTATTGGAAAAGTTCTTTTCCCTTAGCATAGCTTTTTCCAGGGTGAATATTTTTCGCCTACTTTCAACTTTTCTGTTTTGAAATTTTTTTTTCGCTAGCAGCCGTAGACTTATATCTTGTTTCCTTCTATATTTCTCCTTTTAACTGTTCCATTTGAAAATCTCTTTGTCTCTGGTAGCTTCCTTGTAGTATGTGAAACTTTTTGATTGCCATTTGTTAATTTTCGTAATATGCTTTTTAGCCACTGATGGAACTAAATAGATGTTTCTATTTCTGGATGTTTTATCGATTGTTGGAACCAGTTGATTATTTTCCAAACCGGTCCCATTGACTTTGAATTGCTTTGATATTCAAAGTCAATGGGACCGTGCCAGAACGGATTCAAAAGACGTGTCCATTACATCCGAAAATTTGGTTTCACCTTTCTTGTTTTTATTGGTGCTGTATCCTCAAATATCCAAACCTTTGCACTTGCATTTTCCTAGCTGTTATTAATAATGCTAAGATGTTACTAGTAATGCTAATGTACCATCATATCTTTCCTTTTTCACCGCAGTTTTTTTTTCTTCTGTGTCCTTTTATTTTATAAAAGTTGATTGTGTATTAATGAATATATGCTGTCTGTAGATTTTCTGAAAATTTCTAGGAATAAATAATTCCAAAGATTTTTGTCTTTTATACAGGCATGAAATTTCCCCAGAATTCCATGTTTTTTCATCACAGGGCTTTTAGAGGTGGTCCCTAAGTCCCTGAAAGTCCCTTTTCTTAAAGTTTGCCCCTAAAAGTTCCCTTTTTTGATGTTTTGGTCCCCAAGTCCCTTTTTCTTGGTAAAAAGTACTAGTAAACTGATGAAAATTACTATAAACTTCTACAGAAGTTGAAAGTGCTTAACAGTTATTAATTTGCATTTCCTACAATTCCTCTAACATCTGAATGTGTACTGTTTGAGCATATTCATGTTTGAATATAATGAATTTTGGTGCCATTTTATTTAAATTTACTATTGCCCCCAATGAAGTAAACTGAGGTGACATTTGAATATAGTTAACATAACTTGTGCTCCTCATTGTCTTAGTACAACAGATAATGTTTTTGCAGCACTAGTTATATTTTAATTGTATTTCTGTGTTAACTAAACTTACTTTGTTCCTTTGTTCACAGGTTTTAATGCAGTATACTTTCATAAGAATAAATAATTAAAAATAATTTGAAAAGCCATAATAGAAATGGGTAAGTGTAAAGTGAAAGATGGATGGTTAAAGAACACTGACCAAAATTGATATTGTGTTGGTTGATGGGCATGAAAAGCTGGAGAACATCAACTATTTTGTGTTGTTTGTGACAGTATGATTAATGTGGATCATGGATACTGCAGAGTGGTCCAACATGCACTAATGAAAAACCATGTGGCTAATTGCAAGACAAAGTTAGCACCACTCCAGATGAGAATTCAGAGATGTGATGTGAATATTCAGCAGGAATCCTCAACCAATTCTACCATTACTCATTCCACAAGCAATTTGGTTCCTGAACAACCTAAGTAATCTTTTCAGCTAAAATTGTCATGTTTTCAGGATAAGGAAAAGGCAATGAAAGCTGAGCTGCTTTGGACTTTGAAATCAGTCCTTTCACATCATTCACTAAATTCAAATAGTGACATAACTGAAGTATTTAAAACAATGTTTGGGCCCTTAGTCTCTGATGAATTTTTTTTCATTACCTTGTAAAATGATGTATCTTATAACAGAAGCACTTGGACCATATTTTTGGGAAAAAGCTGCTAATGAAGCTCAAAATTCATTCTATTCAATCTGTTTTGACAAAACAACAAATGAAAGCAGCCAAAAAGAGCTGCAAATTGCTGTGAGGCTGAATGTAAAGTTGTTGAAATGCACCTTCAAAATTTTTTTCTTGGGTGAGCAAAGGTAAAGGATTGCATAAAAAGATATTATCAGCTTTAGATAATGCCAACTTACCTTAAAAAACTTACTCATGATTAGCTGTGATGGGCCAAATGTCAATAAAAAGGTAATTAGATTGGTGAATGAAAGTGTTCTAGAAATGAGAAGTAAAGATCTTCAATTTGTATAGCATGAAGAAGTAGAATGGCATTTCAGTAAATTGTACGTACGCATACTGAGTGTGTGCCGCTAGCACCAGATAAAACACACCACTTTGGTTGCAAAGAGCAAAATTTAGAGAAACCCACCTTAACATCAGGGTACTCAAACTTGAAACTCAAATACAATTCATGAAGATTACCCAAAATCAATCTCTTTCTCTTGTAATCCACCACCCACCCCTGCTCACTATATCTTCCATTCTAGGCATAACTCTAGACTGCTCGTCACTCTCATAAAAGTTTCTCACTAAATCAATGATTTCAGTTTTTTCTCACATCTAAGATCTGGTTTAACTAAATATTCCTTTTCCTTAACAAGTCTCTGAGCCTGCCAAACAGCATAGACACATCAAATGTTCTTTGTGTTTTTTCCATGTCCATGTCAGTGAAACAGAAATAGTTAGTAGTTGAATTTGCTTTTCCCTTGAAATAGACTTCAATTTGTCTTTCATTATCTCTACAAACTTGTCTATATTAGCTGCTTTCTCTTCCACATGCTTATGTGTTTTGGCTGCTTTTGTTGGAAACTCAACCTCTAGTACTTTTGAATTTTGCTTCATACATTTACCTGAAAAAGTTCTAACTTTTCCCTTCCATATGGAGGTAAACCAATGTTGCTGGAGCTATTAATGCTTTCGTCAGCACTCTCTATATCACTTTTAAATAAAATACTTCTGCATTGAGAATATAGTTAAGTCATTGACGAAATTCGTGCCAATAACATCAATTGCTAGAATGCCGTCGTTGCACGATATAAGATGAAATTCAAATTTAACGATGGAAAATTGACTTTTTATTTACACTGAATCAAAAGCTAAAAGTCAAAATCACATCATTAGATCTTTCATGCTGGCTCCCAGCACATCCTCAGGTGAATTCTAAAACAGGTATCGTAAAAATTTGAAAAAGAGTCCACCGTGGAACGTCGCTTTTGTTTATATACATCGCGTTCAGCACACGAATGACTTCAAAAACGTCACCATACTCTGACTTATGATTGTTGTGTCTTAATTGTTGTTGGGTGAGTTCCGAAATAAAGTTCGAGTTATTGGTTTATTTGCTTCTTCTTGTTCGAAATTAACTGCATCCAAGTTGGAGGTATGAATCTGGGTATTTCATCGTTACAACATTTATCAGCGTTATTGACCATGTGTAAACTTTCCGCTTGCGAAGTCGCATTTTTGTTTTTGTGAGAAGAAATAACTCTTGCCTCATTCCACAGAGGGATGTGAGCTCCCTGGTTAACTAATCTTGCAAGTGCTGTAGAGTTTGAATGTGTTTTGACACTGTACTTGTGTTCCGCAATACGAAAGTTCAAATTCCTCATGGTGGATCCAATATAAATTCGATCTATGTCAACAGTATCCAGGGCCTGTAAAGGTATTTTGTAAACTCCTAATCTGCTATTACTCGGAATTGGGTCCCGATCTTTTTTAATAGTTGACATTAAGTTGTTTGTTTTAATTCCAAAATCCAAGTTGTATTTTTTACAGGAAGATTTAAGTATATTCATAACTTTCGGAATATAATCCAGTGACCCAACATATTTGCGTTGACTGGATTCTTTAGTTAATGTAGAAAAGTTTGTGCTTCTTATTTTTCGATGGATCCGGTTTACAATATTTCTGGGGTACCCATATTCGTCTGCTATGGCATTTATTTCATTTAATTCTCGTCTCCTAGCAGTAATGCTTGAGCAATGTGTGTATGCTCTACGGATGAGAAACTGGAATGCAGATAGTTTATATGTATTAGGATGTGCTGAATAATATGGTATAATTGCAGATGTTGCACTGGGCTTGCGGTATACTGAAAAAGAAATAGTTTGTGATATAGGGTTTCTCTTCAACAGAAAGTCTAAAAAAGGGATAGTACAATTCTTTTCTAGTTCAACTGTAAAATTAATTGAGGTAATCTGCGAAGACAACAGTTCAGCAAATTTATATAAGGAATCTACGTCATGGTTCCAAAAGACAAGAATATCATCTATGTATCGTAGATATAGGCACGGAGCTACAGGAGTAAGTTGTAAAACTCTTTCCTCTAAATCTTGTAATACAATCTCTGCCAGGAAAGGTGAGAGTGGGGAGCCCATAGGTGCTCCTTCCTTTTGTTGGTAAATGACACCTTGAAATTTGAAATAAGTTCTTTTGTAAACCAATTTCAAGGCTTCCAGCAAAGCTTGGATTTCCAGATGATTCATGGTTCCTAAGGATTGTAGTTTTTCTTCTATTAACTCATGTGCATATGTTATCGGTACACTTGGGAACAATGACTCGACGTCCAGTGACGCAAACCAAAATGGAGAGCTCCCTGGTACAAAGTCTTTAATTTTCTTTAAAGCTGCAACAGAACTGGGTACTGAATAGGTTGAATTAGAAGTTAAAGGTGATAACAATTGTACTAGAGCTTTTTCAAGCGGTCTCAGAGGGTTAGTGACACCTGAGACAAGTGGACGAATCGGGTAACCAACTTTGTGGATTTATATTCTTCCGAAAAGTTCTGGGATTCTAGGTCCAATTGTTGGGTATAAAGTTCGGGTGGACGATGTAGGTAAATTACTATGATTTCTCAATCTGCTTAAAGCATTCACAGTTGCTGCTGTAGGATCTGATTTTATGACACTATGAGGAATTTTGTTGATGGCTTCTAAGACCTTAGTATGGTAATCCTTTCTATTAATAATAACGATTTTATTTGTTTTGTCGGCAGCTACTATTGCTATGTCAGGTTGATTTTTCAAGTTCTTGAGTTGAAATTGTTCCTTGGCAAATTGTGTATTGCGGTCCCTTGTTGTACTTCTTTGTTTCAGGTTTGTGATAGCTTTTGCTATCTTGATTCTGACTGAGTCCTTTGTACAGTGTCAAAACACATTCAAACTCTACAGCACTTGCAAGATTAGTTAACCAGGGAGCTCACATCCCTCTGTGAAATGAGGCAAGAGTTATTTCTTCTCACAAAAACAAAAATGCGACTTTGCTAGCGGAGAGTTTACACATCGTCAATAACGCTGATAAATGTTGTAACGATGAAATACCCAGATTCATACCTCCAACTTGGATGCAGTTAATTTCGAACAAGAAGAAGCAAATAAACAAATAACTCGAACTTTATTTCGGAACTCACCCAATAACAATTAAGACACAACAATCATAAGTCAGAGTATGGTGACGTTTTTGAAGTCATTCGTGTGCTGAACGCAATGTATATAAACAAAAGCCACGTTCCACAGTGGACTCTTTTTCAAATTTTTACGATACCTGTTTTAGAATTCACCTGAGGATGTGCTGGGAGCCAGCATGAAAGATCTAGTGATGTGATTTTGACTTTTAGCTTTTGATTCAGTGTAAATAAAAAGTCAATTTTCCATCGTTAAATTTGAATTTCATCTTATATCGTGCAACGAAGGCATTCTAGCAATTGATGTTGTTGGCACGAATTTCGTCAACGACTTCAGTATTTAAGCCGCTAATACAGAGTTTGTGACTATTAGTCACAGCAATTTGGAGCACCATGGAACGAGCAGCAAAAATATTCTACCACTTCCGGCGACGACTGACTCTGGAACACACCCACCTGGCATTTCTTCTGAACTGCAGGGACTTAAAAGTAACACCTAAATATTTAACTTTGAGCTATAAACCTTTATCAAGACGTGATGCAGCCATTTTGTCTAAAGCACAGACCAAAAGACTATCCGCCGAAATTCGACTAAAAAGAGGTGTAATAGATTATCTTTCACGAAAAGCTTATGTGGCTTACTCCCACCTTTGTAGGACCACCCATCCGATTATTTTAGACCGGCTACTAATATCTTACTTAGCCACTTTCAGCACAGAGGCAAAACGTTATGAGAGTCAGCAAATTCATAAACTTCGAAATCTAGTCACTGACGAAGTACAATCTAGGCATTCCATGTATCAACCAGTTAACCGGTCAGTCCATTCAACCTACGCAAACCTTAGTTCCTTGCAACTTAATGACTTACAAGCTTCAGCATTACAAAGGGGTCCAAAATTCGCTTTTCCCAAGATGCATATTAATTTGTTTAAAACTATTCCTCAAGTTGAAAATATCATCAGTACATTACCTTCTTCTGATCAGGACTCAGTCAGAATCAAGATAGCAAAAGCTATCACAAACCTGAAACAAAGAAGTACAACAAGGGACCGCAATACACAATTTGCCAAGGAACAATTTCAACTCAAGAACTTGAAAAATCAACCTGACATAGCAATAGTAGCTGCCGACAAAACAAATAAAATCGTTATTATGAATAGAAAGGATTACCATACTAAGGTCTTAGAAGCCATCAACAAAATTCCTCATATTGTCATAAAATCAGATCCTACAGCAGCAACTGTGAATGCTTTAAGCAGATTGAGAAATCATTGTAATTTACCTACATCGTTCACCCGAACTTTATACCCAACAATTGGACCTAGAATCCCAGAACTTTTCGGAAGAATAAAAATCCACAAAGTTGGTTACCCGATTCATCCACATGTCTCAGGTGTCACTAACCCTCTGAGACCGCTTGAAAAAGCTCTAGTACAATTGTTATCACCTTTAACTTCTAATTCAACCTATTCAGTACTCAGTTCTGTTGCAGCTTTAAAGAAAATTAAAGACTTTGTACCAGGGAGCTCTCCATTTTGGTTTGCGTCACTGGACGTCGAGTCATTGTTCCCAAGTGTACCGATAACATATGCACATGAGTTAATAGAAGAAAAACTACAATCCTTAGGAACCATGAATCATCTGGAAATCCAAGCTTTGCTGGAAGCCTTGAAATTGGTTTACAAAAGAACTTATTTCAAATTTCAAGATGTCATTTACCAACAAAAGGAAGGAGCACCTATGGGCTCCCCACTCTCACCTTTCCTGGCAGAGATTGTATTACAAGATTTAGAGGAAAGAGTTTTACAACTTACTCCTGTAGCTCCGTGCCTATATCTATGATACATAGATGATATTCTTGTCTTTTGGAACCATGACGTAGATTCCTTATATAAATTTGCTGAACTGTTGTCTTCGCAGATTACCTCAATTAATTTTACAGTTGAACTAGAAAAGAATTGTACTATCCCTTTTTTAGACTTTCTGTTGAAGAGAAACCCTATATCACAAATTATTTCTTTTTCAGTATACCGCAAGCCCAGTGCAACATCAGCAATTATACCATATTATTCAGCACATCCTAATACATATAAACTATCTGCATTCCAGTTTCTCATCCGTAGAGCATACACACATTGCTCAAGCGTTACTGCTAGGAGACGAGAATTAAATGAAATAAATGCCATAGCAGACGAATATGGGTACCCCAGAAATATTGTAAACCGGATCCATCGAAAAATAAGAAGCACAAACTTTTCTACATTAACTAAAGAATCCAGTCAACGCAAATATGTTGGGTCACTGGATTATATTCCGAAAGTTATGAATATACTTAAATCTTCCTGTAAAAAATACAACTTGGATTTTGGAATTAAAACAAAAAACTTAATGTCAACTATTAAAAAAGATCGGGACCCAATTCCGAGTAATAGCAGATTAGGAGTTTACAAAATACCTTTACAGGCCCTGGATACTGTTGACATAGATCAAATTTATATTGGATCCACCATGAGGAATTTGAACTTTCGTATTGCGGAACACAAGTACAGTGTCAAAACACATTCAAACTCTACAGCACTTGCAAGATTAGTTAACCAGGGAGCTCACATCCCTCTGTGGAATGAGGCAAGAGTTATTTCTTCTCACAAAAACAAAAATGCGACTTCGCCAGCGGAGAGTTTACACATGGTCAATAACGCTGATAAATGTTGTAACGATGAAATACCCAGATTCATACCTCCAACTTGGATGCAGTTAATTTCGAACAAGAAGAAGCAAATAAACCAATAACTCGAACTTTATTTCGGAACTCACCCAATAACAATTAAGACACAACAATCATAAGTCAGAGTATGGTGACGTTTTTTGAAGTCATTCGTGTGCTGAACGCGATGTATATAAACAAAAGCGACGTTCCACGGTGGACTCTTTTTCAAATTTTTACGATACCTGTTTTAGAATTCACCTGAGGATGTGCTGGGAGCCAGCATGAAAGATCTAGTGATGTGATTTTGACTTTTAGCTTTTGATTCAGTGTAAATAAAAAGTCGATTTTCCATCGTTAAATTTGAATTTCATCTTATATCGTGCAACGACGGCATTCTAGCAATTGGAGAATATAGTTATTGGCCTGGTTTCACTTTAAATTCTTTCATTAGTAGATATTTACATGGCTGTACAGTATAGGGTGGAACAAAACAAAAAAATTGAATTAAAATATCTAATAGTGATAGAAAGTTGCTTTTCACTAATGTAATACATACATCATCATCATCATCATTGTCAACCATTATCAATCCACTGCTGGACGAAGGTCTCCCCAAGTTTCCTCCACAACGGTCTGTCTTGTGCCAGTCTCCTCCATGTCACTCCCGCATATTTACGAATTTCATCCACCCATCTCCCATGTGGTCTTTTTCTGGGTCTTTTCCTGTCCCTTGGAATCCAATCTAAAATTTCGGCTGTCCATCTATGGTCTGTCCTTCTGGCAGTATGTCCAGCCCATTGCCATTTCAGGGATTTAACTCTGATCATGATGTCTTCCACTCTCGTCATTTTTCGGATCCACGAGTTCCTCTTCTTATCTCTCCTGGTTATACCAAGCATGCACCTCTCCATGCTGCTTTGAGTTGTCTGCAGCCTTTGTATGTCTCTTTTAGTTAAGGTCCACGTCTCTGCACCATACGTAAGCACTGGAAGGATGCAAATATCAAACACTTTTCTTTTAAGACATAATGGCATATTGCTCTTGAAAATTATGCTGTTTCTTCCAAAAGCTCTCCAGGCAAGTTTTGTACGCCGATTAATTTCTTCATCAATGTGACCCTCACTTGATATCTGCTGTCCAAGATAAACATACGTATCTGTTATCTCCAGTTTTTCTCCATCAATCGATAAATCTTCATTTCTTGTAAAAGCATTGAACATCACTTTTGTCTTCTGAAAGTTCATTTTTAATCCCACTTCTTTACTCTTGTCAGCAAGTTCCTGGATCATACTCTGCAGCTCTGATGGGGTAGTTGCAAAAATGACTACGTCATCAGCAAAACGAAGGTGGGTTAGATATTCTCCATTAATCTTTATCCCTTTGTTTTCCCAGTTCAGTGATTGAAAGACATTTTCCAATGTCGCATTAAAGAGCTTCGGAGATATGGTGTCACCTTGTCTGACTCCCTTTCCAATTTTTATGTGTGTTGTATTTTCAAACAGCCGAATCTTTGCACTTGCATTTTCATAGATGTTATTAATAATATTAATGTATGCATCTTCAATACCGCAGGATTTCAGAGCCATTGTAACTGCTGAAGGTTTCACCGAATCAAAGGCTTTTTCATAATCGATAAAAGCCATGCACAATGGAAGTTCATATTCCCTCGCTCTTTCAATTAGTTCTCTCAGTACGTGGATATGATCTATTGTGCTGTAGCCACTCCTGAATCCAGCTTGTTCTCTCGGTTGAGCCATGTCCAGTGTTACCTTCAAGCGGTGTGAAAGAACTTTAGTGAAGATTTTATAAACCACTGATAGGAGGCTGATAGGTCTGTAGTTCCTGAGATCCTCAATGTCACCTTTTTTATGTAGCAGGATCATTGTAGCATTGTTCCAATCCTCAGGAATCTTCCCTTCATTAAGGCATCGAGTGAAAATTTGGGCGAGTACTGTTTCAATTTCTCCACTTGCTTCTTGTATGATGTCTATAGTAATTCCATCTTCTCCTGGAGCTTTCCCCGGCTTCATGTTCTTGATTGCATGAGCAACTTCTGCTGGGAGGACTGGGAGAACTCTGGTACTGGTATCTTTCATGATGTCTGGAGTACATGTATCATCCCTTTCATATAATTTGGAGTAGAAATCTTTCACTCTTGTCAAAATTTCGCCTCTATTTCTTGTTGTAGAACCATCTTCTTTTCTCAGAGCCATAATCTGTTTTCTTCCCTTACTGAGATGTCCCTTTGCTATCTTAAGGCTTTGGTTGTTTTCAATTGCTTTCCTCACTAGCTCACAGTTGAATTTCCTTACGTCTTCAGTGATACTTTTTCGTGTTGTCTTGCATAGCTCTATATATTCCACTTTCGAAGTCACATCTTCTTTAGTTGTCCTTATCTCTCTTCTTTTTTGCATCAACATTTTGGTTTTCCTGATAATTTGTTCACATGCAACTTGTTCTTAGACCCAGCTAATTTTGTTGCCGTTTCCATTAGAGCTTTGGTTACTTTTCTGTTAACTTCCGAAATATCCACTTCTTCCGATGTTAGGCCTTCTAAAGCAGAGAATCTGTTCTTCAGTTCCAACTTGAAAGTATTATGGTGTTTTTTAAGGTTGGTTATGTCAATACATTTTGTTTGTCTTATGAGCTTGCCACGTTCCAGTTTAGTGTTGAGGTGCATCTTACATCTCACCAATCTATGGTCACTACCGGTGTTGAACTGGTTCAGCACACTGCAGTCTTTGATGACGAATTTTTTGTTACACATAATAAAATCAATTTCACTTGTCGTCCCAATTGGATGTCTCCATGTCCATTTCCTGTGTGGCTTTTTCTTGAAAAAGGAGTTCAAGATGAAAAATCCTTCTGCCTCTGCAAACTCAACGAGAGTATTTCCACGCTGGTTTCTGTTGCCGTGACCGAATTTACCTACTGAAGTTTCATTCTGTTGCCGTTGCCCTATTTTTGCATTGGGCAACGGCAACAGAATGAAACTTCAGTAGGTAAATTCGATCACGGCAACAGAAACCAGCGTGGAAATACTCTCGTTGAGTTTGCAGAGGCAGAAGGATTTTTCATCTTGAACTCCTTTTTCAAGAAAAAGCCACACAGGAAATGGACATGGAGACATCCAATTGGGACGACAAGTGAAATTGATTTTATTATGTGTAACAAAAAATTCGTCATCGAAGACTGCAGTGTGCTGAACCAGTTCAACACCGGTAGTGACCATAGATTGGTGAGATGTAAGATGCACCTCAACACTAAACTGGAACGTGGCAAGCTCATAAGACAAACAAAATGTATTGACATAACCAACCTTAAAAAACACCATAATACTTTCAAGTTGGAACTGAAGAACAGATTCTCTGCTTTAGAAGGCCTAACATCGGAAGAAGTGGATATTTCGGAAGTTAACAGAAAAGTAACCAAAGCTCTAATGGAAACGGCAACAAAATTAGCTGGGTCTAAGAACAAGTTGCATGTGAACAAATTATCAGGAAAAACCAAAATGTTGATGCAAAAAAGAAGAGAGATAAGGACAACTAAAGAAGATGTGACTTCGAAAGTGGAATATATAGAGCTATGCAAGACAACACGAAAAAGTATCACTGAAGACGTAAGGAAATTCAACTGTGAGCTAGTGAGGAAAGCAATTGAAAACAACCAAAGCCTTAAGATAGCAAAGGGACATCTCAGTAAGGGAAGAAAACAGATTATGGCTCTGAGAAAAGAAGATGGTTCTACAACAAGAAACATACATAGTACTAAGTTCTCCTCTGAGATTCAGAGGTTAGCTCCACAGCGAAATACAAATTACCAGATAAATTTTTGACTGAATATTTACTTGCTGTTGCCGTATCAAACTTCTCCATTTACAGCAATCTTGACATAAAACTCGGGCTTCACTGACATCCATCACACCATGTACACAAGACCATATATACTTCATATTCATAATCTTTTTCTCATGCAGACACCCCTGAATCTGATCCTCCCACGACTTTCTTGGCCTTCCTCTGCCTTTCCTTGTTGCCACTTGGTCTAAAAAGATTTTCTTAGTAAGCATCTCATCACTCATTCTTCCAACATGGCCAAATCACCGAAACATATTAGTCTCCACCATGCTAACAACATATTGCTTCACATTACACAACTGCAACACATCTTCATTCCTCACGCAATCAGAGCGTGTCTTGCCACAAACCCCCCATAAGTAACGCATTTCTCCAGCACACAAATGACCTATGTTTCTTCTGTAGTACCCAGGTTTCACTGCCATACATCAGAGTAGGAACAATTACACTCTCATACACAGCCATGCACGACTCTCTTGAGAATCTATCATTCCTGTGAAAACCTCCCAAACCAGCCATTACTTTCAATCAAGAATTCACTCACCTACTAATTTCACCATCCAATTTGTTCTCTCTGTCAAACATGCTTCCTAAATACGCAAACACATTCACCTGGTCAATCACTGTGTCATTTAGACTTATATCACATTCAGTACTGCCAGTTCCTCTCTCGAAAACCATAACTTTGGTTTTTCCGTTATTTATACTCAGTTTGAATTTCATGCAAACTTCATACATCCAAGGCAACATACTCTGCAACTCACTTTTGCTCTCTGCCAACAAGACTGTGTCATCAGCATACAGCAATCTGCAGGGTATCACCAAGACATAAGCCAGTGTTATTTATTTTGGCATCACGCATGCATGCATCCATAAATATATTAAACAGCCATGGTGGCATTGCACAACTTTGTCTGACTCCTGCACCAATAGAAAACCATTTTGATAAAACGCCATTCATTCATACACAAGCTCTACTGCCAGCATACATGGCTTCTACACTGTTAAGTAGATTCCCAGTAACACCATATTCATTCAATACCTTCCACAAAAGTGTCCTATTTACTCGGTCGTAAGCTTTCTCTAAATCTACGAAGGCAGCAAAAACTTTCTTGCCAACAGCCAGATACTTTTCAATCACAATGCATAATGCAAAAATTTGGTTAGTGCAGCCTTTACCAGGCATAAAACCACTCTGAACATCTCCCCACACTTTCTCTGATGTAAGACCCTGTACTTATTGAATAACAATCTTACCAAACACTTTCCCTGGCACACTCAATAGGCTAATAACCTTATACAAGAGAATAATGATAGCATCCTTCCAATCTCGAGTGACCATTCCTAACTCCTAGCTCAACTGGCAAATTTCAGTTAACCAGTCAGTTACAGTGTCACTATATTTCAACATCTCAGCAGTGATGCCATTAAGTCCCGGAGCCTTACCATTCTGAAAAAATTTTAGAGATTTACACACCTGTTCTCTTGAGATTCCCTCCTGTGCTCCCATCCTTCATTGTGACATCATCTGCTTCTGCCTCAGAATCAACTTTGTTTTCTTGATCTAATAACTCAGAGAAGTATTCACCCCATCTTTCACTTAACTCATTGGGCTCCCATATCATTTTCCTGATCTTATTCTTCACACAACTTAACACAACTTAACACTTTGTTTCCCCTATTTTTCCTGTGTCTCGTGTACTTCCAGAAAGTCTTTCTATCTTTCCAAAAAGCCAATTCATGCCTTTCTACCTTTTCCTTCCTATCTTTTACTGTAATCTGGTGAACCAGCTTAGCTGCTTCACGCTTCTTACAGTGATATTCATCCACAGAAACTCTACCTTGCAACATCCCCAAATAAGCTTCTTTCTTTCTCTTTACTGCCACTTCAATCTCACTATTCCACCAAGCATCACCTTTATTGTTACCCACTATTGTGGTGTCATAGACTTTTGACTAATGTAATGAACTGTATAAAATATCAAAGCAATCATAAAAGTGTTTGGGGTGCCACAGTTGAAGTTTAATATTTTTGTTAATTTTTTTTTATATATTTGGTATATTTTTAAATAAGAATTTTTATTCGTTTTTTGAATACAAATTTTTATTAATGATAAAAAAAAGTATGTTTAACAACTGTAGTTGAGTGAACAAAATATCAAATCAATCAGAAAATTTAATGGAGTGCCACAAACAGGTTGAAATGCTTCCTTTCTGTGATTTTTTGACATATTTGAACTTTTGAGTTATTTTTTTTATTTGAACACATGTAACTGTAGTGTTTGTGTTCCATCCCATCACTAGCAGACAGGAACATAGCTGAGATATAGTGTGACCTTGAAGAACACTGCGCTACGCATCGCATGACACATAAAAAAAATTAATAAACAAATTTTCTAACAGATGCCGCTTAGGCTAGTAGGTAGGGAGGGAGGTAGGAGGGATTAGATTCCATCTGTCATTGCTTTTCTGAGCTTCCTGTTGTGATGTAGTGTTTCAATTGCAATGTCAAACTATCATTTGAGTTGTTTTTTCATCTAGTTCTTTGTGTGTTACAGACTATAGTGTTGTGTTCTTTTTGTTCTGTCTTGTAATAGTGAAGTAAAAATGGCAATGTCAAAAATAGTGCATACTAGGGAAATGTTTGAGTGCTCCATTTTTGGCTATCCAAAAGACCTTAGTGAAGTATTATTGCCAACCTATGAAGATGTAATGAAGTGCTACCTTAATATAAGGCACAAGCTGAAACCAGAGAGTGCTTCTAAGGAACTTAATTAAAGTGAAATATCAGAAATATTGGTAGAAAATTTTGAAAAGCTGTGGTCAAGAGCTTCTATTCCTGTCATGTCACACACTTGTATCTTGTAGATGATAAAGTATCATTATAGATATACAGAAATGTTTTAAGATCCAAAAATAAAAAAAGGGAGTAAAAGATTTGAATCCCATTTGATTTTGTTTAAGAATGAGAGTAAACATCTTTTTGATATTGTTGCTTGCAAATGTTTAGATTTTGCAATTTGTAAGTGTGAGAAAGAATAAAAGTTCTGAAATTAGAACAAGGATTTTTAAAAGACCAAAGAATGATCCAGAAAATGGCTGTAGGTGAAGTTGATGTAACATCCAGAAATTTAGCATTGAAAGAAATTATAAGGAACAAAAAGTACAAAAGAACTGGAATACAAAAAGTAGAGAAAGAAATTATAAGGAACCAAAAGTACTGGAAATAGATGGAATGAATGGAAAGCGTGTCGTAGGTGAGACAGATAAGCACAATTATTCTGAAACAGACGTGGAAGTAGAAGTAAAAATGTGGCTTCAACATCATATCCTATATATGATGTTGAAGCCACATTATGCCTTCTGCACATAAAACTGCCTTCTGTAGCTTCAGTGTGTGATCAAACTGGTATTTCTGACAGGACTGCTGCAGCAAGTGCAGTTCTGCAGGATATTGGCCTCGTTAGTGAAGAGGACAACAGCAAAGTCATTGATAGAATGAAGATTAGAAGAGAAAGGTCAAATAATCGAAAAAATTGTGAAAAAGGCCACAAGGAGAGCATAATAATTACAACAAAGGACTTTATTTTGATGGAAGAAAAGACAGAACTAGTACAAGATAAGAAAGGGAGCAAATATTACAGGAAGCTGTTGTAGAAGAACATGTGTCACTTATTGAGGAGCCTGGATCGAAGTATTTGGGGCATTTAACACCATGTTCTAGTACTGGAAAGTATATTAAGGATTGTGGCGTTTTATGAAGACAATAACCATTCTTTAGACATCACTACTGTAGGATGTGGTGGAACTGTCATTAACACTGATGCTACTAACGATGTCATCTCTTCATTAGAAAAAGAAATAGGAAAGCTGCTACAATGGATGATTTGTCTATTTCTTGCAAATGAACTGCCCTTGCATCACCTCTTTTGTTTTCTGGATGGAAAGACAAAAGGGCCAAATGAGTTTGATAGAGAAATAGGCAAGAAATTTGAGAACTGTCAGGGACTGCCAGTGCAGTCAGCCCTCCGTATCCATGGGTTCCGCTTCCGTAGATTCAACCAACCACGGATTGAAAATATTCGGAAAAAAAAAATTCATGAAATTTTCAAAAAGAAAAACTTGAATTTGCCACGCGCCGATTCCTGTGAAGTAAAGTAACATATTAAAAAAAAAAAAAAAAAGATTTTTACATATATACACAGGGATGCCAACTTCTATGCATTTGGCGTAGAAACTACGCATTTCTTTAGCTTTACTACGCATTATATGCCTAATACTACGCTTTTGTCACTATGACGCCGCATTTCCCCCCGCTAACTTTATTTAGCATAATTTTTGTGTTATTTGCTGACCCCTTTAGCGTTTATCATGGACCCAAGTGCTTTAGCATATTCAGATAACTCAATAACAGGTTGCATATAAGAATAGTCAAAAAGTGCAATGCAGGATCTTCATTATTCAATGTTTTACTAGCTATACTTCGGTATCTGGCCTGCATTGTCTGCTACAATGAAGCAACTGCCAATAGGTAGCGCTTCCGCTGCTTCGCCGCCGAGGCTGGTAACTGCGCATTAAAGACTGGAGGTTATGCGCTGATCCTCGGCTACGTCACAGTCCCACTCAAACGCCTGTGTCTCCATTTCTCTTTGCTACTTCACACACACACACACACACACACACACACACACACACACACAATAACCGACTGGAACTGGTTTCACCCTCCTGTGATGGGTAGCAGCGTCACATAGGAATGCGAGTGCACACGCTTTGTACTAAGGAGTATTATTCGAAGCGTTTTCACTGAAGTAAGCACGTGGTTTATTTTAGCATATCAGTTGATCTTGCATGCGTGCGCACACACGTTTCACGATCTTCTAATCGGACAACGTGGGAGCGCCACCGTGTCGTTCACATTACAGTACAGCTTCGGATTGGATTTTATAGTGCTTTTCTTTCTTTATGACCAAGTGCGTCTGCTTGCTTTCCATGTGCTTTCGCGACTTGTGAACACATTTAGCAATTACACGTTTTAATATGGCTGAACAAGCAAGAAAAAAGGTAAGGATTGCAGATCAGAAATTTAAGTCATCGTATTCAGAAAAATGGCCATGTTTGCGTGCATTAGATGTGTCATCGAATGATGCATTTTGCACTGTGTGTAACAGCAATTTTTCTGTTAAACATGGTGGTTTCTATGATTGTACCCGTCATATTGTATCAAAGAAGCATCAATCGATGAGTAAAATTATAACTCAGACAAAACCTTTGTCCACTTTCTTGGTGAAAACTGACTTGGAACTAAGGACAACAAATGCAAAAATGCTTTTTACTGCATTTCTGGTTGAGCACAATTTGCCACTGAGTGCAGCGAATCATGCTGGGCCATTATTCAAAAATATGTTTACAAACTCGGAAATTGCAAAAGCTTATTCATGTGCTCGTACAAAAACTACAGCTGTGTTAAAATGTATGGCTGAAAAAACTGTTTCAGATATTATGTTATCATTAAGGAGTTCACCATTTTCAATGGCAACTGATGGCAGCAGTGATCAGAATTCTACTAAATTATATCCTGTTGTAGTAAGATATTTTGATGTAAATAAGCAAAAAATAGTTTCTGCAATATTGTCTCTCTTGGAATGCAGTGATAATACTGGTTATGGTATTTTTTGTATTCTGGATAAAGAAATGGAGAAGAAAAAAATTCCATGGAAAAATTGTATTTCTTTTGGTTGTGACAATGCAAGCACCATGTTAGGGCATTTGAATGGTGTAGCTGCACATATAAAAAAAGTAAACTCTAACATTTATGTCCAAAGTTGCATCTGCCATTTGCTTCACATGTGTGCTAAAAAATCAGCAAAAGAGCTTACTTGTGAAGTTGAATCACTGCTGTTGGACATTTATTTTTATATTGACAAAAGTTCAAAGAGAAAGAAAAGGCTGTTGGACTGTCAAGAAATGTGGGCTTAAATCGTATAAATTCTTAAAATATGTCTCAACAAGGTGGCTGTCATTGTTAGATGCTGTAAATAGAATGTTATCTCAATTTGATGCTATAGTAGAGTTTTTTTGCTCAAAGTCGGACGATTTGAAAGGCAATGACCGAGTCAGAAATGTGAAAAAGATGCTTCTGTCCCCAGATACAAAGTTGTATCTGTTATTTCTGCAAACAACATTACCTGTATTTACATCATTAAATGTTAAACTACAAAGTGAAGCACCAATGATCCATCTTGTTAGAAGAAACCTTTATTCTTTCCTTACTGATTTATTGGTAAGATTTATCAAACCTTCTGCCATACCAGACTTTTCGAGTGACTTAAGTAAACTAAAATTTCTGAAACTGAGCTATCAAAAAGCAAACGAAGATTTAGTTATTGGTGCTAAAACCAGAGCATGTCTAATTGAAAATAAAATTAGTGAAACAGAAGCAAAGAACTTTTATTGTTGTGTAAGAAAGTTTTATGAAGCTGCATGTACATATACTATCAAAAAGTTCCCCTTGTGTGGTGAATTTTTGAAACATGCTGAAGTAGCTGATCCAAATTTAAGGAAATGAGTCTCTTTCTCTTCAGTCAAGTATTTTGTAGATACTTTCACTGGAATTGTAGCTAATGATGACTTGGACAGTCTGGAAATGGAATTTTCCAGGTATCAAGCAGATCAATTTGACAGTGATTTTCTATCTTCAAATGCGGATATAGCTTGGGCAAAAATTTCAGAATTGAAAGATGGAATTGAGGCAGCGAAGTACTTTTTCTTCCAAAAATAATGCTAGCGATTTTAGTTGTGCCGCACAGTAATGCTGGGGCTGAAAGAGTTTTCAGCATTGTAAAAAACAATATGACTGAGTTTTGACCACATTTAAGCATAGAAACATTAAATGCACTATTGGTCGAAAAAATCAATATGCTGAATAACAGTGAGCCATGTTATGGTAGGAAATTTTTAAAAGAAGAAATTCAAAATGCAAAGCATACAACTGTTCAGCAACTGAAACAGGCCAAATAAACATGTTCATATATTATTCTTGTTGATTCAGACCATGCTGATTGATAGATGGCAGACTTCTACTTTTGACTTTTTTTTCCCCCTCTCTAGTAAAGAGAGGGTCGGTCAATTAGAAGTTGTGAAACGAGCATGGTGAATCATTTAGTTTGCTATTATAAATAATTTGTGTACAACCGGGAGATATTATATTAAATCATTTGTTCATGCCTAACCTGTGATTTCTTATTTGTGTGGATCCTGTCATTTATTCTAGCAGGAATAGGGGTAAGTAAAACACCCTTTTTAATTTTCTCCATTGTCGATGTTTCGTAAGTCGCTAATTGTTTAAATCAAAATCTCAAATCCGCACATACAGTTCTCAATATTGATTTTTTTCTGGTTATTTTTATAACTGTCTAGTCTGTAGTAAATTTACAACATCTTAAAATACTTTTTCGTAATATTTCTTGTGTCTACACATGAAAGCTCAAAATTACACATTTTTATGGCTTGGACTACACATGAATGCTGTAAGAGGTTGGCATCCCTATATACATACATATCACTAAGCTGTTCTCTGAGATCCAGAGGTTAGCTCGAAAAAAATGTAAACTACCAAATAATTTTTACTTACTGTTGCCGTATCAAACTTCTCCATTTACAGCGATCTTGCTTGACATGCAACGCGGGCTTCACTGATGTCCATCACACGCTGTACACAAGATCTTCTATACTTCATACTCATAATCTTTTTCTCATGCAGACTGATTTTTTCTCTGAATCTGATCCTCCTGTGACTTCTTTGGCCTTCCTCTGCCTTTCCTTCCTGCCACTTAGTCTGAAAATATTTTCTTAGTTAGCATCTGATCACTTATTCTTTCAACATGGCCAAACCACGGAAGCACATTAGTCTCCACCTTGCTAACAACATTTTGCTTCACATCACACGACTGCAACACATCTTCATTCCTCACACAATCAAAACATGTCTTGCTCCCCCACCCCCGTAAGTAACACATTTCTCTCCAGCACACAAATGACTCCTATGCTTCTTCTGTAGTACCCAGGTTTCACTGCCATACATCAGAGTAGGAACAATTACACTTTCATACACAGCCATGCAGGACTCTCTTGAGAATCCATCATTCCTGTGAAAACCTCCCAGAGCAGCCATGACTTTCAATGAAGAATTCACTCTCCTACTAATTTCACCATCCAATTTGTTCTCTCTGTCAAACATGGTTCCTAAATACACAAACTCACTCACCTGGTCAATCACTGTGCCATTTACACTTACATTACATTCAGTGCTACTAGCTCCTCTCTCAAAAACCATAACTTTGGTTTTTCCGTTATTTATACTCAGTTTGAATTTCATGCAAACTTCGTACATCCGGGACAACATACTCTGCAACTCACTTTTGCTCTCTGCCAACAGGACAGTGTCATCAGCATACAGCAATCTGCACACATGGATATCACCAAGACATAAACCAATATTATCTATTTTGGCATCACACATGCACGCATCCATAAATATATTAAACAGCCATGGTGGCATTGCACAACTTTGTCTGACTCCTGCACCAATAAAAAACAATTTTGATGAAACACCATTCATTCATACACAAGCTCTACTGCCAGCATACATGACTTTTACACTGTTAAGTAGATTCCCAGTAACACCATATTCATTCAATACCTTCCACAAAAGTGTCCTGTTTACTCGGTCGTAAGCTTTCCCTAAATCTATGAAGGCAGCAAAAACTTTCTTATCAACAGCCAGATACTTTTCAATCGTCATGTGTAATGCAAAAATTTGGGTAGTGCAGCCTTTACCAGGCATAAAACCACTCTGAACATCCCACACTTTCTCTGATGTAAGACCCCATACTTTTTCAATAAGGACCTTACCAAACACTCTCCCTGGCACACTTAGTAGGCTAATACCATGATAGTTCTTGCAGTCTGTCTGATCACCTTTTCCCGTATACAAAGGAAGAAATGATGGCATCCTTCCAATCCCGAGGGACCATTCCTAACTAACAGCATAGCTGGCAAATTTCAGTTAACCGGCCAATTACAGAGTCACCACCATATTTCAACATCTCAGCAGTTATGCCATCAACTCCCGGATCCTTACCATTTTGAAGAAATTTTAGAGATTTACACACTTCTTCTCTTGAGATCCCTCCTGTGCTTCCATCCTTCACTGTGACATCATCTGCATCGGCTTTAGAATCGCCTTTGCTTTCCTGATCTAATAACTCACAGAAGTATTCACCCCATCTTTCACTTAACTCATTGGACTCCCATATCATTTCCCCAACCCTATTCTTCACACAACTTAACACTTTGTTTCCCCTATTTTTCCTGAGTCTCTTGTACTTCCAGAAAGACTTCCTATCTTTCCAAAAAGCCAATTCATGCCTTTTCACCTTCTCCTTCCTATCTTTTGCCTTACTCTGGTGAACCAGTTTAGCTGCTTCACACTTCTTACAGCAATATTCATCCACAGAAACTCTACCTTGCAACATCCCCAAATAGGCTTCCTGCTTTCTCTTTACTACTTCTTCAATCTCTGTTTCTCACTATTCCACCAAGCATCACCTCTATTGTTACCCACTATTGTTGTGCTACAGACCTTTACAGCAGCAGTGACAACACAGTTCTTAAAACATTCCCACTTCTTTTCTACATCCCTCTCATAAGACTTCAGCTCCTTCAGTCATTCTCTGAGTATGTCAGAATAATGCTGATGATTTTCAGGGAGCCTTTCAAGTTTTATTCTTCCCATCCTGGGCCTCTTTCTATTCCTTTTCCTCCAAGCAACATTCAGTTTCACTCGTAACACTACCAAGTATTGATCAGAACTAACATCCACACCTCTCATCTCACGAGTGTCAATAACTAAGTGTTTCAGACGCTGATCGTAGACAACAAAATATATCACACTCTTTTGACCAAGAGTACGATTTTCCCAAGTATATGTTATACATACTTGTGGTTGAAAAACGTATTAAATACACACAAACCATTCTCGATTCATAATAACGAATCGAGCTCGATTTGTAATAACGAATAGCATTCACACCATAAAGCAGAAAAAGCTGAAATTCGTGGAAGTGTTAGTGCTGCCCCTGCAATGGCAAAAATGGTCTTTCTGGTTTGTGATAAAGTGCTTGCAAAGACTGAGAAAGCATTAAGTGTGTGGGGCAGAGGACATGCCACAGAAGCATATCCCTGTTGATGACAAAATGATGTGTGAAAAAGAACTTAGCCTCCATGAGCACTACTGTCGGAGAGTGAGAGGAAGGAGTTTAAGTCTAGTAAGAGATAGCTGGCTAGCTATGTAAAGAGCTACAGCCTCAAAAAAGATCATGGGAGAATTGGCATCAGTGTTCCCAGAAGAGCTCAAAAAACTCATTGAAAAGAAAGGCTACCTTCCAGAGTAAGTCTTCAATTGTGATGATGAAACAGGTTTGTCTGGAAAAATATGCCCGATCATGGCTACATCCATAAGAGTGCCAAGCAGGCCACAGGGCTAAAGGCCTGGAGGGATCACTTTACTCTGGTGCTACGTGGCAACATAGCAGGTCACATGATCAAGCCAGGCCTCGTCTACCGAGCAAAAAATCACTGGGCCCTTAAGAACAAAAACAAAAATTGCCCGCTCGTGTTCTGGGAACACAACAGAAGCCTTGGAGAACGACCATCTTGTTCTTGGAATGGTTCCACTAGTGCTTCATTCCTGAAGTGAAGAAATACTTCGAAGAGAAGGGGCTGCCATTCAAGGACCTGCTCATAATTGACAATGATCCTGGACATCCCCAATGTCACTGCTTCACCGATGAGAATGTGGAAGTAATGTACTTCTCTTCTCCTACGTTTCTGTTGCAGCCACTTGATCAAGGCATCATCAAGTGCAATAAGGCGACTTGCACATGCCTCACTTTCAGGAGGATTCGTGCTACCCTTGATGCTAACCCTGACTGCAGCATCATGAATTTGTAGAAGAGTTTCACAATTGCAGACACAATTGTGCTTATTGCAGACACAATTGTGCTTATTGCAGAGGCTGTAGATGCCGTAAAGTCCAAGACAGTCAATGCATGTTGGAAGCCATTATGTAGTGAGGCAGTCAATTATTTCAGAGGCTTCCCCACTATTGATGCAGAAGTCAGGAATATTTGAAATGTTGCAAGAGAAGTTGGTGGGAAAAATCTGTCTGACATGATTGAGTATGACATCAAGAAACACATAGAAGAGCACAGAGAATCCCTTACCAACGAGGAACTCGAAAATCTACTGAAATTTTCTACCAAAGACGATGATGAAGCAAAAGATTCAGAGAAGGCAGAGCCATTAATTTGAACACCTGAAAAATTTGCAGCAATTTTTCAAAAAGCGCAAGTGTTAAAAGATATGATCCTCAAGTACAATCCTTCGATGGAACGAAGCCTCCGCGTCGCCCGAGGGATAACAACATGCCTACAACCACTGCAATATTTGTTTGATGATGCAAAGAAAAAGGAGAAATGGCTTCCTGTAACAATGTTTCTAATTAAAGCATCTGCAATTGTGAAGCCTCAGTCTTCAGTGGTTGAAGATCCTCAGCCCTAAACCTTAACAGATCCTGACATTAGTATTAGTGAGTCTCCTCCAAAGCAGTAACGTCTGCAATCGGAACCTGGTTCTTCCAACATAGATGATCCTTCTTATGTCCTGCCAGCCAGGATGTTTAAGTTACCCTGATGTCTTACCACTCACCTACAGTGCCAGACATCTTGTCACCTCACCACATCAGCATCATAGGCACCATACAAAAATCATCATCATACGAGGATTATCAAGAGAGATCTCAATTTTAAACTGCAGTGTATGTTCTATATGTACTTGGATTTTAAATAAAATAGAATGGAAAAGAAACAAAAAAAGAATTAATAATCTAAAGCAACTTATGGGAATTTACTAGGAAATTTTTTCATTTATAGCAAATTTTCGGAGAAAACTCTTCTCCTTCTTCAGGCTCTCTAGTTGTTGTCACTTTTTGCTTGTCACTATCATGGTTACGGTTTACCTTGACGGTTACGGTTAACCTTGACGGTTTAGGTTATTTTTCAACAAATCCTGCCAGATGTTAGGCAGGGAAAATCCTTTGCAGTCATTGATGATGGAATTTTGATTTTTCTCAATCTCTATTCCTTCTTTCAGTTTTCTTTTTTGGAAATTGCTTTGGAAACTGATTACTTTAAGGGAATTCCAATCCATGCTGTGCCCAGTTTCTCTAACATGCCTATCTAATCCAGTCTTGTTGGAGCAATTTTTTATAGCTGCTTTATGCTCAGCTATACGAGTTTCTAGTCTTAAATGAAAAAATTTCCTAGTAAATTCCCATAAGTTGCTTTAGATTATTAATTCAATTAAACTAGGAAGCCATTTCTCAATATGAGCTTTATTCAAAAAAAGAAATTCCATTGCTAGATATTGGCCAAATCAAAAAACAGATGGTGTCACAAGCAAACATCGGGAGATACAGTGAGAGAGCAGAGGACTGGAGACGATTGCATTACTTGCTCTGTGGCTGCAGAAGGGAATGGTTGTTCTGGTAAGCCTCCTGAAGATGGCCGAAGTCCGGCGGAAAGTACTCAAAGCAGGCAAGGTCATGGTGGTGAGCCTTACAGTGTTGATGGTTAAGCATATCTGGTTTCCCATCGGAAGACTAAGTAGGGTTAGAGGAGTAAACATTCAGCCATTGTATAAATGAATTGAATTGATGGAATAAGGTATCTGTAAATAGTGTACATATATAAAGATTTTAATATGAATGTATGTAAAAATGTAGTGAATGTAAGGAACGTTGGAAGTAATGCGACCTAGAGGATTAGGGTTAAGGTATTTGATGGGTGGAATGTAAGTTGCGTATAGTGTTTTTTAGCTTTTTAAATATATGTTGAAGATAAGGAAATTTTGTGTTTATGTGAAGAATATGTGTAAGCATTTGTAATATGTGAGCTCAGAAAAAGATATGATAATAGAAATGACTCCAAAACTAGCAAATGTATACATGAAGACACAGGGATGAGATATACGACGACCATAAAATGTCCATCAAATATAATGACAAGTCTTCTGGAAATATATGTGCAACAAATGTAGCAAGAGGAACAAAAACCTTTAAGGTGAGTTTCTGTTATTGAAGTTAAATACAATTAGCACGTCATATAAGAACAATTTGGGGAATATGTAAGTATTTTTCGAATTGTGTCTTTTGTTATTATCTTTTGTTCTAGTAATAATTTCATTTGATTCTGCTCACCCTGTTAGCCACAAGATAAATAGTTTGCAAACATGGGTTAAACATGCATTTACTTCTTCATCCAAAAAGAAGTATTGACAGGAAAAGTTAAATTGGATTTAAATCCATTGCAAAAAATTTTGGATATGGTAAATAAGCTAATTTTTGAATTTAAAAATAAACATAAAAAATCTTTCCTTCATAAACAAAAACAATTCAAGAAATAAAGTAAAAAGAAAATATTTTGGATATTTTTCTTATATTTAAAACATTACTACTAAACTTTGTAAATTGAGTAAAAAATACAACTATCACTTTGGCCATTCTCTCTCAACTATCAGTGACTTGCTTGTAAATACTAAATATCAACCTAAAATTTTAGAAAGAGCAGGTACTTGTGAAGTACCCACAAAACTATCTAACCCTTCTGTCTCATACATATGCAGCACCAAAAATAGATTGTTGCAAAGATTGAATCAACACAACAAATTGAAACCAAAAAGATGAAAAAACAGCTATGATTCAATATTGTATTAAAAATAAAAAAATTCCAAAATTTGAAAAAATAAAATTAATTTCGACTCATAAATCTGAAAAAGAATTAAAATTTTCTGAATCGATATCTATTGAAAAACTAAAAATAAAGTTTGTATTATTCAAGACCCAAAACACTTCCTGAATTTTGGAAAATGATAATTAAATAAGAGAAAACTTTTCAAAACCAGAAACAAAAAGAAATTCTTTACCAAAAAAAGGAATACTAGTTTATCTGAATATTAGTGAAAACAAAAATAGGAAAAAGTAAATTAAAAACAGAAAAAAAAAAATATATATATATAGAAGACAAATAGTAATACAGATAAACTAATAATAATTCAATAAATTTAAAGTTAAATCAATTTCCGATCATTATCGATCCCAATAGAAGGCACTCAAATAGTGAGAATCTGTATTTTTGTAAACTACCAGCAGCACACGCAGGTCTGTGCATTGATATTGCTGTTAAACTTAGATGTGAGGACAAACTTTTGTCATTAGTAATTTCTTAACGTGTGTGTACACATAACAACGACATTGACAATGATGCCATGTGGGGGCATCAATAACTAGGGTTTCCTGGATTGTATGAGTCATATTTGCAATGGAACTTCTGTACCTCATCTACCCACCTGTAGGCTTATAATTAGTGTAGCATATAAAAACGTAATTTAAAACTTTTTTTGTAGAAGTGTTAAAATATTTGGCACCTGAATGACAAGTGAGCTATGTGAGTATAACCCTAACCACGTGGTTTTAAGGTAAGATAAAATTTATTAATGATAGCATTATTTTCCATAAGCATGTATATTATTTAAGTATAGTATAGTAACTTGTTAAATAATCAATCCTTATAAAGTATATATACATATTTAATAATAATGATGGAAAAAAAAAAAAAAGAACGAGCTACACTACGTTCAGATTGGGAATTGACAACAATGTGCTGCAAAATAGTGGTCTTCCTACAAAGAATGTAGGGTAAGTGTATGTTTATTCACATAATACAGGGTAATTCAAAATGATTCATCTGATTTCAAATGACTGTATTTTATGTGTTTCTAAATATACATAGATTAAATGTACATAGGATAAAGAAAAAACTGTCTAAATTTTGTTTTCATACCTTATAAATGTTTTATGTCACTTCCGTTGGTTACATGAACTACATCAAGGCTATAGCTGCAGGCTGGAATTTTAGCTAAGTAGCCAGTAGCTGGTAAGTCCAACACTGACTGGAAGGCCAAAAAAAGTTTTTTTCTTTTTTTTGCATAAAAACAAATGAGAGGGGGGGCGGAGGAATTAATAGGAACTTTAATGTAACTGCTATTACTTACATGAATGGCTTTATCTGAACATAAAAGAAGCCACTCACTGCGCACGATAAAAACCATTTTGTAATTATTTTTTTTCTTTCCTGTGGGTTTACTCATTCCCAAAACATCATTAGTATTAGTGGAAATTTTCATTCTGTCAGTGAAAACCTCAATGATTTTACTAATAAGCTGAAGAATTCATACTTTTTCCATCTGCAGCAGTAAATGGGCACATCGGTGGGTAAAATCTCTGCTCAATGTTACGGTGATTACTCACCAATTCAAATTGAGTAACCAAAATATCTGTTAAAACACTTGATGTATCAGTGAAAACCTCGGTGTTTTTTTATGTCTCGGTTCCCGTTGCATCAAGGAAATTAACTCGATTTTGCCGACGAAACATTAACCAAGACAGCGAATTCGCGACTTAAAAAGATTATATTCCTTTCGTCTTTACAAGAATGCAACAAAAAGAAATTCATTTACTTTATGTAGAAAATATTCTTTACCAGTTTTGAACATTGGTCGTGAAATCTCAATGGATTTTTTTATGTATTGGCTTCTGCAATATCTGGGTTTAAGCCATTTTCTTAGAAATTGTATACTTCAAGAAAAATGCTGTACTTTCCATGGATTTTGATATTTTGAGCCAAAAATTTTTCCTGAACTTTATTAGATATTTCTTAACATTTCCATAAATGTAATATGTATTTTTTAAAAATATATTACATTTCAGATAACTGTTTTAAAAATAACCTTACATGAAATATTTTTTTTTGGAAATAGAAATTGCAAATTCAAAACGAGTTTTCAAAGACTTCTTTCTTCCGCAAAAATAAAAAAAAAGATGAAAAAAATATTTTAACTTTAATTTTGAATATACCCTCACAGATTGATGTTGCTCTAAGGCAGGGATGGCGAACCTGTGGCACGTGTGCCACCCCAAACACGATTTGGGTCGCACACCAATATGAAAACAATAACATTAAATAAAAATTTAGTTTTTTTTTTAGAGATAATTTTACAACAGCATGTCTGTAGCGTTTTCTTGCAAATAACTGAGCTTTGACAATGAAATTAATCTAGCCAAGAAGTGTGCTCCAAACTGGTAGTACATAAATCAACCTCACCTCCTTTAACATTAATTCCCAAAAGTTAAGCATCCCATGCACATAATTATTTTATCATTCTGCTCCTATAGACTTCCACCACGAGACGTCCACACCTGCTACAGCTCAAGCTCCCATCTCTCTCGCTTCTCCCTTACCTTTGCAGGAAGGAGAGTAAACCAATCTGATAGGAAGACGTGCATGAGATAACAAGTTCCTGTGAGAACTGAAAGTAACCTTGAACATTGAATTGAGAGATTTCAAATTTATAACTTGTCAACACGGCGACACCAGTCCAGAGCTTCAGTTTGCCAAAGAAGGTTGATATGTTTGTAGCTGCTACTTATTTCTCTTGTGTACTGTAATTGTTCCTTTGCTGGTATTTTTGTATCCGGACCATGCAAACATGTTTTCGGTGCCAAAAACAGAAACTTAGCAAAGATAGTGGCCGAGTATTTCAAGGGCAGCAGACATCGGAGTTCGGAATCATTGAGAAAAACAATTAAGCTTTCTGTTGCCTGTGTATGGAAACAGTAGTGTTCTGCAAATTCAATGTATAGTGTCATTTTAAGAGGAATCATTAAAATGTTTGTTTCATGTCAAATGAAGAAAGGAGGGAGTACATTTCACAAAAATTAAAACAATATGAAAAACAACCAAATTGTTCCGTATTTTCTTCCAGGTCAAGGAATTATATCATTGCGCCTAGTTTTCATCTATTTCGCTGTATTGCACAGCATGGGAAGCCACTTTGTGATGGTGATATTTTGAAGGCGGCTTTCTTAGCCAGGTCTGACACATTATTGAAAGATTTTCCCAACAAGTAACAACTTGTGAATAGAATTAAAGAAATGCCAGCCAGAAGGAATTTTCTTAAAGATAGAATAACAAGAATGAATGAAGATGTTACAAATCATATTAAATCTTATTTGGACAAGGCCGATAAGTTTTCAATATGTCTTGATTAAAGCACTGATGTGATGTCACAAACAAGGTTAAATATTTTTGTTATATTTCCTTGTGGAAATGTGATGGGGGAGGGGGTGATTGCTGAGTTTGCCAACTACAATCGCAGGGAAAGATATAATGTGTGAAGTGAAACAGGAATTTGTAGTAAAAATTGGGATTGACTTAAATAAAATAGTATTTATGACTACTGATGGTGCCCATAACCTTGAAACCAATAGGTTATGAACTGAACATAAATGCCTTGGCTAGTAGCATTCAACAACAAGTTTTACACTAATGTTAATTAAAAAAAAAACACACAAACAAGAGGTGGCACACTCGACACTTGAAAGCAGTAAAGCAAACTGTAAGTGGCACGCTAGTCGGAAAAGGTTCGCCATCGCTGCTCTAAGGTGATTCAAAATCATCACTATCACTTGCCAAACTCTCACTATAACTAGCCATTTCAATTACTCTTACAAAAAAATTCAGCACTGTTGAAAAAGCACTCCTGCAAAGACTGAGGAACAAGCTGTCAATAAAGTTCATCCTCAGCTAACACACGAGTTTGGAAAAAAAAAACACGTGGGGCTTCGTAATTTGCAAAGTTTTGCGATTGTGTTGGTTTGTTTGGAGAAAAAGGAAATGAATAATGTGAAGAGTTTCTAGTAATAAAACACCACTTTTCATTCTCCTGCGTGGCGAAAGTCCACATGAAAAATGAAATAAATGCAGCTGAGACAAGTTGTGCGTTATTGCGTTTTGAACAGGGCTCAAAAAAGTGATTTCCCACAGTGTCATGTTCTATATAATTCACCCACAGTCCCATATGAACAGCCTTGCCTCAACTATAGTGAGAAAAGTTTTAGTTAAAATTAGCCTTCCTCCTGTCATGCAGCGAAAGCACGTGAGCAACCTATAGCGAATACAAACTTATTCACAACGTGATTCTAACTACTTTGGGTAAATAACTATTTTACAGGTCTTATAGAGGTAATTATTTGAAAGAATTCGTGGTCAAATTTTCGAACTAGAACCTAGTTCATCATCAGGACTACATCACTGGAATAATTACTGGAACTCAGTCAGAAATACCAAACTGCAATTATCATTAATTGTGGTACTACTTCTCATTATTTTCCTCCCTTCTTCTAGCTTCCTCTTTACTAAGTGTGATTAGTGGGCAATGATTTTTACTGAGTCCCAAATTATGGAGTGTCCACTTGCTTGTACATGTCTGTTTAGTCCTGTTTTGCTACTAATGTTCCCAATAGCTGCCTGGTGTTCTTTCAACCGGACTTTAATACTCCTTCCTGTTTCTCTTATATAGCTTAGTCCACAGTTACAGTCAATGCAATAGACAACTCCTTTAACTTGTTATTTAGATCTGAAACGAGTTTGATATTATATTTTGCTCCAATTCGTTTTAGTTTTTCAAAAAGTCCTTTGTAGTATGCAGTTTCGCAGGTGAATTTGAAGTTTGTTCACCTGCTGTCTGGTTTTTTTTTTTGTTTTGTTTTTTTGCCTTTTTTTAAAAATAACTTCTTAATGAATGGGGAGGGGTAATTGTTCTCTGCCAATATTCTTCTTAATTCTTCTCTGTATATGTCTTTTTGGGTATCTTCAGAGACAAGGACGTTAATTTTCTCTAAAAATTGTCTCGCCGTATTAGATTTAATATCATCTGGGTGGAAAGAGTAGTAGTCTAACACCTTGCCTGTGTTAGTGGTTTTTCTAAAGATCTGAGTGAAGATCTTTCCATCTCTAGAGGTCAAGGTTAAATCTAGGAAATTGATGTGTTATGGTCTTTTTCCAGTTCCAAGATGTACTGTAAAGAATTTTCCAGTGAGTTACATTATGCCAGAATTTGAGAGGGTAGAGACTGCTCATCATTATCTATAATAAATAAGACATCATCCATGTATCTGACAAAGAAAATGACATACAATTGCAAAAAGTAAGCCATTGCATCCACTGTAACTGTGGACTAAGCTATATAGGAGAAACAGGAAGGAGTATTGAAGTCCAGTTGAAAGAACACCAGGCAGCTATCGGGAACATTAGTAGCAAAACAGGGCTAGACAGGCAGATACGAGTAAGTGGGCACTCCATAATTTGGGACCCAATAAAAATCATTGCCCACCAATCACACTTAGTAAAGAGGAAGCTAGAAGAAGGGATGGCTTCCTCTTAGTAAATAGGAAGCTAGAAGAAGGGAGCTAGAAGAAGTACCACAATTAATGATAATTGCAGTTGGGTATTTCTGACTGAGTTCCAGTAATTATTCCAGTGACATAGTCCTGATGATGAACTAGGTTCTAGTTCGAAAATTTGACCACCAATTCTTTCAAATAATTACCTCTATAAGACCTGTAAAATAGTTATTTACACATTGAACTATGAACAGAGGAGCCATAAATTCATTTACAATTAGGATTAAAACCAAATATGGGCTGGATACATGGTGTAACATCAGAAAGATCGAAAGGAGTAAGTGCAAAAGTAAGTCACAACTAATATTTCCTAAAAAAGGCAAAACAGCTAATTTTGTCCCTCCTTCTTTGAAACTCACAAAGAACGTCTCAAAAAATTTGTCAAGAAATTTTGTTAAAGAAATAGAACTTAAAACAGTGTTTGGTGCAATTAACAATAAGTTCAAAACTATTGAACAATGCAAGCAACTAGAATCTCGTATTTGGACCTCTTCATTACATGCTACTTCAGAAGCAGAAAAGGATAATGTTGATAAATGGTTAACTAAGGCAGTAGCAGACAAAATAAAAAAATTGTAGGAAAAATTGAAGATTAAGGACAATAAATGGTTGAGTCCAATGCAAATGCCTACAGCTTTTGTCCCACAGCTATTACCATGCCCCACTAAATAAGCACGTCATAGATCTGACAGAAGAGGGAGTAGATGAAGAATTAGTTAATCTCCTCAATAAAGGATATAATTTCAACCTTTCCTCTACTGCAATTGATAAAAAGCAAATGATTATTGATTTGGAGTGCATCTGCAGTAAAGTAGAAAGAGAAGATGTAATTACAGCAGACACTTCGAGGAAAGAATTCTCAGGCTGCATCTCAAAATTTATAAAAAAAAGCCAGTGAAAACTCTTTATAATTTTGATAGGAGTGCCATTGCTACCCTTAAGAAATCAAAATCCAATGACAAAATTGTAGCTCTGAAAGCAGGTAAAAGCAGTGTTTTGGTATTGTTAGAGAAAGATAAATATTACAGTAAAATGAAAGCTGAATTGAGCAATCCGTATTATGAAGAACTCACTGGTAACCCCATTGATCAAACTGTCAAAAATCTTTAAAAATTAATAAGTTCCTTAAAAAGTAAAAATCAGTTGAATGAGCTCTTCAAAAACTTTTCCAAAATCCATACAAGAGTTCCACAACTCTATGGTGCAATAAAAATCCACAAAGGAGGCCATCCAATAAGAACTATCATTGACTCTAAAAATTCTCCACTCTCCAACATTATAATTATAGTCAGCTTGTTCACTTCAAGGATATTTTCCCTTCTCCTCCTTATCTTTTAAAAAATCCCATGCAACTTAAGGAGAAACTTGACAACATTTCAGAATTACTTCATCCAGTAATGGCAAGCCTAGATGTAGTATCTATGTACATTAACATTAACCTAGATGTCCTGCTGGAATTCTTTGCAGATGGCTTAGCAGGAAAAATAGTGTATCATAACCACAATAGAGAAATGCTAATTGGAATATATGAACTGCTTCTGTTTTCTTTCAAAAATGATTTCTTCCAATTTGATAAGAAATATTACAGGCAAACTTCAGGACTTGCAATGGGATTTCTGCTAGCAAATCATTATGTGAGTAAACTGGAAGCTAAAATTCTTATGCAACCCTCAATTTTTGCTCACTTTGTCAGGTACATGGATGATGTCTTATTTATTATAGATAATGATCAGCAGCAGTCTCTACCCTCTCAAATTCTGGTATAATGCAACTAACTGGAAAATTCTTTACAGTACACCTCGGAACTGGAAAAAGACCATAACATCAATTTCCTAGATTTAACCTTGACCTCTAGAGATGGAAAGATCTTCACTGAGATCTTTAGAAAAACCACTAACACAGGCAAGATGTTAGACTACTACTCTTTCCACCTAGATAATATGAAATCTAATACGGCGAGATAAAGATTAAAATTAGCGGTCGCCACTCGCGACGGGGCGACTGGATAAAATAAATTGTCCAGTAGAAAAAGTAACTTTAGTCGCCACGCTCGAAAATTTGCCTTTTTTCATTGCTAAAGAATTAACTTGCATTTTCAAAACGCTGCATGCTGTTATAGGAAATGTATTTTCAAATCATCCAACTCGCGCGCGGTGAAAAACAGCCCTTTCCTCCGCAAATAAGTGGGTACGATCTATTTATAGGTTCACTCTTCAAGTGCGCGGGGGGGGGGGGGTGTATTTCCACTTTAGTTGGTGCACAAAGTAACCATATCGGGAATGGACATCTGTGTCTTTAGATGGAACTGTGGCATCACAACTCATCTTCAGCAGCTCGTTTTTTAAATATAGCAAACAAATCTACACATGATTATTGATTTTTAAAGTTTGGTTTCTTTGAAAATGCACGATTTTCCATTGCTTAGGCACTTCTTGCTTATCATCAAATAAAATGGGCAAGCATTTTCCCTTTTGTTTGCAAAAAGAAATCAAAATTAGAAAATCGGGACTTCACTTTCCGCCGACCGCGCGCCGTCTTTCATTCCACGCAGAGTAGCGTTTCTTTGCACGTGTGAAGTTGGCTTTAAATAAAATTGAAAAAAACTCTTGTCTGCCCCTTAAGACAGTAAAATGCTACTAAGAAATGGGTAAACACAAGTTTTTCAGCGAAATTACATATCAAAAATCAGTACTGTATTGTTCACTCTGCCGTGATAGTAATTTTTACGGGTCACGGAAAAGGCTGATTCCATGATAACGGGCGGAACAAGTACCGATTTTGAAATTTCATTTAGCTTTAAAAAAGCGGAAAGAAAAAAAACACTTTCCGTATTGATTGGTTTCGAAAAACAGGCTGTTCGAAAAAACAACAACCTGTGCTTCACTAGAAAAAACTTTTAAAATACGAAGTTGTTCTTTTTCACTATTACTGAAGCTCTTAAAAACGAGAAACATAATCAGAAAGAATATAACCAGAAAGTGAAAAGAAAGTGCATCTTGGAGTAAGAAAAATTCGAAATTTAGAAAACTACGGAACATTTTCATCTATGCTACAATTATTTTCAGGCGACGAGCGGCATGAAAGATGCTCAATTATATCGGACAAATGTCGCGACATTAAAAACATCCAATAAACAGTTTCAAAAATGTTTGATGAATGTTAGAATTTTGAAAACATGAAAATAAACTTTGAATAAATGATTGAATAACATTATTTCATAGATTTTTTTATTTCCGTAGTATATTTGATGTTTCCCGTATTCCGTAGCGATCGACGATTTCCGTAGTGACTATGGAGAATTCGTAGCATTTGGAAGATCTGAGGAGGGCAAACAGGAAAAAATGACAAATCATTAAAATTCTACCAAAACAACGTTTTCTGAAGGGAAAAAAAAAACCGACAACCAGATTTTTTATTTCCGTAGTATATTCGATGTTTCCCGTTCTCCGCAGCGATCGACGATTTCCGTAGTGACTGTGAAGAATTCGTAGCATTTGGAAGGTCTCAGGTGGTGGGCAAACGGGAAAAAATGACAAATCATTAAAATTCTACCAAAACAACATTTTCTGAAGGGAAAAGAAAAATAAAAGAACGGACAATCGGATTTTTTATTTCCGTAGTATATTCGATGTTTCCCGTACTCCGCAGCGATCGACGATTTTCGTAGTGACTATGGGGAATTCGTAGTATTTGGAAGGTCTGTGGTGGGCAAACAGGAAAAATGACAAATCATTAAAATTTTACCAAAACTGAACGTTTTGGGACCCCCCCCCCCCCAACCCTGACACTGGGTTTGAAAACTGGACAGAATCTGATGGAATTAGGATATTCTGCAAGTGTTCTTATTTCATCATGACTATTTTTTCAACACCTGTGAAGGTTTATCAATGTTTTTAATGTAATATTATTAGAACAACCCAGGAAATTACTGAATATTTTCTGTTAGTGGTCAGGAATCATTGCAAGTCTGTAAAATAAAGTGACCAGGTTGGTATCACATTTCTCCCAATCTCAGCTGTACCACAAAATGATTCTGCTATAAGATATGAAATTCATTTTTGAAAGCTATACAGCCAGTTTTCATTTGGACACCAAGAAGAACCTAACCAAAAATAAATGAAATGAAAAGAAAAATTTAGCAGAATGGAAGCAGCTTTGAAACATAATGTCTGGACATTTTGGACTATCAATAACTCACTAAAAACTGCTAGAGAAACTGAAAACAAGCAATTTTTAGTACATGAAGGTCATAGCACAAATTGTTGAAATACTCAATACTGCTGACTGTTATGCCAAGCAATGCAGCTAAGTTAAGAGAATGCAAGCATTGTGAGCACTGTTCTTGATGACAAGGCAATGCTCATGCAAAGAATGACTTTAGAAAATACAACAAATTAAATAAAGTAAGCAAAAGTAAGTACTGCTTGAAAATTTTAACCCATCCACTTCCATCAATTTATGGTGGAGAGATTGAGAGATTTTATTTGTGAACATAGCGAGAGACCAAATAAAAATGATTAAATTATCTTTCCAATAAAAACTGTCTAGAAAATTTGGTTGATGTGGTTGAAGAAAAATATATTTTTTAAGATTATATTTATTCATTTAATGGCACTGGACAATAGACAGTGGGCCCTTGTAACTACTAACTTAAATTTAACTGTCTAAATAAATGAAAGGTATTCAGTGCAGTGATAAAATGTGTATACGACACGAAATAGCCGTAAGGAAAGTGGCCACTAGATTTTGTCCACCCACTGGCCAATGGCCACTTGAAAAAATCATCAATTTTAATCTTTACAGCGAGACAATTTTTAGAGAAAATTAACGTCCTTGTCTCTGAAGAAACCCAAAAAGACATATACAGAAAAGAATTAAGAAGAATATTGGCAGAGAACAATTACCCCTCCCCATTCATTAAGAAGTTATTTTTAAAAAAATGCCAAAAAAAAAAAAAAAAAAAAAACAGACAGCAGGTGAACAAACTTCAAATTCACCTGCAAAACTGCATACTACAAAGGACTTTTTGAAAAACTAAAACGAATTGGAGCAAAATATAATATCAAACTTGTTTCAGATCTAAATAACAAAGGAGTTGTCTATTGCATTGACTGTAACTGTGGACTAAGCTATATAAGAGAAACAGGAAGGAGTATTAAAGTCTGATTGAAAGAACACCAGGCAGCTATTGGGAACATTAGTAGCAAAACAGGACTAAACAGACATGTACGAGCAAGTGGACACTCCATAATTTGGGACTCAGTAAAAATCATTGTCCACTAATCACACTTAGTAAAGAGGAAGTTAGAAGAAGGGATGGTAATAGCAAGAAGTCCCACAATTAATGATAATTGCAGTTGGGCACTTCTGACAGCAACTACTCCAGTGACATAGTCCTGATGATGAACTATGTATGTTCTAGTTTAAAAATTTGACCACCAATTCTTTTAAATAATTTCCACTATAAGACCCATAAAATAGTTATTTACAAAGTGAACTATGAATAGAGGAGCCATAAATTAATTTACAACTAGGATCCTTACTGTATATTCTTATGATATTTTCAATAATATTGCTGTTTAATGATATGATTGGTGGAGATTTCATTTCAAAATGATATGATCATTAACGCCGATATCTGCAGCCTAATTCAGAAACTACTCGGGTCAAAATCGAGAGCCATCATTCAACCCACTCCACTTTTAGCACAACACACGCAGGCCAATGAATCGGTCGCATCACACTAATAAGGTTCTGCAACATCAAGGTTTAAGACTAATTTCATAGCCTTTTTTGTTTGTTTACTTTTGAATTATTATATTTTTGTAAATTTTTCGCTGAAAATGATAGTCAAACTGGTGACCACTAAAATAAATTTAATTGCCAAAGTTGCTAGTTAATCGCCATCTGGTGAGTGGCGAATGCTAATCTGCACCTTTAGTCGAGGTGATAATCAAATCCCTGCCATATGTGATTAAGCATGTCTGTTGTCAGTTATCGCAGAGCGCTATGAATGCGAACTTTGAGTTCATCTAGCATTGTGCGCAATGGTGGCACATACATATTATCCTTAACATGCTCCCCATTAGAAAAGTTGGAAGGGGTCAGGTCGGAAGTCTTGGCAGGCCACCTTGTTGTCGTGTCCACAGCGACCAATCCAGCGGTTAGGAAACTGTTCATTAAGGTAACGGCAAACATCCATATGTCAGTGTAGTGGCGCTCTATTAAATACGAGTGTCCTGCTACTGTTTGTTCCTGGAAAAAGAAAGGGCCATAAACCTTTGCACGAGAAACCGCCTAGAACAATGACAGTCTTTTGCCCAGTTGCATACACGAGTTACATTCGTAAACTCAGTGCATTTCTCTTCATTTTAATGTGTGGTACGCTATTATTACCTTGAGTTTTACAGAACTATGATTTAATGAAATCGGATGAATCATTTTGAATTACCCTGTATTATGCTTACATGTATTATTTAAAACATGTTCCTGATCTGCATTTAGAATGTAGCCAAGTTTATTTTGATTGCATTTCAAAGGAAAAGTATTAGTTATCATAACCTTACTTTGATTTAATGCTATTACTTATTTAGGTTATAATTTTGTTGGATATAATTTTGTTTGTGTGTTGGCAATTATTTAGAATCTGTGTTGTCACTTATTCAAATGCATCATGAATGCAGATTAATAGTTTACTTTTATAAATTTGGAGAATTTTACAGAAAACTGTTTTATTTAAAAAATATGTATATATCTTATAAATGTTCTATGTCAAAACAATAAAAATAAAGCTGAATTTTACCAATAGTCTTGTCTTAAAACAAGCATATGAGTACACACCGAACTGGAATTTTTTTTTAAATGTTCTGAAATACTTGGAAATGTCAGGGAAATGAGTATGAACATTTACTAACACAGCTGAGCTACTTAAGAAGTTTGCTTGTGTGTACAACTATTCAAGGTGTGCATGCTCTAATTATTAGGCAATAAAGAAAAGTCCCTTTAATCTCATGCCCCCTCCCCCCACACACATCCTCATTGCCTTATGCTAACAGTAGGCTTTTATGTAATCCTTGACTAGAAATAAGAAAGCTATTTTTTATCATATTAATATGAAATTTATGTATAAAACTTAAATGTTCAAATTTTTGATTACTGAAATCTTTTCTGTAACTGGTAATTTGAACATTATCCGGGCATCATTTTTAATCTCTTTACCACAGCTTTGAAAAAATGCACATTCAACAGAAGGTGTACCGAGAGTTACTCTATACTTTTGGCATTTTTATATATTTTGTGTGCTCATATGTAATTCAATTTTACTATTTTTTAAAGCTGTTAATCATTCTTTATTCATGATTAATTAAACAGTGTATATTAGTTTTTTTCTTCACTTTCATTATTGTTAGTGGTCATATTGATGGTTTTTGTTTTCAATGCAGGAATTGATCACCATTCAGGAAAAATTGTTGAAAACCCAGGACCTGGTGTAAAACATATCAGTGGATTGTCTGTCCTTGATAACCATTCGATTAACATGATTATGTCCATTGCAAGCTCCCTTGTTGTGCCTTCTGTAACAGCAAAATTGTATCCAATTTTATGCCAGATTGTATGAGAACAAATGAGATATAAACTATATTTTTGTAGATGCTGGCTTTTCTCCTCCTTAAATTTTCAAATAAAAATTGCTATATTTCTGGCTAAGGGTACATGTTGAAAAAAATTAGAAAACAAATATATTATTATTGATCTGTTAAACATAGATGTATAAGTTATGAAAGATAACATCTCAAAAATATATTTGGATTGCTGTTCAAACTTTGTTATTCCTCCATGTCTTGAGTAACTTTTATTCACAGTTAATTAACTAATACAAAGTTTAACTTAAAGACATTGAAAATTTTGCAGCTATTTCACAGAGAAGTATCATACTGGGGATTCATGTATATGTTTTAATCGCTAAATATGTTTCACAAATAATGTTACTTTTACAAGGAATTGAGGGCAATCAATATACATTTTAAGTCCTATAAAAACTACCTTTTTTTTTCTCTTCAAAACAAAGAAGTGGAACAACAGCAAAGAAATCCAAATTCTGGTTTGTTAAAAAAAGAATAAATACACACATGAATAACTTGTGAAAATCATAAACAAAGGTAATCTAAGTCATTTTAATTCGTATGCTACGCTAGTTTGCAGGCCAAAATACTGTAATATTTGAACACTGATGTCACAATCTGTGACATCTTAAATATATGGTTGGTAAACTGTCATAATGGGTGTTAAGGTATACTTAGCCATTGATTGTAGCAAAGATTAAAAAGGAAGGGTTGGAAAAAAAAGTAATATCTGATGACAAGATACACAAAGTTGAAGCCCCAGCCATGGTGCACATTGGCCACTGAGATTGTGCAGCACATCAGCCGGTAGGTGGCTTAAATCAGTGCCAGTTAGCATTGACGGATCACCACACACTTGCACGCGTTTGGGGCCTCAGAATCGCAGGGGACTCAAAAAAACAAAAAGAAAACTTAAATTTTATTTTTGTATTTCTGATGTTTTGTTAATTCATAAAAATATAAAATAATAATAACGATAATATGGACACATTATTACGTGTTCTGTGACGCTATTTTCATAGAGGGTACCAGTTTCATGCTACAAAAGAAAGCGCGTTCAGCATCTTATTATTCCTGGCCGTGGCTGTCATTTCTAGTTCTCGGGTTTTGTAAGTGAAATATCAGTTAGCAGTGTTACCAGATGTTAAAAATGAAAATTCCCCAAGCTATAGCCAGATTTCCCCAAAAATTGGCGTTTCCAAACGGAAATTTCCCAAAATTTTCTCTTTTAAGTTAATGACAAATTGATTTATGACTATAAAGTACATCAACATATTGTCTCTTCGTGGGATTTTATAGTAACTGTTTGGAAAAACACACGCATAAAAAAAAAAAATAAAAAAAAATAGGTTATCTTTAATTCTTTTTGAATATGTCAAACACTGAAATTTACAAAATGAGTTTTTCTTTCAAATTATTTTGCACATTCCACCATATAGCAATATATCCCCCTCCGCCCCCTCACCTCCGTAGTGATGCCAGGGCAGCACTGGAGGTGTTGGTGTTAAACACGTTTTTGCACAGTTAAGGATTAGGCCGCAGGGTGCATCCTGGAACTACTTTAATGGGAACTATTTAATAAATAATCTCTTACAAATATAACCTTTTTATTACTTTTCCAGTTATTATTTATTCAAGTTACAGCTCACTCTGAGAAAATGCCTCTAGTAATTCATTCGCAATTTTATTCCCAGAGCAAGACTATTTTGAACTACTACTGACAATTTCCCCAAATTTCATCTGTAAAATTATTTCCCCAAAACTTCCCCAGCAGCTAAATATTCTCCCAAAATGAAGAAAAAAACCCAATCTGGCAACACTGTCCGTTAGTAGAATCTAAGAACATTCAAAACATTGGGGAGGCCAAAATTCGAATGTCCAATATTCCCAGGAGCAGGGCCGGTTCTGGGGTGTTAACCGCCTGCATGCCACAGATATTTCGCCGCCCATGCCAATGCAGATCGAGTACAAATAAAAATGTTATTAGATTCCTAACCTAACCCATGGCACTGGGGGGGGGTGTCACTGTTCTATGTAGTTGACAGGGATACAAGCGTACAACATGCAAATATTCCATAATAATAATTGAACACAACACCGTGTTCACTTATTTTTTTATCTATATTCAAAACAAAACTGTTCAAAAATATCACACAGTGACACACTGCACATACAGTACCATAACTTAACAAAATGTATGTATGTATGTATGTATGTATGTATGTATGTATCCATCCATCCATCCATGGAGTTAAAAGTGCACTCTTTTTGCTTTCTTACTTGCCAATTCGTCAATTACATCTGATGATTCCAAACTTTCACACAATTCCTTCTCTACAGCCAAACAGTCCTAGATCACTAAACCTCTCTTGAGTCATTGACATTCTTAAATATGTCTTTACAAGTTTAAATTTTGAAAAACTGCTTTCACATGATACTACACTGACTGGTAATGTCAGAAGAATTCACAAAGCTATAAACAGATTTGGAAATAATGACGTTAAGTTATTTTTTGTTATATATGTTAAGTTTTTTAATGGTCTGCCCCATCTGCAATTTCACTGCTCAAAATTCTATACGTTATCAGCTCGTTGAAGAGCTCGAGACCATCAGTATCCTTAAAACTTTTGCTCCCTTTGTTAATTAGAAGGGAAACATCTAAATCAAAACAAGATTTTTTAATTTCCTCTTCAGTCATTTCTAGAAATTCAGAAAGAAATTTTAATACTTTATGACATTCCTGTAGATTTCCAAACCTTTCCTGAATGGAATTTAAGGCTGTATCAACAATCGTTAGATAAAATTGTATTCTGAACAATTCTTATGTATTTGTGATAGATTCATCAGGACTTTCATAATCAGAAAGGCAAACTTCAGACATGGTTCGTACACTCCTTGAAAACCTTGAAAAGTCCTTGAATAAAAAAAGTTCATTTTCAAGACCTTGAAAGTACTTGAAAAAGTTTAAGGCTCTGCAAATAGTACTTGAATTTTTGTTTTGTTTTGTTTTTTAAGTAATGATATGAAAGAGCATGTGTTAAATAATTGTTTGTGCTAAAAACATGTGTAGGAGGTTTCTGTGTAGTTCTGATAAGAACACCAAGCTGATCGAATTGAACAGAACTTGTGTTCAACCCAGGGGTGTAAGTAGACAGCTGGTGCCTTGGATATGGTATCACTACAGATTAAAGCATCAGCCACGTGAGTAAAATAAGTGGAATGCTGCATTCGCAAATTGTGATGGGCTTTTGTTTACTGGGGTTAGGGACGTGTTCTTACCGGAGGGTGGAACTTCCAGGAATTGCTTGTGCTTCATGTGTGGACCCTTCGTCTCCTGGCTGCATCAAAGGATTAAAGTCGTGGATCAAAAGTAAAAAGTTAAAGTAAACAAATAAGTGCCATACCAGCAGATGAATATGAAAATAATGTACCCTTTCAAAATATTCCAAAAAATAAAATGATTTGGAAATACACCAAAACAGAGGGACAATTCAAAGTTCATAAAATAAACCGACTGGAGGTAAGGGTAATATAGGCAGGTCATTAAAGGTGTTCCCGTCCTAGCTAAGATTAATGGTCTGAACTTATTAAAATACCTATCTACTGACTGACCGACAGTACACACATATGATAATTCAGGTTTAAAAAGTCCTTGAAAAGTGCTTGAATTTATTTTGCTTGGAAGAGTACAAACCTTGTCAGACCTACTCCTTACAACTGGAAATTGCCGCCCCGGTGGCGCAGTGGTCTAAGCGATGGCCTTTGATCATTCGTCCCAACAGGGTCCGGGTTCGAATCCCGGTGAGGCATGGATGTTGTGTTTGTCTTACGGCACTGGCTCTCTCCCTTCCCTGGAGCCAGTGACCCTAAATTAGGGACGGGCGACTGCTTATAGCCCATTGAGTTGCTCAAGGTGGTCGTTAAACCTCCAATAAAAAAAAACAAAAAAACTGGAAATTCTGCCTCCACATTTACTTCTGCAGCTACTAAAGCTTCTGCATCCCTAATGTATTTACTAAATGCCTCATCAGATCTGGCTGCACCTGGAAATTTAACAAGCTCACTCAAAACATTAAGAGATTCATTTATGTTGGATTAAGGGCACTGAAACATTTTACTTACAACATTAATTTTTGACAGAAAATTGTTCCATATAATGATTGAGGAGATGAACTTAAAAGACGCAATCCGATCTAACAAACATGGAGCTGTATTTTTTGTTTTCATGTCTCTGGAATGTTGTCTATTAGATCATTTAAACTTTTCATGACCACCCAATTGCAATCTCAAAGGTTGCACTGCTTTTATTCTACTCTCCCACCTTGTATAACATACAAAAAAAAAAAAAAAAAAATGTGTACAATACTTCGATAATGTTAAAAAAATTAACTGTTTCCAATGTTACTTTGGCAGCATCATTTACAACTAAATTTAATGAATGGGATGCACAAGGTACAAAAAAGGCTCCAGGATTTATACTCCTAATTTTCTTCTGCAAGCCATTATGCTTACCATGCAATTTTACCCCGTTTTTGTACCCCTGTCCACGCATATCTTGAATATCTAGTTCATAATCTGTCAAGAGTTCACTTAGAAGATAATTACAGAATCCTTCCCCCATAGTGTCTGAAACTGGATAAAACCCAAGAAATAATTCTCTAACTCCAACATCAGAATTGTCAATATTTACAGTTCTAACTACAAACACTATCTGTTTAATGTGACTGGCATCTGGCGTGCAGTCGAAAATTACAGAAAAATATTTCGCTTTCTTTACAAATTCTTTGATTTTTGATTTCATGTCACTTGCTAAAACAGTTATGATTTCATTTTGAAAAGCATGGCCTAAGTAATGAGGCATATGACTTTTAGCAGGTTGAGATTTTGTTATGCTATCGACATGTTGTGAGATAACGGGGTCAAATTTTGCTAACATTTCTATAGCCTTTAGAAAGTTTCCAGTGTTTGCTTCATATAATTTATCATTTTCGCCCCTGAAAGCTAAACTCTGCCCTGCTACAAACTGGACAATTGCAGTGATTCTCTCAATAATGGCTCACCATCGTCCTTTTTCAGATTCAAAGTACCGTTGTTTTTCTTTATCAATTGTACAACTGTTGTTGAGGCGTGTTTTTAATTCATACCACTTTTTACAATTTTGCACTTGCTTCATGCTGCGCTAAATGAGTAGCTAAATATCGCCAATATAATCCCCCAAACTGACATCCAGCACCTGTACTACACAATGCATGAGCGTTTGCGTGCTTGCATTCAACATTCTGGCGGTTACATCGGTTATTAATGTACCAGCATTTCACATTTAAAATGGCTCTTCTCGCGCTTACATTAAGCTGTGATCTTGAAACCTTAATCGAATAAATATGTTACCTATACAAATGTATTGCCGCCATTTCATTCCTCTACAACTATTTTTTCGTGGTGTTGGGATTTTTTTTTCCATCAGTGTATGTTAGTTTTTTTTTTTTTTTTTAAGCAAACAACTTGCAACAAAAGCAAAACACATTATTGGACTTTGTGGAATATATTAACCAAGCTCTTTGAACTTTTTCACCGTTAGGTAAAACTCGCGTTGCCAGCACGAGTCTAGAGTAAAAATTCTGAAAATGGTGGTTCCACAAATGTATCACCGGAAAACGCCGCTTTTTGCCGCCCCGGTGGCTCAGTGGTCTAAGCGATGGCCTCTGATCATTCGTCCGAAAGGGGTCTATGTTCGAATCCCGGTGAGGCATGGATGTTGTGTTTGTCTTACGACACTGGCTCTCTCCCTTCCCTGGAACCAGTGACCCTAAATTAGGGACGGGCGACTGCTTATAGCCCATTGAGTTGCTCACGGTGGTCGTTAAACCTCCAATCAAAAAAAAAAAAAAAAAAAAGAAAGAAAAACGCCGCTCCGGCTGCCCTTAGAATTTGGCTGTCTGTGTGCATGCACGCAGTTCACACCTGCCAGAACCGGCCCTGCCCAGGAGCAAGGTCACACAGGATGTCCCCTGTGTCTAAACAATTGCGCCCCCCGTTAGTTTTAGCTCTACGGAAAAGGAAGGGCTGATCAACAACGAATCCTTGAACTGTTCCCGTCTGCTCTAATCAGTCATACAGCAAAGCCCTAAATTTGATCCACAGTGCAGAGCAGAGCTGGGTTGACCATAAGGGCAACTGGAGCTTTTGCCCCGGGCCCCATGCCTTCAAGGAACCCCGCAGTTTAGGAAAAAAAAATCATTTTTGTTAGATTTTTTAACAAATATTTTGTGTGTGTGTAAGTTTTAAGGTGTAAAGCTCTTAAAAAGTTATTTAAAAAAAAATTGTTTTTGTTTACAATCCCTCCATTTTCGAATAGGTTATCGTTCTTCGCCGTACAAATACTGAAATTTTGGGATTTTAAGTGATTATTGAAACTACGTTTCTATTTTCCGCATTCACCAAATAGCAAATTAAATTTCATCATTTTGTGGCCCTTACTTTCATGTATTTAACAATTTGCGTGCGAACCAGATACTTAAATTTAAAGAAATAAAAAGAACAATATCAAAGTTTATTTCATGCTACATATAGATGGCCTTTATTCAGTGATTTTAAAAACATTACTAGAAATTTAAAAAAATCATATTTGAGCGCGTATAAAAGTTAAAAAAAGTCGCTAATTTGTCACTTGCTCCACTTTGCATTAAAAATCAATCACTAAAACCATGTATCAGGGAAAAAACAACTATTTGTGCGAATTTATTTTAAAGGGGTCTTTATTATTTTCTACACTAAAATATTCGCAATTCAAAAACTTTCGCTATGCAGGTATTTTTATCATTTTGTAAGGAGGAAATTTTTTGTAAGAGTCATAATACAATCTTAACCCCATCACCCTGGAAAGAAAATAGTAGATTTCAACACTTTTTACTCTCTTTCTCCCTCTTCTCTCTATCTATCTCACTCACTCCACTGTATCTCTCTCTTCTCACTCTATCTGTATCTCTCTCTCCCTCCCTCTTCTCTCTCTCTCCCTCTTCTCACTTTCTCTATCTGTATCTCTCTCTCTCACACTTTCTCTATCTGTATCTCTCTCCCTCCCTCTTCTCTCTCTGTATCTCTCTCCCTCCCTCTTCTCTCTCTGTATCTCTCTCCCTCCCTCTTCTCTCTCTGTATCTCTCTCAGGAGCGGCTCCTAGTATGGGGCTGTGGGGCTGCAGCCCCCTACCCAAAGCAGTTTTTTTTCATGCCGTACCAAGAAAGAGAAGTTTTGTGAACACCGCTGTAAGTTTTCCCAGCATAATGCCACGACTGCAGTTCTCTGAACTCAACTGGAAGTTTTCCCTGCATAACACCACTGGGAGCGGGAAGAACGTCACGGACTGTGCTTCTTGCAGCCCTGACGGCTATTGAAACCAACTCATGTGGGAAACTCTGCCTATTCCCACATCAGACATCAGTTCGTTTTCTTTGAATAAAACTTCTCCGGGGACTGCATTGATTGCAGCTCTCGCTAGCAGGGTTGCTCGCGAATGCAGTCTTTCGTTGGGTGGGAAAGCATCGTCGGGCCTATGTGCTTTGTTGATTAATACGGTTCTTGTGCTTCCGAATAAGACATAAAATAGAGGAATGAATTAAAAATAATGACGAATGTTGAAATAAAGTATTAAATAAAGTACGTTTGAATGTATTACACAACCTGGCTTTTTTTTCTTCTTCCAATTTTTGGTTTGTTCCTGCTTTTATTCAACGTAATAATTCTAACAACAATGTTGCTCCCATCTAATAACAAATACTCAGTTGCTGGAACTTTTGCAAAAAAAGTTTTACTTATATTTTCTCTTCTGGTCAAAATGGGCATGTGAACAAATTGCGATTAAAAACAGAGTTCAGTATTGGATAAATTGAAAAAAAAAAAAAAAAAAAGAGAGTGAGATACTAATTTCTGCAGCGAAATACTTGCACAAAATTGATTTCTTCACTTACCAAATTTTTGCTTTTAAACTCACGTAAATTTTTATTCACCAAAAATAATTGAAGTCACTCCACTGGATACATTTTATTTTTCTGCTGCATCCCCCTCCCTCCCAAAAATCAGCTGCGCATTTCAATTGAGGTAGTGTACTTAATTACTTTGAAAAGAACATTTAATCAGATATCATTGTTTAGAAAATTTACGAAGTTGGTAAATTTTGGAAAACAAATTTTTCTACACTAAATTGTTATCATGATGGCTTCAGAATTAAAACTGGACTGAATATGTTTGCAACCCGTTTTTATTAAAGAGAATGCCGGTGTGTGAGTATCGCAATAACAACTCGTCGCGAAATTCTGGAAGACCCTTCAAAATTCCACAAAATGTTTTTCATCGCCGTCCAAGTTGCAGTGGTCGGTATCAAGTCGAAGTTTCAAAGGGAGTGTATCAGAAGAAAAAATATATATTGTCATATTTCTAGGGGTCACAATGAGACACTTGAGAACGCGTAACGCGCACATGACCTTGAGTGTGTCTCCGCTACCACTGGCACACATTAATTTTTTTTAATTTTTTTGCCCTTATATATATATATACGTACAGTATATGCATGTATATATAATTTGCAACCACCATCAATCCACTGCTGGATGAAAGTCTCCAAGTTTCTTCTTCCACAACAGTCTGCCTTGAGTCAGTTTTTTTCATGCTTTCGAATTTCATGTACCCATCTCCCTCTTGTCATCTTCTGGATATTGTTTTTTCCCTTGCTATCCAGTTCAATATTTTAACTCTCCGTCGGTGGTTCTTTCTTCTAGGAATATGTGCATCCCATTGCAATTTCAGGAATTTTGACCATGTCTTCCACTCTTGTCATTTTCCCGATCCACGAGTTCCTATTTGTATCATTCCAGGTAACATCAAACATGCATCTGTACATGCTTCTTTCAGTTGTCTGCAACGTCTGTCTGTCTATTTTAGTTGAGGTCCATGTCTGTGCTCCATGCGTAAGAACTGGAAGGATGCACTGATTAATTAGTTTCATTTTAAGAAATAATGTATCCGACGAAGTTTTATAGGTCGATTATTTTCTGCATAAATGTGACAATGTGGCCATCGCTTAATATCTGTTGCCTAATTTAGGTATCGGTACCTTTACATTTTCCCCATCAATCGCTAAATATAAAATCTAAATATTAATTTCTTGTAAAAAAAAGCACTTTCGATCAGTATATATATACATATATATATACAGTTCACTATGATAAGAATTACAACCATATTATCACCGGAAACTTGGGTTTTGTTGAAAATGAAAAGCTTAGGAATTTATTAGAGTATGGCTCTAAATTCAGACCTTCCTTCACAATTTCCAAAGAAAGGATTCTTGAGAGCTTCACTCAAGATGTTAATAGGTACATCGTAAAAACCAGTTTAACGTACAATCAGCCTATTGAGGCCTTCGCAGAATGGAAATATAATATAATCAATAGCTTCACTGGTGAGTTGGCAGGTCTGGACTTTTGTTTCGACAGAAATCTCTTTTCTCTGGAGAAGCTAAAAGGTCACTCTCCAAACTACAAGACCAATTTATCTTTACCACTACGGATAGAGCTAGCAATAATTTTGCAATTATCTGTAAGAAGTTCTATTTTGAATTGTTAACTATGGAACTCAATAATAGAGTAACATACGAGCCCGTAAGTTATTCTACCAAGCAGTTAGAAAATCGGTTTAAGGCATTCTTCAAGAAACTTAAAATTCCACAAACTAGAAGATATGAGCCTGAATTTCCATTTCTTTTTGCAACGGTTAAGTTTCATAAGGATCCTGTGAAGTTCAGGTTCATAGCTAGTGGAGTAAGGAGTCATAAAAAGAAAATAGATCTTGCTTTTGAAGATGTCTTAAAGAAGGTTTTGAACACATTAGAAACTGTTCTAACTTGATGTACAGAGATTTTTGGATAATTAATAATAATGCAGAAGTAATTTCTACTATACTCAAAGTTTGTCCCCTAGATATTAATAGTTATGATTTTGAAAACCTATATACTAATCTGCCTCTATCAGATATAATCACTACCTTTAAAGAGCTGTATGCAGAATTTAAACTTAACCAATTTGTTAATGTAGGAACTTGGAACTCTTATCTCCAATTGCTGCATAAAAAATAACCATATCTTATATAATAATACTCTCTATAAGCAAGTGAACGGTATACCCATGGGAACATCAACGTCCACGAATATCGCTAATCTATTCCTGTTCTTTAAGGAATATAAATTCATTAAAAATCACCCCACCTGCTCAGATAACTACCTTTACACTTTTAGATATATTGATGATCTGCTGTGTATCAATAATTCAGAGGTTATAGAGAGTGATTTTGATAATATCTATCCTAGCTCTCTTAACTTATGTAAAACCAACCACAGTAATCAGGAACTTGAGTTCCTAGACTTAAGCATTAAGCTCAACAGAGGTAACCCATCTATTAGCCTCTTTGATAAAAGAGTTAATTTTCCTTTCAAAGTAATTAAATATCTACACTGGAATAATAACATTTCAACCAAAGTAATTGAGAATGTACTAATTTCTCAGGTCCTAAGAATTTCAAGAATTTGCAGCAACAATTTGGACTTCAATTACCACACTAATATACTATTAGATAGTTTTCTAGAGAACGAAATTCCTTCTTCTTTCATCAAAAGAACTTTAAGAAAAATTATTCTGAATAATAGAGTAAGGTTGGCAGATCTGCTTTAATTTTCTACACAGTTAATAATATGATTCTGACCAATCAAAGCCGTAAGGAAGTTGGCTAGAGGATGCCTATTAACTACCTAAAGGAACCTTAGTGTTATGGATATGAAGGTCCTATTAAAACAAAAAAATTAAATAATATAAACAAAATCACAAAAAAAAAGCTTAAAAATCTGTTTATAAAAGAAAATAAAAACAAATAAAAAAGAAAACTAGTTATTCATCACTAGGATAGCTATACTAAAAATAGTAAAACCAACATTAAAATTAATAAGATTCTGATTAATCTATAGAAGCTCACTAAGGTGATTTAATACATGCAAAGATTATTAAGTACACTACTCGTGTATTTTATAATATTTCTCATGTATTCTGGAGAGTTAATTCTGCTCTTTCTGATCATACAGATCCACAGTCTTAAGTTTATATATTTTTTTCTCTGGTTAAAATCTCCGCGAGTTGGCTTCTTTCTGTTTGAGGAGGCCATCAGCCCCACCCTCTCTGCCCCCCAGCGACTAGGGAGTGGCGGAAGAGGTCAGCCATGTTTTACTCTTGTGAGGAGAAAGCTTTTGTCACACAAGAGGTAAGCTCTCTTCCTTGTTTTTGGGTTCTAGGTTTTATAAGTTCAATGTTTGTACTTCATGTACTTTTCTCTGTTGATTTTTAGCTTTTCAGCTTTTAGGCACTGGCTTGTCTGTTAACATTTTTGCGGGTTTTAACTCTTTCTTTTCTTTGTAACTTTGCGCGTCTTTTGGGGTACCTAGGAACAGAAGTTGGCTAAGCTTGTTCCTTTTCTATGCGCTGTATTTTCAAAGTAGTTAAGTTCTTAATAACTAATTAATTATGCACTTAAAGCACTGCTGAAATACTTTGTACATATTGCAACTAACTGTTTAAGGCATATAACTTTCACAAAGTTTTCTTTAGTTAATTATTGTCTTTAACTTATTCTCGTTTTCGTGCTGTCATAAGTTGTAGAGTAGGGGGTTTTAGACTCAAGTTTTCTTTCAAAAATCTGTTTTTTAAAAATTAATATTTCCTTTTTTAATTGCAATGTAAAAATTTGGATTTCTTTTGCATTGATTTTCAGGTTTAAATTCTCTCTCAAACGAACTTGGCATTTCGTTATAGCTGAAAATTATTTCTAATTATTATGTCACTCTCACAGCTTGAGTTCTCTTTAATCTTCTTCTCTCTGTTTAATAGTAACAGATGAAGAGCATGGGTCGGGCCAGGAAGGTTAATGGATGCAAGCAAAATTGTTAATTCTAGTGCTAGGTCATGCAACTCTGCGGAGGACATGACATATATATATTTTTTAAAACTATTTTAGGTGGGAATGTTACTTGCATCTATGGCCTTGCAGAAACCCATTTCCAACTAGGTCTTTGTGGAAGTGAGAAAATGCAGAGTTTTTGCTGGTCCTTGATAAAGCCAAGGCTCAGTATTCTCGACACCTTCTACATTCAGTCGTTTTATTTTATTTTTTTATCTTTTCTCCTTTTACTCACACAGGTAGATACATAACCTTTTCTATGTTGTACTTGGTGTGAGTCAAAATTATATATGTATTTTTTTGCTTAGGTATCTTCTTAATAGAATATATATATATATATATATATATATATATATATATATGTTATTGTTATTATTATTATTATTAAACGGACAGCGTTAGCACAGGCGCAGTAACTTAACTTTCGAAGTGGTATCGTGATATCTACAAAATTGAGATGCAGCCCCCCCCCCATCTCAGCTCACCACGAGCCGCCACTGATCTCTCTCCCTCCCTCTTCTCTCTATCTCTCTCTCTGAACTTTCAATCATATTATGATCTTTTTCTTAAGCTTAAAGCGAATATTTCTTCGACGTGATCATTTCGTCTTTATGATAGTTTTCTTTATGACATACTACAGAGGTCAAGGCGGAGAGTAGAAGTTGCAACAATAAATTCGTTTGGTGTAGCTTAATTGGTAAAGCATTTGGCTCTGGAGTAGAGGGGTGAGGATTCGTCGTCACCGTCAAAATTTGTGAATTTCACATCGTGTATGTTCTTTGAGGACATTTTTCACGTAATGACTTTATTAAAATATGAGATTTATTTCCTAGTGCCAGTAATGAATTTTTGGTCCGGGCCCCTGCAATAATAGTTCGCCACGAGCCCTGCAAAAGCTCCCGCCATCCGGCTCTAGTTCAGAGGGAAGAAGTCGTGTGCATAATATTTTCTTTTAATATCGGATCAAATATTCGATGTATTGCAGCTAGAATCAAATATTGATTATACCTATTACCGGCAAAGTAAGTGTTTTTCTTGAATATAATTTTATATGTTTTAACAAACTTGATATAAAATTTCCCTATCAATCAGAACGGGCCTTGTAAACGCTTTGTACCGACATATAAAAGTACTGTACCTATGTTATAACGTCTAAAAGGGGAAGTGTGCCGTGCAAACTCAAAAACTGCGTTCGAAATATGTCCCACGCCGCATCGCGGCGCTGCAGACGGCATCTGTGTCAGAGAATGTGTGTAGTGATGTGCATGTAACCCAAACAACGGGGGTTGAATTAGGATATAAGTAAGATTTTCTTAAGTGTGCGATTATGGAAACATCTTTTACGGTTCAGTGAAATGTCTTAAGTCTGCCGCAGAGTGCAGCGTCGTCAATTTAATTTACAATAGAATTCTACGTTATTTAAATTGATATACAACCTCCTCGAAGAATGCCTACCAAAACGATAACAAATGGCGTGGATGTGCCAAGTAAAGACGTGCTGTTTGGAAAATTTAAATATATCACTCAGTAGCGGCTAGTGGTAAGCTGAGATGAAGGGGCTGCATTCAAATTTTGTAGATATCACTTCGAAAGCTAAGTTACTGAACCTGCTGATGCTATCCCTTTAATAATAATTTATATATATACTCGTAGAAATGAGTATTTAGTTTTTATATTTAGCAACTGATAGGGAAATTCTAGAGATAACCGATACCTGAATTAGGGAACAGATATCAAGGGTGGCGTGGCCACATTTATGAAGAAAATAATCGGCATATAAAACTTTTTTTGATACATTATTTCTTAAAAGAAAAGTGTTTAGCATATTTTGTAGTCACAAATCATTTTAATGTGAACTTCGAATCGTAGTGTTATCCAGTATTTTCATGTATGTTTCCTCATTGTTTACCTTGTGGAGAGGTACCCATGCATACAGCATACACCGGGTACTGGCCTCCCGGTAATAAATAAGGGCGTCTTCCTCCCCCTTTCTACTTTGCTTCCGTGTCACTTCCTATTGGGCGCTCTAGCCTAAATCTCCTAGTTTCCTATTTCTAAGGGTTGTTTAAGACCTGGGGTCAGACACTCTCTTCCTAAAATCCTCTACATATGATCATTTGATCATCACCCACGCATACACCATTTCACAGCAAAGAAATTAACGATCTTAACATGATGCTAACGATCCTAACATGACGCTCATTAAATCAGTGCATCCTTCCAGTTGTTACGCATATAGAGCAGAGACATGGACTTCAACTAAAACTGATATACCGAGGTTGCAGACAACAGAAAAAAACATTGAGAGATGCATGTTTGATGTAACCAGGAACAGAAAAGATACAAAGAGGAACTCGTGGATCGGGAAAATTACAAGGATGGAAGACAGCAATGATCACAATCCCTGAAATTGCAATGGGATGGACATATTTCTAGAAGAAAGAGCCAGAGAGAAATATCAAACTGGATAGCAAGGGACAAAAAAAAAGACCCAGAAGATGATGTGGGAGATGGGTGGATGAAATTCGGGAGCAAGAAGAAAACTGGCTCTAAACAGACTGTTGTGGAAGAAACTTGGAGACTTTCATCCAGCAGTGGATTGAGATAGTGGTTGTAAATGATATATAAATGTAGATACTGTAAGAGCAACACACACTCAGTTCAGGGAGCCAGATTTAAAGGTAAAAATAATACGTGTGCCAGTGACAGCGGACACGCACCCAACGTCATATACGCATTTTCAGGTGTCAATTATGACTCCTAGTAGAAATATAATAAATATTTTTCTTCTGATACGCTCCCTTTGGAATTTTGACTTACAGGCATTCTCTTTAATACATACGAATTGCAAACATATTCCCAGTTTCAATTTTCAAGCCATGATTACAATTTAGTGTAGAACAATTTGTTTTCAAAATTTACCAACTTCGTGAATTTTCTAAACAATTGTGTTTGATTAAATGTTGTGTTCAAAGTAATTAAATATAAAGCACTACCTCAACTGAAATGTGCAGCTTATTTATTTGGGGGGGGGTATGCGTATGCAGCAGAAAAGTAAAATATGGCCAATGAAGCAACTTCAATGTTATTTGATGAATAGAAATGTACATGAGTTTAAAAGCGAAAATTTGGCTGTGCCTGGTAAGTGAAAATATTAATTTTGTGCAAGTATTTCGCTGCAGAAATTAGTCTTTTATTTTTTTATTTTTCAATTTATCCATTACTGAACTTTATTCTTAATCGCAATTTGTTCACATGCCCATTTTGACCAGAAGTGAAACTTTTTGGCAAAAATCTCGGCAACTAAGTATTTGTTGTTAGCAAACACGAATGATCTCCAGTTATTATTAACTATATGTCAACAAAATAGTTTCCATATCATATACTGTTTCGCACGTTACTAGAAATTCGAGCACGGGAAAAACGTCAATATAATAAAAAAATTTATTTCAACTTCTCACTAATATTTCTTTTTGATGTTCTTTATGATAGTTTAGAATTTTATTATATGAAGATTACAAATTTATATGAAAAAATGTTTTTATATGTACAGTCATATGCATCATAAGTTGTCAAAGTCCTCCAATATGTAGAGACAATATGTATTAAATGATTAACATTATTCCAGTTTTTTAACTCATGATTCACGAAATTAATACAATAGAAAAGAACTTTCGAACCCCTTGATTATGATGCGTTGAATCAGCAATAAGCCATCTTGTTATCGAAGAAGGCACGATTTTTCGTTTCCTGTGGTATCAGCTTCCAAGTTGAACTTCGATCTTATAATTTCTTATTATAGATGATGGTTGCATGTTCCGTTTTTTGTGGCTCGATATCCCAAACTAGTTTCAATTCCTTCTTTTGGAATCATCTTCAGTGGGTATTATGATCTACTTCTCATACACGTTGTATCTCGGCCACTTACATCGATTTTACTGGCGGTGTCCGACATTCCACGGCAGTTGTACTCTGCAACTGCCGTGGAATGTCGGACTGGCGGTGTCCGAATGTCGGACACCGCCAGTTCCACGGCAGTTGCAGAGTACAACTGCCGTGGAATGTCGGACACCGCCAGTAAAATCGATGTAAGTGGCCGAGATACAACGTGTATGAGAAGTAGATCATAATACCCACTGAAGATGATTCCAAAAAGAAGGAATTGAAACTAGTTTGGGATATCGAGCCACAAAAAACGGAACATGCAACCATCATCTATAATAAGAAATTATAAGATCGAAGTTCAACTTGGAAGCTGATACCACAGGAAACGAAAAATCGTGCCTTCTTCGATAACAAGATGGCTTATTGCTGATTCAACGCATCATAATCAAGGGGTTCGAAAGTTCTTTTCTATTGTATTAATTTCGTGAATCATGAGTTAAAAAACTGGAATAATGTTAATCATTTAATACATATTGTCTCTACATATTGGAGGACTTTGACAACTTATGATGCATATGACTGTACATATAAAAACATTTTTTCATATAAATTTGTAATCTTCATATAATAAAATTCTAAACTATCATAAAGAACATCAAAAAGAAATATTAGTGAGAAGTTGAAATAAATTTTTTTTATTATATTGACGTTTTTCCCGTGCTCGAATTTCTAGTAACGTGCGAAACAGTATATGATATGGAAACTATTTTGTTGACATATAGTTAATAATTTCTGAAACCACGTAATGATTTCGACAAATGTTGAATTAATATAATCACCAGTTGTTAGAATTATCATGTTGAATAAAAGTAGGAACAAACCAAAAGTTGAAGGCCCGGCGATGCATTTGCAGCCAACGACAGACTGCATTGTAGCTACGTCACTCGCAAATAACTCCGAGGACCACTTATATCTGCTGTGCCAGCAAGAGCTGCAGCCCCCAGGGACGTTTTATTCAAAGGAAATGAACTGATGTGGGAATAGGTAGTTTCCCACATGAGTTGGTTTCAATAGCAGTCAGAGCAGCGCGCAAGCGTTCTTTTCGCTCCCAGTGGCGTTGTGCAGGAAAAACTTCCAGCCGAGTTCAGTAAACTTCTCTCTTGATGTGGCATGAAAAAAAATGCTTTGGATTATTGCAGGAGCCGCTCCTGCTGTATATACAGAAATTGCAAGGCTTTTTTGTAGGGGACATTATATTGAATGCTTAAGTGTCAGCATAAGAGATGTTGGCCAGTGACCATCAGGTACAGTGGCGTAACTGTGTTTCAAAATCGGTGGGGAGGGGGGTCTGATCACATAATGTATATATGCCAGCAATGTTGGTAACCATGCTTAAATCAACATCGCTGTTTTATTAAGTACACGTATTCGCATTCTACGAAAAATTACAATCTTATATTATTAATAATTTAGTTGGTTCATATCATTATATTACCGAAACATTTGGGGGATCATTTACATTGGGGATCCCAGACTAGGAAAATCTGAGGGGGTGGGGTTCCTGATCCCCCCTAGTGGTTAGGCCTATGATCAGGTATAAGTAATGCCGTGGTTCAACAAATTTAATGCTGCCAGTCAGATACAGAGCTCTCCTTAAAAACAATTTAGGGACAGCGGGCAAAATTTACTATTTGAAGTAAATACGTAGGGGCATGTAAATATAAAGTGCTTTCATGTATCTACTCTTCAAACGGTTATACAGAAACAGCTGATATATAGCATAGAAGGGGAAGTGTGCCGAGTGCCCAGCGTATGTAGTGATTAGCGTGGATATAGCAGATATACAGTATATAAACATTGGGTAAGCTTTTCGTATTATTAAGAGGCTTAACAAAAATTATTTTTGCCTGCTACTGACTGGTTTAAAAAACGGTGTGTACCACCTTATTTAAGCTGTGTCACACGCATTTATAATGACATTCCTCTGACTGAAGCATAAATTTGGTCATAATGCATGCATGAGAAAACATTTACCAGTAACTGTTCAGAAAAAAAGGAAAACAAAGAAAGGGGGGATTTGGAAGGATATTTTTTATGCCGTTAGATAAATTTTACTATTAAATGAAGAAATATTGGGCGGGAGCAAATAATTTACCAAGACATTTATTTGTTCTTAATTTCTGAAATTGGAATTATTGCAGTCTCATACTGATATCCCCTCAGTAAATCCAGAAAGGTTTATCGTCCCAGTACGGTGCGCGCAGTGACTCATTGTGTACAATGTAAACATGTAACACCATTGTTTAATGCCCCTAGTAGTTGGGAATAGGTAATACAAATATAATTTACACCAACTGAAACAAATGTTGAAGCACATGTGAAAAAACTGACCTTTGACGTGGACCGGCGTGGAATATTGAACTCTCATCAGCACGGGGACCAAAGGCTTGCTGATGAGAGTTAATTATAAATGGCTTTAGGAATTTCCATACAGAAGCCACGTGCAGTTTGTAATAAAGCAATGTTTTTATCTTACATTGCTTGTATGTACCAAGCATTATTTATTACAATATTACCACATCTCAGCACATTGGTTAAGCTTTATTCAATTTATACAGTGAGGCAAAAGTAAGCATCCCATTTTAAATGTGGTTTTTTTTTTCGTTTTTATTTTTTATAAAGTAGAAGCTTGATTAATTCATTGTGGGCTGCTATATGTCAAAGGCTAGTGCAGCAGTTGTTGAAATTTTTTATCAAAAACCGTTTCTCAATTGTATAGCGATAGAGAACTTTATCAGCAACAGAACTTGGGAGGGGGATTTAAAAAGTAACATTACACAAAAAATACACTGACGGAAAAAAATTCCCAACACCAAGAAGGGGTTGTGTTAGATAAACGACAGTTGGTAGGCGGTGAGAGTACATCTGTAAGATGACGTCTATGCAAATTTCGCGCTCGGCGCATACGTGTGGCGCTAGTAGCGCCCCTCGGAACATGCAAAGCAGGTTTGCTGTAAATACGCGCTGTAACGTTCGTGAGCGTTAGTTATCGTTGAGATTCGACGTAGTGTGTTGATGTTAGTCAAGAATGCCTTTAAAAAGACGAAGAAGCCATTATCAACAGCTCACGGAGTTTGAACGAGGTCGTGTAATAGGGCTACGAGAAGGTGGATTTTCTTTCCGCAATATTGCAGAAAGACTTGGCAAGAATGTAGCCACTGTGCACGATTGTTGGCAGCGGTGGTCAAGGGAAGGTACTGCCTCAAGAAGACCGGGTTCCGTCCGGCCACGTGGCACTACTGAGAGGGAAGACCGCCGTGTACGACGTATGGCCGTGGCGCATCGTACTGCGTCTGCGGCAGCAATTCGAGCTGCAGTTGCCACCACAGTGACACAACGAACTGTTACAAATCAGTTACTTGAAGAGCAGCTCCGAGCCAGACGCCCTGTAGCGTGCATTCCACTTACTCCAAAGCACTGCCGTTTGCGACGTCAGTGGTATCAAGCTAGAGCTCATTGGAGGACGGAGTGGAGATCTGTTGTGTTTTCTGATGAAAGCCGGTTCTGCCTGGGTGCCAGTGATGGCCGTGTTTTGGTCAGATGGAGGCCAGGTGAGCGCCTGCAACCAACCTGTCTGCGGCCTAGACACACTGGACCTACACCTGGAGTTATGGTCTGGGGAGCAATTTCCTATGACAGCAGGAGCACTCTCGTGGTTATCCCACGCACCCTGACGGCTCAGTTGTACGTCGGTCTGGTGATTCAACCTTTTGTGCTGCCATTCATGAACGGCATTTCAGGGGTGTTTTCCAACAGGATAACGCTCGCCCGCATACCGCTGTTGTAAGCCAACATGCTCTACAGAGTGTCGAAATGTTGCCGTGGCCTGCTAGATCACCAGATCTTTCACCAATCGAGCACGTATGGGACATCATTGGACGACAACTCCAGCGTCACCCCCAACCAGCATTAACCGTCCCTGTATTGACCGACCAAGTGCAACAGGCATGGAACTCCATCCCACAAACTGACATCCAGCACCTGTACGACACAATGCATGAACGTTTGCGTGCTTGCATTCAACATTCTGGCGGTTACACCGGTTATTAATGCACCAGCATTTCCCATTTAAAATGGCTCTTCTCGCGCTTACAATAAGCTGTGATCTTGAAACCTTAATCGATTAAATATGTTACCTATACAAATGTATTGCCGCCATTTCATTCTTCTACAACTATTTTTTCGTGGTGTTGGAATTTTTTTTTCCGTCAGTGTAAATAACGCACAACTTGATTTTTAGGCATCTTAGAAAATGCAATTGAATCAAAGAGCAAGAATTTGTGAATGCAGCTATTAGATGTTTTCACACACAATTAAATTTCCAGAAATAAATTTAATACCTGTTTAGTTTATTTTTTTATTACTTTTACACCACCTTGTAAAGAGTAAATTAGTCACATTTAATCACTCATGGCATTTTGCAAGTTTTCTTCAAAATACTGAATTTTGTAATATATAATTCCATCATGGAAGCCCTAGTTAGCAATGCTGAAAATGCCAAAGGTAAATGCTGATTGAAAAAAAAAGTGTGTTTATATCAGATTACCACCAATGGTTTTGGGATTTGAACATTAAAAATAAAAAAAGATGAAGGGGTGGGGCGGTTTGCTAAAGAATCCCACAGTTCTAAACATTTTTAATGAAAAATAGTAACTCTGCAATATTATTACCACCACACATGTTCCTTAAAATCGTTTTGTATATTATTTTATCTGCTGAACTATTCAGTTACTTGGTGGGAGGTAGGGGGGTAATTTTTTTTAAAATAAATACATTTAAAGAAATGAATTTTGAATCTCTAAATAACTTACCAGTTTTTGTGACTTTTTTTCTAAGTTTAACAACCTGGACATTTCTTGACCTCCTTATAGGCTGGAAAAATTCTTAATGGGTTGGGTTAAATTTCTAGGATCACTTATTTGCATATGCATTAGGCTTACAATCTGCTATGTGCATACATATCATATTTAATGAAGGAAAAGTTAACTAGCCACTGCTACATACTCCCAAAGTTATCCATTCTTTTTAATACGGTCATATGCTTACATATGGTAATATATAGTAGATCAGTAAACACAGCAGTGGCTGCTCTGCTTGCTCAGAGTTGAACATTGGTAATGTGACTAAGTTCAAACCCCTGGATTTGAATGACGGAACCTGTTCTGTTGCAAAGTGCTTATTAACTGTTAAGGTGGTTTTGAGGAAGCGCGGTGAGGGTTTGAGCTGTAGCATTACTGTGGAGTCGGTATATATTTACTGACTCCACAGTAATTATAAGTAAAAGCTATTGACTGACTCCACATATATTTACTCACTCCACAGTAATTAAAAACCTGTCTCTTACTTGCTTCCTCATAAAAAGAACTTCAACACCCAGATCCAGGGACTTCATATTTATTTGCAGCGTCTCAGCTTAAGGTACTTCATTTTTTCTCTATTATCATTGTGAATCTTATTAAGTCCCTTTATATAGAAATGCAACCGAGTCAGTAAATAGAATTTCGCAATCTTACATGTCCCATCTTTACTGTATTCTGCACAACCAATGAATTTAATTTTCTTTATCATCAAGATAGCTAGAATATCAACGATACTATCTCTGTGTAGTTTTTCGGTGCTGAAATAATGTGTAACAATACCTTCCAGTTGACTGACAAGAACTAGGAGATCCTTTGATGAATATAATAAGCCACCTTTATCAAATTCTCGTATCAGTGTTCTAGAAAATCTGACGTATTCTTCAATACTGCATGTTAAACACATTTTGGTGCAATCTTTGCATTTAGTTATTGCAACACATTTCCTAGCTACATAACCTGCAACATAAACTTGCAACTGGTTATGGGAATTATGTGGGAAAAGGGAAGCACAATCAGAATATGCAGCACTATTCAAGGTATCTTTCACATTATCTAGCATTTCATCACTTAAAAGTTCATTTAAATTTAACAAAACATTAGGTTTGCAACTGATGGTGTCACTTGGCCCAATAAGGGAATTGATGATTTCTGTTGTGCAGCTAGTACCACACTTTACAGGCTTGGCCAGATTATAAAAACTTAAACACTGAATGGTCACTAAAAATTCTGCTGCCGTGGGGTGGTCATTGCAGCCTGACAGTAGCCGAATAATGCCAAAAATGTTTTCTATTGAGTCTTGACTCGAGCGCAATGTCATTACATACTTGTAGTTCAAGATTTCTGTTAGATATTTTAGTAGAGAGATGGTACTGCTTATAGTGACTCGTAATCCTGCAGCTGTGCTAGCACTTAAAAACCCAATCTTCTTATCTCCTGCAAAAGCTTCCCATTTATCTAAATATAACAGAAAATCGTTAAGTACTTTGCATCCCTCAGAATCTACGCGGAGACTACTTGATGGGCTCCTAGAAGTCATTACAGTTATTAACTGAATCATCAACTTTATGAAAAATGCAGTTGCATTAGTACTTCTAAACTGTATTTCAATATGATGCTTATAGAGAAAAAGGCCTTTTAATACTTCGTTGCTAAAAAGCTGCAAAGCATAGCTTGCCCTCATTTTCTCAAAGTTATTCGGGTGAATATGAACGCGTGTAATTTTTGGCATGGCTTTTAGAGTAGTTATGTCAGAGTCCTTCCTCCATGCTGCTTCAACATGCTCTGGTCTTGCTTCTCCTTCGGGCAGAAGAAAATCTCTGGTAACAAATGCGTTCCGTACACATTTTATTCAGGAAAATCTGATATGAAATGTAAACTTCTGGAACAATCTGTAGGATGCATAATGCTGTATTTAGTTCCAGAACAATCTGGTGATATACCAAATGTCTTCCACATATTCCTGTTCCAAGAAGCCCCATCACACAATGAAATCATCAAACAGACCTGCATTTTCAGTGTGAATAACAGCTTCAATAATTAATTTTGCAAGCAAAGTTCCACTTATATTGTTACTTATGGCAAAAACACCAATTATTTGGGTCCAATCTCCATTTAAGGGCTGGAACACCATTACCAGTCCGTGATTACAAGGGGTATGCTTAACAGTTTCTGAAACGTATGGCCCAATATCAACAAACCCTATTATTTCACCAGATGATTTTGCTTGCAGTTCTTCTGTAAGCTTCACTTCATCTATTAATATACCACCATGTCTTGCAAAAGGCTCCATTTCACTTGTTTTCTTTGAAATAGTTTCAAACGTCAGTGCATTGAAATTGAATCCAAAACCACTGTTGTACTTTGAAATATACTTTCTAATAGTTGTTCTATTAGGAAGGATCATGATTTTGTGTTTCTGTATGTGCTCGTACAATTTTGGACTTTTTATGTGCATTAATAAGCATTCAGGTAACCGTTCCTTGGTATATGACATACCTCTTGCAGATTTCCTTTTTGCTGCCTTATAACAATGAATAACCATTTGCTGCTGCTTAATGGGTAATTCTGCTATTTTTTCATTAATGGAAAGTTCTGTAAAATTCTTATTTTTGTTTTGGATTTTTTTAATGTAATCACAGAGCGAAATAACCCGTTTCTTCAGCCTGTTGATTTTCCGAACTTTATTCTGATGCTTATTTTCAAACTGCAGCCTTTTTTCTATGATAAGCTATTTTGTGCAAAAGTAAGTGCCGCAGATGCTTACATTTGAGGCAAGTCTCTGGTGTTCCTTTCCTTACACAATGTTTGCTGTACAAATTATTCTCAAAAATAACTCCACTTTCAAGGTACTTCCTGTTATTTTCAAATTCTGAAATGGAGCCTGCGCCATGACATACTGTTAGCCTATCAGTGTCTCGAATAATGGATTCTAATTCATCTTTAGAAGTAATATTAGAAACTGTGTTCATTTTTAATCCACGTAAATGCACTTCAGAGGTAAACTCTGGTTCACTTTCAGTTACAACAACCAGTTTTTCAGTTGTCAATGGATTTGACAATTCACATTTGAATGAATGAACATGGAAAATTATGCACTTTGAATTAATAGCAGGAATTTGCTCACCCCAAAATTCTGAAGGAAGGTTGATATTCAGAAGGCAGTTCAGTGTAACTCTTTGGGAAGTAAATTCCAAGCTATTTAAATTACCATCAGGCTTATCATCGGTTTCCCTAACTTTCCTCTTTTTTGCCAGAGATTTTGATAAATAATGGGGAAGGTTTTAAAATATTGTTGGAATTGCATCTGGTGTCAAGATGGGCCGATCTCTGGGTATTAACACAGTCTCCTCGTTTATTTTATGCACAAAATTTCGAACCACAAATCTCTCATCAAAGTGCATTTCACCTACAGCACTACATTTGTCTAAGTTTTTATCTGCACGGGGAATCAATTTTTGCCATTGCTGTAAAAGTTTATCATTTTTGGGTATTCCAAAGAGCGACAGCTTACTGTTTTTGTACTGAGTATTGCAACCTGGCACAAAACAATGGTTATTTCTCTTCCGCATAATGAGCTAAGTATGACTTATATACAATATTTAGGTAATCCACATTCCTTCTAAAACCTAAAACATAACACGTCTTCGTCTAAATTGCCGCTCTTTTCACAGTAAGCAACACGAATTTAGTTTACCGCTCCCCTCACAGTAAGAAAGAGGAAGGGAAGGCGATCGCAGCGCCATCTACGAAGGAGACAAATTTCTGTATCCACGCCAATCATTACGTATGCTTGGCGCTCGGTACACTTTACCTTCTAGACACTATACCATGATTACAGTGCCTAGAAGAATTAGTGTGTCGTGCTCGCAGAAAAACTTGCTGCCCGCAATCATGAAAGCGGTAGATGGCGCTGCCATCGGATGTCACGTCGCTTTTCAGGGAGGAAGGACGACGAAAACACACATCTTTCTATGACACACATCCAGCTCGTCAGTATTATGCGTACCCCTGGGATGATATTTTATAAGCAGATAACTTTAGTATATACGAAATTATCGACACACCTCTTTCACTCCCCCCCCCCCAAAAAAAAGAACGAACGGGGTGCTCAAGATTCATTAATAAGGGTATCGTAGTTTAAGTTAAGCTTTGCATTGTGCTAACGTCAACATTAATGTTAGATATTTCGGAAGTTTTAGACTCATACATGGGTTACATTATGCAAAAACACTGGCGACCAATATGCAGTTTGCAATCACTGAAACATCAACTTACAGTATAAAGTAAAAATTAAAAAAAAAGAAAATGTTTTGCCCCTCAAAACCTTACCGGAAAAAAAAGGGAGAAATATTTTCTCAATGAGACATCGGCTTTATAATTTGCATTCGAATAATCCAATTAAGTCTTGAAATTCAGTAACCTAAAAACTTTATAAATTATTTAATGATGTACTTCATTTTTCAGCAATGAGTGACTAAATTTCTTGGTAAGAACATGGGATCAAAATAAATATTGAAACTTAATGCTTTCCATTTAGTTGGCTTCGAAAAGAAGCCTTTTAATGAGTTGAAAATAGAATACAACAAATGCGATTATTATTTTTAAAATTGGTCTATTTATCTAATAATATACCAACTGTAATCCATTTATAAAAATCATTCCTAAAAAAACTTTGCCTGTGATACGATAAACAAAGACTGAATGTATATGATGACATTCTTTTAAAGAAAAATAATTATAACATTTTTCTTTACTTTTCTTCACCTTATATAATAATTATGTGATTAAATTTGCTATTCAAATGGGTTTGCAGTGAAGAGACGAAAATTCTTTTGCACCTTAAGTAAAAAGTTTAATAAGGTGAAAATTAAGAAGTGGGTGTTCATGGAGTCTGTGTAAGTGGGATAATTCTATGCAGTTCCTGTAAACTATTTTTACCCTTAAAAAAAAAGGAAATTATTAATGTAGCATACACACAGTCGTAACATGGGAAAGGCACAGTGCCTCCCCCCTTCCTTAAAAATTGGAAAAACTAATTAGTCGTTCGCCTTTTAAATGTCTTTTAAATTTGGGAAAATAGTAGGTATGGCGTCAGGCTTGAGTAATGGTTTGTCTCGGCATGTTAGAACTTCCTTACCTTGAATAGTGGAACGATAATGCATCTCCATGAATTTAGATTCAAGGTGCAAGGCACATATAACACAACTTTCATCAAGTTTCTTATCAGCTGTGGGAATTGCCTTATCCCATTTGCTCAACATATCAGGAATTTTGGGGACAGCAAAGAGTGATATTTTATTTTTGCAGGATTTACAGATAGTATTACATCCTGGCACAAAACAGCTGCTTTGCCTTTTCCGTTTTCTATGTTTTTTATTATTTACAAATGCAGAATTTCCCAGTCCTTTCATAGCTGACATTATTTCCCTATGATCTTATAACTGTTGCAGTCGATTTCAGTACTGCACTTAAGTTTAACCACACAGTAGGTTTAACACGTGACCAGTGTTTCTTTCAGGACTTTTTGGCCGGGGGCAAACAGAACCTTAGAGGGGGCAAGTTTTCCATTTGCTATATATCATCATCATCATTGTCAACCATTATTAATCCACTGCTGGACGAAGGTCTCCCCAAGTTTCCTCCACAACGGTCTGTCTTGTGCCAGTCTCTTCCATATCACTCCTGCATACTTTCGAATTTCATCCACCCATCTCACATGTGGTCTTCTTCTGGGTCTTTTCCTGTCCCTTGGAATTCAATCTAAAATTTCGGCTCTCCATCGATGGTCTGTCCTTCTGGCAGTATGTCCAGCCCATTGCCATTTCAGGGATTTAACTCTGATCATGATGTCTTCCACTCTTGTCATTTTTCGGATCCATGAGTTCCTCTTCTTATCTCTCCTGGTTACACCAAGCATGCACCTCTCCATGCTGCTTTGAGTTGGCTGCAGCCTTTGTATGTCTCTTTTAGTTAAGGTCCACGTCTCTGCACCATACGTAAGCACTGGAAGGATGCATTGATCAAACACTTTTCTTTTAAGACATAATGGCATATTGCTCTTGAAAATTATGCAGTTTCTTCCAAAAGCTCTCCAGGCAAGTTTTGCACGCCGATTAATTTCTTCATCAATGTGACCCTCACTTGATATCTGCTGTACAAGTTAAAGTACGTGTCTGTTATCTCCAGCTTTTCTCCATCAATCGATAAATCTTCATTACTTGAAAAAGCATTGAACATCACTTTTGTCTTCTGAAAGTTCACTTTTAATCCCCTTCTTTACTCTTGTCAGCAAGTTCCTGAATCATACTCTGCAGCTCTGATGGGGTAGTTGCAAAAATGACTACGTCATCAGCAAAACGAAGGTGGGTTAGATAATCTCCATTAATCTTTATCACCTTGTTTTCCGAGCTCAGCGACTGAAAGACATCCTCCAATGTGGCATTAAAGAGCTTCGGAGATATGGTGTCACCTTGTCTCACTCCCTTTCCAATTTTTATGTGTGTTGTATTCTCAAACAGCCGAATCTTTGCAATTGCATTTTCATTGATAATATTAATAATATTAATGTATGCATCTTCAATACCGCAGGATTTCAGAGCCATTGTAACTGCTGATGGTTTCACCGAATCAAAGGCCTTTTCATAATCGATAAAAGCCATGCACAATGGAAGTTGATATTCCCTCGCTCTTTCAATTAGTTCTCTCAGTACGTGGATATGATCTATTGTGCTGTAGCCACTCCTGAATCCAGCTTGTTCTCTCGGTTTAGCCATGTCCAGTGTTACCTTCAAGCGGTGTGAAAGAACTTTAGTGAAGATTTTATAAACCACTGATAGGAGGCTGATATGTCTGTAGTTCCTGAGATCCTCGATGTCACCTTTTTTATGTAGCAGGATCATTGTAGCGTTGTTCCAATCCTCAGGAATCTTCCCTTCATTAAGACATCGAGTGAAAATTTGGGCGAGTACTGTTTCGATTTTTCCACTTGCTTCTTGTATGATGTCTACAGTAATTCCATCTTCTCCTGGAGCTTTTCCCAGCTTCATGTTCTTGATTGCATGTACAACTTATATATATATGTAATATATATATATATATATATAATTTTAACTACTGTATTTACATATATAGAACTAATTACTATATATCTAGCACAGGGGCGCATTTAGAGGGGGGCATTGCCCCCCGAAAATGTTTCATCTTTTTTTGTTTTTTGGTTAAAATGCGACTTACATTAGAAAAAAATGCCTTAATTTTATAAAAATGTATCAACTTAAAGAAATGCTTTAATTTTTCTTCAATTTTTCATTAACTTTAATTTTTTGCAGATGGTGGATTTCAAAAACTCCCCCCCCCCTTTTCCCGAAGAAAAATTCTGCATACATCCCTGATATAGTAATTACTTCTTCAAACATTTCAGGAATAACAAACTTTTTTCAACTAAAGGAGGGAGGGGGGGGAGGTCCGCAGGCTTGAAATTTTTATCAATTAAAATGCATTCAACGCACTCTTGTTGATCCTGAATCACGATTTCCAGACAATTAGATATGATTAGTCTACTTATTATATTTTGAAGAATATCATGCGTCGTAAATACACTTTTTAATAAAATATACTATAACTAGTACCATTTTAATAAATATTTAAGAAAAGTATAATTGGAGAAATATTTGTAGCATATAAAAAGAAACGAAACTTCCTTTTTCATCATAGCCTGAATTTATTAAAATTTGGTTCGGTAACCTAAAATGTCTCGGGGGGGGGGAGGGGTCGTTCCCGATAGGGCTTCGCCCCCTGGATGTATGCCTGAAAGAAACACTGAGCGTGACAGCCAATACTTGATCAACTTCTACATCTGCACGAAAAAAAGTTACTAATTTCGGAAATAAATTTCGTTATAAACAATCTACAGTTGAATAAAACTAGCACACTAATACCCGAATAAGCCTATTGCGTTTTAGTGATCAACTGTTGAATTACCTAGTGTATTACTGTTATGATCGAGCTACAACGAATTAGCAAAGATACTGCCAAAAAGATTTCCCTGCACTAGCCTTTGTTTTGTGAAAATTTGAAGTTTCGTAAGGCAGCAAATCCTTGGCAAACAAACTTCCCACCATTGAACAGCATGAAGCCGATGAAGCATCATAACGTAACTTCCGATGCCAGCACCCTCTGTCATTTCATGACGATTGGTCACAAAACCGTGAGGGACATCTTAGGGAGCACGTCACACTAATTCTTCTAGGCACTGTACCATGATGTACGATAGACAGGTGTTTCAACTCCGCTTGACTCTCGTTCTGGAAAAAAGGTCCCTTAATGTAATGACCACTAGAGGGCGTTAGAGGAAATGCGGGCCACTCGAATCTCCGTCCTCTGTGACTCGAATCGCCATGTCAGTAAACAAATCGAAGGGAGTGGCATGCTCTGCATGCAGTTTCAAACATCTGGATGTAATTTCCTACAGGAAGTTAGAACAAGGTAACACAAATCTCTGCCTTTTCTCATGCCAACGTCGCCGAATAGTATTGCTATGCCTTAGGCCCTTTAGAGGGGCTTTCAGTATTCTTGACCTACTTTGAAATCGTGTAAATTGCCTTATTTCTCTTGTTTTTTTACGCTTTCCAACCGTAGGTTGAAGAAGCGTATATGCTCCAGCTTTGTCCGCCCGTCCGCACGATAACTGGCGTAAAAATTGTTCGATTTCGATGAAATTTTAGTATGTGGTAGGGGACCACCTGGGGACGAACCCTATTGAAAATGGGACAAATGGGGTCAAAGGTCACGACGTAGCAGCGGGATCCATTCCATTGCACTTATACGTCATAACTTGCGTAAATATGGTTCGATTTCAATGAAATTTTACAATGTGGTAGAAGACCACTTGGAGACGAACCCTATTCAAAATGGGTGAATTGGGGTCAAAGGTCAGGACATAAGAACGGGATGCATTCCATTGCCTTTATGCGCCATAATGTGCGTAAAAATGTTTCGATTTCGATGAAATTTTAGTATGTGGTAGGGGACCACCTGGGGACGAACCCTATTGAAAATGGACGAAATGGGGTCAAAGGTCAGGACATAGGATTGCGATCCATTCCATCGCCCTAATCCCATATTATTAAGGTGGACGTCAAGTAATTTTGCTTCCTGTACTTCAAATGGAAAAACTTTTGTACACATTTCCTTCACAATTAATGTGTTCCCAAGGATGAAAATTTGAACATCGATTAAAATAACTTCTTAAAATAACTTGGAATACTTAATATTTTCTGAAACATAATCATAATTATATTAAAAATCAATAACTTTTCCTTTGGTGGTGTTGAAACCAGAAAAAAAGTGACGCGACCTGTACTTTGATGACGTCAGTAGATAAACAAATGTTGGATTGCATAATTATGGTTATGTTTTAGAAAATATTAGGTGTTCCAAGTTATAAAATGAAGCTATTTTAATCGATGTTCAAATCTTCATCGCCGCCCCGGTGGCGCAGTGGTCTAAGGCGCTGGCCTATGATCATTCGTCCGTAAGGGGTCCGGGTTCAAATCCCGGTCAGGCATGAATGTTGTGTTTGTCTTACGGCACTGGCTCTCTCCTTTCCCTGGAACCAGTGCCCCTAAATTAGGGACGGGCGACTGCTTATAGCCAATTGAGTTGCTCACGGTGGTCGTTAAACCTCCAATCAAAAAAGAAAAATCTGCATCCTTGGGAACGCATTAATTGGGAAGAAAAAAGATGGCGCGACCTGTATTTTCATGACGTCAGCAGTCAAGCAAGTGTGCGGATCCTATTAAAGTTTTATGACGTCACACTTTTGCTAGCAGATGGCCGCGATTCCCATTTGCCTCATTACGTCACGCGTTGTGTGCGTATGTTCGTCTGCACGATAACTCGCGTAAAAATCGTTCGATTTCGATGAAATTTTAGTATGTGAAAGGGAATCACCTGGGAAGGAACCCTATTGAAAGTGAACGAAATAGGAGCGGGATCCATTCCACTATTCTTATGCGTCATAACTAACGTAAAAAAGGTTCGATTTCGATTAAATATTAGTATGCGGTGGGGGATCACCTGGGGACAAACCCTATTGAAAATTGGCGAAATGAGGGTCAAAGGTCAGGACATAGAAGCGGAATCACTTCCATCGCCCTTATGCATCATAACTTACGTAAAAATGTTTCGATTTGGATGAAATGTTAGTATGTTGTAGGGGCCTGCGCTTGGGGACGAATCCTATTGAAAATGGGCGAAGTGGGTTATAGGTTAGGACACAGAAGCGGGGTCTATTCCATAGCCCTTATGCATCATAACTTACGTAAAATTGCTTCGATTGCGACAAAACTTTATCATGTTATTTCGGAGGTATACTGAACCAGTTCTGTTGAATATCATCGAAATGGGATCAAAGGTAAGGGCGTAGGAGTGAGATTTATTCCACAGCCATTTTATGATTTCTAGTATGTTGGAAAGCGTATCATAATCAATGCATTGCATGATTTTACTAACTTGTTTTTACTGAAGCTTTTAAGTTTCCGTTGTTTTCGATTCCCGTAACATGGGACGAAAGTGTTTCGTTCCCAATTGCCGTTCTGGTTATGCCAGTAGTAAAGGACATGCTTCTTTATTTAAAGCACCTAAAAATGAAAAAAATGCTTGCTAAATGGCAGAAAGCAATCCCTCGAGCCGATCGGAAACTCGGCAGTAACGATTTTGTTTGTGAGAAACATTTCCTCGCCCATGATGTAATTAGACGCAGGAGTGAAACATTCAATGGCCAAGTTTTATATGATGTGCCTGTCCGAGTCAGACTTTACTCCACTGCTATTCCTGTAATATTTCCAGGATGCCCAACCTATCTTTCAAAGAAGGCAGCAAAGCCACGAAAAGAGCCTTTTGTTCGCCAGTCTGCCAGCAATGAGATTGATGATGCTACCCTTGCATTTCGAGGTATGGAGAAGGCAGATTCTGAAAGTAATGTACTCTTTGAGGCAATTGTAAAGGATGTTCCAAACTTTACATTCCCAAGTGAGTCATGGGGTTTTCATATGTTCACTAAAGCTTCAGAAAAGTGCATTCTGTTTTCTGAAATTCTAGTTAAATCAGACAAGACAGTATCAATTAAAAAACTATTTGCATTACAGAAAACCTGGAGTGGTATGTTACTATTTGGAACAAAATTTTAAGCAGCACAATATTTTCTCAAATGCCTCCCACCCTGGCTTCATCTACTGATGTTCTGTCACTTCTGCAGCTCGTCAACAGTGTCAACATTTGCTCTGGTGGGCCCGAGTATCAGGATGCAGAACATTATGACATAGACAAAGCTTATGTCGACAATGGAATATGGCGCCACAAAGACTGTGCACTTATTATTGATGTAGGGAAATGCTGCAAAACGTGTACCCGAATTACAAATGCAATCCAGGTATGCAAATACCGACAGAAGAACACAAAGGTCATTAAGAGGTACAGAATGTCTGTCAAGATTGCCAAAGTTAAAGCTTTGGCAATGGCTAAACGTGCAACAACAAAAAAAAAAAAAAACACTAAAAAGGTGCCATACAAAACGTGCAGCTCTAGAAACTGAGTTAAGTGACATGTTTAAGAAGTTGAAAAACACTCACGAAGAGAACGTGGCTTTTAAAATTAAAGAGCTAAATTTGTCTGCTTCTCAAATAATGCTCATCAAGGAGTGTGTAATTGTTGGCAAAACGGCATCAAAAAACGGTAGACGATACACTAATGACTGGTTGTTGCTTTGTCTCTTGCTGTTCATTAGAAATTCTACAGCGTACAGATTTCTTAAAGAACAAGACATTTTACCCTTGCCTTGCAACAAAACTACTCGTAAGCGTCTTAGCGTTATGCATAGTAAATGCGGATTTGATGACTCCTTTTTCTCAGCATTAAAAATTAAGCTGTCCAAAAAGTCTGAACAACAACGTCATGGCATGGTCTTATTTGATGAAATCAATGTCAGAAAAAGTATGGATGTAAATTCCAGTAAAATGAATTATAGTGGATTTGTGAATTACGGTGAAAACAGCAACTTAAACGATGGCCAACTAGCTGATCATGGACTAGTCTTCATGTTCCAACCTTTTGCAGATTCCTGGGCCCAACCAAAAGCAGTTTTTGCATCATGTCGACCCACAAAATCAGTTGTTTTGTCTGGTTTGCTCATACAAGCCATCATGTTTTAGAAGGATCTGGAGCCTTTGTTGATGGTGTTGTCTGTGATGGTGCTTCAACAAACAGAGGTATCTGGAATGATTTGGGTGTTTCAGGCCTAATTGGTAATGAAAAATATTTTTTCAATCACCCATTAGATGTACATAGAAAGATATACATCTTTTCAGATGTGCCTCACCTCATTAAATGCATTCGAAATAGGTTGCTTTCTAAAGCAGAACTTAAGGTGAATGGCCAGTGGGTGAAATGGAGACATTACCTTTACTTGTATGATGAAGAAATGAAGCTACCCGGGAATTTACGTGCTTGTCACAAAATCTCTTTGTCGCACCTGAGACCAAGCAATTCAGAAAAAATGCGAGTCAAGCTGGCGACTCAGATTTTTAGTAAGTCTGTTGCGGATGCTCTAAAATTGTATCAATTACAAAATGTAAGAAGTTTGTCAGATGTGGATGCTACTATAGCATTCACATTGCAGATAAACAACATGTTTGATGCACTGAACAGACGAGCTCCATTTGAAGGTATTCGTGCTAATGGGAAGGATTTTGAAGTCTTAAAGCATAGTTTGGAATGGCTTAATGCATGGGAAATGGAAGTACTTGTTGAAGATATTAATGAAAATGCATTTCTAACAAAAAGCACTGCTGAAAATCTTCGGGTGACCCTGCACTCTACCGTTGATTTAGCAAACTATCTCCTGAAATCCTGTAGTTTCAGCTATGTTTTGACTACAAAATTCAACCAAGATGCAATAGAACGCTTTTTTGGCACTATTCGTCAAGCTGGAGGTCAAAATGAGCACCCTGGGATGCCAACTTTTCTACAGTTGTACAGACTTCTTTCATTATATAGTCTCCTAAAACCACCCAAATTTGGAAACTGTGAAGTTCTTGAGCCACAACAGAAACCTTATATTTCCATCCAAGAATTCCAGGAAGCATTTAAAGACACACATGATCTAAGTCACTTAGACAGACTAAAAACATGTCTTGATGGATTCATTTCAGATGACAAGTGGGAGTGTGACGACATTATCAGAGATGACTATGGCATGTTAGAGGTGAGAGACTGTGTGGTCTACTACGTTACAGGGTTCATATGCAGAAAGGTTAGCAAATTTACAGATTGTCACACCTGCAAGCAATCCATAATTAGCACAGTTGTACATAGCAATCAAGCTGTATCTCAGCTGACGAACATCAGTACTAGAGGGAAGCTGATACACCGAAACCATCATCTATATTCTCTTTTGATGTGTGTTGAAAAGTACTTCTTCAAAAATGTCCACAAAACAGATGTTTACTGGGACACAGTACAAACCACCCAAATGTGTTTGAAAATGTGCCACTACAGTTTCCTTGCTCTGTACATAAAACTGAAATGGTATAAAAAATTCTCCATTATTACATAAGTATGCGTATGAGGCAATATTGTAAACAAAAAAATAGTCAGTATGGTAAGGAGACTCGAGAAAAACGCAAGTTGTCCAAGCTCTGTTCCAAATAAATTGTCATGGCAGGTAGCTATCCATAAAGTGTTTCTGTCCCACATCTCCGTGTTTCCAAAGAAAAACGCATTTTGACATATTGCTATGTTCGCAGTAAACATCCATCTCCGTTATTTTCACATATAAGTATCTGCTCCTCATCCCATATGGTTCCTAAATTTAGTTGAACCTGTCACATCATAACTTGGGTATATTCTAGTTGGATAATGCTTACCTTGGCATTTCTTTCTAGCGATGTCTCACATTTCACGTACGTTTTTCGGTCTTTGTTGACGCTATTGTCCTAATGTCCGCTGTCTGTGAATACTGTTCTCACCAAGACACACTTTTGCGTCGGGTATCTTCAGAAACTTTCTCTTAAACTTTTACCATTATTTATACTCGAAAATTTTCACCCAGCCTTTGGGCATCGTCAGGAGCGTAGCGACTTTTCTACTGTTTTTGTTGGTTTACTTCTCGCCTATGGACCTTATTCGGGGCTGACGAAAAAGACAGGCTACGGTGCGAAATAGTGACGTGCACAACTTAGTGCTGTCGCCAAGTCAATCGGTTGAACAGCCATTGCATCGTTTGTTCACAGTTATTTGTATTGAGTGAGTGTTCCGTTTATTGTCATTTGGATACACGTATAGTTTTGTGAGGTATATTTCTAAGATAAGGTTAATTCTTAGTAAACGTTTTATTTAGTTTTAGTGATAGTTATAGGTTTAATGAGTAGATCTTAGTTTCACACGTGTTGAAATCTGTTCATGTCTCGTGAATAGTGAAGTATAAAGAAGTGAGTTATTCTGTGGTGTTGAATTCTTATTTCAAATAGAATAATTAATATTTTTTGCCAATGCCGATCCACATAGAGCTTGAATATTACCAGAAATCAGGGCAACTTTTCAGGTAATTAGCCTTCGAAATTTGTATAACATTTGCATCTCCAACAATCGTTAGCCCTTTCTTTACGAAATTAATGCTTGAACTGTTGCATGGTAATGTGTCTCTGAATTAAAGAGGACATTTTTTAATTTCGTAACTTAATGCAACTGTGATATAGCATTTGTCTGATTGAATTTACTAAAGCTGTCTGAACAGTGTCGACAGATTATCTTGAAAAACTGCATGATCAATTTTATTCTAACTGTACAAAACATAGGGAACTACTTTCGATTAAAAATTTCATATCTAGTTCTTCACTTGTATTAAAAGGTATAATGATTTTTAGAGGAATTGCCATGCCACGGTGTCACAGTGTTAGTGGCTGCAAGTCAAATTATAGAAGAGAAAAGGAGACTGTTACAACTTTTGCCATACCAAAGTAATGTATGCAGCAGATTTTGTATAAGACAAACATTGTCTTATACAAAATCTGCTGCATATGTTTAAACAAAGTTCTGATTTTAGATTTTTTTATTCATTTTCTGTTGAATGTTTGTGTATGAGTAGCTTGAAAACTAAATAGGAAAACATAACTCCTCAGCTGCAAAATGCTCTTGAACAACTTAGTAAAAGCCAAACATGATAACCGAAATGATTTGAAATCATGTGAAAGAAAAATTAAGAAGTTGAAAGTCTGAACGCTTAGTTTTCCGTGTCTTTCCTTAGTGCATAGTGTGCACAAAGTCCTGAGATAGGAAAAAGAGTTCAAACTTATCAAATATTTTATATGCATGTAAAGTGTTTAGCCAGGTTGGTTAAAGCATTGAAATGTATTTTTCGTCTGTAGTAAATGAAGATAACATTTCTGAAAAGTTATCTTTGAAACTTGTATACCAGGAAGCAGTACTTCAGTTAGCGTGTCTCGTAACATATTTCTGATCTTTTTTCTGCTTCATCACATAGTGATGCTGAGTGGTGGTGGCATTATGTACTGAGGATTTGTATTTAATTTTTGGTGGTGGTCTTTTTTTTTTTTTTTTTTTTTTCAAATTGGAACTAATATTGTTTGTGCAGTTGTTGCCCGTCTTACACAATGTGCCTGTGATATACCTTTTTTATATTCTCCTATCCCAAGATATGCATCTTAATTTGCCAAGCCGTTTCACAGCAAAATGGGCCAGAGGTCCTCATTTTAATAGCAGTTTTTGATTTCATCAGTCCAAATTCATTTGAAAATCTATGGACTATTTTCTTTCCGTGGAAGATGATGCTGTACTCTTTCACGTCATGGGGTCTGGCTAGTCCCTCAAAGACACCATACCCGTAAGAGTTCCATGTCACTTATTTCCAGATTAATAAATGTTAGCAGTAATATTGTAGCATTTTTGTTTGCGTTTTAATACTGTACTAGAAAATTCCAGGAAATTTCTCTTATTTTTCATACTTGCCACTATGACTTCATTGCCATAAAGTTTTTGATAAAAACACTTGTGAGAAGTTAACTGAAGTGTTACTGTGTGTGAGTCAGAGCTGAGTTCAGGCTCAATTTTAAGAGCCCGAGCCTGAAGTATGTCAGCCCGAAAACTATGATTAACCTGTATAGGCATTAAAAAAAGTCTTCCAAACTTCCACTCTTTCCTACCCATGCAATTAACCGATGTCTTTCTCAACTGCAGAGTGGGGAAGGGATGTCTATCTATTTCTATAGTTTCTTTAACCATTCATTTCTTCCTGAAATGTTTTTTTTTGGGGGGGTGTATCAGGAAACATCTGGTGGCACAACAAACTACGTCGTATGTTGCTCAATAGAATTAGCAGGGAGCTGCCCCTTTGAGGTAGGGAGCAAAATTCCTACAATCTATACTTCTTAAAACTTATCCTTGGCAGATATCCTGTAATTCATGGCCTATGGTAATTTGTTATCCAAGCCCGGAATGGATAGCTCTGCAGAATTCCTACTCCCCATTTAGATCCAGTTGCTGAAGAATTCTCTTTAACAACTAGAAAGTGTAAAAAAAGCCTCGTGTGCTAAATCATATAAAATCACATTAAAAAAAAAGGAAGAAAATTCTTCCCCTCTCTCCAAGCTCGAACTCCAGTAAGTATTACGCAGCCAGCACCCGGTTCGGGTTCGGCCCGTCTCAGCACTGGTGTGTCTGTGTACTAGTGCTTAGCTTGACATTTATAGTAGATATATTGAAAGTAATAATTTTACCATAATGAGCAAATTTGGCTTCTAGTAAAGAATGTTAGTAAAATATATAAATTCCCTAGTGTTATGAAAAACTACTAACCAATTGTGCTTAATTCCTTTAGAAATGTGTGGGAAATACTTATTTATACTGTTGAAATGTTGTCTAATCCAAAATGTGATATCAAATATGTTTTATAAAAAAGTAGATCACAGTTAGGTATGAACATTACAAAAGTAGATTTTAGGTAAAGAAAATAATGGACACAACTCATACATAAAATATTCAGATTGTAACACATACTGGAGGATCTAAAGCTGAGATAATTTTGATGTAACTTGTGATGATTCAAACTATTTGAAACAGATGTCTTAATTTCTGCCATTGGTTGGCAATAATTCTTAATTTATTTTGTTGTGTGTATCTATAACTTTGTTGCAGATTCTATCACATAAGGCAAGTTGGGGTAAACAATCTGAAGCTGAATACAGTTGCAGCTTGTGATAACTTCTTTCTTTCAAACTATTTGAAACAGACATTCGAGGTACATTTATGTAAAAAAATGGACCCATTTGTTTATTTTTAATAGTATTTTTACTTCGTTCTGCTTGAAGATACAAGGCAAATTGATAGCCAGTAAGTAAGGTGATACTTTTTTCAAATGTAGTATTTATGCTAATTTTTAAAGCAAACTAAAAATTGGATTTCTGAATTGCAGCAAAGTGCTTTAATAATATGAGGGTGGATCAAAAAGTTAGTTACACTGTTGAATAAAACAATCAAACAAAGATATACTCAGGGGATGTATGTTGGTTTAAAGGTACAACATTAATTCATTTTTCGACATAGTCGCCTAAGGACTGTAAACATTTATCGGAACGTGCGATTAACTTTCCCATACCTGTACAGAAAAAGTCCAGTTTGGTGCAACTAGTTAAGGACCGCCCTTTTCACAGCCTCATCGGTTGGGAATCGTTGTCCACTAAGGTCCTGTTTTATTTTACCGAACAAATGGTAGCCGCATGGGGATAAGTTGGGGCTGTAAGGTGGATGTTGCCACACCTCCGACTTGAATGACTGCAGCAGTTCCCTTTGTTTTCCGTGCTGTGTAGCGTTGTTGGGCAGCAGAATGACACCTTCGCTCAACTTACCCCGGCATCTGTCCTTAATTGAATTTCGCAAATTTAATATGTAACGTATACTCTATATTCACTTTCCTTTTGATTTTACTATCTCTGGTTATTTTATTTTACTATGTAAATTATCTTCCTACTGAACGAAATATTATTTCACCCGCTGAATGAGATCTGGCAATGAGTGTAAGTCATGACGTGGTGGTAGCTAGTATATAGGCGCGTTCATCGAGACTTAAGGGGTTGTGTGTTGTTGGTTGGTGTTGTGTTTGTGTTGCGTTGTGTATTGTTATGAGGTGTCGCGCGGTGTGTTGGCGTATGTAGTGATATATGAGTGCCTTAGTTGACCAGGAGTCATCATAATAAAGACGTTTTTCTGTAAGTTCAATCTTTCTCAATTCATAGTTTTTGTCAGACCTCTGTCTGGCTGTTAGGTTCAATACTTACTATAAATAACCAGCGTTGAGACTTCGTTTAAGTTCGTAATTAACTAGTAACAACACCCTTTTGGGAATTCATTATTTTGAAGCTTAGTGCAAGTATATCATTAGTTAGCTGGTAAGAAGAGAATCATTCATAATAATTAGCTTAGCGGAAAGCAAATAAAGCTAATTCATTATAATTGGCGCCCGAACTTTTCTCGAACACGAGAGCCTGACTATTATTATCCATGTCTACCTTACCTGAGACAACTTCAAATTTCCACCTTCCGGCAAGTCTCGAGGGTAATGGTGTTTGTTTGGACAATTTGCACGAAGCCTGTGGCTCTGACTTTGATATGAATGATCTACACATACCCAAGCATTCTTCACCATTTCGTAATACACCAGCTTCTTATCACTCTGAGTCGCGGGTCGTACCTGAGGGAGTTCAATCCTCTCAGCGAAGCAGAATGCTTGCCCATTTCGTGCCGCATGCAGGAACAATTCATTTCAATGGTTTGGAGGGGTCTTTAAAGTTCCTCGAAGATCTGGAAGATCATTTTGATCTCTATAATATTCCGGAAGACTGCAAGGTCCAAATTGCCGGGACTTGCTTGAGGGATACCGCCAAGACCTGGTATCGGCAGTGGCGAGGGTCGAACCCGGATTCTCATTATGAGAATTTCCGTGCAGAATTCTTGGAGGTCTTTCCTTTCGGCCTCAGTCGAGCTAGCCTTGCTCAACAGCTTTTTTCACGACAACAAGGTCCCAATGATAGCCCTGTTGCATTTGCGTTGGAAACTACACGCCTATATAATCTATGGGATCCACATGCCAGTCATGTTGACATGTTGGATACCCTCGTACAGCAGCTCGACCCATTCTTACAAGATTTTCTTGAGGTTCGTCACCCTGCCACCATTCATGAATGCCTTCGCCTCATACGCACGTATGAAGAGCGACATGGCAAACATGGTTCGACTCATAATACTCGGGCATCCCGCGAGGCTTATTACGAAAACCCTCAGCGGCATAATAGACAAAACTTTCAGCGCGAGCATACACAAGTGCCCACCCAAGCTTCATACGTTCCACCACACAGAAGAGTGGCGAACCAACAGCGAGTTTCTGAACAAGCTTCGGGATATCGTCATAATGCACAGTATGCTCGACCCCGTTTCACTCAGCAGCATTCGGAACGTTCTCATGCTCAGGGCAATGATAATTTTTCTGCCCGTGCTGAGGGCAGACGTAACGAATATGAAAATGTCAACAGACACGCGGAGTTCCCGACGCAGGGTTCACGCAGTTTTCCTTATCGTGAAAATTTTCCCGATACCCGGCAGGGTCGAGGTTTCCAACCACATGATAACCCCACCAGAATTCCTTTAAACTTCCACAGGAAGTAGACGAAGGGTCGGTCCTGCTTCCTGATACCAAACATTCTGACCCTAAAACAGTATTAGTGACTGTTCAAACTCCTCAGTTGCCTGATGTATTCTTAACACTTGAAGACATTATTGTCGAGACAAAGTTCGACACTGGGTCTGAGATATCAGCCCTAAATACAAAGTTTTGCAATGATGTTTTTTCTGCAATACATGTTCAGCCTGCAACGCAGTATTTGCGAGGTGCAAATAACGAAATCTTCAGTATTTCAGGAACTGTCACATTATCTTTAGGGCTGGGAAAAGCTCGGTTTACACATTCTTTCCTGCTTATAGACGAGCTACCCGTGAAATGTCTCATGGGTATGGACTTTATTAACAAGTTTCAAATAACTTTGAATTTTGTACAACATGTGATTTCCTTTCCGGAACCTGTCGAAATGATTCCGACGGTTCCTGTAGATATTACGAGTTTATTGTTGAGTGACCAATTGAATGAGGGGCAACGAGACCAGCTTTCTCTCCTTTTACAGGAAAGCCCTGGTTTATTTTCGGATCAACCTGGTTTCACACAGGTGGTTTATCATGTTATTGACACTGATGGTTCGAAACCCATTGCGACGAAACCTTACCCTTGTGCTCCACATAAAAAACAGGAAATGCAACGTCAAATTGCGGAAATGATTAAGCAGGGCATAATCAGGGAATCAACAAGCGCCTGGGCGGCTCCTGCCTTCTTGGTTCCAAAGAAACAACCAAATGAATTTCGTTTCGTGACAGATTTTCGCAAACTCAACCAAGTCACAAAAACAATCAATTATCCCCTACCTGTCATGTCACATATTCTAAATGACTTGTCGTCAACCAAATGGATGTCAACTTTGGATTTGGCGAGTGGATATTGGCAGGTGGCAGTACATCCGGACTCGGTCGATAAAACAGGCTTTGTGACTCCTTTTGGGGCCTATGAATATTTACGTATGCCTTTTGGTTTAGCTTCTGCACCTGCTACTTTCCAAAAGCTTATGGACACTGTTCTCAGACCTGTCCTGGGTCCCCATGTGCATGTCTATTTGGATGATATTATTATCACATCAGAGACTTTTGACGAGCACCTTTCTCTGCTCAAACAGGTGTTCCAACTTATATACAATGCTGGCTTGACGTTAAAACCTAGTAAATGCCAGATAGCGAGGGACGAGATTGTATATCTGGGGTTGAAAATTACTCCCCACGGCTTATTCACGGATAATGAAAAAATTAGGCCTATTGTTGACTTTCCTCGGCCTAAAACAGCAAAAGAACTATCCCGCTTTCTGGGAATGACCGGTTGGTATCAGCAGTTCGTCCCCGCTTATGCTACAATATGTGAGCCGTTGTATGCTTTAAAGCGTAAATATAAGAAGTTTATTTGGACACCTGAAGCTAACGCTGCATTCGAAACACTGAAGTCTGCATTGACTCAGCCTCCGGTGTTGGCTTTCCCGGATCATTCTAAGGAATTTGATATTTATACTGATGCATCCGGAGTTGGTCTTGGTTGCGTTTTGTCACAAGCTGGGCATCCAATAGCTTTTGCGTCTCGTACTTTAGCCAAAGCTGAACGCAATTATTCAGCTACGGAACGTGAATGTCTTGCTGTTGTGTATGCACTGAATAAATTTCAATGTTATCTTAACGAATTGACAGTTAACATAATTACGGATCATTCTGCCCTTCAGTATTTGAATTCTGCTAAGCACCTATCTCAGAGACTTATGAAGTGGGCTCTGAAGTTACAAGAGAGCAATATCAAAATTTCGTATCAGCCAGGTCATAAGAATCAATTACCGGACGCATTATCTCGCGTTCCGATTAGTGGGGTCCCCACCGAACCTGCTCCTGGATGTCAGCCTTTACTTCTAATAGCTGATATAACATCCAGAGAGCAGATAATGGCAGAATTAATAAATGATCCAGATTTTGGGGATATTTACAATTTTTTGCTTGCGGGTTCGCCCCCACAAAGTGATCCTTCTTTGGCTGGAAGGTCACAACATTTTGAAGTAATAGAGGGTCTTCTTTATTATACAAAGTCTCGGACTACTAGGGCAGAGTTTCGCCCTTGTATTCCGCGAACCCTTAGAATGGCTCTTTTAAATGAATTTCATGACAAACCTCTTGCAGGCCATTTAGGTATTCGCAAGACCCGTTGTAAATTACGGGATGTTGCCTATTGGCCTGGCATGTACCAAAGTGTGCTCGCATACGTTCAATCATGTCACTTGTGTCAGATTAATAATTACCGTAATGTAAGACCGGCCGGTCACTTGAAATCTAGTTCAAGTTCTCATGTGTTTGATATTATTTCCATAGATTTATTGGGACCTTATCCATTATCTGTTAAAAATAAAGCTCGTTATGTTTTAGTACTAACTGATAATTTTTCTAAATGGGTTGAAGTTTTTCCCATTAAAGCCGCTACGGCTGAGGTTATTTGTAATGTCCTAGTTAATGAAGTATTTTCTAGATATGGTGCACCTAATAAAGTAGTTTCGGATAATGGTCCTCAATTTATTTCTGACATTTTTGAAAGAATGTGTGCGAGATTACACATTAAACATAAATTCATTTTCCCATATCATCCCCAGAGTAATCCGGCGGAACGTGTTAACCGAACGCTAGTGAAAATGATTGCGACTTTCGTAATGGACCATCATGAAAAATGGGATGACCATTTAGAACTTTTTGCGTTCGCCCTCCGCTCGTCTGTCCACGAGTCTACTAGAATTACTCCTGCAGAACTTTTCTGGGTCGCAAAATTAAAACCCCTTTTGAAAATTTAACGGGGATTATCGACGAATTAAACCAGCGACCAACTCCGCAATCAGTACACATTATGGCAGAAAAAGCTCGTGTTGCAATGCTAGGAGCACAAGCGGCTCAAGCACGATATTATAATTCTAGGCGTAGGGAACCAGATCTTGTCGTTGGAGATCTCACTCTCGTGGAAACGCACTTCCAGTCTTCTGTTTCGCATACTTTAGTGAAGAAATTTGCACCCAGCTACGAAGGTCCATATCGGGTGGCAAATGTCTTTGAAAATAATATTGTTCTGGAGAAACCGGACAACCACTTTCAATATGTGCATGTTGATCAATGTCGCAAGTATCAGGAACGGAATATCGATTTCATTATCAATCCTACTCAACCTTCTGCGCCACAGACTCAAGAATCTATATCTCATGTTCAAGCGCCAGAAATTTTGGACAAACCACCGAACATTTTTGAAAAATCACCAGTGATTTTTCCTTCACCCTCCCCTCCAGACGGGTTTCTACACACGCAACCTGATTCTCCCACGAGACCACGGCTCGAATCGAGTTCGTCGAATACTAGTATCGTTCCTTTCCCTCCAACCATTGCCAAGACTATTGCTGCGCCGTTTCCGGATAACTCTGCACCAACGCGAGCTACTTCTTCTTTGAATACCTCGTCCGAAAGTATTCCTATAGGTAAATCTAAACATCGCCCTGCTCGACCATTGAATTACAGCAGCGACTCAGAGGCTTCGGACATTTCGGACTTATCAGTTATGCATACTCCATTTCCGGTTCCAACCCGTCCAGCACTACCAAAGGCTGGGCACAAACGTGACTTGTCTCCCCAATCTGCTTCGCCGCAACAGCGACGAAGGCAGAAATCTTTGCATCCACCCGGGTTTCGCCCCTGGAACCTACGTTCAGGGCAAACAGGGCCGATGCCTGCTACTACTGTCATGCCCCGGGGGCGTAAACGAAAGCAAGCGATGTGGCCGGAGACACGTCCGTCCAAAAAGATACTGGAAGGACACAACGGGCCCCAGCACCAAGGGACTTCATATCCAAAGCCTGGGGGAGCCCGTTCCTATCAGCCGCAGCAGAGATTTCCAGACCGCCAGACTCCTGACCGTTCTTCTCAGCCGCAGGGATTTCTGGACCCACAGACTTCAGCCGTTTCGGACCGAAGGATTTCCACCATTCCTGACCGTTCTTCTCAGCCGCAAGGGATTCCGGACCGCCAGACTCCTGACCGTTCTTCTCAGCCGCAGGGATTTCTGGACCCACAGACTTCAGCCGTTTCGGACCGAAGGATTTCCACCATTCCTGACCGTTCCCGTCAGCCGCCGGGATTTCCTGACCGACAGCAGACCGATGTTCCAGTTCCGTTCCAGTCCCGGAAGAGATCGAAGCCACTTGATTTTACCAGTCCCATTAGGCCTGGAAAACGTTATCGCACTAGAATTTTTTATGCGTCCTCGAGATAAGTAAGTTCTCGTGGACAGGTTCGTTTCTCAGTTTGTTGTTTTTCCTGCACGACCAGTTGGCGTGTCAGAATTTCTTTTTTTCGTGTGGGCCTATGCATTCTTTTTTGTGTATATATGTGTGTTTTTTATATTTCTTCTATGTCCATCTACTAATCCACTTTTTTTTTATATCTATGTGCTTAGGGGTAAAATAATAAAATTGTTACTGTTAGGCAGCTCCAGGTAAATTTCGCTGCTGATACAGTTGGTATGTATTTCAACGAAGGAGGCGAACGTAATTTGAAATGAAAATAATAAAATTGTTACTGTTAGGCAGCTTCAGGCAATCTTCGCTGCTGATACAGTTGGTATGTATTCACCGAATAATGAGCACGTCATTTGAAATTAAAAAAGTGATTCCTGCTAGGCAGAATAAAAGGAAAGTATGCCGATGCAGGTTTGGTTTGTTCTACACTACAAATTTCACAGTCGAATACAGATTTCGTAAATTGTCATGCCAAGTTTGATAATGTAAATACGGCTACCACCAAACAATAAATAAAAAAAAAAGGTCGAGAAACGTCAATCACCGAAATGTAAGACTTACACTCCAAAATTGATAGGTTTTTCGGAAACAAAAAAAAAAAAAAAAAAAAAAAGAAAAAAAAAAGAAAAATTAAGGGGGAGATGATGTAACGTATACTCTATATTCACTTTCCTTTTGATTTTACTATCTCTGGTTATTTTATTTTACTATGTAAATTATCTTCCTACTGAACGAAATATTATTTCACCCGCTGAATGAGATCTGGCAATGAGTGTAAGTCATGACGTGGTGGTAGCTAGTATATAGGCGCGTTCATCGAGACTTAAGGGGTTGTGTGTTGTTGGTTGGTGTTGTGTTGGTGTTGCGTTGTGTATTGTTATGAGGTGTCGCGCGGTGTGTTGGCGTATGTAGTGATATATGAGTGCCTTAGTTGACCAGGAGTCATCATAATAAAGACGTTTTTCTGTAAGTTCAATCTTTCTCAATTCATAGTTTTTGTCAGACCTCTGTCTGGCTGTTAGGTTCAATACTTACTATAAATAACCAGCGTTGAGACTTCGTTTAAGTTCGTAATTAACTAGTAACAACACCCTTTTGGGAATTCATTATTTTGAAGCTTAGTGCAAGTATATCATTAGTTAGCTGGTAAGAAGAGAATCATTCATAATAATTAGCTTAGCGGAAAGCAAATAAAGCTAATTCATTATAAATAGTGTTTGGCAATATGAGTCACTATTGATGGTCGTCTCTTTGGACAGAAATTCTGTGTAAACAACAGATTCACAGTCGCCATGACCTCTCCCGCAGACAGACAGTTGGACTTTTCACGTCTTCCTTGTTGGAAAGGTGACATGTTTCCATTCCATGGACGATCGTTTGATTTCAGTTACGTAACAGTAAATATGTGATTTCAGACTACTTCATCATCATCATCATCATTGTCAACCATTATCAATCCACTGCTGGACGAAGGTCTCCCCAAGTTTCCTCCACAACGGTCTGTCTTGTGCCAGTCTCCTCCATGTCACCCCTGCATACTTTCGAATTTCATCCACCCATCTCCCATGTGGTCTTCTTCTGGGTCTTTTCCTGTCCCTTGGAATCCAATCTAAAATTTCGGCTGTCCATCGATGATCTGTCCTTCTGGCAGTATGTCCAGCCCATTGCCATTTCAGGGATTTAACTCTGATCATGATGTCTTCCACTCCTGTCATTTTTCGGATCCACGAGTTCCTCTTCTTATCTCTCCTGGTTACACCAAGTATGCACCTCTCCATGCTTCTTTGAGTTGTCTGCAGCCTTTGTATGTCCCTTTTAGTTAAGGTCCACGTCTCTGCACCATACGTCAGCACTGGAAGGATGCATTGATCAAACACTTTTCTTTTAAGACATACTGGCATATTGCTCTTGAAAATTATGCTGTTTCTTCCAAAAGCTCTCCAGGCAAGTTTTGTACGCCGATTAATTTCTTCATCAATGTGACCCTCACTTGATATCTGCTGTCCAAGATAAACGTACGTGTCTGTTATCTCCAGCTTTTCTCCATCAATCGATAAATCTTCATTTCTTGTAAAAGCATTGAACATCACTTTTGTCTTCTGAAAGTTCATTTTTAATCCCACTTCTTTACTGTTGTCAGCAAGTTCCTGGATCATACTCTGCAGCTCTGATGGGGTAGTTGCAAAAATGACTACGTCATCAGCAAAACGAAGGTGGGTTAGATAATCTCCATTAATCTTTATCCCCTTGTTTTCCCAGCTCAGCGACTGAAAAACACCCTCCAATGTGGCATTAAAGAGCTTCGGAGATATGGTGTCACCTTGTCTCACTCCCTTTCCAATTTTTACGTGTGTTGTATTTTCAAACAGCCGAATCTTTGCACTTGCATTTTCATAGATGTTATTAATAATATTAATGTATGCATCTTCAATACCGCAGGTTTTCAGAGCCATTGTAACTGCTGATGGTTTCACCGAATCAAAGGCTTTTTCATAATCTATAAAAGCCATGCACAATGGAAGTTCATATTCCCTCGCTCTTTCAATTAGTTCTCTCAGCACGTGGATATGATCTATTGTGCTGTAGCCACTCCTGAATCCAGCTTGTTCTCTCGGTTGAGCCATGTCCAGTGTTACCTTCAAGCGGTGTGAAAGAACTTTAGTGAAGATTTTATAAACTACTGATAGGAGGCTGATAGGTCTGTAGTTTCTGAGATCCTCAATGTCACCTTTCTTATGTAGCAGGATCATTGTAGCGGTGTTCCAATCCTCAGGAATCTTTCCTTCATTAAGGCAACGAGTGAAAATTTGGGCGAGTACTGTTTCGATTTCTCCACTTGCTTCTTGTATGATGTCTACAGTAATTCCATCTTCTCCTGGAGCTTTTCCCCGCTTCATGTTCTTGATTGCATGTGCAACTTCTGCTGGAAGGACTGGAGGAACTCTGGTACTGGTATCTTTCATGATGTCTGGAGTGCATGTATCATCCCTTTCATATAATTTGGAGTAGAAATCTTTCACTCTTGTCAAAATTTCGCCTCTATTTCTTGTTACAGAACCATCTTCTTTTCTCAGTGCCATAATCTGTTTTCTTCCCTTACTGAGATGTCCCTTTGCTATCTTTAGGCTTTGGTTGTTTTCAATTGCTTTCCTCACTAGTTCACAGTTGAATTTTCTTACGTCTTCAGTGATACTTTTTCTTACTGTCTTGCATAGCTCTATATATTCCACTTTGGAAGTCACATCTTCTTTAGTTGTTCTCATCTCTCTTCTTTTTGCATCAACATTTTCGTTTTTCCTGATAATTTATTTACATGCAACTTGTTTTTAGACCCAGCTAATTTTGTTGCTGTTTCCATAAGAGCTTTGGTTACTTTTCTGTTAACTTCAGAGATGTCCACTTCTTCCGATGTTAAGCCTTCTAAAGCAGAGAACCTGTTCTTCAGTTCCAACTTGAAGGTATTATGGTGTTTTTTAAGGTTGGTTATGTCAATAGATTTGGTTTGTCTTATGAGCTTGCCACGTTCAAGTTTAGTGTTGAGGTGCATCTTACATCTCACCAATCTATGGTCACTACCTGTGTTGAACTTGTTTAGCACACTGCAGTCTTCTATGACGAATTTTTTGTTACACATAATAAAATCAATTTCACTTGTCGTCCCATTTGGATGTCTCCATGTCCATTTCCTGTGTGGCTTTTTCTTGAAGAAGGAGTTCAAGATGAAAAACCCTTCTGCCTCTGCAAACTCAACGAGAGTATTTCCACGCTGGTTTCTGTTGCCGTGACCGAATTTACCTACTGAAGTTTCATTCTGTTGCCGTTGCCCTATTTTTGCATTGAAATCTCCCATAATTATTTTCAAGTGCTGCTTACCTTTATTATTTAGATGACAAATTTCCTCATAAAATTCTTCAATTTCTTCTTCAGGATGACTTGTGGTGGGTGCATAAGTTTGAATAATCTGAGCCTGGTATCTTTTCGAGAGTTGGATAACAAGTCGTGCAGCTCTGTCAGAGGAACTTTCAACTTCTACCACTTTATCCTTCAGTTTCTTGTTTATTATAAATCCAACACCACTAGTTCTGCCAGTATCTGTCCCACGATAGTAGAAGAGATGTCCACTTTTCAGTTCAATGAGATCTTCTCCTTTTCTCCTTACCTCACTTAGCCCCACGATGTCCCACTTGATCCTTTGTAGTTCCTCTTCCAATTCAAGAAGCCTTGAATCAGAAGATAGGGAGCGTCCATTGTACGTAGCCAAGGTCAGCATCAGATGGCAGCCTAGTCCGGTCCTCCGGGGATTCTTAGCACCCTCTGCCTTCATGTCGCACTGGCCGCTGCCTTGGCCAGGTACATTCCAGCTGCCGGAGACTGAGGGCCAAGATTTAAGTTGTGGAATCATTTTGGAGGGGTTTGGCCATAACTCACCACGCTGGCCAAGCGGGTTGGTGAGTGTGGGATAGAATTTCCTCTAATCCCGATGGTATAGTTATACCGCTATTGGCGGTCGTCAGAGCCCCTTTAGTGAGAACAGGATGCACCACGAGAAGGCGGGGTTGACATTTGTCAAGGAGAGGCTGTGATGTTACGCATCACCTGACCTTACATCCCTTCAGACTACTTATAGAGAAATATTTCCCATGTATAATAAGAAGAAATATTTCTTCCCCAATGTTTACCTGAATAACTGGGAATTTGCTAAGCATCGACCTGTCTCTAAATAGCTGAGCTACGATGAAGCAGGGCTCGCTTTGACTGGCGAAAATCTGTGATTATTCAGATTAAATCACTCGGATGTTTGGGACTTCCTCATCCTGGATGGTGTAACGGTAGCATGCTCGAATGGAAATCGGGAAATGCAGGTTCGCTTCCTGCTCCACGGCGATGAATTTTTCAAATTTTCTGGTATGAAAGAGTTAGTCAGTAGCACTAAATCTGCAATTTCAGATTGCTTATTGGCTCATAATGCAATTAAATTTCTTTTAATGGTGAGCAAGAATTCTGTTTACTGAGCTATAGTTTGAATTAAATTCTAGTATGGAAATAGTTTTTTCAATTTTTGGCTTACCTAACAGTGTTCAATTATAGTAATTGTAAATTTACAAATGAAAGGAAAATTTAATAGTGACAAAAATGAATAATTTGATGAAAAAAAAGTTCCTGCATTAATTTTTCACAAAACAATGAGAACATTTTTTGTGACAGTGTCCTTCATTCAACTTTTTTTCAATTACCAAGAAAATAGCTTGTGCCAGAATGTGTTGTCACATAATTATAAAGTGTTGAAATATATACAGATAAGGATTAATTTTTTTTCTTCCCCCAAGTAGAAATAAGTTAAATAAACTGTAATGCACAGAGATGATTTGTATTAAAAGGGATCCTAAGCATTTTTTTTAAGAAGGAATTATTTCCAAATTATGTACTTTTAGTGTACAGAAGCATTGTCCTAGAAATAACCCCATTAAACAAAATACATGCAATAATATCAAACAAAATATTTTTTCCAGAGCAAGAAAAAAATATAACTTTTTTTGATTTAGTAAGGAACGTTTTAGCCATATATATATATATATATATATATATATATGAGGGAACACCTTTTCTTCGATCTCAATATGATTTCGCTTGACGTTTTCCGTTTGCTATTAATATTCTGTACGCTATTTATTAAACGAATTTGCTTTTCATTGTTGCTAGAAAATCATGAAAGCAAAAAGAAAAAAAAATGAACTACGCGGACAACGAAGAAAATATAGTTAATTTCATTAAATCGAGCAACAAAACTTTCGATTATGTCTCTTGATACGACTTTGCTAAAGGAACGGCTAAACGCAAAAATCCACACTACACGGAAAACGAAAAAAAAAAAAAAAATTAATTCAGTAGTGTTAAACGATTAAGTTCAGTAGAACTCCCATTTTAATAATGTTCATTTTAAACGTTTTCTTCTCTAATAGTTTTAAATTAATATGCAATGATTAGATGTGCCACCTTATATTCGCTGCGTGTTGGAAAATATAGCTCTCTACTCGGACACCGTTTGCTCTCGGAAGCCCCAAGCAGAGGCAACAGCACTAAGTTGGTCACGTGATCTCGTCGATGCCCTTTCGAGCCGAAGCCTGTCTTTCTCGTCAGATTCGAGAAAGACAGGCTTCGGCTCGAAAGGGCATCGACGAGATGGGAGTTCTACTGAACTTAATCGCTTAACACTACTGAATTAATTTTTTTTTTTTTGTTTTCCGTGTAGTGTGGATTTTTGCGTTTAGCCGTTCCTTTAGCAAAGTCGTATCAAGAGACATAATCGAAAGTTTTGTTGCTCGATTTAATGAAATTAAATATATTTTCTTCGTTGTCCGTGTAGTTCATTTTTTTTTCTTTTTGCCTTCATGATTTTCTAGCAACAATGAAAAGCTAATTCGTTTAATAAATAGCGAACAGAATATTAATAGCAAACGGAAAACGTCATGCGAAATCATATTGAGATCGAAGAAAAAGTGTTCCCTCATATATATATATATATATATATATATATATATATATATATATATCTGGCTAAAACGTTCCTTACTAAATCAAAAAAGTTATATTTTTTTCTTGCTCTGGAAAAAATATTTTGTTTGATATTATTGCATGTATTTTGTTTAATGGGGTTATTTCTAGGACAATGCTTCTGTACACTAAAAGTACATAATTTGGAAATAATTCCTTCTTAAAAAAATGCTTAGGATCCCTTTTAATACAAATCATCTCTGTGCATTACAGTTTATTTAACTTATTTCTACTTGGGGGAAGAAAAAAATTAATCCTTATCTGTATATATTTCAACACTTTATAATTATGTGACAACACATTCTGGCACAAGCTATTTTCTTGGTAATTGAAAAAAAAGTTGAATGAAGGACACTGTCACAAAAAATGTTCTCATTGTTTTGTGAAAAATTAATGCAGGAACTTTTTTCATCAAATTATTCATTTTTGTCACTATTAAATTTTCCTTTCATTTGTAAATTTACAATTACTATAATTGAACACTGTTAGGTAAGCCAAAAATTGAAAAAACTATTTCCATACTAGAATTTAATTCAAACTATAGCTCAGTAAACAGAATTCTTGCTCACCATTAAAAAAATTTAATTGCATTATGAGCCAATAAGCAATCTGAAATTGCAGATTTAGTGCTACTGACTAACTCTTTCATACCAGAAAATTTGAAAAATTCATCGCCGTGGAGCAGGAAGCGAACCTGCATTTCCCGATTTCCATTCGAGCATGCTACCGTTACACCATCCAGGATGAGAAAGTCCCAAACATCCGAGTGATTTAATCTGAATAATCACAGATTTTCGCCAGTCAAAGCGAGCCCTGCTTCATCGTAGCTCAGCTATTTAGAGTCACGTCGATGCTTAGCAAATTCCCAGTTATTCAGGTAAACATTGGGGAAGAAATATTTCTTCTTATTATACATGGGAAATATTTCTCTATAAGTAGTCTGAAATCACATATTTACTGTTACGTAACTGAAATCAAACGATAGTCCATGGAATGGAAACATGTCACCTTTCCAACAAGGAAGACGTGAAAAGTCCAACTGTCTGTCTGCGGGAGAGGTCATGGCGACTGTGAATCTGTTGTTTACACAGAATTTCTGTCCAAAGAGACGACCATCAATAGTGACTCATATTGCCAAACACTATTAAATTTGCGAAATTCAATTAAGGACAGATGCCGGGGTAAGTTGAGCGAAGGTGTCATTCTGCTGCCCAACAACGCTACACAGCACGGAAAACAAAGGGAACTGCTGCAGTCATTCAAGTCGGAGGTGTGGCAACATCCACCTTACAGCCCCAACTTATCCCCATGCGGCTACCATTTGTTCGGTAAAATAAAACTGGACCTTAGTGGACAACGATTCCCAACCGATGAGGCTGTGAAAAGTGCGGTCCTCAACTAGTTGCACCAAACTGGACTTTTTCTGTACAGGTATGGGAAAGTTAATCGCACGTTCCGATAAATGTTTACAGTCCTTAGGCGACTATGTCGAAAAATGAATTAATGTTGTACCTTTAAACCAACATACATCCCCTGAGTATATCTTTGTTTGATTGTTTTATTCAACAGTGTAACTAACTTTTTGATCCACCCTCATATTATTAAGGCACTTTGCTGCAATTCAGAAATCCAATTTTTAGTTTGATTTAAAAATTAGCATAAATACTACATTTGAAAAAAAGTATCACCTTACCTACTGGCTATCAATTTGCCTTGTATCTTCAAGCAGAACGAAGTAAAAAATACTATTAAAAATAAACAAATGGGTCCATTTTTTTACATAAATGTACCTCGAATGTCTGTTTCAAATAGTTTGAAAGAAAGAAGTTATCACAAGCTGCAACTGTATTCAGCTTCAGATTGTTTACCCCAACTTGCCTTATGTGATAGAATCTGCAACAAAGTTATAGATACACACAACAAAATAAATTAAGAATTATTGCCAACCAATGGCAGAAATTAAGACATCTGTTTCAAATAGTTTGAATCATCACAAGTTACATCAAAATTATCTCAGCTTTAGATCATCCAGCATGTGTTACAATCTGAATATTTTATGTATGAGTTGTGTCCATTATTTTCTTTACCTAAAATCTACTTTTGTAATGTTCATACCTAACTGTGATCTACTTTTTTATAAAACATATTTGATATCACATTTTGGATTAGACAACATTTCAACAGTATAAATAAGTATTTCCCACACATTTCTAAAGGAATTAAGCACAATTGGTTAGTAGTTTTTCATAACACTAGGGAATTTATATATTTTACTAACATTCTTTACTAGAAGCCAAATTTGCTCATTATGGTAAAATTATTACTTTCAATATATCTACTATAAATGTCAAGCTAAGCACTAGTACACAGACACACCAGTGCTGAGACGGGCCGAACCCGAACCGGGTGCTGGCTGCGTAATACTTACTGGAGTTCGAGCTTGGAGAGAGGGGAAGAATTTTCTTCCTTTTTTTTTAATGTGATTTTATATGATTTAGCACACGAGGCTTTTTTTACACTTTCTAGTTGTTAAAGAGAATTCTTCAGCAACTGGATCTAAATGGGGAGTAGGAATTCTGCAGAGCTATCCATTCCGGGCTTGGATAACAAATTACCATAGGCCATGAATTACAGGATGTCTGCCAAGGATAAGTTTTAAGAAGTATAGATTGTAGGAATTTTGCTCCCTACCTCAAAGGGGCAGCTCCCTGCTAATTCTATTGAGCAACATACGACGTAGTTTGTTGTGCCACCAGATGTTTCCTGATACACCCCCCCCCCAAAAAAAAAACATTTCAGGAAGAAATGAATGGTTAAAGAAACTATAGAAATAGATAGACATCCCTTCCCCACTCTGCAGTTGAGAAAGACATCGGTTAATTGCATGGGTAGGAAAGAGTGGAAGTTTGGAAGACTTTTTTTAATGCCTATACAGGTTAATCATAGTTTTCGGGCTGACATACTTCAGGCTCGGGCTCTTAAAATTGAGCCTGAACTCAGCTCTGACTCACACACAGTAACACTTCAGTTAACTTCTCACAAGTGTTTTTATCAAAAACTTTATGGCAATGAAGTCATAGTGGCAAGTATGAAAAATAAGAGAAATTTCCTGGAATTTTCTAGTACAGTATTAAAACGCAAACAAAAATGCTACAATATTACTGCTAACATTTATTAATCTGGAAATAAGTGACATGGAACTCTTACGGGTATGGTGTCTTTGAGGGACTAGCCAGACCCCATGACGTGAAAGAGTACAGCATCATCTTCCACGGAAAGAAAATAGTCCATAGATTTTCAAATGAATTTGGACTGATGAAATCAAAACTGCTATTAAAATGAGGACCTCTGGCCCATTTTGCTGTGAAACGGCTTGGCAAATTAAGATGCATATCTTGGGATAGGAGAATATAAAAAAGGTATATCACAGGCACATTGTGTAAGACGGGCAACAACTGCACAAACAATATTAGTTCCAATTTGAAAAAAAAAAAAAAAAAGACCACCACCAAAAATTAAATACAAATCCTCAGTACATAATGCCACCACCACTCAGCATCACTATGTGATGAAGCAGAAAAAAGATCAGAAATATGTTACGAGACACGCTAACTGAAGTACTGCTTCCTGGTATACAAGTTTCAAAGATAACTTTTCAGAAATGTTATCTTCATTTACTACAGACGAAAAATACATTTCAATGCTTTAACCAACCTGGCTAAACACTTTACATGCATATAAAATATTTGATAAGTTTGAACTCTTTTTCCTATCTCAGGACTTTGTGCACACTATGCACTAAGGAAAGACACGGAAAACTAAGCGTTCAGACTTTCAACTTCTTAATTTTTCTTTCACATGATTTCAAATCATTTCGGTTATCATGTTTGGCTTTTACTAAGTTGTTCAAGAGTATTTTGCAGCTGAGGAGTTATGTTTTCCTATTTAGTTTTCAAGCTACTCATACACAAACATTCAACAGAAAATGAATAAAAAAATCTAAAATCAGAACTTTGTTTAAACATATGCAGCAGATTTTGTAAAAGACAATGTTTGTCTTATACAAAATCTGCTGCATACATTACTTTGGTATGGCAAAAGTTGTAACAGTCTCCTTTTCACTTCTATAATTTGACTTGCAGCCACTAACACTGCGAAATCGTGGCATGGCAATTCCTCTAAAAATCATTATACCTTTCAATACAAGTGAAGAACTAGATATGAAATTTTTAATCGAAAGTAGTTCCCTATGTTTTGTACATTTAGAATAAAATTGATCATGCAGTTTTTCAACATAATCTGTCGACACTGTTCAGACAGCTTTAGTAAATTCAATCAGACAAATGCTATATCACAGTTGCATTAAGTTACGAAATTAAAAAATGTCCTCTTTAATTCAGAGACACATTACCATGCAACAGTTCAAGCATTAATTTCGTAAAGAAAGGGCTAACGATTGTTGGAGATGCAAATGTTATACAAATTTCGAAGGCTAATTACCTGAAAAGTTGCCCTGATTTCTGGTAATATTCAAGCTCTATGTGAATCGGCATTGGCAAAAAATATTAATTATTCTATTTGAAATAAGAATTCAACACCACAGAATAACTCACTTCTTTATACTTCACTATTCACGAGACATGAACAGATTTCAACACGTGTGAAACTAAGATCTACTCATTAAACCTATAACTATCACTAAAATTAAATAAAACGTTTACTAAGAATTAACCTTATCTTAGAAATATACAAATACCTACCTCACGAAACTATGCGTGTATCCAAATGACAATAAACGGAACACTCACTCAATACAAATAACTGTGAACAAACGATGCAATGGCTGTTCAACCGATTGACTTGGCGACAGCACTAAGTTGTGCACGTGACTATTTCGCACCGTAGCCTGTCTTTTTCGTCAGCCTCGACCTTATTCATGTGACGTCAGAAATGGATTTCTGCGTACCAACATGGCTGCTGATTCAATGTTTTTGCTATTTGTTTATCCTTTACTATTGCCTAATTTTTACAATCCTAACGTCATGGATTCTGCCGAGGAATTAATAGAGCTACAGGGCGAAGAAGAAGAAATTAATTTCTTAGAAGAACAAATCAAGATTGCAAAAATATACAAAGACAATTTTCTGTTCGATGTTTATTTCGCATGACGCAGGAAAGCATCGCCGTTAGTCATAATGAAATTTTTAATGTAGCATTTCTCGTACACGCTATATTAAATTTTTATGTTCTTATTGCCAGACATTGGCAAAATATCTGAAACATAAAATTTAGTACCTTGTTTTGTTAAACAAAAACATTTAAAAGCTCAGACAAATACGTAATAGCCGCCCCGGTGGCCGCAGTGGTCTAAGCGATCGCCTCTGATCATTCGTCCGGGTTCGTATCCCGGTGAGGCATGGATGTTGTGTTTGTCTTACGGCACTGGCTCTCTCCCTTCCCTGGAACCAGTGACCCTAAATTAGGGACGGGCGACTGCTTATAGCCCATTGAGTTGCTCACGGTGGTCGTTAAACCTCCAATCAAAAAAAATACGTAATAAGGAAACAAACTAGGGTTCGCACGCTAGGCAATCTGCTTAAATATTAAACGAATGCGTAACATTAAGTAAAAGAGAAACTATAGTAATGTTTGTTTTATTCTTTGAGGAAAGTAGAACTTAATTCGCAATTTACCGATCCAAATATTCCATCAATTTTCTCCTACCTTTTTTTCTTCTTTTTAAACTGAAATTCGAAGGAATACTACGAGGTTTCAACTGCCTTTGATTCGTAGTGTCATAATATCCAAAATGTTGTTCGTTAAAGTGGTCAGAACATATTGGAGAGTGCACATCGGAATGGAAATCATCGCATTTCATTTTACACAGCCATTCCCTTAATAATTTCGTCTTTTTCAGCGGAAAACTAAATAATGTTTTTCTTTCGTCTACATAATTTAGGTTGCAGGATTTATTAGCACAACCATACGATTAGCAAAAGTTAGACATGTCTTTAATAAATTTACGAAAATCGCGATATCTCTGAACCCTTGCAACGTAACGCCATGTTAAGCAATGGGAAAACGCATGTAAACAAACTGTTGTTGGTCCTCGGCCACGGAAAGGCTTTCCCATGATGCAATGCGAGGTGAATAAGGTCCATTGGAGCCACAGATATCATATACAAGAAGCTTGGAGCCCGATGCTCCACGTTGCCATTCGTCGGAACGCTTCCTTGGATACGATTTGGTCTAACCTAGCTGGCGCCATCTATGTTTTATGAACACTATTTTTTCCCTCCCGTTTCCCCCCTCGCTGGTCTTTGATTTCGTCTTTCTGTTTTCTTTTTCTTATTTTCCTTTCTAGCCCTGTTTTTCTTTTGTCGTTCCTTTTCTTGTCTTATTAGCTCTTTCCATAAGCTAGAAATGTACTAGGGTCATTCTGGTTACACCCCCCAGTGTTCGAATTACCCAGTGGTCCGCTGGCCATTGGCCAGTAAAACTTCCGTCGGACCACTGAACTATTGATTTTACAAGCCCGGATAGCTAGTAAGTTTCTTTTTCTTCTGAATTTGTCAAATGCCAAAAAATTTATTTATATTTCTTTTAGCTTGCTCTATGGTTTTCTTTTTAGTCTGAAAACTAATGATATGTTTGAAAACAAATATTGGAGATAATTCTGTTGAAGTGATATGTTTTTTCTACATATATTATTTTATTTTACGGACCAGTGGGTTTGCAAATTCTAGTGATCCACTGGGCCAGTTGAAGATTTATTTCTAAATTCTAACATTGCACCCTATGTTTGTTTTTATAAATTAAGATTGCTTCTTCCATTCTCCTTTGTCTTTCTGATTTTTTATTCCTTTTAAGCATTTTAATTTCATCGAATTTTAGGAATGTTTGGTTTTCCATACAGAATTGCAGCAAGGCAGTTTTTGCTTCTTTTTTCTGCCAGTTGGACATCTGTTGTTTTAGCCTTTTTTTACGCTTTCCAACCGTAGGTTGAAGAAGCGTATATGCTCCGGTTTTGTCCGTCCGTCCGTCCGCACGATAACTGGCGTAAAAATGGGTCGATTTCGATGAAATTTTAGTATGTCGTAGGGGACCACCCGGGGACGAACCCTATTGAAAATGGGACAAATGGGGTTAAAGGTCACGACGTAGGGGCGGAATCATTCCATTGCCCTTATGCGTCATAACTTGCGTAAAAATGGTTCGATTTCAATGAAAGTTTACTATGTGCTACGGGACCACCTAGGGACAAACCCTATTGAAAATTGGACAAATAGGGTCAAAGGTCACGACGTAGGAGCGGGATCATTTTATTACCCTTATGCGTCAAAACTTGCGTAAATATGGTTCGATTTCAATGAAAGTTTACTATGTGGTAGGAGACCGCCTGGGGACGAACCCTATTCAAAATGGGTGAAGTGGGGTCAAAGGTCAGGACATAAGATCGGGATGCATTCCATTGCCCTTATGCGTCATAACGTGGGTAAAAATGTTTCGATTTCGATGAAATTTCAGTATGTAGTATGGGGCCACCAGGGGACGAACCCTATTGAAAATGGACGAAATGTGGTCAAGGGTCAGGACATAGGATTGCGATCCATTCCATTGTCCTTATCCCATATTATTAAGGTGGACGTCAAATAATTTTGCTTCCTATACTTCCAATGGAAAACTTTTGTGCACATTTCCTTCACAATTAATGTGTTCCCAAGGATTAAAATTATAACATCGATTAAAATAACTTCATATTATAACTTGGAAAGCTTAATATTTTCTAAAACATAACCATAATTATATTAAAAATCAAAAACTTTTCCTTTGGTGGTGTTGAAACCAGAGAAAAGATGGCGCGACCTGTACTTTGATGACGTCAGTGGACAAAAAAATGTTCGATTGCATAACTACGGTTATGGTTTAGAAAATATTAAGTATTCCAAGTTATGAAATGAAGCTATTTTGATTGATGTTCAAATTGTCATCCTTGTGAACGCATTAATTGTTCAGAAAAAAGATGGCGCAACCTATATTTTCATGACGTCAGTAGACAAACAAATGTTGAATTGCATAATTATGGTTATGTTTTAGAAAATATTAAGTATTGCAAGTTATAAAGTGAAGATATTTTAATCGATGTTCAAATTTTCATCCTTGGGAACGCATTAATTGTGAAGAAAATGTGTACAAAAGTTTTTCCATTGGAAGTATAGGAAGCAAAATTACTTGACGTCCACCTTAAAGTAGCAATTCTTGTATGTATGTATGTACATTTTATTTTGAAAACGGCTCTAAGAATTTTGATGAAAGTCGTTAACCTACCGTTTTCTGGTACTAGAAATTGATTTAGCTTCATCTCGACTTTAGAAGAATTCGTTTAGTGGGTTAAATAACCACCCCGAATTATAACGTTTTTAGTGATGGCGTTGTTCCATTAATGTTACCAATGTTTAGAAATCTTATGACGTCACAACTCGCGTTTGAGAATGTTGGCGCGCGGTCACGCCATCTGTCTCATTACGTCACGCGTTGTGTGTGGATCCTATCAAGGCCTTCTTTATGCCTCACCAGGCCTGCCACAAGCATATGTGACGTCTCAATCGTGGTGCTATGGATTTGCTTTGTTCTCCGTGGTAATAGAAAATTGTCGTATATTTTCTGTTACCACGTATTTTCATATTATTGTTTCGTATTTCAAGGGATATGTTATGGATCTCGGGTACTTCTGGGAACTATTTTGGAATGCAATTTTTCCAGGAAGGTAAGTAGCACTTTTAATACTTTTGTGTGTATAGTATTTGTTCAAGTATTCAAAATCGGAACTTTTTTTTATGACTGTGAGTGTCAGCCTATCATCGGACGTAAAGTCATTTTATCCACTTACAGAGGAAGGATCGGCATATTTTGAACAGTAATTTTGTTAAGAAAATGCATAGTGTGTTACTTCATATAGAAAAGGGTGCGTAAGGAGTAGCAAAACATGCATTTTAAGTGAAAATATGAAAATTTGATACTGTCGTAGCTCGCTCTGCCGTAAAAACAATTTGACGGATCACGAAAATGCGAAAATGTGGCTCGCTCTGCCGTGAAGCTGATTTTATGAGTCACGATTACATTATGGACAGATGAAGCACATAGTTTTAAATTTCAATTTGCTAGCACAAGTTGGAGAAGGTGGATGGAGGGAGGAATGCGAATTCCAACGATTGATTTTGAAGGAAAGACTACTGAACTAGGAAATCACACATTTCTTTAAGAAACAGAACTTTGTCAGACAAATTTTAAATGTGGAAAATCCAGGAATATTTCCATAGCGCTAGAACGGGCATTACCTCCGATTCCATAAGAAAGTCTCATGAACTTCCAGAAATGTAACAAATTCCGGTAAAAAATGTTCCCTACCCGCAGGTAACATGATCCACAATACTTGGCAGGTATGCAATTACGGCGAATTTCTTAAATTTTTTTGAACACCTTTTAAAACATTTAGTGCAACTTCACAATTTTCAGTGATCATACTCTCTCGCAGTTCTTGGAGGGAAAAGAAATATAAATGAGGAGGAAATGAGTTTTTGAATAACTTGACAATCATAACAAATCTCCAAGATTTTCAAAAGACGAAAATCAATCCACAAAAAGCCCCAGAACGCAAGAATGAAAGCTATGTGTGTAGGGTTAAATACAGAATTACTAGTGGCATACAATAGAAAATACGTTTTGAAATTCTAAATTATCAGTTTTATATTCATTGAACAACCACTAAGACATGCTACTTAAAACGAAAATTTCGTATTTTCTGGTAATTCTACCAATATTCATAACGAACTTTTACAGAATAAAGATATGATTTTTCGTGATTGCAGAATCATGCACCCACCCATTTCTAAGATCACTTCAACAACGAATTACTGTAAGTTCTACCATTTCCAGTATGCACATGATACATATAACAACATGTATAAAATTACATCCCTGAAATGTATAAATTACATCGCAGTAATAAGAACGTTTATGAAACGTAAAACCCGCACTTCGTGAAGAATTAACTGTTGTCCAGTCAACAGTTTGAATTTATAAAATTATACTACTGAATACTAATAGAAGAAAAGAAACATACCTTACCACTGAAAATATCCACAATAAGCTTAAAACGCGCTGTAAATATCCAAACAACATTCACTGGAACAGCACAACTAGCCAAGAAGAACGAATATAATATCAACAAGTTAGTAAAATCATGCAATGCATTGATTATGATACGCTTTCCAATATACTAGAAATCATTACGCAAGCTATTACTCAAGTTATGAGGAAAATGGCTGTGGAATAAATCTCACCCCTGTGCCCTGACCTTTGATCCATTTGGATGATATTCAACAGAACTGGTTCAGTATATCTCCGAAATAACATGATAAAGCTTTGTCGCAATCGAAGCAATTTTACGTAAGTTATGATGCATAAGCGCTGTGGAATAGATCCCGCTTCTGTGCCCTAACCTTTCACCCCATTTCGCCCATTTTTAAATAGGATTCGTCCCTAGGAAGGTCCCTACAACATACGAACATTTCATCCAAATCGAAACATTTTTATGTAAGTTATGACTCATAATGGCGATGGAAGTGATTGTGCTCCTATGTCCTGACCTTTGACCCTCATTTCGCCAATTTTCAATAGGGTTTGTCCCCAGGTGGTCTCCTACCACATACTAAAATTTAATCGAAATCGAACATTTTTTACGTTAGTTGTTAGTTATGACGCATAAGAGCAGTGGAATGGATCCCGCTCTTATGTCCTGACCTTTGACCCCATTTCGTTCACTTTTAATAGGGTTCCTTCCCAGGTGTTCCCCTACCAGGTACTAAAATTTCATCGAAATTGAACGATTTTTACGCAAGTTATCGTGCGGACGAACATACGCACACAACGCGTGACGTAATGAGGCAGATGGGAATCGCGACCATCAGCTAGCAAGGTGTGACGTCATAAAACTTTAATAGGATCCACAAACAACGCGTGACGTATGAGATAGATGGCATGACAGCGCGCCAACATCCAATGGGGCGACGCAATGACACCACACTACAAACTGGGTGATTCGGGGTGGTTATTTAACCCACTAAACAAATTTTCTTAAAGTCGAAATCAAGCTAAATCGATTTCTATTCTAGTACCAGAAAACGGTAGGTTAACGACTTTCATCAAAATCCTCAGAGCCGTTTTCAAAATAAAATTTACATACATACAAGAATTGCTCCTTTAAGGTGAACGTCAAGTAATTTAGCTTCCTCTACTTCGAATGGAAAATTTTCTGTACACATTTTCTTCCCAATTAATGCGTTCCCAAGGATAAAAATTTGAACATCGATTAACATATCTACATTTTATAACTTGGAATACTTAATTTTTTCTAAAACATAACCATAATTATGCAATCCAACATTTTTTTGTCTACTGACGTCATGAAAATACAGGTCGCGCCATCTTTTTTCTGGACAATTAATGCGTTCACAAGGATGAAAATTTGAACATCGATTAAAATAGCTTCATTTTATAACTTGCAATACTTAATATTTTCTAAAACATAACCATAATTATGCAATCCAACATTTGTTTGTCTAGTGATTTCATCAAAGTACAGGTCGCGCCATCCTTTTTCTGGTTTCAACACCACCAAAGGAAAAGTTATTGATTTTTAATGTAATTATGGTTATGTTTTGGAAAATATTAAATATTCCAAGTTGTAATAAAGTTATTTTAATCGATGTTCAAATTTTCATCTTTGGGAACACATTAATTGTGAAGGAAATGTGTACAAAAGTTTTTCCATTGGAAGTATAGGAAGCAAAATTACTTGACGTCCACCTCAATAATATGGGATAAGAGCGATGGAATGGATCGCATTCCTATGTTCTGACCTTTTACCCCAATTCATCCACATTCAATAGGGTTCCTCCCCAGTTGGTCCCATACCACATACTGAAATTTCATTGAAATCGAACCATTTTTACGCACGTTATGACGCATAAGGGCAATGGAATGCATCCCGCTCTTATGTCCTACCTTAGACCCCTCTTCACCCATTTTGAATAGGATTCATCCCAAGGCGGTCCCCTACCACATACTAAAATTTCAGTGACATCGAACCATATTTATGCAAGTTATGACGCATAAGGGCAATGGAAGGACCCCGCTCCTACGTCGTGACCTTTGACCCCATTTGTCCCATTTTCAATATGGTTCGTCCCCAGGTTGTCCCCTACCACATACTAAAATTTCATCGAAATCGAACCATTTTTACGCCAGTTATCGTGCGGACAGACGGACGGACGGACTAACGGACAAAGCTGGAGCATATACTCTTTTGCAACCTACGGTTGGAAAGCGTAAACAAACAACGAAACGAGTCAAATCCGTAGGGCAGCCCCGGTGGCGCAGTGGTCTAAGGCGTTGGCCTCTGATCATTCGTCCGAAGGGGTCCGGGTTCGAATCCCGGTGAGGCATGGATGTTGTGTTTGTCTTACGGCACTGGCTCTCTCCCTTCCCTGGAACCAGTGACCCTAAATTAGGGACGGGCGACTGCTCATAGCCCATTGAGTTGCTCACGGTGGTCGTTAAAAACCTCGAAAAAAAAATCCGTAGGTCTACTGAAAAAGAGTACCTCTACGATTGTGACGTCACGGGCAAGTCATGTGACCTTGTTGCAGGCCTGGTGAGGTATAAAGATGGCCTTGATCCTATTAAAGATTTATGACGTCACATTCTTGCGGCGGGAAGATAATCGTGATTACCATCTTCCTCATTACGTCACGCGTTGTGTGTGTACGTCCGTCAGCATGATAACTCGCGTAACAACCGTTCGATTTCGATGAAATTTTAGTATCTGGTAGGGGATCACCTGGGAAGGAACCCTATTTAAAGTGAACGAAATGAGGTCAAAGGTCAGTACATAGGACAGGGATTCATTCCACTGCTTTTGTGCGCCATAACTAACGTAAAAAAGGTTCGATTTCGATGAAAGTTTAGTATGTGGTAGGGGACCACCTGGCGACAAACCTTATTGAAAATGAGCGAAATCGGGTCAAAGGTCAGGACACAGGAATGGGATCTATTCCATAGCCCTTATGCATCATCTTACGTAAAAATGCTTCGATTGCGACAAAACTTTATCATGTTAATTCGGAGGTATACCAAGCCGGTTCTGTTGAATATCATCGAAATGGGATCAAAGGTCGGGGCACAGGACCGATATTTATTCCACAGACATTATTCTCATAACTTGAGTGATAACTTGAGTTATGATTTCTGTAATGTTGGAAAGCGTATTATAATCAATGCATTGCATGAATTTACTAACTTCTTTTAGTCCATTTTTCGTACTTCCATGTACGATATTGGGGTTATGTGTGCTATTGGAATTTCGTAAGATCCTGTTTCCTCTAGTATTTTGTTCTCAGTTTTTTTGTTAATAGTCATATTTTCCAAGTGTTCACAGAGCTTCCTAGTTATAAGTCATATTTAGCACATTTCCTATTAATTTCTTTGCTGACTCCTTCCAAGAAAGGGAATGCTCCAATGTATTTCATTTTACTACTCTTCGTTTTTCTTTTATTGTGCTCATCTTGGCCTTCTTTACTCTTATTCAGGTGCTTTTTACTTTCATATATTCAATTTTTAACAAGCTTGCTCGGGTAACCATAATATTGTGCTATTTTAAATAAAAACTCAAGCTCTTGATTTTTTAGCCTGTTATTAGAAGTGTGCATGTATGCCCTTCAAATCAAATTTACAATAATTTAGTCAGCAAAGAAATTAATAGGCAATGTGCTAAATATGACTTACAACTAGGAAGCTCTGTGAACACCTTGAAAAATATGACTATTAACAAAAACGCTGAGAACAAAATACTAGAAGAATCAGGATCTTACGAAATCCCAATAGCACACATATCCCCAATATCGTACATAAGAAGTACGAAAAACAGACTAAAAAAAGGCTAACACAACACATATCCAACTGGCAGAAAAAATAAGCAAAAAAACTGCCTTGGTGCAATTCTGTATGGAAAACCAAACGTTCCCAAAAATTCGATGAAATTAAAATGCTTAAAAGGAATAAAAAATCAGAAAGACAAATGAGACTGGAAGAAGCAATCTTAATTTATAAAAAAAAAAAGTAGGGTATGTAACTAGAATGACCCTAGTACATTATCTAGCCTATGGAAAGAGCTAATAAGACAAGAAAAGGAACAGCAAAAGAAAAACAGGGCCAGGAAAGGAAAATAAGAAAAATAAAACAGAAAGACGAAATCTAAGACCAGCGAGGGAAAAAATAGTGTTCATGAAACATAGATGGCGCCCGCTAGGCTAGACCAAATCGTATCCAAGAAAGAATTCCAACGAATGGCAACGTGGAGCATCGGACTCCAATAGGCGAGAAGTAAACCAAGACAACGGTGGAAAAGTCGCCACGCTCCTGACGATGCCCAAAGGCTGGGTGAAAATTTTCGAGTATAAATAATGGTAAAAGTTTATGTTTTTGAAGCTTAAGAGAAAGTTACTGAAGATACCCAACGCAAAAGTGTGTCTTGCTAGGCTAGACCAAATCGTATCCAAGAAAGAATTCCAACGAATGGCAACGTGGAGCATCGGACTCCAATAGGCGAGAAGTAAACCAAGACAACGGTGGAAAAGTCGCCACGCTCCTGACGATGCCCAAAGGCTGGGTGAAAATTTTCGAGTATAAATAATGGTAAAAGTTTATGTTTTTGAAGCTTAAGAGAAAGTTACTGAAGATACCCAACGCAAAAGTGTGTCTTGGTGTGAACAGTATGTCACAGACAACGGACATTAGGACACTAGCGTCAACAAAGACCGAAAAACGTGCGTGAAATGTGAGACATCACTAGAAAGAAATGCCAAGGTAATCATTATCCAACTATAATATACCCAAGTTAATTTAAATATTGCACGTAAAGCTGAATAGTAGCATGCTTTTCCGATTTATTAAATCAGAAAAACTACCAAAGGGAATTTATCATATCATTTTCACACGTTCTGTTCTAAACTGCTCTTGCTCCCCCCCCCCGGAGAAATCAGAGAAGTACGCATTCCACCTCAACATTAAGAAATTTGTGCCTATTTACAATTACTTCACAGGGTTTCTGTGTGAAATAAAAGTTCCTACCATGTTTGTCTTTTTGTGGATTAAGAATCTTATAAGAAGTATTTAACCTTTTCTTCAACAGGTAAGGCGTTTCAATATTCAGAACCAATATAGTTTAAACTCTGTTTAGTCATGTGTATTTTTGGGTGTATAGGTCTTAATAGTGACCTGTCCCGTTTTGTAGTTGTGTATATTAAAATTCAATTCCATGATATCATTGCATAATTTTTTTATTATTTGGAGCATAAGTTTACCTATTTTGAACTCATAGTTCTTTAACTAATATTATTCCATAATGGTTAGGGTTAATACGAGTATGATGATAGGTGTAAGGTTGTAAATGTTATGGGAAGGAGGGTCGGATTTTAAGTCAAGTAACTTTATGTATCCATTCTGTAATATTTGAAGTTCACTGATATTTGTTTCAGTGATTTGTCCCCACGAGTTAATAATTAAGTAATTAATGTGTGTTTGTATAATTGCATAGTATAGAAGTTTTTATTGTGAGATTTGATATAATTTTACTAGCAATCACTATATTTTTAGATATTCTATTTGCAATTGATTCAATGTGACTATTCCATTGTAGGTCAAGGTTTAAAATTATTCCCAGATAAACAAAGCTCTGTACTGTATCAATAGCTGTATTATTCAAAAGTATATGATGAATGCTTTAGTAGAAGTTCAATATATACACCTGAACACCAAATTACGTGGGAGATAGGCAATGTATATTAGGACAAGGTCCTATATAATACTGTTACACACGTAGTATGAGTTTCGAATAGACCAGTTGACTTCAATGGTAATGAAATATTTATAGTTGAAATTAAGAATATTTATTTATGTACAGTATTTAAATGTTGAATCTTGACATAGGTTATATTTAGTGAGACATAAAAACGGCAATGAATCAAATGGAGCAACACGTATTGCGCTCACCTTACTCCGGTTTCAATCCATCTGGCTTGCAATCGATCATGCTTCTTGTCTGGTGCTGTACTACGTCATTGAAGATATTCCGCGTTCAAACTTCGACACAAATACGAACATCTGCACAATTCCACAAGAAGGAGGTGACGAGTTAAAATAACTTTGAGATCACTGTCAAGATAAAATTACGTTGACGCGGCCAGAATTTTAACAGGTGAAACATTTCGTTGTTCTATGCCAAGCTGCTATGAAGTATCCAGATTAAAAGGTTTAAAACTTTAAAAAATGTTAAAGAAGTCAACAAGTCCTTCCTCGATCATCCGAACATGTTTCTGGGAATACTGTGCCCATCTTCAGCGGTCGGTTGTATAAGACATCCGTATGCTTTTATTGTGTTGACTACCTCCTTGTCACCAGTCGATTCATCGCTCATTGGTCCTGTATCCGTGCGTACGTTAATCATGTGATTTACAACTTTTTGCTATTGTTGTACCATCTGGTGTTTTTCCTGTAATTTCGTTGATAATCGTTGTTGGTTGAGATATTTTCAACAAATTTAGTTTTTATATACTTTTCTTCAGTTTCTTTTTCTTTTGTTATTATGTATCGCCAGGCAAACGGCAATTCAATTGGTGCTTGTTCATTGCAGTTAAATCCTTTGGTTTTTTCTATCACAACGGACTCAGAATACAATATCTTTCTATGTGTGTTGCGTGTAGTATATGTTTTTGCATTTTCCCACAAGGGGATAGAATTATTATTAATGCAATATGTAATAAGAGATGTTCGTTGCTCACCCTTTTTCCAATTTCTCTTGTGTTCTTCTATTCTTGTTTTCAGTCGTCTTTTAGTACTACCTATGTAGATATTATTAATATTACTGGTGTCGTTATTCTTCGTGGGTATGCCGTATACTCCTGCTCTGTGCATAATTGCATTATTACTGTAATCAGCTGTAAGGAATTTGTTATTATCTGTTACAATATCGGCGAATCTTATATTCACTTTATTACATTCCTTTTTCAAAATGCTGCTTAACTGTGGTATGTAAGGTAAACTTCCGCAAAATTTTATGATGTTATCAACGTTATTTTCACACTTAGGTCTGTTAATACTGGTTTTATAATTTCTATACATCTTCCAAATGTATCTTTCGTCATATCCAAATACTGTGGCTGTTTCTATGATCCATTTCATTTCTGCCTCTTCCAAACTTCTATTTGATGTGTGGGAAACAGCTCTTCTAATAAATGAATGAAACGCAGCTTCTTTATAATGTTTAGGGTGGATTGAATCATTTGGTATAATTACTGGCACATAAGATTCTTTCCTGTATACTGAGTAGTTAATGCGTCCTTGATGTTTATAAAGCAGAATGTCAAGGAAAGGCAATTGTCCATTATTTTCTTTCTCAACAGTAACCTGTATTGTTGGATAGTATTCATTATATTTTTGAATAAATCTCATTAAGCTATCTTCTGAGTATTGCCAGATGACATTCTTGTCATCTGGCAATACTCAGAAGATAGCTTAATGAATTTATTCAAAAATATAATGAATACTATCCAACAATACAGGTTACTGTTGAGAAAGAAAATAATGGACAATTGCCTTTCCTTGACATTCTGCTACCAGAGATAGAGGTTAACAGTATTATATCTGGTACCAGAGATAGAGGTTAACAGTATTATATCTGCACTCAACCTAATTACAGAAAATAATTATTTCGGATATAATCAAGTAATAAACAGACAGAAATTTTGATCCCCCATGGGCTCCCCGATTTCGGGCCTGTTGTCAGAAGTCGTACTACAGCACATGGAAAACAAACTACTTCAACAAGAACAAGAACATTTACCGATGATATTCCTACGATATGTGGATGACATTCTTGTCATCTGGCAATACTCAGAAGATAGCTTAATGAGATTTATTCAAAAATATAATGAATACTACCCAACAATACAGGTTACTGTTGAGAAAGAAAATAATGGACAATTGCCTTTCCTTGACATTCTGCTTTGTAAACATCAAGGGCGCATTAACTACTCAGTATACAGGAAAGACTCTTATGTGCCAGTAATTATACCAAATGATTCAATTCACCCTAAACATTATAAAGAAGCTGCGTTTCATTCATTTATTAGAAGAGCTGTTTCCCACACATCAAATAGAAGTTTGGAAGAGGCAGAAATGAAATGGATCATAGAAACAGCCACAGTATTTGGATATGATGAAAGATACATTTGGAAGATGTATAGAAATTATAAAACCAGTATTAACAGACCTAAGTGTGAAAATAACGTTGAAAACATTATAAAATTTTGCGGACGTTTACCTTACATACCACAATTAAGCAGCATTTTGAAAAAGGAATGTAATAAAGTGAATATAAGATTCGCCGATATTGTAACAGATAATAACAAATTCCTTACAGCTGATTACAGTAATAATGCAATTATGCACAGAGCAGGAGTATACGGCATACCCACGAAGAATAACGACACCAGTAATATTAATAATATCTACATAGGTAGTACTAAAAGACGACTGAAAACAAGAATAGAAGAACACAAGAGAAATTGGAAAAAGGGTGAGCAACGAACATCTCTTATTACATATTGCATTAATAATAATTCTATCCCCTTGTGGGAAAATGCAAAAACATATACTACACGCAACACACATAGAAAGATATTGTATTCTGAGTCCGTTGTGATAGAAAAAACCAAAGGATTTAACTGCAATGAACAAGCACCAATTGAATTGCCGTTTGCCTGGCGATACATAATAACAAAAGAAAAAGAAACTGAAGAAAAGTATATAAAAACTAAATTTGTTGAAAATATCTCAACCAACAACGATTATCAACGAAATTACAGGAAAAACACCAGATGGTACAACAATAGCAAAAAGTTGTAAATCACATGATTAACGTACGCACGGATACAGGACCAATGAGCGATGAATCGACTGGTGACAAGGAGGTAGTCAACACAATAAAAGCATACGGATGTCTTATACAACCGACCGCTGAAGATGGGCACAGTATTCCCAGAAACATGTTCGGATGATCGAGGAAGGACTTGTTGACTTCTTTAACATTTTTTAAAGTTTTAAACCTTTTAATCTGGATACTTCATAGCAGCTTGGCATAGAACAACGAAATGTTTCACCTGTTAAAATTCTGGCAGCGTCAACGTAATTTTATCTTGACAGTGATCTCAAAGTTATTTTAACTCGTCACCTCCTTCTTGTGGAATTGTGCAGATGTTCGTATTTGTGTCGAAGTTTGAACGCGGAATATCTTCAATGACGTAGTACAGCACCAGACAAGAAGCATGATCGATTGCAAGCCAGATGGATTGAAACCGGAGTAAGGTGAGCGCAATACGTGTTGCTCCATTTGATTCATTGCCGTTTTTATGTCTCACTAAATATAACCTATGTCAAGATTCAACATTTAAATACTGTACATAAATAAATATTCTTGATTTCAACTATAAATATTTCATTACCATTGAAGTCAACTGGTCTATTCGAAACTCATACTACGTGTGTAACAGTATTATATAGGACGTTGTCCTAATATTCATTGTATATGATGAATTTGTGTTTGAGTTATTTTCTGTCTTGTAAAAATCATGAGTTTGGTTTTATTGGTGTTGATTATGAGTTCATTATGTATTAGCCATTCTGAATATATTTGTGGTTGAGTATTTGCTTGGGCAGTTATTTCATTATCATTTCCACTAAATAATATTGTTGTATCATTTGCATATAGAATTATATTGTTATTGGCTGTAATATTAAAAATATTTATATATAAATTAAATAGTAAGGGTCCCAAAATTGAGCCTTGTGGCCCCCTTGAGTTTATTTGTAGTAGAGATGAGTGGTGTTGATCAATTAGGGTATATTGAAATCTGTCTGCCAAGTAATCTTTTAATAGAGTATATGAGGTACTTCTCATACCCAAATTATATAATTTAGTTAAAAGAAACTAGTGATTCCTAGTGTTAAACGCTTTCGTTAAGTCTGAAAAAGACCAACTAATATAATGGTTTTTAATTCTAATTTTTTTTATTATTATATTCTGTATGTGTAGCAGTGCAGACCAAACTGATTTTTATTTGATACTGTATTTCTGTGTGTATGATATTGATTTCTTGTACATACATTTTTCAAGGATTTTAGCAAATATTAACATGTTAGCTATGGGACAGTAATTGTTTGCATCATTTTTCAAGCCTGATTTATATTTAGGGGTAATATTTGTGATTTTTAATGTATTTGGAAAGATCCCAGTAGCGAATACAAGATTAAAGATATTCAGTAGTGGGTTTACATTTTTAGGCTAAGGAATGTTCTCCCCTTACAAAAAATTGAAACATAGATTCATTTACTTTTTTCATTTGCAGTAGACCAAACCATTGTAGGGATAGGATGTTAAACCCTGATGATGATTAAAGTAGCTGAATATATTTTCAAAGAATGGAATAAAATTTGTCCTGCATAGAATGCCAATAACTATGATTGCAAGAACTGTGACTGTTCCTGTACCCCCCCCCCCCATGTGCTAATGGCATTACTTTTCTGGAAACCTCATCTGGATTAGGTTATCAACCCCATCATTCTGTTGTTACATAGAGGGTAATATTTTTTGGGGGGACATCTATAATTTTTTTTAAATTTGAAAACAGATTGTGGCCCTAAATCAAAGATATAGTGCATGACTCACTTTTCTGATGGATGAAAGAGTTGGTAAATGTGTAGATTAGCGTCCTAAATTATTTCGTCGGAAAAATGTTAGTACCTGGAAAAAGTGCGACGTACAGATTTTAGAGTATGGAAATTAATGGCAAATGGTGCAGAACTTTCATATTTTAAATGTGTTTTAAAGATTTTTATCGTAATATTGACCTTTGAGTCTGACGCTGTGAAGAGAAGCTGAGCTAGGCCCAATGCTTCACTCCGGCGAAGATGTGATGTGAAGCTTTGGTCCGTTAAAAGGAAGGTTCGTTGCTGTGCCGAAATGATGGGCAGAAGAGTACAAAAGAAAGAGATTACGTTGTTTGCAGGAGAGCGATAAATGCTGTAGTCATACGCTACATAAAATAGGTCCACATCATCCACCCTTTATTTTCTGGAAAAACCGGGTGAAAGCTCTCAGATTTGCAAAAGAAATATATGCGTAAGAAAGAAACTGACCTGCGAACAAGCTATTAACCTCCTGTTAATAGATTTGCTGTGTCACTCCTAACCAAAAGTGCAGTGACACAGACAATCAGCTATGAATGGAAGCTGTTCAAACCAGAACTGAAAGTTATAGTTCCCCAGTTTTCTGTACAATATAGAAAAAAATATTAGTATCACACTCTTCCGAAAAATACACCCTACTCCTAATACTGCATGCCACACCACCTGGATTGTTCGTAAACGATTCGTGGAACATAAGGACGACTTCCAGGTATTGCCCTGGTCTCCAAATGTTCCAACACAAACAGCAACTCCGATCTGCAGCAGCTCAACCATGTAACTTACAGGAGTTAAAGAATCTGCTGGTAATGTGTTATTACCAGATACCACCAGACACCTTCAGCAATTTTGCACCATCTGTGCCTTGCCGGGTACTAGCTGTTTTGGCAGGACATGGACGACAAACTTCCTATTAGGTAGTTTGTAAGCGGAAAGCCTGAGCCCATAAAGTAAAACAATTAAATATCTATGGTAAGTTTTTACTTTAATAAATTTCTACCCAAGTACTTTTGAGCTGTGGTAAAAATAAAGAGTTTTTAGCCCATCTGAATTCATTACTTATTCATATGGTATAGCTAATATACATACAACTTATGAATTGCCCAAAAAGCAGAAGGCTTTTCAATACTGCTAAGGAGCGTTCAAAAATTCACCCACTTAAATTTAAGAATCTCTCATTGACATGAATATTTCATATATTTCATGTATTATGCACAATGATGTTTTGCGAGTTATTTAGAAGTTAACAGCTACCTTGCAACATTCTCAACACACACCATTATCTTTAAATGCATGCAGGGAGGGCTAGAAGCATATCTACCGTATAAATACACAATAACTGCATTAAAGCGAAAAGGTAATATAAATTTACGTGTCCTATATTCACCTAAAAAAGCTTAAAATAAGAGATACAAAATGTTACGCGATCGTAATTATGACGATGGTACCTTTCTGCAACTGTATATTAAATTTACATCTGTAACACCATTTTTATATAACTGAAGCCTACCTTGGCATATATATAAAACACGAACGTATTATCAATTCATAAACAAAATTCCCTTCATCCCTAGCATCCACTGTTGTCGTTTAAAAGTGTGCCATTTCTACATGGAATTCTGTCTTTAAAAAATTCGTCCTCATTTTTAAGCTGGCCTGTTGGCTTACTTGATGTGTAAGGACTAATAAATAATATTTCAGTAGTACATACGGTTATTTTCACGCTTAAAAAACACATTGCAGCAAGAAATCTATACATCATCATGATCACGGTCGTGATGCAGACGTCGGTTTACTTCGGGAATTGATGGACCTCATCTAACCAGCGGCCTCTGGTGGGCGATTACATTAAGAGTCCACATTTTAGCTGAGAGTTGAATCACCTGTCTATCATACACCGTGCGCTATACCTGGGTCAATCACATGATACCAAGAGCTCAGTGGCGCATTTCGGATTTTTTTATGGGGTATCCCAAAATAATGATGCAAATAAAAATACCCGAAGAAAATATCTCCCAAACTGATGCGAACAAATGAAAATCTCTTTGACATACATGTATTAAAGACCATTTCCAATTATGGTAAAATATATATTTTAAAATGTCAACAAATATATTAAAAATAAGCGCACCTATAACAAAGGGATACCTCATGTGGGTGGGCCCGGGTTTCTGGGTCACACTTCTTAGTGCGCCATTGCAAGAATTCACCCTTCCAAATCTACGTCTGATTCCCGATCATGGGAGTCTCATAAACGTTCTAAAACAAAATAGAAAAATATGAGTGTTTCCGTAAGCAATTGTTCTGCCACTTCTAAATGACCTAGAGATCTGAAAATGGTAATTTAAGACCTATCGTCCGTATACCTAGAAAAGTCCAAAAAAAAAAAATGGCGGCTTTGGAACATTGTGCGCTTGAACTTTTTGCGAATGAGCTCTTTTGTTTGCCTGGATTTTCGTGTTGGTTCATAGGAGTTTAGGGCAACTGGCCACAAAAATTCAAGGGGTTTGTGCGAGAGGGGGGGGGGGTATAAATATTACCGTTTCTTGACCTATATTGAGAATTGAATTAGGAACTCCAAACAAATTTCGAAAAAACGTTCTATGTAAGCCAAGCGAGAATTGCAGCATAATTCATGCTATGTTCAGAAAAGGACCCAAAGGTGGGATTTTTTAATAACGCTACACTTTTACTTCGGCACTAAATATTTACATAACATGTCAAGTTAGCAATATTTTTCCTTAATTAATTCACTGGCCCTACACCTTCGCCTTTTTTACAGCTTTTAATCCGCCGACTTCATATTCATAATGTTTACGTACCAAATCAAGTCAATACCATTGTGCTTTTACTTAGGCACTGACTATTAAAACCATAGGCCCCAGGCCGAGGCCTTTTTAACAGTTTTTATTCTATCAATGCCATACTCACAACGTTTACACATCAAATAAAGTTAATTATATTGCGCTTTTACTTAGGCACAAAATATTAATTTATAGGCCCTAGGCCTAGGCCTTTTGACGGTTTTTAATCCGTCGACTCCATTTTCATGACGTTTATTTATCAGCTCAAGTTAATAGCATAGCGCTTTTACTTAGGCACTAAATATTAATTCATAGGCCCTAGGCCTAGGCCTTTTAAATACTTTTTATTCAACTGGTCATATTCATAAAGTTTACATACCATGTCAGGTTAAGAGTATTGTGGTTTTACTTAGGCACTAAATATCAATTCAGAGGCCATAATGCCTAGGCCTTTTTAGTAGTTTTTATTCTACGGATGTCATATTCATAACGTTTACACATCAACTCAAGTTAATAATATTCCGCTTTTTATTAAGCACTAAATATTGTTTCATTGGCCCTTGGCTTAGGCCTTTTTAACAGTTTTTATTCTAACGATGTCATATTCATAACGTTTATGCATGAACTGAAGTTAATCATATTGCACTTTTACTTAGGCGGTAGTTATTAATTCATTGGCCCTAGGCCTAGTGATTAATATTGAATGCCTAAGTAAAAGCGCAATGCTATTAACTTGATTTTTTTTGTAACTTTGCGAGCATCACATATGCGAAGAAAAAAGTGTTAAAAAGGCCTAGGCCTACGGCCTAATAATTAATGTATGGTGTATAAGTAGAAGCGCAATATTATTGACATTACTTGTTATGTAAATTTTTGGAATATGGGAATGACGGAATGAAAACTTTTAGGAGGGCCTACACGTGAGGCCTAAAAATATTTTCTCCCTGCCTGAGTAATATCGCGATATTAATAATTTGACATGTTACGTAAACGTTTTGAACATGAGAACGATGGAAAAAAAATGCCTACCCCGGAAATTTCCCCCACATATTTGAGTAATGTGCAGCTGCATCTTGTTTTGAACAGCCTGAAAATGGAAACGATCATGCCGGAAATCTCTCCCACGTCCGATATTTTGTGTCAAATGCAATTTGTGCACTGCCCCTGACTGAAAAAGGTGGGGGACTTTTCCAATTACCTTTCAGCATAAAGGGATTTCTTTGAAATTCTAGTAACATAATCTTATGTTGTTGTTTTTTATTTATTTAAAGACAATATTACAATAGCGTTTAATGAAACTTAAAATGTATAATCACTATCCCTGCCTTCCTTTCTCTTAGTGCCATGGCAATATCCTATTTGCCGCCCCGGTGGCGCAGTGGTCTCTGATCATTCATCCAAAAGGGGTTCGGATTCGAATCCCGGTGAGGTATGGATGTTGTGTTTGTCTTACGGCACTGGCTCTCTCTCTCTCTCTCTTCCCTGGAACCAGTGACCCTAAATTAGGGACGCGGGCGACTGCTGGCTCTCTCCCTTCCCTGGAACCAGTGACCCTAAATTAGAGACGCGGGTGACTGCCCATTGAGTTGCTCACGGTGGTCGTTAAACCTCCAATCAAAAGAAAATATCCTATTTAGATTAATCAGATTTGAAAAAAAAAATTGCACACTAAGTTTCTTTAAAGTCACTGTTTACTGTAAGTAAAACATTTACATGGCTGTCAGTTTTTCCTGCATGTATTTTAGGTGTGCGTTTTTCTTCATTACCTCTTGGTTGCAAGTTTTCAGGTTCAAAGTGTGCTTACATTAAAAATGGTTAATTTCTCCGCGAGAGCTTCAGTTATATCGACGATCTACCTGTCCTGTCTTGATGGCTGGTGGCAGTGACTCCACTACGTAAGGGACCTGCGGTAAGGAAGCGGTACTTCTATCGTGAGGAAGGCAGGATGAACAAACCTTACTGTCTTGATCTTGGATGGGCACAGTGGTTGAGCAATGTGGGTAAGATGAACTTTGTTTATCGTAAGCTATCGATGGCATCAGGGGTTTTCGCTCGGTTCAAGCCCTGGCTGGTACGTTTCAGAAGAGTCGCGTTACGGAGTTTATAGCACATAATTATGGGCGGCATGGGCTGATTGCAAGGTCTGATTGAATCCGCCTGTCTTATGCATCGATTGGAAAGCGTTTCCATTGAGAAGCGTTTCCATTGACAAGCGTTTCCATTAAGAAGCGTTTCCATTAACAAGCGTTTCCATTGACAAGCGTTTCCATTAAGAAGCGTTTCCATTAACAAGCGTTTCCATTGACAAGTCTAATTATTTAATTTATTCCACCTTGGACGCTCTCGTGGAAGAGAAAGTTGTTGAGAAAAATTCATTGTTATAAAAAACGTGAATGACGGTCGACGATATCAATTCTTCGCATTTGTCCAGAAATTTTGTTTCGTTTGAGCATTTCATTGGTTGTGCCAGAAAGAATTTTTGCTTTCTTTTTGTCAACATTATATTTTTTGTACAATGGATAATAAGAAAATATTTTAAAAGAAGAAAACTCAATGCCATAGAATCATCGCTGAGTTCAAATGAAAAGGATGTCGTATTTTCCTACAATTCCATGTCGGCATTCAAAAACCGAAGAGAGTGCGCCTCACGCTAAGGCAAGATAAGAACAGATAAAATATTTAAATCTGTCACGTTGTGTAAACACAAGTTTTTCGTGACGGAGATCGATACCGCGTTCCCTCACTCCGCAGTAAGGTGCTCTCCCAACTAAGCTACACGGACAAAATGTACCGCTGTAGATTTGTCGTCTTGACATGAAATTCACCTCTGTAGTACGTCACAACGTGCCAAGGTGAATACGATTCAGTTGACACTACTGTAGTATCGAAAATTGTAATAACATGAGTATCATTCCAACCAAGGAAAAACAAGACAAAATTTTCTTGTAATTGTTTGGTTTTCTTTCGAATCCGTTCCGACGCGAATAAAATTTATCAAAATTATTCAAAATCAATGGAACCGGCTAAAAACCAAAATTAAGTGGATTTCTACATATATATACAAAAATAAAAACAGCTACTTACTTTCACCAGCGGCTAAAAATATGTTTCGAAAATTAACGAATGATGAACAAAAAGGTTTCTCACAGCAGAAGGAAGGTATGAGAGACAAAAAGAGATTTTCAAATCAACAGTTAAAACAAGACATACAGAAGGAAAATATAACTCAACGTCTTGTACTGGAAAAATTTGGCATAATGGAAAATTGCAAAAATGTGAAAAGTACTGTTTTGAAATGAAATTTTTTTTTCAAATACGTTTCCCGGAAGCACAAATAGCGAGAAAAAGGTTTTGACCTTTAGGGGCTTTAACGGGAAAACTGTACATCATTTAAAGACGATAATTCATCCCTATATTTGTTGTAGCGAATGGCATACAGTTAGAAACAATTCTCAATAGGATTTTTAAGCTAAGATACGGCTCCAAACACATCTACATAAACACAACCTAGCAACAGAGCTGTGAATCACAAAATTTATCAAATACAAATCTATAGTGTCCCACAAGGTAAGTGGGACAAAGTGTTAGCATAAGCACCAGCTGTTTTTACAAAAGGGGTGCTGTAAAGAACGACTGCAAAGAAAAGCGATGATCCATTTACTCTACAAGGTTTTCCATTTCCTACTTTTTTCCCAAAGAAAAGGGAAAAGACATAGACGCTTACATAATTGTTATTTAGTGCTTAAGCAAAAGTGCAGTATTATTAACTTGAGTTAATACGTAACGGTTATTAATATGACATCGGTAGAATAAAAACTGTTTAAAAGGCCTACGCCTAGGGCCTATGAATTAATATTTAGTGCCTAAATAAAAGCGCAATACTATTAACCTGACTTGGTATGTAAACTTTATGAATATGATATCGGTAGAACAAAAACTGTTTAAAAAGCCTAGGCCTAGGGCATATGAATTAATATTTAGTGCTTAAGTAAAAGCGCAGTAATATTAACTTGATTTGATGTGTAAACATTGTGAATATAGCACTGGTAGAATAAAAAATGCTAAAAAGGCTTAGGGCCTATGACTTTAATGCTTAATGCCTAAGTAAAAGCGCAATATTATTGAGTTGATACGTAATCGTTGTGAATGTGACTTTGGTAGAATAAAAACTGGTAAAAGGGGCTAAGCCTAGGGCCTATGAATTAATATTTAGTCATACATACATACATATCACTAAGCTGTTCTCTGAGATTCTGAGGTTAGCTCCAAAAAGAAATACAAACTTCCAGGTATTTTTTACTTATTGTTGTCATATCAAACTTCTCCATTTACAGCGATCTTGACATACAACTCGTGCTTCACTAATATCCATTACACGCCGTACACAAGATCTTTTATACTTCATACTCATAATCTTTTTCTCATGCAGACACTCCTGAATCTGATCCACCCATATCTTCCTTGGCCTTCCTCTGCCCTTCCTTCCTGCCACTTGGGCTGAAAAGATTTTCTTAGTAAGCATTTCATCACTCATTCTTTCAACATGGCCAAACCACCGAAGCATATTGGTCTCCACCTTGCTAACAACATTTTGCTTCACATCACACAACTGCAATACATCTTCATTTCTCACACAATCATATCGTGTCTTGCCAAAAACCCCACGTAAGTAACGCATTTCTCCAGCACACAAACGACTCCTATGTTTCTTCTGCAGTACCTAGGTTTCACTGCCATACATCAGAGTAGGAACAATTACACTTTCATACACAGCCATGCGGGACTCTCTAGAGAACCCATCATTCCTGTGAAAACCTCCCAGAGCAGCTATGACTTTCAAAGAAGAATTCACTCGCCTACTGATTTCACCATCCAACTTGTTCTCTCTGTCAAACATGCTTCCTAAATACACAAACTCACTCACCTGGTCAGTCACAGTGCCATTTATACTTACATTACATTCAGTGCTACCCATTCCTCTCTCAAACACCATAACTTTGGGTTTTCCCTTATTTATACTCAGTTTGAATTTCATGCAAACTTCGTGCATCCGAGTCAACATACTCTGCACCTCACTTTTGCTCTCTACCAACAGGACAGTGTCATCAGCATACAGCAATCTGCACACACGGATATCACCAAGACATAAACCACTATTATCTATTTTGGCATCACGCATGCATGCATCCATAAATATATTAAACAGCCATGGTGACATTACACAACCTTGTCTAACTCCTGCACCAATGGAAAACCATTTTGATAAAGCACCATTCACTCGTACACAAGCTCTACTACCAGCATACATAGCTTTTACACTATTAAGTAGATTCCCAGTAACACCATATTCATTCAATACCTTAAACAAAAGTGTCCTATTCACTCGGTCGTAAGCTTTCTCTAAATCTATGAAGGCAGCAAAAACTTTCTTCCCAACAGCCAGATACTTTTCAATCATCGTGCGTAATGCAAAAATCTGGTTAGTGCAGCCTTTACCAGGCATAAAACCACTCTGAACATCCCACACTTTCAATGATGTAAGACCCCGTACTTTTTCAATAACAACCTTACCAAACACTTTCCCTGGCACACTCAGTAGGCTAATACCACGATAGTTCTTGCATTCAGTTTGATCACCTTTTCCCTTATACAAGGGAACAATGATAACATCCTTCCAATCCCGAGGGACCATTCCTAACTCCCAGCACAACTGGCAAATTTCAGTTAACCAGTCAATTATAGAGTCACCACCATATTTCACCATCTCTGCAGTTATGCCATCAACTCCCGGACCTGAGTAAAAGCGCTATGCTTTTGACTTGATTTGATACGTAAACGTTAGCAATACGAAGTCGGTGGAAAAAGCTGTTAAAAAAGGCGGTAGTGTAGGGCCTATGAATTAATTAAGTAAAAGAAAAATATTACAAATTTGACATGTTATGTAAATATAACATGTCAAATCGTAAAAGTGCAGTGCAGCGTTATTAAAAAATTAAAAGTGCAGCGTTATTAAAAAATCACTCCTTATTGTCCTTTCCTGAATACAACAATTTTCGCTTGGCTTACATGGAACGTTATCTCGAAATTTGTTTGGAGTTCCCAATTGAATTCTCAATATAGGTCAAGAAACGGCAATCTTTAACCTCCCCGTTGAACTTTTGTGGTCTGTTGCCCTAAGTATGAACCGATATGAAAATCCAGACAAACAAAAGAGCTCCTTCCCGTCGTTAGGCACCTTGGAAAACAGCCACACACAATTCGGAAACTTGGAAAACTGCCACACCAGAAAACTGCCGCACATTCAAAGTGTTCCTCAGAGGAAAAGCAATTTGTGCCCAGCCCCTTAATGAAAAACATGTGGCAGTTTTTCTGTGCGGCGGTTTTCCAAGTTGCTGAAAGACGTGTGGCAGTTTTCCTGTGTGGCGGTCTTCCGCCTACCAGGTAGATAAAGCACATGTCAGGAGGACAAATCTGCAGCGATAAATTCCGTCTGTGTAGCTTAGTTGGGAGAGCAACTTACTCCGGAGTGAGGGGGCTGGGTTCGATCTTCGTCACGGACAAATTTGTATTTTTACAATTGTTAGTTATCAGCTAACCACAAGAGAATGTGTTAAAAAAAAGATAGCACAAATTTCAGTATGAAGCGAAACGTCAGAAGGCACTCCCCGTGCCAAACGTCAGAAGGCACTCCCCGTGCCCAGAGTTAGTTATTTTGAAAAACTGTAATTGCCTATGCGTCTGGCTACTAAATAACGTAGATCTGTGCGTAATCAACACACAAGACCAGTGCTGCTGCCCCTATAAACTCATCCAACAAGCATGGTTATAATTTTTCAAGCACCAAGCGCTAAAGCATTTTTTGTCTTAACAACTTTGGTGGGCAAGAGGAGCCCAAAATTTGTAGCTTGCCCCGGGCGCAGGAACGCCTCTGCGTTACACATTGATGCATCACTTACTGCAATTAATGTTATTAATTTCATAACACGATTCTTCGTATCTACTAGAAACATGAAACTATTTATATTAACACTTTTCAATATAACTATCATTCAATAGACTTACTCATACTGAAATGTAGTGTCATCCAAATGTTTCTGCTCCGCATGTTTCATTCATGAACACTTTATCAGTAAAAGCCCAACTTTAGACTTAGAAAATTCATTTAATTCAAAGTACAGTTTTAAGTAACATTCTAAAAAGAAGAAAGGTTAAAGCAATAAAAGTATGCATTATACAATACAGTATATGTAATCAACATCAACCATTTCCAATTCACTGCTGGGTGAAGGTCTTCCCGTCTTCCCAAGTACCCTGCAGAACTTTCTGCCTTGAGACATTTTCTTTTATGTCACTCTGGCATTCTTTCGAATTTCATCCACCCATTTCCCACGTGGATAGATGACGTACAACAAGTATAATTTTTTCCTTCCGGCTATCCATTTTTTCGGGTACAGGCACAATACCAATGCATCAGCCCCAAATATTTTTTTTCCTTTTTTTTTTTTCCTTCCTTTTCTTTTGAACTGACATATAAGAGTGATGATCCAAAATATTTTTCAAACGTTTTCTTGCTTACAAATTTAATTAATGTTCAACTCTATTTACCACGATATTTCCACTTTTAAAGAACGACTGAAAAAAAAAATTGCATTTTCAGCGGGCAGCTGGCAATGCGCAAAATATTTTTCAGTTTCTCAACTTTTCATGACTCTTCCTTTAAGCAGCGTAAAGAAAAAAAAAAAGGAAAATGTATTATTTATATTTCTATCCGTTGCTAGTATCAGGTTCAAAAGTTGTTGCTTTTTTTTTCATTCAGTAGCACCAGTCTCGAAGATTTTTCAAGTTTCCTCTATCTTCCATCTTTCTCTAAGGACTTTCTTTTTTTTATGCAAATAACATGCTTATTGCATCGACAATTTTTCTTACGTCTCAGTAAAGCACCCAAAACTGAATCCACTTATAACACAAATTTTGCTTTAAATTTGCGTTCAAAAAAGCTGTTGGTTTCTTTTATTTCATAAAATTCCGTTCAGGAGAAATATCTGTAATTTATGATCAAATTGTAAAAAAATTACACGATACGTATGTTCAGTAATTCGGTCTAAAAGTTATTTAAATTTTGTAACCCATACCATACATCACTTAACATAAATAAGTCACTGAAATGCTTACAGGCTCGCAAAAATCAGGCCGCCCTGGTGGCGCAGTGGTCTAAGCGATGGCTTCTGATCATTCGTACGGACGGGGTCCGGGTTCGAATCCCGGTGAGGCATGGATGTTGTGTTTGTCTTGCAGCTCTGGCTCTCTCCCTTCCCTGGAACCAGTGGCCCTAAATTAGGGACGGGCGACTGCTTATAGCCCATTGAGTTGCTCACGGTGGTCGTTAAACCTCCAATCAAAAAAAAAAAAAAAAATCAGTCTAAAGCCTAAAGGCCCTTAACTCCAACTGATTTTTTTTTTTTTTGATTGGAGGTTTAACGACCACCGTGAGCAACTCAATGGGCTATAAGCAGTCGCCCGTCTCTAATTTAGGGTCACTGGTTCCAGGGAAAGGAGAGAGCCAGTGCCGTAAGACAAACACAACATCCATGCCTGACCGGGATTCGAACCCGGACCCCTTACGGACGAATGATCAGAGGCCAGCGCCTTAGACCACTGCGCCACCGGGGCGGCCCAACTGATTTACATCGGAAAAAGACAGCAGTGGTGCTTCAGTGGAGCGCCTGTTTTGTAACGCTTCTGATGTTCTCGCGAGATTATTCTTCATCGATAAACGTCTTAAAACGCAATTGTTACAGAAGTTAAATGGACTCATATATTGTAGTATATCTTCTCATTTCGTTAATCTTTCTGTGCATACATTACGTCATTGTATGAGTGTAAGTACTACACGTCGTATATATATATATATATATTTTGATTGGAGGTTTAACGACCACCGTGAGCAACTCAATGGGCTATAAGCAGTCGCCCGTCTCTAATTTAGGGTCACTGGTTCCAGGGAAGGGAGAGAGCCAGTGCCGTAAGACAAACACAACATCCATGACTGACCGGGATTCGAACCCGGACCCCTTTCGGACGAATGATCAGAGGCCAGTGCCTTAGACCACTGCGCCACCGGGGCGGCGTATATATTTTTACTAGCATGGCCTATCTTGGCAGTGATAAACTGAACCGAAGTTATTAAGACTGCTGAATATGAGCAACGGAATTCTTATATTAATTCGGACTGGAACAGGTATGCATCAGAACACACTGAATATACATTATGATAACGTGATTGTCTTTATTTAAATCAAAATGCACATTTTTAATTTCATATTTTAATAAAAATTTACGTACTCTATACAAATACGTTTAATCACACTGCGATAGCTGTACTTATTTACTACGACCACCATCTGAAAATTCATCCGATTCGTAAATACATTCATGTGTGTTTTTATTCACAGTTTTTTAAACTACTTTTAAAAAGTAGTTGTAGCGAAACTACTTTTATAAGATACTACTTTTATAAGCGAAACTACATGTACTTTTAAGGAAAAGTAGTTTTATTTTAGTGAGCTACTTTTTTTATTTGTAACTGTAGTTGAAGTAAACTACTTTTGAAAAGTAGTTTCTCCAGCACTGGTCCTAGGTCTTTCTCTCCAAGAATTGTATTTCATCGTCTGTGCCATCCTTCAAGTTTTTGTGTTCTGGGAAAACCAAGTAAATAGTTTTCACTTATTGACCAAATTGTAGGTGGGAAAAGCGGAGGGTTTTTGCTCGGATTGTTTCTTCTGCTTCCAGAAATCTTCCAAGAACGTAATTTTCCTCAAACCAGTAAACTACAGAATCTGCATATTCTAGTAAGATTGATTTCACTTCTTCAAAAGCAGCTGGAATTTCATCAGATGAAAGAAATGCGAGTGCCTGCAAATGTCTGACTTTGAGAGCAAACTCACTGTTTTCCCCTTATTCCGAGGCTGTGCCAGAAGACTGGATATTCCGAGGCTGTGCCAGAAGACTGAATATTCCGAGGCTGTGCCAGAAGACTGAATATTCCAAGGCTGTGCCAGAAGACTGGATATTCCGAGGCTGTGCCAGAAGACTGAATATTCCGAGGCTGTGCCAGAAGACTGGATATTCCGAGGCTGTGCCAGAAGACTGAATATTCCGAGGCTGTGCCAGAAGACTGGATATTCCGAGGCTGTGCCAGAAGACTGGATATTCCGAGGCTGTGCCGGAAGACTGAATATTCCAAGGCTGTTCCAGAAGACTGGATATTCTGTGGCTGTGCCAGAAGACTGAATATTCCGAGGCTGTGCCAGATGACTGGATATTCCGAGGCTGTGCCGGAAGACTGAATATTCCAAGGCTGTTCCAGAAGACTGAATATTCCAAGGCTGTGCCAGAAGACTGAATATTCCGAGGCTGTGCCTGAAGACTGAATATTCCAAGGCTGTGCCAGAAGACTGGATATTCCTCCACACATTATTTCCGAGATGAAACCAACAACATTTGTGTGTGCTGCTTCCAATTTCCATTTTCGCATCATTAATGGCAGCTGTTTCAAAATCTGTCATGATACGTATATTGTGGTGCAAGCTGAATATCGTAGTCTGAAGCATAGTCTTATAAATCGGTTCTACGTCAATTCGTCGCGTGCGTCAATTCGTCGACTGCGACGATTCGTATCGCGTCAATTCGTCGCGCGTCAATTCGTCGACTGCGTCAATTCGTCGCGCGTTAATTCGTCGCGCGTCAATTCGTCGACTGCGTCAATTCGTCGCGGACAAATTCGTCGACTACGTCAATTCGTCGCGTTTACAGATTTTGGTTACATACAAAACGAATGCAGGAAAACGTACGATTTCGAACGTCTTGCTCCCTGATCAAATTTATAAAGTTTGGACACGCAGACAATATAGGAATATTACGTTTTTCTTTGGCACTAAAAATATTAGACGGTAAACGGTTTTTGGAAGGGGGCAGGGCCCGGTTGGACAGAGCCCCCCATACAAAAAATATTCGTAAGATCTACAGTTTTCAATTCAGAACCACCAAATCTGGTATACTATCTCGTGGTATTCTAACTTAGACTGTAGACGGTTTTGGGAAGCGGTTGCAGAGAGGGTGTGTGTGTTTAGAGCCCCCCTCCCTACAGAATTGCCGTAAGATATAGTTTTCAATTTAGAACTACCAAATTTGGTATATTATCTCATGGTACTCTAACTTAGACGGTTTTTGGAACGGGTCAGGGGCCCGGTTGGTCAGAGCCCTACATACACAAAATATTCGTAAGATCTACAGTTTTCAATTCAGAACCACCAAATCAGGTATCCTATCTCATAGTACTCTAACTTAGACGGTTGTCGGTTTTGGAACGGGTCAAGGCCCGGGGAGTCACAGCTCCCTCCCCCCCCCCCCCCCCCGTACATACAAAATTTTCGTAAAATCTAGTTTTCATTTCAGAACCATCAAATTTGGTATCATGAACCTCTAACTTAGACGCTAGACGGTTTTTGGAAGGGGTTGGAGCCCGCGGGGTCGGAGCCCCCCCTCATAAAAAATTTCGTAAAATCGACAGTTTTCATCTTAGAACCACCAAATTTGGTATACTATCTTATGGTACTCTAACTTAGACGGCAGACCGTTTTTGGAACGGGTCAAGGCCCGGGGGGTGAGAGCCCCCACATACAAAATTTCCTTAAAAACTACAGTTTTCAATTCAGAACCACCTAATCTGGTATACTATCTCATGGTACTCTAACTTAGACGCTAGACGGTTTTTGGAAGGGGTTGGAGCCCGGGGGTCAGACCCACCCCGAATAAAAACTTTTTCGTAAATACTACAGTTTTCAATTTAGAACCACCAAATTTGGTATACTATCTCATGGTATTCTATCTTAGACGCTAGAAGGTTTTTTGAAGGGGTTGCAGCCCGGGGGTCGGCCCCCCTCATAAAAATTTCGTAAAATCTACAGTTTTCATATTAGAACCACCAAATTTGGTATACTATCTTATGGTACTCTAACTTAGACGGCAGACCGTTTTTGGAACGGGTCAAGGCCCGGGGGTCAGAGCCCCCCCACAAAATTTTCTTAAAAACTACAGTTTTCAATTCAGAACCACCTAATCTGGTATACTATCTCATGGTACTCTAACTTAGACGCTAGACGGTTTTTGGAAGGGTTTGGAGCCCGGGAGTCAGACCCCCCGAATAAAAACTTTTTCGTAAAATCTACAGTTTTCAATTTAGAACCACCAAATTTGGTATACTATCTCATGGTACTCTAACTTAGACGCTAGACGGTTTTTGGAAGGGGTTGGAGCCCGCGGGGTCGGAGCTCCCCCCTCATAAAAATTTCGTAAAATCTACAGTTTTTCATCTTAGAACCACCAAATTTGGTATACTATCTTATGGTACTCTAACTTAGACGGCAGGCCGTTTTTGGAACGGGTCAAGGCCCTGGGGGTCAGAGCCCCCACATACAAAATTTTCTTAAAAACTACAGTTTTCAATTCAGAACCACCTAATCTGATATACTATCTCATGGTACTCTAACTTAGACGCTAGACGGTTTTTGGAAGGGGTTGGAGCCCGGGGGTCAGACACCCCCCGAATAATTTTTTTTTGTAAAATCTACAGTTTTCAATTTAGAACCACCAACTTTGGTATACTATCTCATGGTACTCTAACTTAGACAGTAGACCGTTTTTGGAACGGATCAAGGCCCGGGGGTCAGAGCCCCCACATACAAAATTTTCTTAAAAACTGCAGTTTTCAATTCAGAACCACCAAATCTGGTATACTATCGCATGGTACTCTAACTTAGACGCTCGACGATTTTTTGAAGGGGTTGCTGCCCAGGGGGTAAAGGCCCCCTTCATATAAGAATTCGCAAAATCTACAGTTTTTAATGTAGAACCACCAAATTTAGTATACTATCTCATGGTACTTTAACTTAGACGGTCGACGGTTTTTGGGACGGGTCAAGGCCCTGGGGGTCGGATCCCCCCTCCGCCCCGCACACACACACAGACATACAACATTTTCTTAAAAACTACAGTTTTCAATTCAGAACCACCAAATTTGGTATCATGAAACTCTAACTTAGACGCTAGACGGTTTTTGGAAGGGGCTGGAACCCCGGGGTGAGAGCCCCTCCCCCTCCTCATAAAAAATTCGTAAAATCTACAGTTTTCAATTTAGGACAACCAGATTTGGTATACTACTTATGGTTATCTAACTTAGACGGTAGACGGTTTTTGGAAGGGGTCGGGGCCCGGGTCAAGGTAGCCCCATGCAAAATTTTCGTAAAAAGTTCCGTTTTTTACTCTTAAGAATACCCTATTTACGTTCTAAGGCGCTCTTTGGCCCTTTGAGGGCCTTGCACCATAAACCATCAACCAACCAACCAACTAACCAACCTACGGTCTAAGTTAGGGACTGTAGATAACAATAAAGTGCAAAAATATGCGTTTAATGGTGTATTAAAAACACAAATCTATATAGTTTAGCTTTCACTACCAACGAACGGCTTATCAGAAAGAAATATAATGTAATGTAAACAGAGAGTTCCAGATATTCAAAATTCAAAACGGTAAGAAAAAGATTATCAATGCCAATGTGAAGTCGTATGCATGCGACATCACATAGGTACATTGCATTTCTGTGTCGCGGGATTCACAGAAGCACACGCCAGATGTACGGCAGTTCTATAGATGTCTCCTAGAAGGTAAGTATTCCCATTCCTTTTTCTTTCTTTTTTGTTTCGCAAAATTAAATTAACTAAATCAAAAAATTTAAAATAAGTTTACTGGAAAATTGCAGGAATATCTTTTTCATTCATTAACTTTCACCCGCTGAATTTGGTGATTCCACAAATAGTAATATGTACCTGGCAAATAACTGGTATCCCTGCTAGTACAAATTATATTAATGATTTATTTGCGTCCAGTTCAATCTAGTATGTCCATAAGAGCGTTTGGGGCCGTATGAAAAATACATTTCAACGTGTGCCGCTACGGCGGCGGAGTGATCTAGGCGCTGGCTTCTGACCACTTGTCGAGAAGGATCCTGGTTCAAATCCCGGTGAATCATGGACGCTGTGCTTGACTTCTGGCACTGGCTGTCCCCCTTCCCAGGAACCAGTGGCCCAAAATTGGGAATGTCCGACTGCTTATAGCCCACTGAATTGATCACGGTGGTCGTTAACCCCCCCCCAAGATTGAGACGTGTCCATTGCTATTTGTTGTGGACCGTACAAAAAGTATGTTTTTTATATCAAGGTGTCCACTTCCACGTAGGCTGGCCATAAAATGTTAGGGGACCGTACAAAATTGCACTTTTGTTTTCACCTTGTCAGCGCTTCGGTATATGGTTGAAGTATACGTATATATAGTTGGGCCATTTCAGCACGTAGTTTGGTTTACATAGAAAATCAAGATAATGTTACATTTTTACTCAGCTACAACACATTAATCCCAAAGGCTATTTGTTGAAACCTTTAATCCGCCGTGTTCATATTCACAACGTTAACATAACATGTCAAGTTATTAATGTTGCAGTTTTACCCTGTCACAAAACTTTAGTTACAAGACCTTAGGCGTAAACTTTTTTTAGGAATTTTTAGTCCGACGTATTCATAAGGTTTCGATAACATGCCAAGGTTATGGTACTGCGTTTTGACTGAGGCACAAAAATTAATAAACAGGCCTTAAGCCTTTTTATCAGTTTTCAATCAACCGTGCTCATATACATACAATTTTCAGAGAAAGTCAAGTTTACTGTGTTGCGCATTTACTCGAGTACAAAACTATAAACAGCCATTAACTTTCACCAGCTGAACTTTTTGATTCCTCAATTCATCCATTAACAAGTCTTTTAAGTGATTGTAGGCTATGGTCATATTGATAATGTGTGATGACAAGTCAGGTTAATGATGTTGCACTTATTAAAGACTTAAAAAGGTGTAGAGGCTAGTAATTATTATTTGAAGTCTAAGTAAAAGCTCATTTTTAACTTGACTCGTCATGAAATCCTTGTGAATATGGCATTTATTTTATTTTGTACATTTTACAAAGCGTATGCATTTTTTTTAGCATTTGTTTTATTTTGTGTTGTACTTGTTACATAGCGTTTCGCATTTTTGTAATGCTTGTGACTTGTGATTGCATTTTGAATTTTTATTTGTTTCACATTTTGAATTTTTATATGTTTCACATTTTGGATTACTTTTTGACATTTTATGTTTTTGACATGCTATTTTGAAAATTTTGACTTTTTTAATTTTGCGTTGTGTTTTACATTCTTGCATCTTCGGCGGAATTACATTCTTGAAAAATTCAAATACAAGTTAGTAAAAGGTATAATTCAATTAGTGAGAAATACCAGCACATTTTAGTAAAGGGTAGAATTATATGAAATTCCTCTTAAAATGTCCAGCATGTTAACATTGTCTCTGTGCACCAAAGAAGTTCGAATTCCTTTTTATCTTGCCAGCGTTTCTCTTCAGGGTGGATTTGTTGGAATCTGTGCTATCACTCTTTCGATTTTAGCCATAGTTGTTCTCTGCTCTTTCGCAATTTCACTGATTATTTCGTACAGTCACAGTTTTTTCTCTTACAGAATTGTATTCCAGCGTCTGTCTAATCTTTCAAGTTCGTTTTGTGTTCTGGGAAAGCCAAATAAATTGTTTTCACTAACTGACCAAATTGTTGGCGGGAACAGCGGAGGGCTTCTGCTTGGATTGTTTCTTCTGCTTCCACGAAATTTTCCAAGAACATAATTTTCCTCAAACCACTGAACTACAGAATCTGCATATTCTAGTAAAATTGATTTCACTTCTTCAAAAGCAGCTGGAATTTCATCAGATGAAAAAAATGCGAGTGCTTGCAAATGTCTGACTTTGAGAGCAAACTCACTGTTTTCCTTATATTCCAAGGCTATGCCAGAGGATGGATATTCCTCAGCACATTTTTTTCCGAGATGAAACCAACAACATTTGTGTGTGCTGCTTCCAAATTCCTTTTTAGCAGCATTATAACGGTAGCTATTTCAAAATCTATTATTATGCGTATATTGTGGTGCATGCTGAATATCATAGTCTGATGCGTAGTCTTGTAAATCCTACAAAAATACTTTATAATAGTATTATATTATTTATACTTGCTGGAAAGTAACCCATAAACTAGTATGACAAGTCTGTGCATCTCTGGATTCGTTTTAACCATAGCATGAATGGAACATAATTGCCTAAAAAGGGTTGGACAAGTTTCAAATGTCCCATCCATAATCCAGAGGGGTGCTTCTTTAATCTTTCGTAAATTATTCTCTGTTAAAAATAAAATAATTCTTTGATGTCCAAATGGTTACTCTGCCAAGAAATTTTGCACCATCTTCTCCTGTAAATTTATTGGGGCATCGATCCGTTCTGAAGTCGTAGGCTCCGCAGGCATGTCTTGGCATGTCTTCTCTTTTTTACAACTTGCCTTAGTGCATCCATATTAGGCATGTAAGCTGCATTTACTGTAGCCATTGACGTTGTCACGGTTTGAATAATTTGTGCAGGGGCTTCGTCCGTATTTCTCGCTCGTTCTTTTATTTGCGCTCTTGCAACAGCAACATCACTTTTCTCCGGTCTTGGAGCATGATTATGTGGTTTCTCATTGCGCATCCTGTGTTCATCTCCAATAAGAATAGTACTAGCAAAGCCAGTGCAATTTCCATAATTTCTTTCAATACAGTGACAATACCGTAAATCACCTCGCACTCTGTTATGGCAAAATAAATACCCTTTCCATTTCAGAAAATCATTTTCTTTTTGTGAGTTAACTATTTATGTTGCATTCTTCATCTGCATAGTGCCTTCGGAAAACAATGCACTTTCTCTTTCCAAAATATTTAGAATGATATATTTCCACTATTATCACTTGACAACGCACAACAAAGGTTTCAACAAGCACGTTCTCTGTTCTCCAGTCAACTACGAACTAATGAGCAACCATTCAATAAAACACTCAGAATACAGACAATCACGTGAAGCTTGTTCCTCCTGTTAGGGTTTAAGCGAAGTTCAAGATTTTCGTACCTGCGGTCACAAGAAGTGGTTAATTTTAAGGATCGGCATCTTATCTTTTGTTTTTCCAAAACGCAGAGGTACATGTATTTTACAGCTGGGACGCTCCAGGCGGGGGATCAACAGATGCGAAGAACCCGGGAGCCAGGTTCCGGAGGCGGCAGCAGGCGCGGACTGGGCAGCTGTACTCTGGGCCGGTAGGCGTCATGCTAATTCTCAAAAATAAATTCAAATTTTTTGTGTTGCACCATGCGTATGAAAGAAAATTGTTATACTGAAAAGACAATTTGTTTACAGCGTAACATATTAAACGAAACCTACGTCCCTACGTGCCAAATGATCTGTAAGCCAAACACAGTTTTTCATGCAACACCTTCCCCCGACTTTCTAAGTTCAGATCTGTCTCGTTCGACTTATTTCCTGTACCGCCCCTCTCTTTCGCTAACTGCAGTTAATTGCCGTGAAATTGGTGTTTTACGTTGGGGTGTATTGCCGCCTGTCCTGAAGACTATAGTGAAAGCGGTGAACCCCAGGGGAAAAGTATTCCATCAAAAGCAACAGAAATCCAATGCGAGAGCAAAACTTTGTTCGTTGGCATTACATCCAAGCAATTTAGGCGAAGTAGGAAGTGTGTTTTTCTACTACGACACCAGAAGATTGTCGCGAATGCTCAGGCAATTACGATACAGATGTGTCCTTAAGACTTCTCTTTCAAGACGTCCAAAGGCCGGCACTAGGGGATGGGGAGGGATAAAGTGCGGATGCTCTTTTTTGTTGCAGTTAGAAATTCTTAAGCTCATTCTTCCTTAAAACTTTGCCTGGTTACCAGTAAGTACTGTCTCATGCCTCAACCATTGCACAGATTTGTTGTTTGTGTTTTCATTCTTTGAGTTAACAGCGGGAAATATCTGAACTGCGTTGTTTCAGTTGGAAATATTTTTTTTTACTTCAGCAACAGGGCTTCACGTATAATTGCAAAATACTTCGATAGAATAAACATACCTTACATAAAGAGTTTGCATGAGAAAATAGATTAATAATAAGGAAAATATTCTAAAACCAAAAAAAGAAATTGCGGAACCGAAAACGCTAGGTAGAGGAAACAAAAGGCTCTAAGAAAACGTTCATATTTAAAGAAACCTGTAGTCGCTTAATGAGTAAGTGGTATAACTCAATACAAAATCATGTGCTGTATTTGAAAAAAATTAGAAGCAAGTAGGCATCGTGACTGTCCACAGTTTCCCCTTTTCATCCTGTCGACATTACAACCACCACAGAAAAGAAAAGAACAAAAAGATAACAAAAACACCCATACAAAGTAAAATGCCCAAAACATAAAAAGAAGTAACCACACAAAATGAAATGCCCAAAACATTAAAAAAACTGCAACCGCACGAAACAAATAACCCAAAACATGGTAAGAAATTCTGTTTAAAGCACAATGAAGGTATACGACAAGAGAAATATATGTTTTTAAAACTTAATACAAGTGTCAAAACTGAAATAAAAAAGAAAGAAAAAAGAAATATTTCAAATTTCATTGTTACTTTAGATATTTTGACCAGTTGACATTTCGTAAATTGTACTTGCACTCGGTCAAAAAATATTACTTACAAGGACTCTTTAGTTATATTTTAATCGCTGTGGTCGTATTTATAAGGTTTGCATAACAAATCAAGTTAATAATGTTGCGCTTTCACTTACCGTCTCCCGCTAAGTTAGAGTTTCATGACACAAAATTTGGTGGTTCTGAATTGAAAAATAAAGATTTTAAGAAAATTTTGTATGTGGGGGGTCTTACCCCCGGGCCTTGATCCGTTCCAAAAACCTTCTACCGTCTAAGTTAGAGTACCATGAGATAATATACAAAATTTGGTGGTTCTAAATTGAAAACTATAGATTTTACGAAAGTTTGTGTGTAGGGGGGGGGGGTAACCACCCTTGCCCCGACCCGTTCTGAAAACCGTCTACCGTTTAATTTAGAACACCATTATATAGTATACCAAATTTGGTAGCTCTAAATTGAAAACTTTAGTTTTTACGAAAAATATTTATGGGCGGAGGGACTCTGACCCCGTGCCCTACCCGTTCCAAAAACCGTCTACCGTCTAAGTTAGAGTACCATGAGAGAGTATGCCGAATTTGGCGGTTCTAAATTGAAAACTGTAGATTTTACGCGGCATTTTTATGGGGGGGGGCTTTACCCCCGGGCTTCAACTACTTCCAAAAACGGTCTACTGTCTAAGTTAGAGTACCATGAGATAGTATACCAAATTTGGTGGTTCTAAATTGAAAACTGTAGATTTTACGAAATTTTTATGAGGGGGTGGGCGACCCCCGGGCTGCAACCCCTCCAAAAAACCGTCTAGCGTCTAAGATAGAGTACCATGAGATAGTATACCAAATTTGGTGGTTCTAAATTGAAAACTGTAGTATTTACGAAAAAGTTTTTATTCGGGGGGGGTCCGGCCCCCTGGGCTCCAACCCTTTCCAAAAACCGTCTAGCGTCTAAGTTAGAGTACCATGAGATAGTATACCAGATTAGGTGGTTCTGAATTGAAAACTGTAGTTTTTAAGAAAATTTTGTATGTGGGGGCTCTTACCCCCCGGGCCTTGACCGGTTCCAAAAACGGTCTGCCGACTAAGTTAGAGTACCATAAGATAGTATACCAAATTTGGTGGTTCTAAGATGAAAACTGTCGATTTTACGAAATTTTTTATGAGGGGGGGGCTCCGACCCCGCGGGCTCCAACCCCTTCCAAAAACCGTCTAGCGTCTAAGTTAGAGTACCATGAGATAGTATACCAAATTTGGTGGTTCTAAATTGAAAACTGTAGATTTTACGAAAAAGTTTTTATTCGGGGGGGGGGGGGGTCTGACCCCCGGGCTCCAACCCTTCCAAAAACCGTCTAGCGTCTAAGTTAGAGTACCATGAGATAGTATACCAGATTAGGTGGTTCTGAATTGAAAACCGTAGTTTTTAAGAAAATTTTGTATGTGTGGGGCTCGGACCCCCGTGCCTTGACCCGTTCCAACAACGGTCTGCCGACTAAGTTAGAGTACCATAAGATAGTATACCAAATTTGGTGGTTCTAAGATGAAAACTGTCGATTTTACGAAATTTTTTATGAGGGGGGGGGGGGCTCCGACCCCGCGGGCTCCAACCCCTTCCAAAACCGTCTAGCGTCTAAGTTAGAGTTTCATGATACCAAATTTAATGGTTCTGAAATGAAAACTAGATTTTACGAAAATTTTGTATGTACGGGGGGGGGGGCTCTTACTCCCCGATCCTTGACCCGTTCCAAAAACTGACAACCGTCTAAGTTAGAGTACTATAAGATAGAATACCTGATTTGGTGGTTCTGAATTGAAAACTGTAGATCTTACGAATATTTTTTGTATGGGGGGCTCTGTCCAACCGGGCCCTGCCCCCTTCCAAAAACCGTTTACCGTCTAATATTTTTAGTGCCAAAGAAAAACGTAATATTCCTATCCTGTCTGCGTGTCCAAACTTTATAAATTTGATCAGGGAGCAAGACGTTCGAAATCGTACGTTTTCCTGCATTCGTTTTGTATGTAACCAAATTCTATAAACGCGACGAATTGACGTAGTCGACGAATTGACGTAGTCGACGAATTTGTCCGCGACGAATTGACGCGCGACGAATCGTCGTGGTCGACGAATTGACGCGCGACGAATTGACGCATGCGACGAATTGACGTGCGACGAATTGTCGTAGTCGACGAATTGTCGTAGTCGACGAATTGACTCGCGACGAATTGACGCAGGCGACGAATTGACGTAGTCGACGAATTGACGCACGCGACGAATTGACGTGACACCTTATAAATCCTGCTTCATTCTTCATTCTTGCTGGAAAGTAGCCCATAAACTACATAGTAGGACAGATCTTTGCGTCTCTGGATTTGTTCCAGCCATAGCATAAATGGTATACAATTGCCTAAATAGGGCTGGACAGGTTTTACATGCCCCATGCATAATCCAGTAAGGTGCTTCTTGAAGCTTTCGTAAATTATTTTCTGTTAAAAATAAAAGAATTCTTTGATCTCCAAATGCGCTGTCTCTGCCAAGAAATTTTGCACCATCTTTTTCCTGTAAATCTATTGGGACATCGATCCCTTCTAAAGTCGTAGGCTCCGCAGGCATGTCTTCTCTTCGTATTCGTTTTACAACTTTCCTTAGTGCATCCATATTAGGCATGTAAGTTGCACTTACTGAAGCCCATTGAAGTTGTCATGGTTTGAATAATTTGTGCAGGGGCTTCGTCCGTATTTCTAGCTCGTTCTTTTACTTGCGCTCTTGCAACAGCATCATCACTTTTCTCCGGTCTTGGAGCATTATTATTATTTCTCACTGCTCATCCTGAGTTCATGTCCAACTAGAATAGTACTAGCAAAGCCAGTACAGCTTCCATAATTTCTTTCAATACAGTGCCTATGCCATAAATCACCCCGCGCTATGTTCTGGGAAAATAAATACCCTTTCCATTTCAGAAAATCATTTCCTTTTTGTGACTTAACTACCGTATGTTGCATACTTCACCTGTCATAGTATCTTCGGAAAACAATGCACTTTCTCCCTCCAAATTATTTAGAATGATATATTTCCACTATTACCACTTGACAACGCACAACTAAGGTTTCAATAAGCAAGTTCTCTGTTCGCCAGTCAACTACGAATTGATGAGCAAACATTCAATAAACCACTCAGAATACAAGCGATCACGTGAGGCCTGTTCCATAGTTAGGGTTTAGCCGAAGGTCAAGATTTTGGTACCGCGATCACAAGAAGAGGTTAAGTTTAGGGATCGGCATCTTATCTTTTGTTTTTTCAAAATGCAGAGGTATATGTATTTTACAGCATGGGGCGGGGGATCAAAGGATGCGAAGCACCCGGGCGCAAGGTTCCGGGGAGGCAGCAGGCGCAGACTGTGCTGCTGTACTCTGGGTTGGTAGGCACCATGCTAATTCTCAAAAATAAATTTACATTTTTTTCTATGCTGCACCATGCGTATGAAAGAAAATTGCTATACTGAAAAGACAATTTGTTTGCCCCGTAACGTCAAAAAAAAAAAAAGAAAAGAAAAAAAAAAAAAAGACGTACGTCCCTACGTGCCAAATGGTCTGTAAGCCAAACACAGTTTTTCATGCAACACCTTCCCCCAACTTTCTAAGTTAAGATCCGTCCCGTTCGACTTATTTCCTGTATCGCACCTCGCTTTCGTTTCGCTAATTGTAGTTACTTGCCGTGAAACGGGTGTTTTACGCTGGTACGTATTCCCGTGTGTCCTGAAGACTGTACTAAAAGCGGTGTACACCAGAGGGAAAATATTCCATCAAAAGCAGCAGAACTCCAATTGCAGAGCAAAACTTTGTTCGTTGGCATTACCATGCAAGCAATTTAGGCGAAGTAGGAAGTGTGTTTTTCTACTGTGACACCTGAAGATTATCACGGATCCTCATGCAATTACAATACAGATGTGTCCTTTGGACTTCTCGTTCAAGAAGTCCAAAGGCCGTCACTAGGGGATAGGTACAGTGCGGTTTTCTTTTTTGTTGGTGTTAGAAATTCTTAAGCTCATTCTTCCTCAAAACCTTGCCTAGTTACTAGTAAGTACTGTCTCATGTCTCAACCATTTCCCAGATCAGCGGCGTGCCAAGGGTTTTGATGCCTGGGGCTGGTCTCAATGAGACAGTCCCCATTCATCGTTGCCATTATTCTTCACAATTTTAACGTTCATGATTATACATCTCAAAAGCCATATGATTATGTATTTTGGTCAAAAGGGATTTCTTTGTTTGGTCAAAGGGATTTCTTATGCTTGTTCTTCACGGATTAAATTTTTTTACGTATTGTTTAGTTATATATTTATAATATATAATATAAATAAACATGAACACACTGTATGAATAAATGAATCACGCCACTTTTACATCTGAAGAGGCTGCGCTACATCCATTAATATAGTAAATAATATTTAGGGAAAAATTAATATTACAAAATAAAAGTTCTGCAAACTGTCAAGATGTAAATATTTATTTTTACAAAATGAAAAATATTGTACTACAAACAGTAATGGTCTTAAATGCTATTACAAAATAACAGTTTGATGAAAATTCAAAACTTCTGTTTGCGAGCTTTTACTTCTGCGAACTTATTGATAACATCATCAAAATTAATTTGTTTGGCTACTTCACGTTCAATCGACAGCAGAGCAAAATTTGACAGTCTTGTCTGCGTCATGGTGGAACGAAGGTAGTTTTTGATAAGTTTTAGTTTTGAAAAATTTCATTCACAAGAAGCCACGGAGACACATTTGGCCAAAAAAATTTTTGATGCTAGTGACAAGTTTGGTACAAAATCGGAAAAGTCCAAATCCACAATAAAGTGTAAAAACTTCAAAGATGTCCAGTCTTTGTGCTCTTCTTTGGGGATTTAAGCTGCTTGTAAGTGCCCCGTCAGTAACAAATCTCAATGATCATTTGCTCTGTTGAAAATTCGTCAAATATTTGGGTGAGGTTTGAAAGGAGTTCTTTGATTTCTTCCTTTGATGCTTTAGCAAATTTATGTTGCACAACAATAGCGAATACTGATGAATTTTTTTCCATTGTTTAGGAACGCGTCTCTAATTCTGCCTGGAACCGATCTCCACATTCAAACATGACTCTTTTAAGCTCTTGTTTCAGAGATAGACCAATATCCACAGCTTTGTCTTCTGGTATCATTAAAAAAAATCTTCTTCTCTTTCTCTCTATAGAAATATTCATTCTACCACACATATCAGTTTCATACAAGAGCGCATTCTCCACCATGTCCATTCGATTTTCCTCATAAAAGAGTTTTACCGCTTTCATTTTTATTACACACTTGTCCAAGCCAATTCCAGCTATTTGCAGGTACTGTTGTGTATGATTAACCGGTCCCAATACTTTGTTCCAAAAGGAAAGGTAATGTAGGAAAGCAAAATCACACACGGCAGGCAGTAAGACCGGAGCTGACCCATTTTCTTCTGGGTTACATTTTCATCAAATTTTCTTCTGGGTTACACAGTGCCTTGATGGCTTTAACGGTCTTCTCAACATGAGCCATAATGTTTTTAACAGCATCATGGCGAGCACTCCATTTTGTCTCAGAAAGTCTTTACATTGAAATTCCTGCAATTTTTGACAAAACATCCCAACGATGAGTTGATGCTAAAAAAAATGTATTAACACTTTCCAGAATCCCCAAAAGTGTCACACAAGAAGGTACAGACCTCAAAAAAAAAAAAAGAAAAAAGGAACCACCAGTTAACTTCTGAACCGTTTGTTGCATGCAAACAAGTAAGGTACCGTTGGAAAGCACTGCAAGGGAACTATCATGTGATGTGAAGAAACATGCTAATTAGCTCTCTATCTCCGAATTTTTCAATATATAAGATGAATGTTATTTTACGCGCATTATATTCGGCAAATCATAAAACCCTTAAATTCCAAATTTCATACGAATCGACCAATAAATACGTGTACAGTGCGCTACGGAAAAAAGATGCCGCTAATGTTAAACTGCAAAAGCTGTTGTTGACTTGTATCGCTTAATTCGTTTAATTAAGAACAGATACAGTGATTCGGTGTTGCAACCAGGGTTGCCAGATTTTTTTGACATAAAACGGCCTGGGCTAAGTGAAAAAAGGCCAAAAAAGGCCTGAAATAAAGGATTTCCTAATTTTCTTGACATAAAAGGCATAGGTAATATTTGATAAACGCCTTAGACAAAATGTACATAAAAATTATTATTTTATAAAATTTAAATTTTGTTTATTTACTATAAATAATAATTCCTTTGGATTTGCATGTTATGAAAATTAAGTTAAGCAGCCAATATGGCATTTTCATAGATTTGTTTATTCCTGTAATTAGGTACAAAAATAGATTTCAAATATATTTCACTCATATAAATGCAAAAATAGGAAAATATGAAAAAGAAAAACTTTTGTCGAGTTAGGTCAAAAATGAATTAATTCTGTGAAACTGCTCAGACAGCAAAAATTTTGGCCTACTATTTTAAGAATTTTATCAGTTAAAAGTAAGCAATTTAATAAAATCTAGTTTCCAAGATTTCGTCGAAACAATCTTGTTCTGTTTCCTTTTCAGAATTCATGGCGCTCATAGAACCATCACCAACACTGCTGGAGGGAGCATTATACATCTGAGAAGAAAACAATTCCCTCGATCATTGAAGCAGTTTCCCAGGGAATACAAATGAGTTTTGATTCTCTAAATAGAAGAAAGGGTGTTAATATTAAGCTTATTCCTAAATTTTTTTTAACAATAGCAACATGAAAAAAAATTATCTCAACAAAAGCGTTGCTGAGGGGAATGCTGTGTGCCCGCAGAAAAAAAGTCTGAAAGCTCTCTAAAATAATTTTTCCAATTGAATTTTCGCAACACTTGACCATTGTCCAAAAAGAAATAAGGTCCAAAGGAATATCTTTTGATTTAATTTCACTCTTCCAGTCTACAAAGACTAACTTTTCATATTGTGATTCAAGTTCCACTACATCAACATTTTCGCCAAATGTAAGTGACGTTATAGGAAGTTCACTAAATTTCTTCCTAGTAGATTGGTTCAAGCACTCCGTTGGGCATAAGTATGATAAAGCCATAAATCTTTTATATTGTCACCCAATCTTAATTTCAGCTGGTTTGAAGCTGCTTTTAAAAAGTCAAAGCATCTACTTCTTATTTGAAATTCTTTATCCCATTTCAATCTCATTCTATGCAACTCTACTTCAAATTTTACACCAAAGTTTACTTGGTCTAATTGCATATATGGTGCACTGGAGTCGCCTTCTGGGAAAATTCTGGCATTCAAACATCTGTAAAATTGCTGTAGGTCACTGCCCAAGAAGCACGGAAACGTTATTTTGACGGCCAAAGTCAGTACTCGCGGGACGTCAAAACTACGTACTAAAATAACGTGCTGTAGACGTCTAAGTGTCCCGTCGATCGACTATAAATTGGCCGTCGAAAAGTAGTCTATTTATACCATTTTTAGACGTTATGTACACGTCCAAAAATGGTTGAAAATAAGTCTATAGTAGTCCAAAAACGGTTGAAAGTAAGTCTACAGTACGTCTAAAAAAAACCGGTCAATTAGCCGTTATACCATAACGAACAATGGTGCAGTGCAGCGTTCACAAACGTCGAATAATTGCAGTTTATTTTTAGACTCACAAAGGGAATGAACGAATTAAATTATGGGCATCAATTCCTGACTGCCTCTGCCCCAAAATACAGGCAGTCGGGAACTGATTGTAATAAATAAGTTACTGCAAATATGTTCTGCTGCATGTATTTTCGCAGTAGCTTAATTATTTTTTTTTTTTTGTGATTGGAGGTTCAACGACCACCGTGAGCAACTCAATGGGCTATAAGCAGTCGCCCGTCCCTAATTTAGGGTCACTGGTTCCAGGGAAAGGGAGAGAGCCAGTGCCGTAAGACAAACACAACATCCATGCCTGACCGGGATTGGAACCCAGACCCCTTACGGACGAATTTTCAGAGGTCAGCGCCTTAGACCACTGCGCCACTTAATTATTGTTTATATATAAAGCAATAATTAAGCTACTGCGAAAATACATGCAGCAGAATATATTTGCATGAACCACACTTGTACCCATACATTCCAGTGATACGAGGTAGAGACAAAACTGTGTGCTGCAGCTACATTTTTACCGCTCTATGGTGTTTTCATTAAATAATTTTGCCATCTACAGAATTTTCAGTGACGTTCACTCGTTAACAATGCAAGGATAACCTTTAAATATGAGCAACAGAGCATGTGGTATAGGAAATATGCAACAACTAAAGTTGAAACAAATATTTTTTTATTTTATAGTACAAATTGCATATATTACAATAAATCTGGTATTTTACTGCCAATTATGAAGATTCCGGGTTTTTTTTTAATTATACTGCATGAGAAACACAGAGTGCTTCAGCTAACTTTTAGCAGTATCTTCCGTCACTGCTCCAGGGGTGTTTATAAAGTTGCTGTTCTCTCTAATAGCACCTAGAATTTATAAAAAGAGATATATATATAAATATATATTATGTATATATAAATATATATATACAAATCCAAATTCAGAATAAATACAAATATTAATAATGAACTATAATTTATTTTTAATTGTCGCACACTTTTAAGCACTGATGAGCTTAGGCAATTCAGATGTTAAATAAGTGCCATGTACCTTTCTGAAAGTAACTATTTTCCACACTTTCCCTGTATTCTTTCAGTATTTGCTCCCACATTTACAGTGAAAATTCAAATAATGGAAAAGCAGTTCTGGACAATTCAAAAGTAGCCAAATACGAATTTATTGAACAATAAATTTGTTTAAGAATATTCGTTAAAAAATGTGTTATAAATTCCTTAACAAAATTGGTTCACAAACCACGGTATGAATTCTTGGAGCAACACGAAGGATATGACACCTGAATACATATAAGAAAAAGTTTATTACACACACAATTTTTACATACCAGGAATATCTGGTAAATTAACATACCTTTTCGCTTTTGTTAGTCACCCTTCCACATTGTATGTTTTTTTTTTATGATGGTGATCTTTTGGAGTTTATGATGAAAAACCTTAAAACGCCGTGAAACGAATTGCCAGGTCTAAAAGAGCACCCTCCTAGCAGTTGGCAGAGCATGTGCCAGTGATTGAGACCTAATAGGAGTGTTCATGTAGGGAGTTTTAACTTTGCCCGAGCTGGGCATGACTGTTTTTGAATCAAGAGTTCAGCAGCTACAATGGTGTAGCAATAGGGATAATTCTCGTACATGTTAGGTGTCCGCATAACTGTAGGATAATGACAATGGGAGATAGAGTGCTCTGCGCAGAGCTCTCATTTAAAAGTGAGCGATACATAACATGACAAAAACTTTTGGAGTTTCTTGTGGACAAGAGAACTTTCAGTTAATATTTCAGCATGCCATTAATAGCTACCTAAAGCAACTATGACCAATCCATTCAAAACATAAATAGTTGCCAAGGAGGCTATGGAGCCAAAGGGATGTGCTACTGAGTCATCATCAAATCCTATATTAACAGAACAAAACAGAGGTTCTACTCAAAAAGTTTGGGGCACCAAAATAATTATATATATATATTGAAAATTATGTTCTCTCTCATATGAAAAACCCGGGCAAGAACAGGCTCTTAAAAAGTTTGAATAGAATCCAGGTTGCAAAATTTCAGCCCAAGACAAAAAAAAAAGTAGGTTGGATTAAAATATCTATGGGAGGTTTATAATGGAACATCTCATGGTTGTATAATAGTATTACAAAAACCAAGTTACAATGACATTATCTAAATAGTTCTTCTCAAAACTTAAGTCTTCATGAAACAATTATTTAATTAATAAACTTTAAAAAGAAAATAGCCTAGGGATTCCTAATGTCAAAATGAATACTATTATCAAAACTGAAGAAAAATACTACAGAACCTTGGAATTTACTGTTATTTCAGCATGCACAATTTGAATTCAAATCTTATTAATATATATTGTGGTAAATAGGTTACTTGTCAAATTTCCGCAATATAGATATGATGCTAAGTAGCTCATCTACACTGTGCCTGTCTAGTTACTTGTTTTGATAGGACAGACAAATATAACAGTAGAAATCTTGATTCAGAAAATAATTGCAAATTATAAAAATGAAGAAAAGTTACACCAGGAAGGACATGGTCGTGGTAATGACCATTTGCCAACAGCTGTGCTGTGATCCTCACTAGCACCCCAAAATTTGCATCAAAACTACTCTACCTAAGTGGTAAAATAATGAATAAGACGGATGGGAGATGGACTAAATACACAAAAAACACACCAGAAAGTTAAAGTTAGCTGCTTCCCCAAGATGAATTTTGCTACAGTTATAAATAGTTAATACTTAAAATTATTTCATTATTATTGTCTAAGAACTTGTTTACATGCTTTCACTAAATGTGAATACTCTCCAAGCACACCACAAAATACAGATCTTCGCCTGTTTAAAAAAAGAAAATACATTATAAAAGTCACCAGCTTACCGTGTTGCAGGGAGCCCTGTGAGTGTTAGCCTTATTTCTTTCCACTAATTAATACCGCCATTTAAGAGCCACACAGACTGCTTTTTCTAACAGAAAATTTATTTGTGCCACTAAAAGTCCAAGTTTTATATAAAGCATCAGGATTCTACCCGTATGGGTGGGTAATTGGTCACAAAACATGACAAACAGTGGAGTGGATGATGTCAAGAGTTTGCAAGGTTGGTATTAGTTCTAGATAAGGCAAGTTTGTTTTTTCTTATTTTTCCCTTTCAAGTTTCATCAGAAACTTTTATGGTAACTCCAGGTTTACGGTATAATAAAAATTACTGTTAACCAAATTTGGTTCTTTTATCCAATAGCTTTCCCTAAACAGATTTGGGGTATGGGATTTTCAGGACAGAAGGTGGTCAGAGCAGATTATAGGGCTCTATATAATCACATACTTGTCCAGAATCCAGTTTTTATGCAAACTGTGTCAGCAATCTTTGACACAAAAGCAATGCAATGAACTTTAATACGTGTGCATGCACACACGAAAAAAACGGGTCTACGACATAACATCTTAGGTCAAAACATCGCATGACATATGATCGCCGACATAACATCGCAGGTCAAAACATCGCGGTACCATAACATTGCAGTACTAAAACATCGCAGGTCAAAACATCGCGGCACCATAACACCGCAGGTCAAAACATCGCACGACATATGATCGCCGACATAACATCGCAGGGCAAAACATCGTGCTACCATAACATCGCTGGGCAAAATATCGTGCTACCATAACATCACAAGTCATAACATCGCAGGTCATAACATCACAGTAATCCCTAAATAAATTGCTTTCGATAGATTTTGATGAATTGCAAAAAAAAAGGTATATTTAAAGGGGAGGGGGACTTCATAGAAATTGATGTCCTGATTAAATTTTGGTAGAAATTGGAGTTACCCGTACCGCTTTTCCAACAGTGCCCAGGCCCGGGGTCCACGGCCACTGAATCAAAATTATCGTAAAATCTACAGTTTTTAATTTAAAACTACCAGGTTTGGTATTCTCTCTCATGGTGCTTTAACTTAGACAGTAGATGGTTTTTGGAAGTGGTCGGAGCCCGAGGTCGAGGGGCCACCATAGAACATTTTCGCAAATTTAGAACCACCAAATTTGGTATACTACCTCATGGTGCACTAACTTAGACCGTAGACTGTTTTGGTAAAGATATCGGGCCCGGGTCGAAGGGCCCACATACGCAATATTCGTCAAATCTACAGTTTTCATTTTAAAACCACCAAATTTGGTATACTATCTCATGGTGCTCTGACTTAGACCGTAGACGGTTTTTGGAAGTGGTCGGAGCCCGGGGTCGAGGGGCCCCCATGGAATATTTTCGCCAAATCTACAGTTTTCAATTTAGAACCACCAAATTTGGTATACTACCGCATGGTGCACTAACTTAGACCGTAGACTGTTTTGGGAAAGATATGGGGCCCGCGGTCAAGGGGCCCTCATACGCAATATTCGTCAAATCTACAGTTTTCAATTTAAAACCACCAAATTTGGTATAATATCTCATGGTGCTCTGACTTAGACCGTAGACGGTTTTTGGAAGTGGTCTGAGCCTGGGGTCGAGGGGCACCCACATAAAATGTTTTCGTAAAAGCTACAATTTTCAATTTAGATCCACCAAATTTGGTGTACTGTCTCATGGTGCTCTAACTTAGACCGTAGAGGGGTTTGGGAACGGGTCGGGGGTCCATGATCCTGGGCCCCTCATTCAAAATTTTCGTAAAATCTCCAGTTTTCAATTTAGAACCACCAAATTCGGTTGGTGCTCTAACTTAGACGGCAGACGCTTTTTGGAACGGAGCCCGGGCCCCTCATTCAAAATTATCGTAAAATATACAGTTTTCAATATACAACCACCTCATGGTGCTCTAACTTAGACGGTAGACGGTTTTTGGAACGGGTCGGATCCCGCGCTTTAGGGGGCCCCATAGCAAATTTTCGTAAGTTCTACAGTTTTCAATTTAGAACCACCAAATTTGGTATACTACCTCATGGTGCTCTAACTTACACCGTAGACGGTGTTTGGAACGGGTCGGGGCCCAGGGTCAAGGGGGGGGGGCCCTTACAAAATTTTCGTAAAATCTACAGTTTTCAATTTAGAACCGCCAAATTTGGGATACTATTTCACGGTACTTTTAGACCGTAGATGGTTTTTGGAACGGGTCGGGGCCAGCGATCAAGGGCCCCGCATACAAAATTTTCGTTAAAAGTTCAATATTTTACTCTTAAGATCTGCAACACAATTCAGCACTCCAATACCCAGCCTACGGTCTAAGTTTGAGACCGTAGATAACAATAAAGTGCAAAAATATCCGGTAACTGGTGTATTAAAACAAGAAATTAATAATCGTTAGCTTTCACCACCAACGGGCGGCTTATCAGGCAGAAATAAAATGTAATGTAAATAGAGAGTTCCAGATATTCAAAATTTAAAATGGTACGAAAAAGATGATCAATGCCAATGTCAAGTCGCATGCACGCGACATCACACAGGTGCATTGCATTTCAGTGTCGCGGTTCCTCAGAAGCACACGCCAGATGTACGGCAGTTCTATAGATGTCTCCTCGGAGATAATAATTTCCATTCCTCTTCCTTTCTTTTTTGTTTCATAAAATTAAATTGACTAAATAAAAAAATTAAAGATAGGTTTACTGGAAAATTACAAGAATATCTTTTTCATTCATTAATTTTCACCCGCTGAACTTGGTGATTCCACAGATAGTAATATTTACCGGGGAAATACCACCCTGCTAGCACAAATTACATTAATAATTTCTTTGCATCCAGTTCCATTAGTATGTCCATAAGAGCGTTTGGGGCCGTATGAAAAATACATAGTTGATTTCAACGTGAGCCGCTCCGGTGGCGCAGTGGTCTATGCGCTGGCTTCTGATCACTAGTCCGAGAAGAGTCCGGGTTCGAATCTCGGTGAGTCATGGACGTTCTGTTTGACTTCTGGCGATGGCTATCCCCTTCCCTGCATGGAACCAGTGACCCAAAATTAGGAACTGCTGACTGCTTACAGCCCACTGAATTGATCACGGTGGTCGTTAAACCTCCTAACTAAAAAAAAAAAAAAAAGATCGCGACGTGTCCATTGCTATCTGTTATGGAGCTACGTGAAAAGTACGTTTTTGACATCAACGTGTCCTATTCCATGTGGACTGGCCACAAAATTTTAAGGGACCGTACAAAATCGCACTTTTGTTTCACCGTGTCCGCGCTTCGGTATATGGTTGAAGGTACGTATATATAGTTGGGCCGTTTCAGCTCGTAATATGGTTTATATAGAAAATAAAGATAATGCTACACTTTTACTCTGCTGCAACACATTAATCCCAAAGGCGATTTCTTGAAATTTTAATCCGTTGTGCTCATATTCACAACGTTAACATAATATGTCAAGTTATTAATGTTGCACCTTTACTCTGTCACAAAACCTTAATTGCAAGACCTTCGGCGTAGCCTCCTTTTTTTAGGAATTTTTAGTTCGGCGTATTCATAAGGTTTCGATAACATGCCAAGGTTACGGTACACAGGCACAGAAATTAGTAAACAGGCCTTAAGCCTTTTTTATCAGTTTTCAACCAACCCCAACCGTGCTCATATGCATAAAATTTTCACAGAAAGTCAAGTTTATTGTGTTGCGCTTTTACTCGTGTGCAAAACTTTAAATAGCCCCTACTAGGGGCGGATCACTGCACAGGCGCAGGAAGCGCGCGCTTGGGGCCTCGGAATCAAAGGGGCCTCAAAATACCAAAAAGAAAACTTTTGGCAAAAATAAAAAAAGATAACGATAATATGGGCACATTATCACGTGCTCTGCGACGCTATTTTTCATAGAGGGTACCAGTTTCATGCTGCGCAAGGAACCGCGTTCAGCGTCTTGTTATTCCTGACCGCGGCTGTCGTTTCTAGGTCCCGTGTTTTACAAGTGAAATATCCGTTAGTAGAATCTAAGAACATTCAAAACATCGGGTGGGCCAAAACTCGAATGTTCACTATTCCCAGGAGCAATGTTACAAGGTCACACAGGATGTCCCCGTGTCTAAACAATTGTGTCCCCCCGTTAGTTTTAGCTCTACGGAAAAGGAATGGGACTTACAACAACGAATACTTGAACTGTTCCCGTCTGCTCTAATTAGTCCTTCAACAAAGCCCTAAATTTGATCCACAGTACAGAGCAAAGCCGGCTGGACCATAAGGGCAACTGGAGCTTCCGCCCCGGGCTCCATGCCTTCAAGGGGCTCCGCAGTTTAGGAAAAAATCATTTTTGGTAGAATTTTTAAAAATTATTTCCTTTGTGTGTAAGTTTTGGGGTGCGAAGCCCTTAAAAAGTTCTTTTTCAAAAGGTTTTTTTTTCGTTTATAATCCCTCCATTTTCGAATAGGTTATCGTTCTTCGCCGTGCAAATACTTAAATTTGGGGATTTTAAGTGATTATTGAAACTACGTTTCTATTTTCCGCATTGATAAATAGCAAATTAAATTTCATCATTTTGTGACCTTTACTTTCATGTATTTAACAATTTGCGTGCAAACCGGATACTTAAATTTAAAGAAATAAAAAGAACAACATCAAAGTTAATTTCGGGTTACATATAGAAACCATTTATTCAGTGACTTTAAAAAACATTACTGTAAATTAAAAAAAAATCATGTATGAGCGCGTATAAAAGTTTAAAAAGTCGCTAATTTGTCACTTGCTCCACTTTGCATTAAAAATCAATCACTAAAACCTTGTATCAGGGGAAAAATAACTATTTGTACGAATTTATTTTAGAGGAATTCCTTATTAATTTCTACACTAAAATATTCGCAATTCAAAAAATTTCGCTATGCAGGTATTTTTTTTATCATTTTGTAAGGAAGTTTTTATAAGAGTCATAGTGCAATTTCAACCCCATTTCCCCGGAAAGAAAATCGTAGATTTCAACACTTTTTACTGTCTCTTTCTTTGTCTGTCTCCCTCAATCTTCTCTCTCCCTCCCTCCCTCCCTGCCTCTTCTCTCCCTCCCTCCCTCTTATCTCTCTCTCCCTCCCTCTTCTCTCTCTCTGCATCTCTGAACTTTCTTTATGATAGTTTTCTTTATGACATACTGCAGAGGTGAAGCACATGTCAAGACGGAGAAGTTGCAACAATAAATTCTTTCGGTGTAGCTTAATTGGTAAAGCATTCGGCTCTGGAGTAGAGGGATGAGGATTCGTTGTCACCGTCAAAATTTGTGAATTTCCACATCGTGTGTGTTTTTTGGTGACATTTTTCACGAAACGATTTTATTAAAATATGAGATTTATTTCCTAGTGCCAACAATGAATTTTTGGTCCGGGCCCCGCAATAAAATTTCGCCCTAAGCCTCCGCCATCCGGCTGTAGTTCAGAGGGAAGAGGTCGTGTGCAGAATATTTTCTTTTAATATCGGATCAAATATTCGATGTATTGCAGCTAGAATCAAATATTGATTATACCTATTACCGGCAAAGTAAGTCTGTTATTCTTGAGTAGAATTTTATATGTTTTAACAAACTTGATATAAAATTTCCCTATCAATCACAACCCCACAACGGGCACGGAGAAGTGGCCACCGGAGAACTGGCTACACGGAGAACTGGACACATTGGAATTTCAGTGCCATAAAATTGTTCCGCATGAACAAATTTCGTGTGGCTATATTCCCCACTACTTGAGCAACTATTGTTCATATTTTTTTTTTTTTAATATTTCATTTTCAGTAAGAAATTTAGATATTTCCATGATTTTCGGGCAAAAGACAAAGCGGAGAAATGGCCACCAAAAAAACTGACCACCGGAGAAGTGGCCGCACGAAGAACTGGCCATAAAAAAATTTAAGGGGCCGTATAAAAATTGCGTTTTTGACTGCTCCGTGGATACGTCTCCCGAGATATCTGACACACGTAAAATGTCCATAATTTCGTATTTTCTTATTTTGGATATTTTTCTAGGGTCTATGGACTACAGCTAAACAAATTATCTGCTGGTATGTGCAAACCCAGGAAACTCGTCGGGGGGGGGGGGGGGGGGGTCTAAAAACCTAAAATATGAAATATCAAGAATTTCCAGTTCGATCGGGAGATTTTCAGCGTTTACAAGCTGTAACTCAACAAATTTTCTGAGTGCATGGGCCTACCCAGGAAACCTGTCAGGGAGGAGGGAGGGGAAATACCAAAAGTGTACAGTGTAAAATATAAAGGATTTCTCGTCCGTTCGGGAGATTTTCACCATTTACAACCAGAAATACTTTGTTTTATATTTTGAGGTATTAATCCCCCCTTCCCCTGACAGGTTTCCTGAGTCAGCACATGCCCTCAGAGAGTTTGTTGAGATGTAGGTTGTAAATGCTGAAAATCTCCCGACCGGATCAGAAGTTCTCTATAATTTATACCTTTGGTGTTACCCCCCCCTTCCCCCGACAGGCCTCCTGAGGCAGCAGATGCCTTCAGATAATTTGTTGATTTGTAGGCTCTAAATGCTGAAAATCTCCTGATCGGACCAGAAATTCTTTATGATGTTTTACACTTTTGGAATATCCCCCTCCCCCGGACAGGTTTGCTGAGTAGGCACATGCCCTCAGATAATGTGTCGAGTTGTAGCTTGTAATTACTGAAAATTTCAATTTCCCGATCGGACCTGAAAAAATTTATATTTTACACTTTTGGTATCCCCCCCCCCCACACACACAGGTTTCCTGAGTCAGCACTCAGCACATGCCCTCAGATAATTTGCAGACTTGTGCGTACTTTGTAAACCTTGAAATCTTTTGTTGAGTTGTAGATCATAAACATTTTTATAAAGAATTACATTAATTATCGCACTTAAGAAAAGACGAAATTACGGAAACTTTATGACTCAGATAACCAACCTCTGGTGGTCGTGGCCACGAAGCGGTCAAAAAACGCAATTTTTATACTGCCCCTTAAATTTTTGTGGCCAGTTCTCCGGTGGGCACTTCTCCGGGTGGCCAGTTCTCCTACACTCCAATCACAACGGGCCTTGTAAACGCTATGTTCCGATATATAAAAGTACTTTACCTGGGTCAATCACATGTTACCAAGAGCTCAGTGGCGCATTCCGGATTTCTTTATGGGGTATCCCAAAATATTGAAGATGCAAATGAAAATACCCCGAAGAAAATATCTCCCAAACTAATACGAACAAATGAAAATATATTCGACATCATCATCATCATCATTGTCAACCATTATCAATCCACTGCTGGACGAAGGTCTCCCCAAGTTTCTTCCACAACGGTCTGTCTTGTGCTAGTCTATTCCATGTTACTCCCGCATACTTTCTAATTTCATCCACCCATCTCCCATGTGGTCTTCTTCTGGGTCTTTTCGTGTCCCTTGGAATTCAATCTAAAATTTCGGCTGTCCATCGATGGTCTGTCCTGCTGGCAGTATGTCCAGCCCATTGCCATTTCAGGGATTTAACTCTGATCATGATGTCTTCCACTCTTGTCATTTTTCGGATCAACGAGCTCCTCTTCTTATCTCACCTGGTTGCACCAAGCATGCACCGCTCCATGCCTCTTTGAGTTGTCTGCATTCTCAGTATGTGTCTTTTAGTTAAGGTCCACTTCTCTGCACCATATGTAAGCACTGGAAGGATGCATTGATCAAACACTTTTCTTTTAAGACATAATAACGGCATATTGCTCTTGATAATTATGCTGTTTCTTCCAAAAACTCCCCAGGCAAGTTTTGTACGCCGATTAATTTCTTCATCAACGTGACCCTCACTTGATATCTGCTGTCCAAGATAAACGTACGTATCTGTGATCTCCAGCTTTTCTCCATCAATCGATAAATCTTCATTTCTCGTAAAAGCATTGAACATCATTTTTGTCTTCTGAAAGTTCATTTTTAATCCCACTTCTTTACTCTTGTCAGCAAGTTCCTGGATCATACTCTGCAGCTCTGATGGGGTAGTTGCAAAAATGACTATGTCATCAGCAAAACGAAGGTGAGTTAGATAACCTCCATTAATCTATATCCCTTTCTTTTCCCAGTTCAGTGATTGAAAGACATTTTACAATGTGGCATTAAAGAGCTTGGGAGATATGGTGTCACCTTGTCTCACTCCCTTTCCAATTTTTATGTGTGTTGTATTTTCAAACAGCCGAATCTTTGCACTTGCATTTTCATAGATGTTATTAATAACATTAATGTATGCATCTTCAATACAGCAGGATTTCAAAGCCATTGTAACTGCTGATGGTTTCACCGAATCAAAGGCCTTTTCATAATCGATAAAAGCCATGCACAATGGAAGTTCATATTCCCTCGCTCTTTCAATTAGTTCTCTCAGCACGTGGATATGATCTATTGTGCTGCAGCCACTCCTGAATCCAGCTTGTTCTCTCGGTTGAGCCATGTCCAGTGTTACCTTCAAGCGGTGTGAAAGAACTTTAGTGAAGATTTTATAAACTACTGATAGGAGGTGATAGGTCTGTAGTTCCTGAGATCCTCAATGTCACCTTTTTTATGTAGCAGAATCATTGTAGCGTTGTTCCAATCCTCAGGAATCTTCCCTTCATTAAGGCATCGAGGGAAAATTTGTGCGAGTACTGTTTCAATTTTTCCACTTGCTTCTTGTATGATGTCTACAGTAATTCCATCTTCTCCTGGAGCTTTTCCCCGCTTCATGTTCTTTTTTTTTTTTTTTTTTTTTGATTGGAGGTTTAACGACCACCGTGAGCAACTCAATGGGCTATAAGCAGTCGCCCGTCCCTAATTTAGGGTCACTGGTTCCAGGGAAGGGAGAGAGCCAGTGCCGTAAGACAAACACAACATCCATGCCTGACCGGGATTCGAACCCGAACCCCTTACGGACGAATGATCAGAGGCCAGCGCCTTAGACCACTGCACCACCGGGGCGGCCTTCATGTTCTTGATTGCATATGCAACTTCTGCTGGGAAGACTGGAAGAACTCTGGTACTAGTATTTTTCCTAATGTCTGGAGTACATGTATCATCACTTTCATATAATTTGGAGTAGAAATCTTTCACTCTTGTCAAAATTTCGCCTCTATTTCTTGTTACAGAACCAACTTCTTTTCTTAGTGCCATAATCTGTTTTCTTCCCTTACTGAGATGTCTCTTTGCTATCTTTAGGCTTTGGTTGTTTTCAATTGCTTTCCTCACTAGTTCACAGTTGAATTTCCTAACGTCTTCAGTGATACTTTTTCGTACTATCTTGCATAGCTCTATATATTCCACTTTAGAAGTCACATCTTCTTTAGTTGTCCTCGTCTCTCTCCTTTTTTGCATCAACATTTTGGTTTTTCCTGATAATTTGTTCACATGCAACTTGTTCTTAGACCCAGCTAATTTTGTTGCTGTTTCCATAAGAGCTTTGGTTACTTTTCTATTAACTTCAGAAATATCCACTTCTTCCGATGTTAGGCCATCTAAAGCAGAGCATCTGTTCTTGAGTTCCAACTTGAAGGTATTTTGGTGTTTTTTAAAGGTTGGTTATATCAGTAGGCCTACATTTTGTTTGTCTTATGAACTTGCTTCACGTTCGAGTTTAGTGTTTAGGTGCTTCTTACATCTCACCAATCTATGGTCACTACCTGTGTTGAACTTGTTTAGCACACTGCAGTTTTCTATGACGAATCTTTTGTAACACATAATAAAATCAATTTCACTTGTCGTTCCATTTGGATGTCCCCATGTCCATTTCCTGTGTGGCTTTTTCTTGAAAAAGGAGTTCAAGATGAAAAACCCTTTCTGCCTCTGCAAACTCTACAAGGGTATTTTCACGCTGATTTCTGTTGCCGTGACCGAATTTACCTACTGAAGTTTCATTCTGCTGCCGTTGCCCTATTTTTGCATTGAAATCTCCTATAATTATCTTCAAGTGCTGCTTTTCTTTATTATTTAGATGACGAATTTCCTCATAAAATTCTTCAACTTCTTTTTTAGGATGACTTGTGGTGGGTGCATAAGTTTGAATAATCTGAGGCCTGTATCTTCTCAAGAGTTGGATAACGAGTCGTGCAGCTCTGTCAGAGGAAATTTCAACTTCTACAACTTTATCCTTCAGCTTTTTGTTTATTATAAATCCAACACCACTAGTTCTGCCAGTATCTGTCCCAGGATAGTAGAAGAGATGTCCACTTTTCAGTTTAATGAGATCTTCTCCTTTTCTCCTTAATTCACTTAACCCGACGATATCCCACTTGATCCTTTGTAGTTCCTCTTCCAATTCAAGAAGCCTTGAATCAGAAGATAGGGAGCGTTCATTATACGTAGCCTGGAACTCATATTCAGAATGTTTACATAACAAATCAAGTAAATAATATTGCGCTTATTAAAAAATTCTAAAAAGACCTATGCCGGAAACTGGTCCTGAACTCAGGTCTCAGGCCTTATAGGAAGATGCAAGAATATTTCAATGTGGTGTCATCAAACAAGTAGTAAAAATGATCTGGGAAGGGATTTCCCATGAAGAAATATTCCGTGACCACACATTCTATAGATGTTTGAACGACAAATTCGTCCTAAAAGAAAAGAAATTTAAAAGTTCGTCGTGTCCAGGGTTTGTGTCATGTGGTTTCTTCTGCAAGAATTTCTAGTAAAATTAAATTCATACGATAAATGAAAAAGAAAAGCATTTTAAAATCATTTTGTTTGGTTTCGATTGACAGGTTTGAACTACATTCTCATGTAAATTATTTTAAATTTTAATGATTTAATTTTTCATACTTACAACTTTTACAGACAAGTTTTTCTCTTCAAGTTTTATTATTTTAATTAAAGACTTTCAATTTCAAAATTCACAATTTAAAAATACGGAAGTAATTGCATGCCTTCAATCCCGGTGGCGCAATTATCTAAGCGATGGCTTCTGACCGTTTGTCCGAGATGGGTCTGGGTTCGAGTGAAACATGGACGTTGTGTTTGTCTCTTAGGGCACAGGCTCTCTCCCTTCCCTGGAACCAGTGGCTCTATATTAGGAACGAGCGGCTGCTTACAATCCAATGAGTTGCTGATGATGGTTGTTGAACCTCGAAAAAAATGAATAAAAATAATTACATGATTTCATTTGTCGTTGCTAAGGTAGTTACATCTTGTACATAACTCTTAAATTTAGGAGCTCCAAAATCTATTCTACCCAAAACTTACAATTTGTTGCGATTGCAATTCCATGTTTTTCCAGGGATTTTACGTACTTTACCAGTTTGAAATAGTCTCTTTCAGTTATTGTATATCATTATTTGCACGGAATTCTCAAAAATAAATAAATAAATAAATGAAATAAAATAAAAAAGTTCCTACAGAAAAGTAATTATTTCAGGGGAACAACAAATTGGTACCCGGCAAATTCATACCCGGAAGATTGGTACCCGGCAAATTCGTACCCGGGAGATTGGTACCCTTCTGTTGCTACTACGTTACGGGGGCATATACAAATTGTATGGCTAACAAATTGCCGTCAAATTTGTAGATATTTTAAAGATATGGTGTTCGGTGAAACAATAGAATCATAATAAGATTGATTCTATTTCCGAAAAGGGGTAGTATGGGATTTCTTTTTGTTCCGTTTCACACGTGCGGAATTTTTCTGCCGAAGCAATAAAACCGTCCCACAGTACAATTTTTGGCAAGCTATTTCATTGCTACAACGCCGGAAAAAATGCCTGAAGGATGAGCTTCCCTATCGGTGGTTCTTTGTTCAACGGCACTTTGTTCCCACCCCTCACACAGGAGGGATTGTTTTATTGTACTAGCGGACGATCGGCTGGTCGCTTGTGTGAACAACTTTCCTTTCAGCTACGTCTTCTTAATCTTGACGGTATTTTCGCCATCCGGTTTGTAGTGAACCCCTCGGAAGCTGTGCGGCTTGGAAACTCTTTTGGGGGCAGGCGAAATCGAAGAATATTGTCAGCAAATTTGAATCGGCCGTGCTGATATTCATAAGGTTTGCATGACAAGTTAAAGCTTGTATAATTGCGTTCATATTCTTAACGTTTACATAACAAATCCACTTAATAGTGTTTGCTCCTTTAACTCGGCTACGAAACATTATTTGCAAGCAGAGCCGGATGGAGCTTTTGCGGGGCCCGGGGCGAAATTTCATTTCTGGCACCAGGAAATAAATCTCATATTTTAATAAAGTCGTTGCGTGAAAAATGACCGTAAAGAACACACACGTTGTGAAATTCACAAATATCACTGTGACAACAACGAACTCTCATCCCTCTACTCCGGAGCCGAATGCTTTACCATTCGGCTCCGGAGTAGAGAGATGAGCTAACCGACGGAATTTATCGCTGCAACTTTTCCGTCTTGCCATGTGCTTCACCTCTGTAGTAACGTCATAAGGAAAACTATCATAAAGACAAAATGTTTATCTCCAAAAATATTTGCTTTAAGCTTAAGAAAAAGATCATAATATGGATTGAAAGTTCCGAGAGAGAGAGAAAAGAAAAACTGTTAAACTCTACGATTTTTGTTCCGGGAAGATGGGGTTGAGGTTGTATTATGACTCTTATAAAAACTTCTTCACAAAATGATAAAAGTATCCCTGCGTAGCGAAAAGTTTTGTATTGTGAATACTTCAGTGTAAGAAATAATCCGGATCCCTCTAAAATAAATTCATATAAATAGTTTTTTCCCCTGATACATGTTTCAGTGATTGATTTTTAATGCAAAATAGCATAAAAATCAATCAGGGATCTTGATTGATTTTTAAAACTTTTGAAACTTTTAGACGAGCTCATATATGATTTTTTTTTCATTTCTAGTAATATTTTTAAAGTCACTAAATAAATGGCCTCCATGTGTTGCCCGAAACCAACTTTGATATTGTTCTTTTTATTTATCTAAATTCAAGTATCTAGTTTGCACGCAAATTGTGAAATATATAAAAGTAAGGGCCACAAAATGAGGAAATTTAATTTGCTATTTTGAGAATGCGGAAAATATTAAGGTAGTTACAATAATCACTTGAAATTTGCAAATCTCAGTATTTGTTCGGCGAAGGGCGATATTCTATTCAAAAATGGGGAAATTGGAAACAATAAAATTAAAACAAAACAAAACATCTTTTTAAAGCCCTCGCACCCGAAAACTTACACACAAAAAATATTGTTTGTAAAAAATTCTACCGTAAATGTTGTTTTCCTAACCTACGGGGCCCTTTGAAGACGCGGGGCCCAGGGCTACTGCCCCGGTTGCCCCTATGGTCCAGCCGGCCCGGCCTGCAAGGCACTAGGCCTAGGCATTTCTAGCCATTTTGTATTCGCCGAGCTGGGATTCTGAACGTTTACATAACAAGTCAAGGTTACAGTATTGCACTTTTACTTAGGCACAAAACATTTATTAACAGACCCTAAGCCTAGGCCTTTTTTGCAATTTATAATTCACGGAGTTCATAGTAAAAAGATTTACATTACAAATCAAGTAAACAATGTCAGTGGCGTCGGAACTATTTTTTGACAGCGGGGGCAAGATGGGCAAGACGCCAGATGTAATTTTTGATCAGAGCATAAAACCGATCGCACTGTTGTAAAATATCGTGGTGACGTTAATAGGAAAAGCTCTGCAGACAACATGATTATATAGATAAAACATTAACCAATACAAAAAATTCGTTTTATATTGACAAGGAATTTTATTGATGTAGAATGTACTCATAGACTGTGTTAAATTATGCTATTTGGAAACTTTCATTTCGGTACGAATTCCAGAACCTTAGCCGTTGACGTTATAACCAAACAGTGAATAAAGGTATATCGAATTCCTCTCTTCTTACTTAAGTTTCCTTAATTTGTTTTTTTGAGGAAGACTTATTTTTATGCTTAACAAAAAACAAAATATTAGTGCTCTGATATATAGAACACAATACTTTTCAGGAATTTCGGGGAAACTGATTTTTTAATAATTAAAGAACTATCAAGAATGAATTTACGGACTCTAAAAGTACCCAAGTAAATATCAATAAAACTCTTAATAAAGTCTTTGGACATAAATTTACAAAATAAGACAACAAAATATATGTAATTGATGTGAAATACTGTCTAGAAGTTTCCAAATACTGCTTTTTGTTCATTGAAGCTGGCAGTAAACTCTCTGGCCACAGTTTTTAAATCTAGATTTGCAGTACGTTTTTCGTGCACATGAAGAAGAAGCAAATGATTCAGCCTTTGTTGAGTCATAGTTGTTCTTAAACATGTCTTTCAACGACGAAGTGCGCTGAAAGACCTTTCACAAGAAGCAGCAGAAGCAGGCATCGTTAAAACTAAAATTACCAGGCGAGCAACTTGATCCAAAAGATGCGAACAGCATGCGGCGATTCACGAAGATTTCTTGCAATCACGTTAGTGCTCAGTGCTATCTTGATACTGATAGAAAAACATGAAACTTAGGAATGCAGGGAGGAGCACGTGATCCTTGGCCCTTTCACACATGTATAGAGATCCCGTACGGAATCTGGTGCACATGGTCGGTTTGCAGCATGTGGTTATGACAAGTGTTTTGAAGACGGCCTCATAGAGGTTGAAAAGCTTCAACCAGAGTTTTGGTGGAATGGTGGTGATCTCAGGCATGCCGTGATTTTAAACTTCTTATTGGATTTTAATAGTGAAATATTTTAAACTAGTGATGCAACAGGTACAGTGAACATCGATGGAATGTGATTTTTAATGATGAATTTTTGAACTTCAAATTAAACTACTGGTGCAATAAATACAGTGAACATAGATGGAATAGAGTATTTTATCAACATGTACATAGTGATTTTAACATTAAAAGAGCTGCAACCATAGTGCAATAGTGTACATAAAAGAAAACATTAAAACCAAAAAGTCTAATTACCAAGGAATTATCATTGGAATATCGAGAAGTGTTGAGAATTGTCAATGAATCCACAAGTAAGAAAAATGACACACCAACAATGTGAATCATTTAACTGAGGATTAGAGGTACGTAATAGTACTTAATCTGTTAGTGCATATATAATTGTTACTATGAACTTTCGGTGTGAGTTATCAACGTGGACCCGAAAACAAACTTTTGTGGCTCTACTGAGATATTTTATCGTTCTATGTAAGCCAAGCAAAAATTGCTGTGTTCAGGAAAGGACAATAAGGTGGGATTTTTTAATAACGCTGAACTTTTACTTAGGCACTAAATATTTCCATAACATGTCAAATTTGTAATATTTTTCTTTTACTTAATTAATTCATAGGCCCTACACCTCGGCCTTTCAGCTTTTAATCAGCCGACTTCATATTCATAACGCTTACGTATCAAATCAAGTCAATAGCATTGCGCTTTTACTAGGCACTAAATATTAAAGTCGTAGGCCACAGGCATAGGCCTTTTTAACTGTTTTTATTCTACCAGTGTCATATTCACAACGTTTACACAGCAAATCAAGTTAATAATATTGGGGTTTACTTAGGCACGAAATATTAATTCATAGGCTCTAGGCCTTTTTAGTAGTTTTTACTCTATCAATATTCACAACTTTTACGCACCAAATAAATGTAATAATATTGCTCTTTTACTTAGGCACGAAATATTCGTTCATAGGCCTTAATTCTGGGCCTATTAATTAATATTTCGTGCCCAAGTTAAAGTGTAATATTATTAACTTGATTTGCTGGGTAAACGTTATGAATATGGCATTGATAGAGTCAAAACTATTAAAAAGGCCTAGGGCCTATGAATTAATATTTCGTGCCTAAGTAAACGCCCAATATTATTACCTTGATTTGATGTGTAAACGTTGTGAATATGACACTGGTAGAATAAAAAATGTAAAAAAGGCCTATGCCTGTGGCCTATGACTATAATATTTAGTGCCTAAGTAAAAACGCAATGCTATTTATTTACTTGATTTGATACATAAGCGTTATGAATATGAAGTCAGCGGATTAAATGCTGTTAAAAAGGCCGAGGTGTAGGGTCTATGAATTAATTAAGTAAAAGAAAAATATTACAAATTTGATATGTTATGTAAATATTTAGTGCCTAAGTAAAAGTGCAGCGTTATTAAAAAATCCCACCTTATTGTCCTTTTCTGAACACAGCAATTTTCGCTTGGCTTACATAGAACGCTTTCTCAAAATTTGTTGGAGTTCCCAATTCAATTCTCAATATAGGCCAGGAAACGGCAATCTTTATACACCCCCCCCCCCTCGAACTTCTGTGGCCAGTTGCCCTAAGTATGAACCGACATGAAAATTCAGACGAACAAAAGAGCTCCTTCCCATCGTTAGGCAACTTATGAAACTGCCACACATAATTCGGAAACTTGGAAAACTGCCACACATTCAAAGTGTTCCTCGGAGGAATAGCAATTTGTGCCCGGCCCCTTAATGAAAAGTGTGTGGCAGTTTTCCTGTGCGGTGGTTTTCCGATATGTGGCAGTTTTCTAAGTTGCTGAAAGATGTGTGGCAGTCTTCCTGTGTGGCGGTCTTCCACCAACCCTGTGCCATACTGTATACTTGTATATTACTATTACCCTTTTATTAAAAGTTCAACAACAGCCATCCATTCCACTAACTCCACAGAGTTACTGTGCTGTTAGAAGAAGAAATTGCATATTCCTAGGGGGGAGAAATTGCATATTCCTAGGGGGAAGAAATTGCATATTCCTAGGGGGAAAAATGTCATTATGTAATCAGACTAGCATCGAATATTTTTACTTTTGTCTTTCATCGATTTTGCAGCTACGTTTCGCAGTGAAGGGACGGGGCTCTTTGGAGAAATTTTGTTTATACAGCAGAATTATCAGCTGTCAAACAGGACTTAGAATATCTAATAACACATTTGTCTGTGTTATTAGATATTCTAAGTCCTGTTGACAGCTGCTAATTCTCTGGCCGATCGTAAAATCAGATAACGGTGGACACACAAACACCCATATTTCCGTAAAAATTATTTGGTGTGCAGAACTACAATTACCAAATACGATACCTCTTGCCTGAGCTTTAAGGCTGCCTTTCGAGCCTATACTGACCAATGTCGGAAACTGAAATTCACATTCTGGAATATAACAAACAAACTAAAACCTTTAAAAATTCGTGACACGATAAGAAATGCAAAGTTGAATGTATGACGTAGAAGCCGTGAAAAATTAAGGTATTTATATGAATAAGAATAATTTTAATTTTAAGGCATGTGGCAAAATCTACATTCCGAATATTAGTTACGAAGAAAATAAAATATAAAACTGAACGTTCTGCAAATGCTTATTGCCACAAGTCTTACAATAACTATTTTTCTACAGCTGCCTTGAAATTTATAATTTTCCGTGATGTAAAAGTTTATGAGAATGTAAATTTTCAATATCGTGCCATTGGTTCTACGGGGTTGCTAAATATCTAGATTTCTTTTGCCACACCAGATAACACTACTATATTGCGTTTGCTTCAGTTATGGTAATAAGTATTTTATGAACGTTTAGTTTTCTAGTTTCCCTTTCTTTCTCACGAGTTTTCAGAATGCAGATGGCGCCATGTACCGTTAAATTAAAATTACTGTAAATATAAGTACCCTGGTTTTTCGCAGTTTCTTCACGTACGTTAAACTTTAGTGCATTTCTTTTCGTGTCACCAGTTTTCAAAGCTTCTGCTTCATTTCTTATATTTCAGAATGTGAATTTCAGTTTCCACTTTGATGACCAAAGGCTCGAAAGACAGCTGTATGGGAGGAGAGACAAGACGCATCACAGCATTGTATAACTGCCAGTAAAGACACCGCAATGTTGCTGGCTGCTGCAAAACACTATGGATGTTACACAAGTCAACTTTATGCTTTACTGAAACTTTTGAAACCTTGCGGTGAATTCATGATGTCTGTATACTTCAAATATGTATTCTACTTCTTAAGGTGCTATGTCCAGACAGGGACGTTTGGCGACTCATCATCATAAGCTGTGCAGAGTCTTGGTGACGAAAATCCTGGGCCGTCCTAGTGCCGCAGTCAGTGATGTATTCAGGCATCTTTTTCAAGAGTGCTTAGCCCCACGAAAATCCATGGACGGCCCAGTAGGTTTTTGGGTGATCATCCCTTATATTTAGTCTAATTGTTTTTGTTTATAGATGAATATTTAGAGAAATTAATTTTAAAAACTTAAGAAAATGAGGGGAAATATTATAATAAAAAAACGCATCCACATGGACTCAGTAGCATTAATATTACTTATGTTTTAAATGAATTTATTTGTTTTATACACTAAAACTGTCCTCGGCATGTATATTTAGGCTTTCTAACTTCGAAGAGTCAATGCAGCCAATAATATATACAGTACCTCGACAAAAAAAAAAAGAAGAATTTCCGTTTTTAATTAGAACCATAAATGACTTCATACAAAGTGTTAACACTTTAAATAACTTTTTTATGTCGATCTAAAATCAAAGTAGTTATGAAAATGTATACACTCTATGAAGCAAAATATTTGTTGCTCTAGATGAAATTGCTTTTGTAAATTCGTTTATTAAATGGAACAATTGTCCACGTTAAAAAAATCTAATATGAAGTCTTACCAAAATTATTTAATACTTTCTTTGGATAAAAATCAAGAATATAGAAAAAGACCAGTTGATCTTGATTATATGTGCAAGAGGGGAAAACAAGAAAACCCAAGTACTGTTTCACAATTCTGTAAATTTTTTAAAGCCTTTTTATTTGATAGTTAAGTTTACTGTAGATTTGTAATCACCAATGGAATGCTGTTTGCACTGCAATACATCATCATATTGTGGAAGCTGGGCTGGTATTCAGCTGTATTTCAATCTTCTGGATGCCGAGTGCCCATGTTTAAGATTAAGCCTCAGTGTAGCTAACGGGACGTTAGGGCTTCCAATGCAAAAAAAAAAAAATATTTGCGCTACCTATTTTTTAACGATAGCAAATTATTAAAAATTACTCCCATAAAAGTTTTTTTCCTGGCAGTATGTGCACTCCGTGACAAAAAGAAAATCCAGGAATTTCAGACGATTAATTTAGTATTTTTTTTACTACTATATGCAAATCTAAATAATCTAAAGAAGCCAAAACCAAGTGGTAGGGGAATGGTTTACAGTATACCTTTTCAGTTAACACTGTAATGATTCCTTTGTAATCAGAAAAACGCTTGTAGTAAAACGAATATATTTTTGCCACTTCTAATGTTTGGAGGGGGGGGGATTTTCTCCAGCACAGCATTATCTCTTACTGATTGGTTAATACGCAATATGCACTTCCGCTCGACAAAGCATAATTTTGTTTAATTTTTTTAAAAAATATTAAACAGTATTTTTGTAACTTTTTGCAAATTTTTAGTTATGTGCATGTATATTTCGGTCTTATTTTTTCCTGACTGTACATGATGCACAAGTGCCTCTGAAACCTCTTCAAAGTCAACGATTTCCCCATAGTATAAGTACAGAAGCAGTCCAAGTTGAGCATCCTGTGCGTACACAGCTGATACGAAGTAGAGCCCACGGAAAACGTAGGGCATGGGGCTGATGTCATGTCCTCTCCCTTCTAACCTCCTATTTAAACTCAGAAATCATTTGAAGAAAAAAATTTTGGAATTTTTAAAATTGGTAAAAAAAAACCTTAAAATATATTTTACATGTTTTAGTTACTTTTATAAGACAATTGAGTTGAATATTCACATAGTATCTGTGTATTGTATATAATAATGCCGTGCCTACAAAAGCAAAATAAATGAAATAAATAATTATCTAGAGAAAAAATAATCTGTAATTAACTATAATTTGCTTCATTTTAGCATTTCAGGCGTCTTATTGTGCCAGATAATCTGACTGAATGAAATTTAAATTAGACTTAATTACTCTGAAAAATGAATTGGTAATTCGATTAAAAATTTCCGGAACCCCCAATAATTTTTCAAGTCGGCGCCTGTGTTGTCTATTGTTATATAAGTGAAAAACATCCAGTAAGGATTCAATTAAAGTATCAAGTTTACGTGGTTGCAGTTCCTTTAAGTCATGACATACTGCTTTTAAGTTATTTTCAGCGAATGATAAGGACCTTTATTTTTCATTTATTAATTTCATTTTATTGACTGATCAATAGTTTGCTTCATGTATTGATTAATAAATGGTAAGATAATTGCAACAAAACATTTATTTTGTAATAAATTGTTCTTCAGACTTTTGACTTAAAATTTGTTTTTCCACAAAACGGAAAAATGCGCCTCGACACTGGGTGACATGTGATCTTTAAGAATAGCTCACAATTCCCAAAGCCATCTGGATTTGGGTGGTGGAACTAATGAAGAAGGCTTGGTATAGTTAAGTTTTCACACACACACACACCCCTGTTCATGAGGGAGGCAATCTTAGTGTGTGCCCGTCGCATTGTGATTCCTTCCCCACGAGACTACTTCCTTAAATGAGGACAATGGATTTGGTCTTTAAAAGTAAATCGCAGCAAGTAAACATCTGGAGATGGAGTGGTTGTTTTGCTATTGTTCCACTGAACGGCGCAATGTGGAGGAGGTAAAAGAGCGTAAAAACTCAGGGCTATTGGTACAAAGGCTGGTTCTTTTAGCGAAGCACATTTTGCTTCCTGAAGAGGGAGGTTGTGCCATAGTTGCGGTGCACATCTCTCTTCGCAAGAGTAATCTAATCCCCTCCGATATCTAAGCGCACGAAGCAAGCGTGGGAAGGAATTAAATCCATGTTTATGCCCCAGTAAATCAAACGAACATCACTAAAACACATTAAAACAGAAGGAATATTTGTTTTGAAATCATTAAGCAGAATGTTTCATATTCGAAGATCTAAAAGCTAAAATTATCAGCAAATACCCATATTTTTGACCCCTGAAAAAAAGGATTATCGAAAAATGACCTGTCCATAGAAATTTCAAGTTCTCTCCACAACGCATTGCATCATCCCAAGTCAGAAATAACTTTTAGTTCAACCCCAGTAGATTCCAAACCTCGATTTATTAAAAAAAAAAAGCAATAATTTTTCATTTGTAAGTTAAAGGATATTGTTAGCTTCCATTGCGATAATAGGCCTCGGATTAAGAAAAATTGGGCTTTCTTGAAAGTATAACGAAGTAAATTTCTCCGTCACTTTTGGTCTACGCCGGGATTCGAACCCGAGGCCGCTTATTCCGGAACAAGTCGCTCTACCAACTGAGCTACGCAGACGATTATTCTGATTCCTATCTGCCGTGTGCGTCCTGCTGGCAGGTACGTCACATCTCCCCCCCGAAAGAGGGCCGGGGCATGGCCCACGGGTCTGCCGTGACCATGAAACGTTGCAGGCAGCCATCCAATGTAGAACGTGCACTTGAGAACTCCCAGATAGTCTGCTGTGTGGAATGCAACATCACACATTTTTATTTTTCGAAGCGCTGGAGAAGGAATTCTCTGATTTTTCCTATCTCGCGGTGTGGAAAGAACATCACGCCAATGCGAGATTTTGAACGGCCGGGTCATCCGGATAGTTCGGGCGCCATTATAACGAAGTAAATTTCTCCGTCACTTTTGGTCTACGCCGGGATTCGAACCCGAGGCCGCTTATTCCGGAACAAGTCGCTCTACCAACTGAGCTACGCAGACGATTATTCTGATTCCTATCTGCCGTGTGCGTCCTGCTGGCAGGTACGTCACAAAAGGGCAAAGAATTTTGTCCATTCTGGTGTCGTAGTATAGACTAGAGTCAATATGAATTTCGTCAAAGCTTAAAACATAAAGCTTTACAGAGCGATTTAAACTTTCATAGCTTTTCCCCCCATCAACAAAAAGACATCGTGTTGAATGCCTGGATTACGGGTAAATTTTGCGCACCATCTTTTCAAAGTAATGGAATAATGTTTTCCCCCCTCCTGAAGTCATATATGATTTTTCTAAAGAAAGCTCTTATTACGATGCATTTCGATACATCTTGAGGTGCCCATTTTATCCATTGCTTTCTTTCGTAAGATCACTTGGGCGTCGTAAATATATCATGGATACCTTTACCTAATCTTTCCAACGTACTATAGTTTCTCTTAATTTCTTTTAATTGCTTCTTGAGTTGAATAATTTGTTTTGACCAGAACCTTGTAATGATGTATGCATTTCTGATTTGTGCAGATATATTTAATAATCTCGCGTTTCTCATTCTTTAAAGCACCTAGTACACTTTCAAGATCAGATATTTTTTTCCTGCAGTCTTTTACTCGCCTTCATCTTTTCACATTTCAAACATACATGAAGTTGCGGAATTACTATCTTGTTTCGTCCTAAAACGAGTCTACCCTGCCGCTGATACGGGAATTTTTTGAATTTAAAGTTTTAATTCGATCGAAAGAACTTTCTAAAATTCTTGGTCTCCGATAAAACCGTCACACACGAAAACTGAAACACATCTTTCAGCAATTTGGAAAACTGCCACATGCTTTTCATTAAGGGACCGAGCACAAATTGCTGTTCCTCCGAGGAACACTTTGAATGTGTGTCAGTTTTCCCAGTTTGCGCGAATTATGTGTGGCAGTTCTTCAAACTGCGTAATGACGGGAAGGAGTTCTTTTATTTGTCGGAATTTTCATGCAGGTTCATACGAGTTTACGACAACTGGCCACAAAAAGTTCAACGAGGGAGGCGGGGGGGGGGGTTACGAATAAAGATCGCCGTTTCTTGGCATATATATATATATAAATTTTTTTTTGAAAGTGGAATTGGGAACTCCAAACAATTTTGAGAAAATGTTCTACGTAAGGCAAGCGAGAACTGCACTTTAATTTGAAGAAACACTGTAAACTTCCGAAAACTTTATATGGGGCCCCCTCGACCCCCCACTTTCCCCAAACCACTATCTAAGTTTGAGTACCATGAGGTAGTATACCAAATTTGGTGGTTCTAAATTGAAAACTGTAGATTTTACGAAAATTTTGTAGGGGTCCCACCTTCAGACCGGGCCTCCACCCGTGCCAATAACCGTCACCTTCTAAGATAAAGCACCATGAGGTAGTACACCAAATTTGGTGGTTCCAAATTGAAAATTGTAGATTTTACGAAAATTTTCTATGGGCCCCTCGACCCCGGGCTCCGACCACTTTCAAAAACTGTCTACGGTCTAAGTTAGAGCACCATGAGATAGCATACCAAATTTGGTGGTATTAAATTGAAAACTGTAGATTTGACGAATATTGCGTATGGGGCCCCTTGACCCCTGGCCCCATATCTTTCCCGAAACAGCATACGGTCTAAGTTAGTGCACCATGAGGTAGTATACTAAATTTGGTGGTTCTAAATTGAAAACTGTAGATTTTACAATAATTTTGTAGGGGCCCCCTTCGGACCGGGCCTCCACCCATGCCAATAACCGTCACCTTCTAAGTTAAAGCGCCATGAGGTAGCACACCAAATTTGGTGGTTCTAAATTGAAAACTGTAGATTTTACGAAAATTTTCTATGGGGCCCCTTCGACCCCGGGCTCCGACCACTTTCAAAAACTGTCTACGGTCTAAGTTAGAGCACCATGAGATAGCATACCAAATTTGGTGGTATTAAATTGAAAACTGTAGATTTGACGAATATTGCGTATGGGGCCCCTTGACCCCGGGCCCCATATCTTTCCCAAAACAGTCTACGGTCTAAGTTAGTGCACCATGAGGTAGTATACCAAATTTGGTGGTTCTAAATTGAAAACTGTAGATTTTCCAAAAAATTTGAAGGGGGTCCCCCTTCGGACTGGGCCTCCACTCGTGCCAATAACCGTCAACTTCTAAGTTAGAGCGCCATGAGGTAGTACACCAAATTTGGTGGTTCTAAATTGAAAACTGTAGATTTTACGAAAATTTTCTATGGAGGCCCCTCGACCCCGGGGTCCGACCACTTCCAAAAACTGTCTACGGTCTAAGTTAGAGCACAATGAGATAGTATACCAAATTTGGTGGTTTCAAATTGAAAACTGTATGTTTCGTTGAAAAAAATTATGGGTCACGGCACCAAATGTTATGGTGAAAAAAATGAATTGAAGTTATTTATCAAAAGAGACTATATTTATGCTGATATTGAAATTTTAGATGGAAATTATAGAAAATTTAAATTTGGGAGATGGGTGGATGCATTTCGAAACAAAAATATTTTCTAAGGATTAGAAAGGCCATGAACATCCTAAACAAAAATGCATCTAAACATTTACATTCCACAAGCAGTTATTGAAAAGTTTGCGTTGTTTGTGTTCACGCAGAGTTGAGTCATCTGAAAGTGCAAAAATAAGTGAACATTTTTGCATGTATATGAAAATGTGTCACTATAAGTCATAGGATAAAATGTACTCGTTCAATAACAACTTGTGGAGGCGGTGAAAGTCAATTTAAAAGGATAGGACAAAAATTGCAGTTATGAAATACCTTATAATACCAGGATTCGGATCGAAAGCCTTAGTCAAGCTAAGGTGGGGTACATGGGACCAAGTCATGGAAGACAACAGAACACAAAAGTTTTCACACTGCACTAATTTTGGACTTTTTTGAAAGGCTACTTACTGCCTGTATTTATTATTTTTCTTTAAAAACTTAACAAGGTAATTTAGTGGACAATCAGATGGTATTTCCTTTTTTGTTGTTTGCATAAACACAGCAGTATAAAAACAGAATCTCAATTTCTTTTCTATTTCTATTTGGCCACTGGCCTTATGAACAGCACAACTTGACATATTTCAACACAGTTGGTTTGAACACTAGGCATTGACTTTATGCATCCAAAATTATACTACGATTCACATAGCTTACACAAAAAAAGATACTGGATTATTTTTAATTCCACAAGGTGGACAAGTTCTGTTCTTTTGAAACGTACTCTCTTCTCTCTCACCTAGTTAGCTCAATGACAAATTTACAACTTTACACTTATTGATTTAAATTTACAGCACCTAAACAATCTTAGCAAACTCCGCAATCTTCCAGACCAGCTTCAAAGACTTCAATTAAATTTACAGTTATTTTAAGAGCCACAAATTATACTTTAACAAATCTACTATCAGCAAGTAAAGAAACCAAGTAAATTATCCTCAAAACAGAATTTAAACTGAGCACAAGCATTAATAAACATTACGTAACCTATAGAACTACCCTGAATGAACCTACTTCACTTATAAAGAAACCTCACTAACTAATCTTAAAAATTATCACTATTCATAACATCACCAACATAATTCAGAAATTCAAACAATCTTCTTGCACTAGCTTGCTCATAAAAATCACCTCACTCTGCACTGCAAATAATAGCTCAAGATACTTAATAACTCTATACTGTAAACAAAAGCTCAAAATACCAATTAACTAAATTTCCAAACTAAATATCATGTTCACTAACACTAACAACCAGAAATTAGAATTTACATCCCTAGCACTACAGCAAATCATAAACAAATTAATTTAGACACTTTAAATCACAAAACAAAACTTAAATTTAACACCTGCAGAGAATTACTGAGGTAGCGGTGAGGCAAATACTCTCAGTTCAGACACTACCCTGGGTTTTGAGAACCAACACAGGACGAAAATACCAGTCAGGCTGAAGGTGTGAAATTGAGTCGTGAATCCAATTTCAGCCTAGGCAAAGGGAAAGGAAAAAAATCCTCAAGTGTGACACATCTTCATCAGGTACAGAATTTCCTCTAACATGATCTCGCCAATTATTGAAGCAACGATCGACCGACCCTCGCTGGCAGTACATATCTCCGTGAACAGCGAAACTACTGGGGGTGGGGGTGTGGGGTGGGGTGAAGACAAGTTTCCCCCAAAAAACCACGTCCTCAGGGCTCCCCCTTTTCGAAACAATGCATGATCCCACCTTGATCAACCACGCCTGCAAGAGCCTGTCGTACTTCAACCCAAAATACTCCAGGCACATCCGGCCCAGAACTAACACAACTATATCCCAGGAAAAATCACTTATCTCTCTATATCCCAAGAAATCCTAAATCACAATATCCACATATATCCCAGGAAAAATCACTTATCTCTTTATATCCCAAGAAATCCAACATCACTATATCCACATGTATCCCAGGAAAATTCACTTATCTCTCTCCACATATATCCCAGGAAAATTCACTTATCTCTATATCCACATATATCACAGGAAAAATCACTAGCAAGGAAATTCTTCTGTACCATGGCAATGCGCTGGTCCACTTCAGACAATAACACTGACCATTTACATAACCCACTAAATATTTTCACCTTATTGAAAATTAAAATTACATTTAGACTTTTTAGTGAAACAAGAAAATTTAGGCCAAAGAAAAGAACAATTAATATTGGAACTGGTGAGCAAAAGTGTGTCTTCTCAACCCATGATGTTCATTCTTTTTGTGAAATACTAAACTTGAGAACAAAAATACTTTAACTTCTATTCTGCACATATCGCATCCTGGTGAAAATTCCCTACTCAGAACCCTCTGCCCTAGGACAAGTTCCCGGCTTGCCCTAAGATCACATCTTTCCAATGGGAGATTAACACTCATCTGGAGCATGTAAAATACTGGTCCTCAAATAACACACCAACACTCTTAATTTCGACACTTAACACTCCAAGAATGTAAACAACACTTTAGGTTTCCAATTTCATCACACTATAATATGTTCCCAAAATCCCAATATAAATCATCCCATAATTTATCTTCACTCATAAAAAAAATAACTCAACGCTGTAAAAGACTAGAGAGAAATGTTTACTATTATTTTATCACCCACAACATCACAATAACACTGCTTTTCAATGATCACATGCCCAACTAAACTATTATCGATGCACCAAAATTCACTGTGCTCAAACATTAAACCCAAATTTTTCGATACATCAAAATTTACTGGCCTGGGGAGTTGCTGAAATACCAGATACCAGACATGATAACACCAAAAAAAAAACATAAATGAAAGCATTTTCAACTCCCCTCTTTTTTTTCTTTCCTTTTTTCTGAACTCATACCTGAGGAACTAATAAATTTTAATTTTGAAAGCTGAACGACAACACAGCCATAATCAGAGACAAAAAAACTTGTTCTTTTTTTTATGCTCAGCTCGAAGTTTAGGTACCCTGCGTGGGATGTTATATATCAATACAGAAAGATATGGACTAAAACATTACCTTCGAGCTGGCGATCTTTTTTTTTCTTTTTTTTTCACCACAGTTTACAGTCCTGGCACAACCACAGTCTTTTTTTCTTTCCTACTGCAGCAGGGACATCGCCGGAGCCAGCAGGTACCTCCCATTGTGGTGGACTGGTGGTCAACAACAAGCCGTCAAAGAAAACTCCTCCCCAAACTTTGGGAGGAGATGGAACTGCTTTTGGCCTCTCTCCTCCGGCCTTTGAAGCAGGCCTCCTCCTCCTTGGGGCAGCAACCGCATGGAGAGGTGTAGATGCTGTTGGCGGTATATCCTTAAAGGAGAAGGCATGTCTTGCCTTCCTCGGCTAAGTTCTCTCCAGGGCGAAGTTTCCGGACGGCGGGAGGCTTCTTTATCGGCGTTCTACATCGTCAACCCCTCGAATGCGAATACGAATACCAGAGCCAGAGTGTCCCATTGTGGTGGACTGGTGGTCAGCAAATGCTGCCAAAAAAACCCTCTATTTTTCTCTGTGGTTCTCTCCCGCCAAAAGGCGAGAAGAAAAAACTCCGCGGTCCCCTCTTTCTCTGCCGGCCAGCAAGAGGACATGAAGAAAAGTGACTGAGACAAGCGTCTCAAAGTGTCAAAGTAGTCTCGCGTGTTGGAAAAAAATGCTGACCCCTGATTGGCTGAAATTTTTCCCTAGTAACAGCGTTCCTCCCACAGCTGAATTTCTCTCCCACTCCTCGAGTGACCTCTGACCTTCACTCAGGCATCGTTGCAGCGTCCAACACTCTCCACGAAAAAAAATGTTACCAGGCACGTGCATCCTCTGGTCGGCCAGGGGAAGATGAACTTGACCTTCAACACGTAGGGACCAAGCCTCTTGACCCTGAGGTCTGAAAATAGATTCTGTTGCTGAATTCCTTACCCAAAAGACGAAAAGATGTTGCACTTTTGGGCGACTTTTCACGACGTTGGGAAATGAGGAACGCAAAATGGCGAAATGAAGAATTCTTGCTTTGCAGAAAATCCCTAATTTTAATTTTCTTTTTCTCTCGTTCCGTGATGTTAAACCAAAATTAATTTTGATTCTCTGAGCTGCACACCTACTCGCCTTTTCCTATCGCGATAAAAGAACAGATAAAATAATTATTTCCAAAAGCCCAAAGTCAGTTAAATCAAATATTATTCTCTTTTTTTTTCATTAACATGAAATTTTGTTTTCCTGGTTGTGATTAAGACAAGCGAATTTTGCGCACAAATTCCCCTGCCTTTCAACCAGGAATTTTCTTCTAACGTATGTCATGGGAGAAAATTTTTTTGCATTAATTAATCTCCGATAAACCAACAGAAAGATTGATCAGGTCCTTCTGAAATTCAACAGAGGTTAAAATTTTCGCCATGACATGTAGATTTGACGAATATTGCGTATGGGGCCCCTTGATCCCGGGCACCATATCTTTCCCAAAACAGTCTACGGTCTAAGTTAGTGCACCATGAGGTAGTACACCAAATTTGGTGGTTCCGAATTGAAAATTGTAGATTTTACGAAAGTTTTCTATGGGGCCCCTCGACCCCGGGCTCCGACCACTTCCAAAAACTGCCTACGGTCTAAGTTAGAGCACCATGAGATAGCATACCAAATTTGGTGGTATTAAATTGAAAATTGTAGATTTGACGAATATTGCGTAGGAAGCCCTTGACCCCGGGCCCCATATCTTTCCAAAAACAGCCTACGGTCTAAGTTAGTGCACCATGAGGTAGTATACTGAATTTGGTGGTTCTAAATTGAAAACTGTAGATTTTTACAATAATTTTGTAGGGCCCCCCTTCGGACCGGGCCTCCACCCGTGCCAATAACCGTCACCTTCTAAGTTAAAGCACCATGAGGTAGTACACCAAATTTGGTGGTTCTAAATTGAAAACTGTAGATTTTACGAAAATTTTCTATGGGGCCCTTCGACCCCGGCTCCGAACACTTCCAAAAACCGTCTACGGTCTAAGTTAGAGCACCATGAGATAGTATACCGCATTTGGTGGTTTTAAATTGAAAACTGTAGATTTAACGAATATTGCGTATGGGGTCCCTTGACCCCGGGCCCCATATCTTTCCCAAAACAGTCTACGGTCTAAGTTAGTGCACCATGAGGTAGTATACCAAATTTGGTGGTTCTAAATTGAAAACTGTAGATTTTCCAATAAATTTGAAGGGGCCTCCCTTCGGACCGGGCCTCCACTCGTGCCAATAACCGTCACCTTCTAAGTTAGAGCGCCATGAGGTAGTACACCAAATTTGGTGGTTCTAAATTGAAAACTGTAGATTTTACGAAAATTTGCTATGGGGGCCCCTCGACCCCGGGGTCCGACCACTTCCAAAAACTGTCTACGGTCTAAGTTAGAGCACCATGAGATAGTATACCAAATTTGGTGGTTTTAAATTGAAAACTGTAGATTTGACGAATATTACGTATGGGGCCCCTTGATCCCGGGCACCATATCTTTCCCAAAACAGTCTACGGTCTAAGTTAGTGCACCATGAGGTAGTATACCAAATTTGGTGGTTCTAAATTGAAAACTGTAGATTTTACGAAAACTTTCTATGGGAGCCCCTCGACCCCGGGCCCCCACCCCTTCAAAAACCCTCTGCGTGCGAAGTTAGAGCACCATGAGATAGTATAACAAATTTGGTGGTTCTAAATTGAAAACTAGGTTTTACGAAAATATTGTATGAGGGCCCCTTGATCCCGGCCTGCGAACACTTCGCAAAACCATCTACGGTCTAAGTTAGAGCACCGTGAGTTAGTATACCAAATTTGGTGGTTCTAAATTAAAAACTGTAGATTTTACGAAAATTTTGTATGAGATGAGGGTTTAATTAGTGCCTCCTCCTGAAATATTTTGATAAGTGCCACATACTAGTCTTCCGCAAATTAAATCAGTGTTTGAACGAATTTTTCCTACCAAAAATCAAATGTTTAGAAAAATACAAAAGAAAAAAAATGAAAAGAAAAAAAGCCGTTTAATTAATGCCCGATCCTGAAATGTTATGGCTCGCGATGTTATGGCTTGCGATGTTTTGTCACCGCGATGTTTTGTGTCCGCGATGTTATGACTTGCGATGTATTGTCACCGCGATGTTTGAATTGCGATGTTATGTCTGCGATGTTATGTCCGCGATGTTATGTCGCGCGATGTTTTGACCTGCGATGTTTTGACGTGCTACGAGGAAAAACATCATGATACTTCCTGGGGTCGGGCTGAGGCTCTGTTTTGGAATGCTTTCTTGCTAGCTTCAGCTGAAGAGTTCTTTAGTGAATGAAACCTAGGTCACAGATGAACTCTTAACGTTTTTACCTGAGTGAGGGCAAGTGTGCGTGCAAAAGCAGATTCTTCTTTGTAGTGGAAGACTGTAGAAAAAATGCAGAACGTTTTTGACACAATATACGTAGGCAGATGTTGTAACAAAGGGTACTGTAGTGTTCAATACAGTATCTCTGCTGATATTGTAGAGTTCAGCCATGTATGCAGATGTTGAAATTAAGCCAGGTTATTTATTAGCTATATTGAGGGACTTATCAGCAAAATCTACGTCGGGGATATTCTACCTTTATCATTCCAAAATCTTCTTTAGGAGAACTACCACTTTTATTTAAGCAACTTCTGCAGAAAACCATAGAAAACTGCAGGGAAGAGTCACCAAGGCAAAAAACCCAAAACAATTGGGATCTTGCCCTGGTGACCTTTCTCTATTTGAGGGCAACAAATGTACCAATGATTCATTTTAAAGACAGGTGAACCAACAGGCATGTCAACTGACAGCTGGAAATATTCGATGGTCATGATTAGCAGTAAAATATGTCTACGTCTACAATTACAGCACTAACACAAAAGTAAAACATGCAAATACTGACAGCACAGAAACAAGAAATGATTGAAACATTTCAAATGTTGCAAAATTCTTACAAAGGATAAGTGATGTAGTTTTTAAGTCTTTAAAAGGCTATTTGGGAGGACGACCAGCCCAATTAAAATCTGATGCCAGTTCATTTGACATAATATCAGTCAGCAAACATCTTGTTGCAAGCTTGGGGTCATCACTTACTCGGCAGACAAAATATTTCACCTACAAAAAAGGTTCAGTTTAAAGGTATATCAGTATACGAAACAACCAACTCACTTTATGAAATAAAACATTAAAAACCTATTAGCATATCTTCATATAATACAGTATGCAATTATATTATACAGGGTGTCTTAAAAATACACGGCAAAACTTCAGGAATGAGTTCCTCATATGTCGATAAAAAAAGTTATATCAACACATGTCCAGAAATGCTTGGTTTCAGAGTTTTGAATTTCTGTCTATGACACTTAACTGTTCACATGACCTGACGCAGGTCTGTCTTGGTTACAGAGTTATTAACCGGTATGTTTTATCTCCCACAGGTGATTTCTGTAATCACAAGGTAGCGACAGAAGCTGGTGTTTTCCGTTCTGACCATGCGCTCAAATCAGGAGCAAGCGGATATTCACTTAATGCATGATGGCGCTCCCGCATATTTTAGCCACCTAGCCCACACATACTTTAATCGAAGGTTTCCTAGTCGGTGGATAGGGAGAGGTCGCCCAATTGTCTGGCCTCCATGCTCACTTGATTTAAACACACTAGACTTCTTGTGCGGCCAATTAAAATCATTGGCGTATGTGACTCAGTTGCCCGATGTGGAAACTCTCTGCCATCGAATTGTGGAAGATTGCGAAACAATACGACACATGCCAGGAATTTGGCATCGTGTTCGAGAGTCCCTGAAACATCAATGTGAGGCCTGTATTGAGGCATATAGTAAACATTTTGAACAATTACTATAAGGTCATGTGAACTGTTAAGTGTCATAGACAGATCTTCCAAACTCGGAAACCAAGCATTTCCGGACCCGTGTTGATACAACCTTTTCTTCTTATCGACATATGAGGAACTCTTTCCTGAAGTTTTGCCATGTATTTTTGAGACACCCTGTATAATATACAATTATGTTACATAATATACTTTGCAATCTTCATAATATATATATATATATATATACCCCGCCTTCGTCGCTGCATCCTGTTCCCACTAAAGGGGCTCTGACGACCGCCAATAGCGGTATAACTATACCATCGGGATTAGAGGAAATTCTATCCCACACTCACCAACCCGCTTGGCGAGTTACGGCCAAACCCCTCCAAAATGATTAAACAACTTAAATCTTGGCCCTCAGTCTCCGGCAGCTGGAATGTACCTGGCCAAGGCAGCGGCCAGTGCGACATGAAGGCAGAGGGTGCTAAGAATCCCCGGAGGACCGGACTAGGCTGCCATCTGATGCTGACCTTGGCTACGTACAATGGACGCTCCCTATCTTCTGATTCAAGGCTTCTTGAATTGGAAGAGGAACTACAAAGGATCAACTGGGACATCGTGGGGCTAAGTGAATTAAGGAGAAAAGGAGAAGATCTCATCGAACTGAAAAGTGGACATCTCTTCTACTATCGTGGGACAGATACTGGCAGAACTAGTGGTGTTGGATTTATAATAAACAAGAAACTGAAGGATAAAGTTGTAGAAGTTGAAAGTTCCTCTGACAGAGCTGCACGACTTGTTATCCAACTCTCGAAAAGATACCAGGCTCAGATTATTCAAACTTATGCACCCACCACAAGTCATCCCTGAAGAAGAAATTGAAGAATTTTATGAGGAAATTTGTCATCTAAATAATAAAGGTAAGCAGCACTTGAAAATAATTATGGGAAATTTCAATGCAAAAATAGGGCAACGGCAACAGAATGAAACTTCAGTAGGTAAATTCGGTCACGGCAACAGAAACCAGCGTGGAAATACTCTCGTTGAGTTTGCAGAGGCAGAAGGGTTTTTCATCTTGAACTCCTTCTTCAAGAAAAAGCCACACAGGAAATGGACATGGAGACATCCAAACGGGACGACAAGTGAAATTGATTTTATTATGTGTAACAAAAAATTCGTCATAGAAGACTGCAGTGTGCTAAACAAGTTCAACACAGGTAGTGACCATAGATTGGTGAGATGTAAGATGCACCTCAACACTAAACTTGAACGTGGCAAGCTCATAAGACAAACAAAATCTATTGACATAACCAACCTTAAAAAACATAATACCTTCAAGTTGGAACTGAAGAACAGGTTCTCTGCTTTAGAAGGCCTAACATCAGAAGAAGTGGACATCTCTGAAGTTAACAGAAAAGTAACCAAAGCTCTTATGGAAACAGCAACAAAACTAGCTGGGTCTAAGAACAAGTTGCATGTAAACAAATTATCAGGAAAAACGAAAATGTTGATGCAAAAAAAGAAGAGAGATGAGGACAACTAAAGAAGATGTGACTTCCAAAGTGGAATATATAGAGCTATGCAAGACAGTAAGAAAAAGTATCACTGAAGACGTAAGAAAATTCAACTGTGAACTAGAGAGGAAAGCAATTGAAAACAACCAAAGCCTAAAGATAGCAAAGGGACACCTCAGTAAGGGAAGAAAACAGATTATGGCACTGAGAAAAGAAGATGGTTCTGTAACAAGAAATAGAGGCTTGAAATTTTGACAAGAGTGAAAGATTTCTACTCCAAATTATATGAAAGGGATGATACATGCACTCCAGACATCATGAAAGATACCAGTACCAGAGTTCCTCCAGTCCTTCCAGCAGAAGTTGCACATGCAATCAAGAACATGAAGCGGGGAAAAGCTCCAGGAGAAGATGGAATTACTGTAGACATCATACAAGAAGCAAGTGGAGAAATCGCCCAAATTTTCACTCGATGCCTTAATGAAGGAAAGATTCCTGAGGATTGGAACACCGCTACAATGATCCTGCTACATAAGAAAGGTGACATTGAGGATCTCGGAAACTACAGACCTATCAGCCTCCTATCAGTATATAAAATCTTCACTAAAGTTCTTTCACACCGCTTGAAGGTAACACTGGACATGGCTCAACCGAGAGAACAAGCTGGATTCAGGAGTGGCTACAGCCCAATAGATCATATCCACGTGCTGAGAGAACTAATTGAAAGAGCGAGGGAATATGAACTTCCATTGTGCATGGCTTTTATCGATTATGAAAAAGCCTTTGATTCGGTGAAACCATCAGCAGTTACAATGGCTCTGAAAACCTGCGGTATTGAAGATGCATACATTAATATTATTAATAACATCTATGGAAATGCAAGTGCAAAGATTAGGCTGTTTGAAAATACAACACACGTAAAAATTGGAAAGGGAGTGAGACAAGGTGACACCATATCTCCGAAGCTCTTTAATGCCACATTGGAGGGTGTTTTTCAATCGCTGAGCTGGGAAAACAAAGGGATAAAGATTAATGGAGATTATCTAACCCACCTTCGTTTTGCTGATGACGTAGTCATTTTTGCAACTACCCCATCAGAGCTGCAGAGTATGATCCAGGAACTTGCTGACAAAGAGTAAAGAAGTGGGATTAAAAATGAACTTTCAGAAGACAAAAGTGATGTTCAATGCTTTTACAAGAAATGAAGATTTATTGATTGATGGAGAAAAGCTGGAGATAACAGACACGTACGTTTATCTTGGACAGCAGATATCAAGTGAGGGTCACATTGATGAAGAAATTAATCGGCGTACAAAACTTGCCTGGAGAGCTTTTGGAAGAAACAGCATAATTTTCAAGAGCAATATGCCATTATGTCTTAAAAGAAAAGTGTTTGATCAATGCATCCTTCCAGTGCTTACATATGGTGCAGAGACGTGGACCTTAACTAAAAGAGACATACAAAGGCTGCAGACAACTCAAAGCAGCATGGAGAGGTGCATACTTGGTGTAACCAGGAGAGATAAGAAGAGGAACTCGTGGATCCGAAAAATGACAAGAGTGGAAGACATCATGATCAGAGTTAAATCCCTGAAATGGCAATGGGCTGGACATACTGCCAGAAGGACAGATCATCGATGGACAGCCGAAATTTTAGATTGGATTCCAAGGGACAGGAAAAGACCCAGAAGAAGACCACATGGGAGATGGGTGGATGAAATTCGAAAGTATGCAGGGGTGACATGGAGGAGACTGGCACAAGACAGACCGTTGTGGAGGAAACTTGGGGAGACCTTCGTCCAGCAGTGGATTGATAATGGTTGACAATGATGATGATGATGATGATATACTATCTACCAACAAGTAATTGGAAATAATATAATAATACAATCGACGATATCTGCGGTCCTGATACACGTCAGGGCCGCCGCCGTTAAATATCGTGTGGGAAACAACAACGCAACCAGTCGCATGCATGATGCCACGCAGTTCGGAGCTTTCTGATTTCGAGAAAGGTGTAATCGTCGGGTATCATAGAAATGGCCGATCCATACGTGACATATCCAGCGAGTTGAAATACCCAAAATCGACAGTGGCCTACGTGATTGGCAAGTGGAAGATGAGGGGTGACTGTCGGAATGTGCCCCGACCCGGCAGACCCACAAAACTGGGAGTTAGAGACCGACGGGGGCTGGCCAGAGAAATTCGGAAGAACCGCACCAAATCGATGAGCCACATCCGCGAGGAGTTTCAACAGGCATCCGGGAGTGTTCTTTCGATGAATACCATCCGTAAGGAAGCCCATCTGCTCGGTTATCATGGACGTGCTGCCCCCAAAAGCCTTTGATCACCAAGTCCAATAGTGCTGCTCGGCTAAGGTGGTGCAAAGAACGTCGAATGTGGACCGTTGAACAGTGGAAACAGGTTCTCTGGAGCGAAGAATCAAGGTTCACCATCTACCGTTCGGATGGCAGGATCTGGGTTTGGCGTCTGCCTGGAGAACGCCTCCTGCCGGTATGTATTGTGCCAACTATGAAGTTCGGCGGCGGTGGAATTATGCTATGCGGTTGTTTCTCCTGGTATGGCACGGGACCCTTGGTCGCAATTCCTGGTAGACTCAACGCCGAGACCTACTGCACCAATTTGGATGACCATGCGCTTCCTACGTTATAGCAGTTTTACGGGGTGGATCCATGTTACTTTCAGGATGACAATACCACCTGTCATGTTGCGAGGTCCACCATGGCTTGGTATGGTGACAATGGGGTTAATCGAATGGACTGGTATGCACGGAGCCCGGACCTCAACCCTATCGAGCACCTCTGGGACGAGTTGGAACGTTGACTTAAGGGGTGCCCCCGTCCGAAATCGGTGAAGGAACTGACCTGTCTTCTCCAAGCCGAGTGGAAGAAAATACCGCTAGCCGTCGTACAACGCCTGGTTGAGAGTATGCCCCGCAGGGTCGCAGCTGTAATCGCCGCTCGTGGAGGCTCCACCAACTATTGAAGGTGAATAAACTTCGTTTTCCTTTGCTATCACAAGTGTCCAATTACTTGTTGGTAGATAGTGTACATATATATATACAAAAAGCAAACAAGGCAACATATAATTACAGTTCATGTTCGGTGGTTGTAATTTATTTCCTTTGTAATCGGCATCTTTGCTTCACAATGAGTTTTTTGCTCAGTATTTTTCGGTTCAGCTGTGAGGTCGGGCCTCGTGCAATTTATTCTGCTGTGGGTAGTGTATGGTTTTTTGAAATAGTTTTTCATTGATAAATTTTTCCTTCTTTTAAAAAATGTTTCTTTAAAAAAATGTTTCTTTAATTTTTTTGGGGTGGCTGTTTTCGGGTAGTCAGGGGTTTAGACGATTGCTTGGTCCATATTCTGGGTGTGTTCGTTCTAAATTGTTATTTTTATTGTCTATTTCATACTAATTTTTATAATTTATTTTTGATTACTTTTTCATTTATTTAGTGGACTTTTTTTATTTTCTTTACTGTTGCTGGTTCAGGTTGGCTCGTTGCCGCAACATTGCAGACTAGATTCTCGCACAAATCCACACTCTTAGGTCTCTGTAGAGCCTGGTTGAGCGTTGTCCGTGCCTGGCCCTTGACAAAGCCAAGGAAAACAGCTTACCATAGCCCTATATCCTTCTCTTCTTATCCCAGTGTACAGTAACGCTTTTGGTTTTGTTAATCAGTAAATTAAAGAAAAATCAGTCTTGGTGTTGTCAGTATATATATATCATCATCATCATCATCATTGTCACCCATTATAAATCCACTGCTGGACGAAGGTCTCCCCAAGTTTCCTCCACAACGGTCTGTCTTGTGCCAGTCTCCTCCATGTCACCCCTGCATACTTTCGAATTTCATCCACCCATCTCCCATGTGGTCTTCTTCTGGGTCTTTTCCTGTCCCTTGGAATCCAATCTAAAATTTCGGCTGTCCATCGATGATCTGTCCTTCTGGCAGTATGTCCAGCCCATAGCCATTTTCAGGGATTTAACTCTGATCATGATGTCTACCACTCTTGTCATTTTTCGGATCCACGAGTTCCTCTTCTTATCTCTCCTGGTTACACCAAGTATGCACCTCTCCATGCTGCTTTGAGTTGTCTGCAGCCTTTGTATGTCTCTTTTAGTTAAGGTCCACGTCTCTGCACCATACGTAAGCACTGGAAGGATGCATTGATCAAACACTTTTCTTTTAAGACATAATGGCATATTGCTCTTGAAAATTATGCTGTTTCTTCCAAAAGCTCTCCAGGCAAGTTTTGTACGCCGATTAATTTCTTCATCAATGTGACCCTCACTTGATATCTGCTGTCCAAGATAAACGCACGTGTCTGTTATCTCCAGCTTTTCTCCATCAATCGATAAATCTTCATTTCTTGTAAAAGCATTGAACATCACTTTTGTCTTCTGAAAGTTCATTTTTAATCCCACTTCTTTACTCTTGTCAGCAAGTTCCTGGATCATACTCTGCAGCTCTGATGGGCTAGTTGCAAAAATGACTACGTCATCAGCAAAACGAAGGTGGGTTAGATAATCTCCATTAATCTTTATCCCCTTGTTTTCCCAGCTCAGTGACTGAAAAACACCCTCCAATGTGGCATTAAAGAGCTTCGGAGATATGGTGTCACCTTGTCTCACTCCCTTTCCAATTTTTATGTGTGTTGTATTTTCAAACAGCCTAATCTTTGCACTTGCATTTTCATAGATGTTATTAATAATATTAATGTATGCATCTTCAATACCGCAGGTTTTCAGAGCCATTGTAACTGCTGATGGTTTCACCGAATCAAAGGCTTTTTCATAATCGATAAAAGCCATGCACAATGGAAGTTCATATTCCCTCGCTCTTTCAATTAGTTCTCTCAGCACATGGATATGATCTATTGTGCTGTAGCCACTCCTGAATCCAGCTTGTTCTCTCGGTTGAGCCATGTCCAGTGTTACCTTCAAGCGGTGTGAAAGAACTTTAGTGAAGATTTTATAAACTACTGATAGGAGGCTGATAGGTCTGTAGTTTCCGAGATCCTCAATGTCACCTTTCTTATGTAGCAGGATCATTGTAGCGGTGTTCCAATCCTCAGGAATCTTTCCTTCATTAAGGCATCGAGTAAAAATTTGGGCGAGTACTGTTTCGATTTCTCCACTTGCTTCTTGTATGATGTCTACAGTAATTCCATCTTCTCCTGGAGCTTTCCCCAGCTTCATGTTCTTGATGTGCCATGTGCAACTTCTGCTGGAAGGACTGCAGGAACTCTGGTACTGGTATCTTTCATGATGTCTGGAGTGCATGTATCATCCCTTTCATATAATTTGGAGTAGAAATCTTTCACTCTTGTCAAAATTTCGCCTCTATTTCTTGTTACAGAACCATCTTCTTTTCTCAGTGCCATAATCTGTTTTCTTCCCTTACTGAGATGTCCCTTTGCTATCTTTAGGCTTTGGTTGTTTTCAATTGCTTTCCTCACTAGTTCACAGTTGAATTTTCTTACGTCTTCAGTGATACTTTTTCGTACTGTCTTGCATAGCTCTATATATTCCACTTTGGAAGTCACATCTTCTTCAGTTGTCCTCATCTCTCTTCTTTTTGCATCAACATTTTCGTTTTTCCTGATAAATTATTTACATGCAACTTGTTCTTAGACCCAGCTAATTTTGTTGCTGTTTCCATAAGAGCTTTGGTTACTTTTCTGTCAACTTCAGAGATGTCCACTTCTTCCGATGTTAGGCCTTCTAAAGCAGAGAACCTGTTCTTCAGTTTCAACTTGAAGGTATTATGGTGTTTTTTAAGGTTGGTTATGTCAATAGATTTTGTTTGTCTTATGAGCTTGCCACGTTCAAGTTTAGTGTTGAGGTGCATCTTACATCTCACCAATCTATGGTCACTACCTGTGTTGAACTTGTTTAGCACACTGCAGTCTTCTATATATACGATGACTTGATTTGCTTTAATGCAAGCGGGAGAGATTGGGAGATGAAACAACTCTACCCGCTTGATCTTCAGTTAGAAAAAGTAATAATATGTTTTCCCTCACTTTTTTGGATTTGGAGATCACAAGTGACAAAAGGCAGTTAAATATTGGTGTTTACGATAAAAGAAGGGATTATGATTTTGGACCTACGTTTTTAAGTTCAGTACTTCTAGAATTCCAAGATCAATATATCGCAATATTATTATTTCACAGTTCCTCAGAATTGTACGTATCTGCAATAATAACAAATATACCCTGCCGGACAATTGCTAAGGACGGATGACAATAGCAACCATAAAATGGAAGGCAGGAAAATGTGGAAATTAGCATAAGTGCGGGATACAGTAAGACGTGTTGTGCGTATGCAAATTTTGGATTGCCGAACTTGTTCGTGACGTCATAGCGCTGATAAGAGATATAAAGGATTTGACGCGTATTGACCGTTGTTGTTCAAACGCAAAGTTGAAAGGAGAGAATCAATTGACGAACTTGCAATTTTCAGTATGTCTTCCCGACATCACCTAGATGATTTTACGCGTGGCCGTATTATTGGCAAGATTGAAGAAGAGCGAAAAATAACAGATGTTGCCAGGGAGTTCGACGTCAGCCACAGTGTTGTTTCAAGGCTTTGGAAATCATTTCAAACAAATGGAGAGTGTAGCAAACGTCACGGGGGAGGTCGTGTTCGCATTACGACACCTGCAGAAGATCGGTACATAGTGCTATCAACAAAACGACACCGGCGCAGCACAGCTAGTGAGGTAGCAAATCAGTTTATGGCTGCTACTGGCAAGCGGATCTCCCGAAAAACTGTCGCCAGACGTTTGCATGAAGGAGGACTATACGCCCGCCGTCCTGTTGTGTGCATCCCATTGTCCAGACGTCACCGTACCGCCCGTTTGCAATGGTGCCATCAACATCGCAATTGGACTGATAACAACTGGTCTGCTGTCCTGTTCTCAGATGAGAGTAGATACAGTCTATCGTCTGATTGTCGACGACAACTGATCTGGCGTGATAGTGGTACTGCATATTGTCCAGCAAACATACAGGAAAGGGACCGATATCCGACATGTAGTGTCATGGTATGGGCTGGCATCATGATCAATGGCTGTACGTCCCTCTATGTGCTTCCAACTGGGACTATGACTGGCCAACTTGATACATTAATGATGTTCTGCTACATCATGTTCGCATTTTCCGTGGTGCTGTCGGTGATAGATTCATTTTCATGGACGACAACGCAACATGTCATCGAACATTCGCTGTCCAGGAGTGTCTTGAGAGCGAGGATATTCAACGCCTCGTATGGCCAGCAACGTTCTCCAGATCTGAATCCCATTGAAAATGCGTGGGATGCTTTGGGGAGGAGTCTTTCTGGTCGAGAATGCCCGCCAATAAACAAGGACACCCTCATCCGTGCACTGACGGAGGAATGGGATAAATTACCCCAACAGCTGCTTGATAATGTTGTGCAAAGCATGACACGACGTGTGGAATCTTGCATCGCCCTCCATGGTGGCCATATCCCGTATTGACATCTTACGCCGGAACACCCGCGGACGGTAATTGCATTTTTTTCACGTTTACGTATTCTGCACAAAATGACCTGTTTGTCCCTTGAACACGTTCCAAAGCCTTCTGAATTTCAGAGCACAATAAATTGTCTTTCTTGTAATTTCCTGGCATTCTGACATTATTTTATTTCACTTGGCATCCAACCACACTTACTTTTTTATGCGCTATATAGCCGTTTATGATCCGTCCTTAGCAATTGTCCAGCAGTGTATTACTAAGCATTTAAAATTTTTATTTTCAATATCATTAAAAAATCAATATCTTCTGAAGTTTTGTAAAAAACATTTTGTTAATCTGCTGTCTTTTCAAAATCATGAAACTAATTTCGCCACCCCGGTAGCGGAGTGGTCTAAGGCGATGGCCTCTGATCATTCGTCCGAAAGGGGTCCGGGTTCGAATCCCGGTGAGGCATGGATATTGTGTTTGTCTTACGGCACTGGCTCTCTCCCTTCCCTGGAACCAGTGACCCTAAATTAGGGAAGGACGACTGCTTATAGCCCATGGAGTTGCTCACGGTTGTCGTTAAACCTCCAATCAAATAAAAAAGAAGAAAAAGAAACCAATTTCAAATTTTGTTTTTGTAACATACTACCTTCTAAACTTTGAAAAGCGATGGCCTCTGATCATTCGTCCGAACGGGGTCCGGGTTCGGATCCCGTGAGGCATGGATGTTGTGTTTGTCTTACGGCACTGGCTCTCTCCCTTCCCTGGAACCAGTGACCCTAAATTAGGGACGGGCGACTGCTTATAGCCCATTGAGTTGCTCACGGTGGTCGTTAAACCTCCAATCAAAAAAAAAAAAAAAAAAAAAAAAAACTTTGAAATAGTCATTCTTAGGACTACAATAAAAAGATGCTTACTCCGAGTGGTCCCGAAGAAATTTAACACTATACATTCTTTACATCCAAAGATTAAATTTTGATCAATTTGTTTTCAGAACGCATCAACATATTATTATAGAATTTACGGAAGTACCATTAAAAAGGTTTAATCGTAAACCATCAGTTTGTTGATAAATCACTTGGAGGATGGATTTGATTATTATTTTGTACTTGCTATTTCATATTTTTGGGAATTCAGGTATTTGATTTGTTATTGGTTTTGCATTTATGAGTTCAGGTAGGGAAAGCAGTGTGCAACAAAATTTGGTTTTGTGTTACCACATTTTGAAAAAATATAATTTGGTAAATGAGAAATTAATAAAGCATATTCATGAAACCTGAACTCTTATATTTTCTCAAGTGACACAGATGCTTTTCCCTGAAGATTGGTCTGGGTTGCTTGAGTGTTTTTGTTGATGCCTGTGACTAATGTTTTTATTTGTACTTTTGTATTTCAGGTTTGAAAAGTAGGGAGTGTTGTCATTTTTGAAATTTTAAGTTTTGAGTTGAATTTTGGGGGAAGTAGAGGTCGGGGTTGTCGGTCTGTTTAAGGTGTTATTTATTATTATATTATCTTTTTCTGGTGTAGGCAGCTGCAAAGCGCAGCACTGAAATGGATATTGTACATATGAATATGATTTTATTTCATTCATCTCATAACTATAAATATATATATATATATATATATATATTACATGAAATAAAAAATGCAACAACTAGAAGGAGCAATGTTATTTTTTTTAAACGCAGGTAGCTGTTATCATACACGGAGATGTAGGATTGACTGCATTATCAAACCCAAAATATGGAAAATTACACCTTTACCTACCCGGTAAAGTGGTATCATTTGTTTGATATTGAACCGCCCCATGCATTCATGAATGCGGCAGGGAAGGCCATCGTAGAACGCCAAATAGTCTTTGTTCCATTTCAGCGACAGTGTTTAGTGCACCTCTTGGGTGTTGTTGCTGGAGCTGTCAGCCCATCATGTCCCAGACATATTCAATAGCTGAAAGGTCTAGAGATCATTCTGGCCATGGTAGTACTTTAATGTTTTGCTTGTGTAGATACTGCAGACTAATGCGTTCTGTGTGGGGACGGACATTGTCTTTCTGGTAAAAGGTTCCGTACAGCTGCACAAATGGGACAGCCTCTGGCTGCAAAATGTTGGTAACATATCGTTGGACAGTTAAGAGATCCCCTTCTGATGACCAGTTGTGATCGAGAAGTACGACTAACGGAACCCCAAACCATGACACCAGGCGCTGGAGCTGTGTGACGATGTCGTACGTACTGCGGGCATTCCTTTCCCCTGGGATGACAGCGAAAACGCTTTCTAGTGTCGTGTTGACCAAGACAAAAATAAGATTCGTCCCTATAACACTACGGTACTCCACTCTCGTTCACTCCAGTTCTGTATAAGGCGACACCACTCAAGATGTGCTTGCATGTGGGCAAAAACAGTACTGGATGTTAGGCTCGCATTGAAAACTCGTCGAGAAGTGGGTTTTAATTTCTGAACACAAATGACTTCCTAAATATCTAGATTAATGACATTTTGCTTGCTGTATGTTAATTTCATTCATACAGCAATTTTTAGGAATGCATTAACTGTGTAAATCGAGAACTACCTGTACAGATATTTCTTAAGGCAATACTTTTCATTGATACATTAAGAAAGGGCACTGTTAAAATATGAAAATTACATCACTTTATGTCAAATTCGTCTAACTGTTGTTTAGCTGCCTTAAAATATCATGCTAAAACCAGACACATAAAATCTAAGATCTGCCCAGCTCATATATTTCTAGCTCTATTTTGATTACGCTACATCAAGCACGTCGTATTAGTGCTCACCCAAATTTCACGACCCCTCCCGCGAATGACACGCAAATCTGAATATTTATCACAAAGAACAGTTATCTAAATTTGAGGAATTTTCATCAGCGTAATATTTTCCATTCCACAAATATGAAGCAATAGATATGAATTAACAAGATAAATGAATCAGCAACATCATGATGTCCATTTATCTCACAATAAAAAACTAAACAAAGAAAAATACTGTATATATCGTATTTGTTGTACCTACGCATTTTTAAAACAAAAGTTAATTTGAAGTACTTGTACTATCACTTGCAAACACTTAAAAGACAGTTAAAGAAGCCAAACCTTTGATAACCAAGGGTATAATGAATTAAAAAAGTGACTGGCAGCAGAGGAACCTTTAATATATATTAATTAGAAACACACCAGTCAATTTTAACTCACATGATTCTGGAGTTGCAAAAATTCTTATCATGAAGCAATCTATTAGTACATATTTTCTGATAATTTTTACTGAATACAGTATTACAAATTGTGTTTACATAAGGACTCACCAAATTAATTTTTTAAATGCATATCAAGTTCCATTAACACAAACGTTTTACAGTTATATGTTTCTGAAATAAGTACTTGTCAGTTTCAATTTGGATTTTCAGGTGCAAAAGAAAAAAATAAAGAACAGACCAGTGGCGGCTCGTGGTAGGAAAAATAGGTGAAGAGCTACAAGAGCAATATGAAAAGATATCTACGGTCTTCAATGAAAATCAGTTAATGAGAACTTACCTATTTTTTATATATTAGATCAATTCTTCTTCCCTTTAAAGCTGGAAATTTGTCGATTATGTCGTCAGAAAATGGCTGTTTATTCGTGACATCAAGAAAATGTCTTTCTGAATAGAAATATTTGCCAAAGAAGCAAGTTTATCTGGAGAAATAGTGCTTCTTGAGTAAGTTTGTATTCTTTTAAGGCAAGAAAAACTTCTTTCCACTGAAACACTTGCAGATGCAATTGTTAAAATCCGGGAAACCAATTTATAAACTTATGTAAAAATGCCTTTATCTCCATGAAGCACTCGAGAAAGTTCATGAGTCGATATATTCCTTAATTTTTCACCAACATATACAAGACTCAGTTCATTTTTAAGGCTCTGGTGTTTAGTAAATATTTTTCCGTAAAAATGTTGTAGATTTTCAAAAGCGTGAGAGGGAAAGCATGAATTAAATTGGTCGAATTTGGATGTGTCAGCATGCCAGGGAAATTGAAGTTTAAGTTTCTCACTATCTTGAAATATTATTTCCATTTCCATAAGAATGTGGTACAAAATTTCAAAATACAATTGTTTATAATTTTTAAAAATTGTTTCTTCTGTAAGAGCAGCATATTCCCGTTTAGATCTCCTTATTTCTGTGATTTTGCTAGATTTTCCAAACAGTGTTTCAAATACCTCATCGTTCCTTTTATGGCTCAAAATTTCACAATTTTTTTTTAATTTGAGTAACACAGTATATGTCTAGTGATTTTTTCTGCAAAATTTCGAATAATAGATCGGTGAACCAAATATTTCATTAAATACTATTCCCAAAAATGTAAATTCAAAAGTGTTCATATCATTAAAAAACCCTTGGGCAAGATGAATTGATTTTTTGTCTGATCGGTCACTATTTGTGAGAAATTCGAATACTTCCTTCAATTTATCCCAATCTTCAACTATTACACTTACTAACTTCGAAGTGGAGGACTATGGAGTTTTTGTTATGGTTGGCAGGCCTCTTGCGATTGTTGATGTGAGTGTATTGTTTTTTCACCACTGAGTGAAGCGATCGCTTCGCTGAGTGGTGAAAAAAACAAAGGAATTACACTGAGGCTTGCAAAAAATATTCGACACTTAGAAATTTTAGAAAAACTCTGCTGTAATACAAGGTTCAGACGATGTACTAAGCAATAACAAAAACAGATTGAGAAGCTTTATGCTTATTTTTTTCTGTAGCCCAGTCAAGTGTCCAGACATTACGCTTGCCCCATCGTAACATTGTCTTATTGACTTGTGTTGATAATCAAACTGTTCCAAAATTTTGTCTAGCATTTTGTATAAAGCTTCTGACGTTCTATTTTCCCTTACACCATGGAAACCCAAAAATCGCTCAATCAATACATCTTCCGAATCAACAGATCTTATTATTAAAGAGCACTCGGAAGTCTGGTTATGTCTTCCCATCTACTTGAATATAAAAGCATTGAGCTTCATTTATTTCATTTTTGATGTGATCGTTTATATATTCAGAAATTGTTATCAATTAATTCGTTTTGAATAGTTTTTGAGTCACCTGTGAAGACATTTTTTATCGTTTCGTATTGATTTTGAATTTTAAAGGACTTCTTGATATCAACAGTGAAAGCAATTCCTTGAATTTCTACGATTTATCGACTCAATGCCTTCGTCATGGTCACGGAATGCTAGTTCTTGTTTACTCAAATATGGTACTGCATCAATCATTGTCTGCAGGAAAAGTCTATTTAAACGAACGCTTTTGTTGAAATGCATTTTCAAAAGCCTAGCATTCTCCCTCAGGGCATCGGCAATGGTGTTCTGATTCTTTTCAAAATTATTTAGCATTGATTCGCATTTCAGGTGTTCGCTAGAATCCCCCGTTTGTAAAGTGACCGTTTTATATTTAAGAAATCTGAAAATTGTCTTTATTCCACGCCGAATTTTATTACTAAAATACACTGACGGAAAAAAAAATCCCAACACCAAGAAGGGGTTGTGTTAGATAAACGACAGTTGGTAGGCGGTGAGAGTACATCTGTAAGAGGACGTTTATGCAAATTTTGCTCTCGGCGCATACGTGTAGCGCTATTAGCGCCCCTCGGAACATGCAAAGTAGGTTTGCTGTAAATACGCGCAATAACGTTCGTGAGCGTTAGTTATGGTTGAGATTCGACGTAGGGTGTTGATGTTAGTCAAGAATGCCTTTAGAAGACGAAGAAGCCATTATCAACAGCTCACGGAGTTTGAACGAGGTCGTGTAATAGGGCTACGAGAAGGTGGATTTTCTTTCCGCAATATTGCAGAACGACTTGGCAGGAATGTAGCCACTGTGCATGATTGTTGGCAGCGGTGGTCAAGGGAAGGTACTGCCTCGAGAAGACCGGGTTCCGGCCGACCACGTGGCACTACTGAGAGGGAAGACCGCCGTGTACAGCGTATGGCCGTGGCGCATCGTACCGCGTCTGCGGCAGTAATTCGAGCTGCAGTTGCCACCACAGTGACACAACGAACTGTTACAAATCGGTTACTTGAAGGACAGCTCCGAGCCAGACGCCCTGTAGCGTGCATTCCACTTACTCCAAACTACCGCAGTTTGCGACGTCAGTGGTGTCAAGCTAGAGCTCATTGGAGGACGGAGTGGAGATCTGTTGTGTTTTCTGATGAAAGCCGGTTCTGCCTGGGTGCCAGTGATGGCCGTGTGTTGGTTAGAAGGAGACCAGGTGAGCGCCTGCAACCAACCTGTCTCCGGCCGAGACACACTGGACCTACACCTGGAGTTATGGTCTGGGGAGCAATTTCCTATGACAGCAGGAGCACTCTCGTAGTTATCCCACGCACCCTGACGTCACAGTTGTACGTCGGTCTGGTGATTCAAACTGTTGTGCTGCCATTCATGAACAGCACTCCAGGGTGTGTTTTCCAACAGGATAACGCTCGCCCGCATACCGCTGTTGTAACCCAACATGCTCTACAGAGTGTCGACATGTTGCCGTGGCCTGCTAGATCACCAGATCTTTCACCAATCGAGCACGTATGGGACATCATTGAACGACAACTCCAGCGTCACCCCAACCAGCATTAACCGTTACCTGTATTGACCGACCAATTGCAACAGGCATGGAACTCCATCCCACAAACTGACATCCAGCATCTGTACGACACAATGCATGAACGTTTGCGTGCTTGCATTCAACATTCTGGCGGTTACACCGGTTATTAATGTACCAGCATTTCACATTTAAAATGGCTCTTCTCGCGCTTACAATAAGCTATGATCTTGAAACCTTAATCGATTAAATATGTTACCTATACAAATGTATTGCCGCCATTTCATTCCTCTACAACTATTTTTTCGTGGTGCTGGGATTTTTTTTCCGTCAGTGTATAAGCAGGGCCAACAAAATAATTTTATAACACAGAAGGGCTACAAAGCCATTTATATTCAGTAAACCAACAATTTTTAAAATTAATATTGTAAGATTTACCGCTCTTCTTGATTTCTTTCTTGGCTACAATCGTCAGTGAATCCGTCGGTCGTCCTTGAAGTAAAATATGTCTTTTATTTTCAACTTTCCACCGATTGAACGGAGTTTGCAATAAATTACAGACAATGTTGTTCACAGGATACATACTGAAAACTAAAACTGTCACTATCAGTTAAACTGTACACGGAACTAAAGTAACTAATGAAGTTTTTAACAAACAATCACAAACACGTAAAAACATATCTCTTTCAGAAAGTATGTACCAAAACACCGCAAGAAAATATCCCTAGTGGATTGCAAAGAACCCTTGGCAATCCGTCCCGTTCCACTGCGATCTGTTCGTAATGTCACGACTCCAGGTGCAGAGCCTTGACGTCTCATGATAAAACACTTCACTTTCCCGGCAGATAGGGGAGGGTGACTCACAATTACCATGGCAACTCGGACAAAAACTGTAGACTTCCAAGCATTCTCATTTCAGCTCTTCACTTGAACTGTTTTGCGTATAAAGACTTGTTTTCCGTATTGAACGCGCATTGTGAAGTGATATCTAATCAAAATTTTGGGTATTTTGGCACTCAGTAAAGGCAAAAAAAGAATATATTATACGAAACTATTAAATAAAATCTTATTTCAAATAAAATAGGTGAAGAGGCACTTCACCTACTTCACCTGAAAAGCCGCCACTGGAACAGACCAACTTTAGTTTTCCATAACCAATCTTCAAAGTGAAAGCAGAAACCGACATGTAGCTAAAATACTTACAAAGATAATTAAGCAAGACATAAGGAAGCTACAAGAATTACTGATGCATCGCAATAGATATGAAGTGTGCAGTATTGTGCCAGAGTACTAGTGTTCCTCGAAAAACTGAGTTATTTTAGAAATTAATTTTTACGATTCAATGAAACAACAAAAATGAAATCCAACAACTTTACTTACGGTTCGGGCAAAATTCCTCTGATCGTTTAAATACTCTTCCCAAATCTTCAGTTCCTCCATAGACCGAAGGGGCATCTGTGGCATCTGTGTATACTTAGTCAACTTGTCTTTAGGTGTAAGCTTTTTAAGCAAAAATGAATGCTCATCCACTGTTTTTTTAACATCTTCAAGTAAACGCAAGAAGCGTTTTTCGGTTGCTAGAAGAATAAGAATATTACTGTCCAAATAAAGAAATCAAATTTGATTGCATTTTCAACACATAAAAAGTACAGGAAAAGAAAGACTGTTGAAATATGGCAAATTTAATGGCAATACACTCACGGACAATCAAATTTGCGCACCAAGAAAACATGCTTCAACCGCAAAAGCTATGCAAATAACTGGATTTCAGGCTGGTATGCTAATGATCCACGTTTGGTGCGATTGCGCATGACCGCACACCCTGCTTGGGCTATTCAAGCACAAAACGGCAGCCTTACAAACCGGTGTGTAGTCGATGCCCCATGAAAGCGAAAAGCATTGGCCACGCAAGCAAGAGTACGGAGTGAGAATGCCGGGTAGACGCAAGAGACGTCGATTTATGCAACTTACGGAATTCAAGAGAGGCCTTATCATCAGGCTGAAAACTTCAGGGTGGTCGATGCGCCATATAGTCCGCCACGTGGATCGTTCCGACCATACCGTCGGACTGTGTTGGGAACAGTGGACACACAGGAAAGAAGCACTTTGCCAATGGCAATGAGAATTCCTCAATCACAACGTTTGTGGGCTACAAAACCAATTTCAAATAATTTTGAAAGTGCTTCTAGAAAGACCTTTAAATGTAAGCAAAAATTTCCTAAAATGGAAACCAAAATAATTTTACAGCAATCAGTACTACAAAGCTGGAAAAACAAGCAAAGTAGCACTTACATACTACTATTTATGTTGAATATAAAAAATTGTCTGCATCTCTTTTAATTTATGAAAGGTCCTCACATAGTTTCTATACTGTGATTCTGGCAAAAAAGGCAATCTATCATCAATACTTTATATAAACTTCGCTATTGCATTCACAAATCTCGTTTTCATTTTATACTGTAATGGGTAAACTCAGCATTCAATGCAAATAAGTACACTGCCCCCCTCCAATCATGTAGTGAATTTGTAAGAGCCCCCTTGTATTTTGCAAGTTCTGCTATACTGCACCGCGTCTGGTAAGTTTTTTCCACATTTGTTGGCAAAAAAACAATTCTACGGGCTCACAGTGGCTGGTAAGAATTTAAGGGTGGGTCGGTCGGTTAGTTGGAGGGTGACTGACATAATTTAGTTTTGGCTCAAACCATTAAACTTGCCCAGTATTGGTATACATTGTGTGACCCCTTTTGTGGTTTATTTAATTTTTATGTTATTTGATTTTCAATTTCAAACCTTTGTTCTGGTGTTTGTGCCACTGTTTTACTTTTTGGAATATTTTAAAAGAGCATTTTATTTTTGTATTCATGTGCTAGTATGATATCTCCAAAAAACTTCAATAGTAATCACATTTTTGTGTTATTTGTTGTCCTAATGATATAAGTTTTAAAAGCATAGTAATAATAATTTTCATCCAGAATTATTTTTAATTTAAGACATTTACCTGTGGGTTCACTTATAGGTTGATTCCATCCAGCAGGCTGCTAGAACTTGCAATGCTCTCTGGCCTTTGTGTATAACTGTCCACCGGGCTGCTAGAATGACATATTTTCTGTATAAGTATCGAGGACACTGCAGGTACAGAAATGTTTGGTGGACGTGGCAAATTTCTATGCCTCATGTGGGATATCAATTTCTTCTGGACATGAGGTTCCTCTACATCTGATGAATCAGACTGAGTCACTACCTTTTGTCGCTTCTGCCGTGACTTACGCTTTTCAATTTCAGAGTCTTTGGTCTCTAAATTTGACGTTTCTTCGGCCTCTAAAGTTTTGGTTTCTTCAGCTTTCGCCAGTTTCCCCTTGGCTGTGTCATAAGACTCTAGGAGAGTTAAGCACTATTACTCATCAAAATAGTATTCACATATACACCTGGTGTGCAAAAATTAAGCACGAAGAGGAGAAATTAGCATAACGAGCAAACAGAACGGACCGAAAGACCACTCAGAAGATAGACTAGGGTCAGGTACGGTAGGGCATGCGCATATATGCAGCATGACGTAGGGGAAGGGTGTCGGAAGGGTATAAAGCACACGGGAGGTGTACGCTAAGCAATTCGGTGAAAGCTATTGCACGGTGTACATCAATTGGAACGACGTCGAGCTGCTGCCACCGTGTGATATGGCCAACAGACGACATATGGCCAATAGACGACATCTGCCAACAGACGTGATATGGCCAATAGACGACATCTGCCAACAGACGTGATATGGCCAATAGACGACATCTGCCAACAGACGTGATATGGCCAATAGACGACTTCTGTATGACTTTACCCAGAGGTCGCGTCATTGGAAAGTTGGAAGAAGGTCGAAGTGTGACTAGTGTGGCTGAGGAGTTCGGGATCGCTCACAGCATCATTTCACGAGCTTGGAGAGCATTTCAAACGACAGGAACAGCTGTCCGAGAGTTTAGCAATGGTCGTCCACGATCAACCAAGGCGGCAGACGACCGGTATATTGTCCTACAGGCGAGAAGAGACAAACGGAAAACAGCGGGAAAAATCGCAAGGCACATGCAACAGACAACTTGACGTCCGTTATCGCGCTTTACCGTGGCCGGGAGGCTGTACAAAGGTGATCTATTTGCACGACGACCAATACGGTGTGTGCCATTAACGCCTGCTCAACAGGGACGGCGGTTTCTGTGGTGCCAGGAACACAAGAACTGGACACATCAGCAATGGGGTCGAGTTCTCTTTACGGATGAGAGCCGATTTAGTCTGACGAGCGATTCTGGACGTATACACATCTGGAGAGAGCAGGGAACATGCAATCACATCTCCAACATCATCGAAAAGGACCGGTTTGGAGGTGGCGGAGTTCAGGTTTGGGACAGTATCATGCTTGGTAGCCGTACTGATCTCCACATCTTCCAAGGAGGTCCAGTCACTGGTGTCCACTATTGTACCGAGGTTCTCCTGCCTCATGTGCGTCTGTTTAGAGGTGCTGTGGGCCCTGAGTTCCTCTTCATGGGCGACAACGCTACACTTCATCGTACTGTGGCTGACGCAGAGCTGTTGGAGAGTGAAGATATTCAACGCATGGATTGGCCCGCAAGGTCCCAGGACCTAAAACCAATTGAACACGTGTGATACCTTCTCGGGAGACGCTTGGCAGCACGTCACCAGCCGCCAGCAACAATTCGGCAGCTGCGATTGGCGCTACAAGAGGAATGTGCCGCGATGCCTCAACAGCTCTTTGACAACCTCGTCCTCAGCATGGACAGACGTTGTAAATTCTGCAACGCAGTCAGGGGTGATCATATCCCGAACTAAAGAGTGGATTTTTCTTGGCAGCCGCCTGTCACTTGGACGTTTTTGTCTTCTGTTCAGTTGTGCTCGAAGCTACCTTTTCAATAAAGTGCCTTTGTATCCTTTGGATTTCTTGTTTGGACGGTTTTGCTCACTTGTTCCATATTCTTACATCTTGGGGATCTTATGGTATGATTTGAAACGATGTGGAGCACTTCTGCACGACGTTACATTCGAAAAACCGTCTCGTCCTTAAATTTTGCACGCCAGTGTATTTCACACAGATCATATATAGTATTATGACATGTTACAAATAGAGTAAATTATAATGTAAATACAATAATATACAGTATAGACTCGCCTTATAGCGACCCCTCGATTTAACGATCGTTACTCTAAGTCTCAATTTGTATCTCTATAGGAACCATGTTTTATTTAAATCCATAGAACGGCCATTTCATTTGAAATTACCCATTACAGTGACAAAACCAGATGCTCTCGGAAAATACGAGTCACCAGAGTTGACCTAAACTGAGTTCGAAAATGGGCCCGGTTCGCCGGTGCCAGCAACCCAAGCCCATGCAACACGTGACATTTAAGGATTCAGATGAAAAAGATTGTATCGTTGCATCAGAATGGCAATTAGAAAACAACTCTGACGAATTGAACTCTAACGGTTTTTACAGGAGAGTAAACAAAGTTTAAATTTTCTGTTCTACATGTTTTCGATAATATTTCATTTTCGACATTAAGGATCATCCCAAAAGGATTGCAGTAATCTTTTTTGTTATCTCCTCCATAAGCCATGTATTCTGTTCACAAGCATTGGATTTAACCATAGCTTTGGATACTTAGCTCTGACGAAGATGAACAAATAGTGAGTTTCTCCAGGAACAAATGAAACATTTGTTCACTTTGCCATTCTGGTAATTGTTTCCAATGACTGAGAACGGCCATTTTTTAAGGTTTTTTATTTGTTCCGATAAACTTCCCATGAAACTATATGTTTTCAAAATGTGAAACAAATCTAGCAGTTTTGGGAAACGCAAATTTTTTTTTCATTGTTGTCAAAATCTATACGTACTGCATCATACAGATTTTGAAAAAAATAATAATCATATGGCATCAACCTGGGTGGCTTTGCCACCCAATAAACGAAGAACTACATATCTCAAAGTATGGCAACAAGAAAAAATAATAAATCAGTGAAAAACGAATCACAACGCCTAAATTGTCTAAAATTGAAACTTAAAGGAAAGGGAAGTGATTATTAATTTGCAATAATCGAAATCTGTAATAAGGCGGGTTCTACAGAAAAACGTATTGCACAGTGCAGATCTTAAAATCTAGGTACAAGTATCTCCACCATTAATTAAGACTGTAACATAGTTCTGGTTACATGTACACTGATTTCCTGTGGGTTACAGCTTTCCCATTGAATAAAAAGTTAATAACACAATAAAAAAATTAAAGTTCGAAAGTCCGTAAGAACCACAATTGATTTTTTTTATTACATTATGTACAAAAAAAAAAAAAAACAGATTGCGCAAGATTTTGCACGAAGAAGTTGAAACAAAGATCTGAAATTTTGTTTGTTTTGTTTTATTAACATTAAACCTGAAGCAATATCAGTGAATAGTCAGTGTACAATGGTATTTCTATTGGATTTATATCAGGGCCCGATTTACTACAAGCAAGGCCCAGGGCAGAAAACATTTCCGGGGCCCCCTCCTTGTTTTCTATCGAACAAACAATAGTTACTGTGTGCAGAGTAGCAGAATGTAGACGTACGTGCGTACGCTGATAGTTTCCGAATCATTAGCAGGTTTGCAGATAGTCTTTGCATGTAGAATAAAAAAATAAAAATGTTAGGCCTATATACAGCAATTAAAACACTTACTCAACGCTTTACTCAGATTAATATACTTAATTCTATTTCAACTGAAGAACTTAATTATTTTTCATATCTTCTGAGTTCTTTTGTTTTTACAGACATTTCTGGCCTCTAGATTTTATCAAGGCCTTGTTCTCAATGTATACGAACTGTATTAAAAGTTTTGTTAACACAGAATTTAAATTTTATTGCCAGGTTCCTCTTTCAGTTGCCAATTAAATAAAAATAATTTCCTTATGGATTTTGCAAGTCCAATATTTTTGAATTAACTTGTTCAAAATGATATTTATAATTTTTGAAGGTTCATGATAGAACTGTTTTTCTGGATATAAAAACTTTCATTAATTAGTCTCTTGTTTTTATGAGGTTCGTAGTCCAATATTTTAATATTTTGCCATAAAAGTCCATTTTACACACATTTCTGCACATTCAATAGGAATGTACTTATTTTGTCCTCATTAATAATTATTTGTTTTATTAATTTTCCTTTAAATTATCTCATTCTATTATTATCAGGGTTTGTGGGTTTGCAGCGAGTTTTCTGTTTCAATAGCTGTGTACGTAGATACATTTTATTTTTATACAACTCTGGTTGTGCGGGTACAACTGGTTGATCAATTGTTTGTGGTGTTAATGGCCCCATAGATTCTAACTATAACAATATATCTATGACAAAATGGATGGACATCTTAATTTTAGTGAATATTGTGGTCTTGCAATGTACTGATTCTTGCGTCTAGAACATGAGAACATTGCATCCTACAAAAAAATGTGAACTAAAACAAGAAAAAAGAAATCAATGGTGACCTCCATTGGACTTTCTCATAAATAGAGATGTAAAGCTGCATATAAAATTGAAAAAGTGCTATGAGAACTCCTACTTGTGTACTTTAGCGTCCTAAATTATTTGGTCAGAAAAGTTGAAAAATAAAAAAAAATGCATATTAAAGATGTTTACCGAAAAACTTACCTCCAAGTAGAATGAGTAAACACGCTGCGGCGACGACCTGACGCCTTGCTCCGTTGAAAGGAAGGTTTGCTGCGGCGGGGAATTCGTGGGCAGAAGAGTACAACAGGAATCAGGTACGCTCTTGTTAGGAAAGAGTAACAGAATATACTGCTATGCTAAAGAATGTAATTTGTAATATCTGTCTCACTTTTTAAAGAAACATGCAGAGATTGTCTTCGTTCTTTGGTATGTAATTCCGTGATACGAAATTGTAAGTATGCACATGCCTTTCTTGTTTCTAGAAAAGTGTTAGAGTAGGTGTCGCATTCTCTAAAACGGAAGTTAGATGGCAAATCTCAAAGTGAAAGTCTGATTACTAAATAAAAAAAGCTTCCATGGAGAAATGAGTTCATACATTCCGCATCAAAGAATCCCATGCAAAAAAACCAAGAAACTGTCCGATTGCGATGTCAAGAATTGATACCGAAATTAACTATTTTCTGTAGCGTTGCACTACACTCTTTCCTGATAACAGCGTACCCGGTTCCTGTTGTACTATTCCGCCCGTGAATATCCTGGATACAACGATCCTTCCTTTCAACGGAGCACAGCTTCATGTCATCGCCTCAGCGTTGTTTAAGGCATCCCGCAGCGTCTGTTGACTCGTCATACTTGGAGTTCAAGTTTTTCGGTAAACATCTTTAATATTCATTCTAACGATGAAATTTTTTCATCATTTCCCCTTAAATTGCATATTTTAGAATCTGTACGTCACACTTTTTCGAAAATTTTACAATTTTTCTGACCAAATAATTTAGGACGCTAAACTACACATTTACCCAATTTTTACAAAAATCTAATGAGCACATAATGACATAAATGTATAAATTGTCCAGTGCCAAACAAAACTGACAATACGATGACAAAGTGCTGTGTTTGGGCACCAGATCTTTTTATTTGTAATGACTCATTTACTATTTTTTATTTTTAGGAATGAATAAACAGAATTGAAAATTTACGTCCTATATCAGGATGAAACAGTTGGGTTAAATATTTTTCTTCTACATTTCCTAGATGCAAAGTCATGTATTAGAGAATCATAATTTAAAGACTGTGTCACATCACTCTCCAAAGAAAGCAGAGCTAATGATGCTAGTTTCGTTTGTCGCATGGTTGATCGTAAGGGATTTTTCAGTCTTTTTAGCAAAGAAAATGACCTCTCACTTGTACAATTTAAAATCGGTAATGTCATGAACATTCTAAGTGCAGTCTCAGTGCTCGGAAATCTGGCTTCTAAATTGTTTACCTTCAAAATTTGCAGCATCTGGGGAATGGTTGCATGCTCCTCCATCATTGAGGAGAATTGCAAAAACTCATCGGCAAACTGGTCATCAAGGTCATTGTTATAATATTCTTGCAATGCTTTTGCCACTTCAAAAATTTCAGATCTTGATTTTTTTGTAAAAAATTCAAATTTTCTCATTATATTTTCATAAGCATTTTTTCTGCTTGAAAGCTGAGTGACTAAAGCACATAATGAACCTGAGTTCTAAATATATCCCTTGCACTGAGTTCTATATGTTCACTGTTACATTCATCTAGGTGCTTATTCTTGGGCACTTTCTTTCCTCAGGAATTTTTTTTGGTTTTTTTTTTGGAGGTTTAACGACCACCGTGAGCAACTCAATGGGCTATAAGCAGTCGGAGAATCATCTTTATTTTCTGACAGAAATATTAAAAAAGTGCTTTCTCTATTTCACGATAATTTTCCCTCACTGATCGGGTAGCTGCAGCATCTCCACACCATCTGGTAACTGACCGTCTCTTCAGTGTGAGTGATGAATTTCCATGTGCTTCCTGGACTTTCTCCTGAAGCATTTTCCAACGGTGAGTTGATGCAGACAACTCACCGTTGGAAAATTGCAAAAATGTGAAAAAAGAAAGAACTTTACCACAACTATCTTTGCTATTCATACCAACTAAATTTAAAGTGTGAGCAGAACATGGCACATATTCCGCTAGTGATTTCCCTAGTGCGTGTTTGAACACCAAAATACTTCCCAGACATGTTGCTGGCATTGTCGTAGCTTTGGCCTTTGACATTCATAATATCCAAGCCAGCCTCCTGTAGAAAAGATATCATGGTATTTGTAATGTTTTCTGCAGTATGTCCATAGAATGGAATAAATGTCAAAAACCGTTCTTTTGCTTCACAATCTTTGTTGACATACCTTATGATAAAAGCCAGTTGATCTATGTGTGTAATGTCTGGAGTAGAGTCAACTATGACAGAAAAATATTTTGACATTTTTATTTCATCAGTGATGGCATTCAAAACACATACAGACATTAATTAAACAAATTCATCCACACATGTTGAAGATAAGTAACTGGGTTACCACTTCCTGGATTCCGAAATTTTTCCAAGTGTTGAGCTAAGAATGGATCAAATTCTGCAAATAATTCTGAGCAGCCCAGGAAATTTCAATTCTGAACTGATCCTATTGTTTCATCATCACCATACATTGGCAACCCACGAACTGAGAGATATTTAACTGTTGAAACAACTTTATGCAAAACATCTTGCCAGTACTTCGATTCATTTCCGATACTGCATAACTATCTGACAGTTAATGCGTGCAGAAGCATTCATGCGTGATGAATAGTCACATACTGCTTGCCTGTGTATGTGTGAATTTTCATGCTCTGTAAGACGTTCACTTGCACGCTTCCAGTCAGAAAAACCTGTGGATCCTAATGCTGTAGTGCTCCTAGCATACCATTCGCATGTCCAGCAGAATAGTAAACAAGTTGATGGGGATAAAAGAAGCCTGTCGCGTTTTACCTTCTCATTATCTTTTTTATTCTGAAAAAACTACCTTCTGTTAGGAAACGTTTTTTACTACAGATATCCTTCCCTGTGAATGCCAGCAACTTCAAATCTTGGACTCTTGGATTGTTCAAAAAGCATTCGCACATTTCTTCTGTAATTTCTCCCCATAAGGCAGGATCCACTGCATTCATTGTGGAACTTGTGCTCTCTTCATTAGATGAATTCAAAAGATTTCCCAAATTAGGAGCATCTGTGATGTTAGATGATTCTGAAGTCAGATTACTGGCTTCCAATATTTCACTTGGTCCCAAAAGTCTTACACATTCTTCTAATTTTACTACTGCTGGTAGCAACAGTAGTAAAATTAGAGGAATGTGTAAGACTTTTGGGACCAAGTGAAAATATCCAATTTTTTAATGGCAAAACGTTCAATGCTACCATGCTGCAGGTCATCATCCTTCAGTTTCAAATGTTTGGCTTTCCGTTTAGCACTGCCGGATAAATATGTTTGTTTTGACATAATTTAACTGTTAGATATTTCAACTTAAATATATTGTTACAACAAACTAAATTTGATTATATATAAAATTAACATATATTCAACATTCCATCAGACTACAAGAAACGCAACGCAAAATACAACCAAGCCATCGCGTTCGCGTTTACAGTTACGACAATGACAAGCCGTGTGCAGGAAGTTGAAGGATCAGTTCGGAGAAGCAAAAAAAGGTCAAGTGAATTAATGGAAGCGATCCTCCTTCTCAATGGCCACTTGAAGGTTATTAAACCACTGAAACTCATTAATGGCCACGTGTTTACGTGAAACGCGAAACTCAAACTCACTGCATGCAAGTATCACATTTATGAACACATGACTCATGAGCATGCAAAAGTAAAAAAATAAATTTTAAATATACACACACAAAATTCCCATTAGCTAAGTACACATTTCATTCAAATTTGGGGGCACCCCAAAATCAGGGGTCCTGGGCACGTGCCCCGTGTGCCCTCCCGTAAATCAGGGCCTGATTTATATTTGCTATTGTGACTGCCACTAAATTTTAGTGGGATGAAATATCTACCATAATTTGGAAAAGTTTCTTCTACAAGATTTAATGAAATTTATTAACAGTAACTGAATTTGAAGTATTAATCAAAGTTACTCATCTGTCAAACATTTGAATTGCAGTATTTTCAAATTGTAACACTCAGACACAAAAAGAAATATTTGATTTTTGTGTGTCAGAATCTTGCTTACATGAAGAACAAGTTAAATGCTGTTAATTGCCCCACCCGTGCAGATGCTACTGAGTTCTAGACAACTAGTCATTTTGTTTTTGAAGTGCTGGCTCAGTAGAAATACCTTGAGAACCTCAGCGTAATAAAGTAGCATTGTTCTGGTGGGATTTAGGAAGAATCCAGATGAGAAGAAAAAGTGGGGCGGGGGGCAAATATTTGCACCTGAAAGTATAGGGTAGGGCAGAGTACATAGCTCCACAGAAAAGACACGGTATATTTATCCTGAGAAAAAGGGAACAAGTTGTATTTCTCCATTTGAAAAAAGGAAGGTGCTGTGCCCTTGTAATACTGGCTGGAGGGAACATAATTATAATGAAGAAAATAAATGTTTGAAAAAAAAAAAATTAATTAAAAAATATAGTACATACCAAAATGTCCTAGGATGGGTATAACATATTCAGCCCATGAGTCATCTGGAATCATACTGGTCACTTAAAACAGCTCTTTTCATTTCTAATGCAGTCATAGCAGGTGGCCACTTGCATCAATCGTTATCAATAAGCCAGACATCGCTTATGACATTGATTTCGTTTGTCTTCAAAAAATGAACTAGTTTGTACATATTACTTCCTGTAATGCAAGGAAACAAGCAACACTTTACATAAAGTTCCAGCATACAATTACACTTCTGTCAGAAGTTCCCATAATGTTGAAATTTCCGAAATTTTGCATCATCTTAACGAAGTATAACGAAGTAAATTTCTCCGTCATTTCTGTCCACGCCAGGCAGGATTCGAACCCGGATCCCCTCATTCCGGAATAAGTCACTCTACCAATTGAGCTACGCGGACGTTTGTTCTGACTACTATCTGCCTTTATGTCGTGTGCGTCCTGCTGGCAGGCACGTCACATCTCCCCCCCCGAAAGAGAGCCGGGGGCATGGCCCACGGGTCAGCCGTGACCATGAATCCTTGCAGGCAGCCATCCACTGTAGAACGTGCACTTGAGAACTCCCAGTCAATCTGGTGTGTGGAATGCAACGTCACACACATTTATTTTTCGAATCGCTGGAGAAGGGATTCTCTGATTTTTCCTATCTCGCGGTGTGGAAATAACATCACACCATGGCGAGATTTTGAACGGTCGGGTCATCCGGATAGTTCGGGCGCCATTATAACGAAGTAAATTTCTCCGTCATTTCTGTCCACGTCAGGATTCGAACCCGGATCCCCTCATTCCGGAATAAGTCACTCTACCAATTGAGCTACGCGGACGTTTGTTCTGACTACTATCTGCTTTTATGTCGTGTGCGTCCTGCTGGCAGGCACGTCACAGAAGAACAAGCAGGATTAGCTTAAAATATTTCAGATTAAATATGAAATCAAAAATCGGAACACACACGTACATTCAAAATAAATCTACAAAAGTTCCGTGGTCCTAATAGATAATAGACCAAATATAATGCTGTGATTCAGAAGTCTGGGTTTTTTTTTTTTTTTTTTTTTTCTTAGATACTCAGTTTGGTTTAAAGTCCGACTTTACTTTTCTGGCCACATAAACGTTAAAATGCTCAGTGATGTCATTATTTCAGCCAATTACTTTAAAACTTGGATCACCGTTTCTGCTGGCTGTAACTGTTAACATATTGTAACATGACGTTCCTAAAGGAATTCCTTCTGGATGATCTTTTTTCACTTTACAGCAGCATAAAGGGCAGATAAAAAAAAGCGTGACCTTTCACAGCATGTTATGCAAAGGATACAGATCCTTCACCATAAGGCAAAAGTACACATTTGCATCTAATGTTTCTGAAACTAGCACTATACAGATTTGCTGAGGCATTAGAAACAAATGTTACACCAAATTTTGTTGAAGGGCAGGGGTAGCTGTAATAATCTTCAGCTTTTAAGAGTTTGTGGGAAATTATCAGTTTTTCATTTGAAGAATCAACAAAATTTTGTATCAGCACCACTGATCCACCCGCCATCAAACAACAATTGTCCCAATCTGATACCAGACCACAAGGGACATGCTGCACCTCAGAATATCGCCTTGCAAGTTGTTGCAATGGTCTTGGGGATGAACGAAGCAGCCTCTTCAGTAACCCCAAGAAATTTACAAACGGAAAGGAACTAAAGCTGTTCAAGGGACCAAATTTTTGTGTCATCCACAAGATGAATAAGGGAATGAACATTATATGATCCGAACTCCCTTCCATACAGTTTATTGGAGTGTTCTGCGAATGTTTTAAGCAAAATTGTTGCATAGTCATAAAATGGAAATGCATCATGATATGGTTGAATAAAAATAAAAATTGCCAAGTGCAAAAGCAAGAAATTCTCATACATGGCAGAAAGGATTTTTTCCTTTAGAACAACAGGACCAGTATATAATAAAAACTGCCTGAATTCCGTTGCTTTCCAATGGCTCGATTCTGTTAAAGATCTTGGCTTTTGACTGAACTCACGAGGAATAAAAGGGACAAAAGATATCAGATGAGTAGAAATTTCTTCACTTTGTCTCCAATGCAGTCTAACTTAATATCTGGTTCTATTTACCCACGGCATGAGTAATTTCCTGGTTACACCCAAGCACACCAAATGCATGTAATCTAATGGGAATTGGGTTACCAAACCAATGGGCAATTGTAACAGGGGTGAAACACCCATATGGTGCTCTGGATCAGTCATGTTTCTAAAGGATTCATCTGTACGACATTCTTTGTTACAGTTTAGGAATACCAATCTATCAGAAATGCACTCACCATTAACAACGCATTTCTCACAGCCATGATAGCCAGTGTGAGCTTTGATTCGCTTCAAAAAAGAGCGTGCAGGTACATCACAAATGAATGCCCTCAACTTAAATTTGTAATGCTTATTACAGTGCTGGTAGCCATTCATGAGAATGTTATCTAAATCAGACAATAAAGGTTCTAGGTACTCTTCTAGTGGTGTAGGTTTCCCCGTTCCACAAAACACGCCAATTAAAAATGGGGCTTTGTTAGGAGCCTCATGTAGCCTGCCCACAATCGGCCAAAATGTTTTTTTAGAACTTCTGAATAAAGGCAACCCATCAATATTTATGACAATGGAAATTGAATCAATGCCCTGTGGTGTTTCCAAATTGAACAATTTATTTAGTCCATCAATAATTCCCAAGTGGTAATATTGACCGAACATTTTCAACTCAGTCACACGCTGTGTGTGAAGAAGCGTTCGAGGATCTTTTGGGAGCTCAGGGTGAGAAGCTGACAGTATCTGTAACAGGGCGTTCATTGCTGTATGTGTAATTTGGTGTTTTACACACCAGTTTTGCAATGAATTGTTACTAATTACATCACTGTCAGAATTACTAGATCCTTTCAACACATCACTGCCAGAACTACTAGAACCACTTAGCACATTAAAATTTGCAGAATCTCTAGAGTTGGAAGCATTACCAACATTTATTTGTTCCACCACTGGAGGATCATCCAGCTGGTCGATGGCTGGTGGCTCAGGTTATGATTCTGAATTTAAAAGAATGAAGAAACGTAGCATCGCTACTGTAGCGCATTGCATTATCCAAAGCAATTTCGTTGCAATATCTTTTTACAGCTTTAGAAAGCAATCTATCTCGTTTTCCTTTGCTTGGTGGACCATAAACTGAATTGGCACGATCTATCTAAAATTAAAGATCAGTATATTGCATGCAGAATTGAATTAAAGAGCTTCAGCACCAGGGATAAGGAAATTGGCTGTGTAGGGGGGGGGGGGGCAAAATTACACATTTCCATACATTAAGGACAACACAACTCTGTGTTAAATCTATGAGAGACAGCCTTATAAGTGCTGTAGATGAAGAAATAACGATTTTATGAAAGTGCAGCACAGAGGTAAATATGTGACATTAAGTATCTACAGTACGAAATTTTGCCTGGACATTTTGATAGTATCACCGTAATAGGGGCGCCATTTTATACAGCCAAAACTAATGTGACTGTAATAGTATTTCCCAGTATATATTATTATTTTACGTTGGCCGATTTCAAAGCAGGGAAACTAAACAATGAAGTGCCATTCATACAAAGGAAAGTATCCATTTTCTAAAGTTCATTTCATAACCTTCAGCAACCATATGCCGGTGATACGATAAAAAATCCAAGACATAAGCGCCACAGATATTTACTGTACTGCACTTTCACAAAATCATTATTTCTTCAGCTACAGCCCTTATAGTGACGGCTCCCATAGACTTAACACAGGGTTTTCCTTAGTTTATGGACACCAGTGTACTTAATGCACCAGACATTACTGGGATCAAAATCCTACATGGGAACAACTGTAGACCACTGCAATCCCGGATGTACACTGTCCAGGCTGAGTGCATTTTTGTTAAAGCATGTTGTCCGTATGGACAGTACTTATAGTTTGCCTAGTGCTTTTTACATTCATTTTCAATTGCAGTGAATCCATACTTGCAGACTTTTATGTACAGTGTCTGAGGATAGATGAAATAGATGAGAGGAGAGTTAAAAACATTGGCAATTTCCTTATCCATGTTATATACCATTGCCACATTTTAAAATAGTATTAAGAGACAGACAAGTTCATGCAGTCTTTAAAAAAAATATCACTACGATATCATCATCATCATCATCATCATTGTCAACCATTATCGATCCACTGCTGGACGAAGGTCTCCCCAAGTTTCCTCCACAACGGTATCTCTTGTGCCAATCTAATCCATGTCACTCCCGCATACTTTCGAGTTTCATCCACCCATCGCCCATGTGGTCTTCTTCTGGGTCTCTTCCTGTCCCTTGGAATCCAATATAAAACTTCGGCTGTCCATCGATGTTCTGTCCTTCTGGCAGTATGTCCAGCCCATTGCCATTTCAGGGATTTAACTCTGACCATGATGTCTTCCACTCTTGTCATTTTTCTGATCCGCGAGTTCCTCTTCTTATCTCACCTGGTTACACCAAGCATGCACCTCTCCATGCTTTTTTTAGTTGTCTGCAGCCTTTGTATGTCTCTTTTAGTTAAGGTCCACGTCTCTGCACCATACGTAAGCACTGGAAGGATGCATTGATCCAACACTTTTCTTTTAAGACATAATGGCATATTGCTCTTGAAAATTATGCTGTTTCTTCCAAAAAGCTCTCCAGGCGAGTTTTGTACGGCGATTAATTTCTTCCTCAATGTGACCCTCACTTGATATCTGCTGTCCAAGATAAACGTACGTGTCTGTTATCTCCAGTTTTTCTCCAATCGATAAATCTTCATTTCTTGTAAAAGCACTGAACATCACTTTTGTCTTCTGAAAGTTCATTTTTAATCCCCCTTCTTTACTCTTGTCAGCAAGTTCCTGGATCATACTCTGCAGCTCTGATGAGGTAGTTCCAAAAATGACTACGTCATCAGCAGAACGAAAGTGCGTTAGATAATCTCCATTGATTTTTATCCCTTTGTTTTCGCAGTTCAGTGATTGAAAGACATTTTCCAATGTGCCATTAAAGAGCTTGGGAGATCTGGTGTCACCTTGTCTCACTCCCTTTCCAATTTTTACGTGTGTTGTATTTTCGAACAGCCAAATCTTTGAACTTGCATTTTCATAGATGTTATTAATAATATTAATGTATGCATCTTCAATACCGCAGGATTTCAGAGCCATTGTAACTGCTGATGATTTCACCGAATCAAAGGCTTTTTCATAATCGATAAAAGCCATGCACAATGGAAGTTCATATTCCCTCGCTCTTTCAATTTGTTCTCTCAGTACGCGGATATGATCTATTGTGCTGTAGCCACTCCTGAATCCAGCTTGTTCTCTCGGTTGAGCCATGTCCAGTGTTACCTTCAAGCGGTGTGAAAGAACTTTAGTGAAAATTTTATAAACCACTGATAGGAGGCTGATAGGTCTGTAGTTCCTGAAATCCTCAATGTCACCTTAATTATGTAGCAGGATCATTGTAGCGTTGTTCCAATCCTCAGGAATCTTCCCTCCATTAAGGCATCGAGTTAAAATTTGGGCGAGTACTGTTTCGATTTCTCCACTTGCTTCTTGTATGATGTCTACAGTAATTCCATCTTATCCTGGAGCTTTTCCCCGTTTCATGTTCTTGATTGCATGTGCAACTTCTGCTGGGAGGACTGGAAGAACTCTGGTACTGGTACCTTTCATGATGTCTGGAGTACATGTGTCATCCCTTTCATATAACTTGGAGTAGAAATCTTTCACTGTTTTCAAAATTTTGCCTCTATTTCTTGTTACAGAACCATCTTTTTTTCTCTTTCTTCCCTTACTGAGATGCCCCTTTGCTATCTTTAGGCTTTGGTTGTTTTCAATTGCTTTCCTCACTAGTTCACAGTTGAATTTCCTTACGTCTTCAGTGATACTTTTTCATACTGTCTTGCATAGCTCTATATATTACACTTAGGAAGTCACATCTTCTTTAGTTGTCCCCGTCTCTCTTCTTTTTTGCATCAACATTTTGGTTTTTCCTGATAATTTGTTCACATGCAACTTGTTCTTAGACCCAGCTAATTTTGTTGCTGTTTCCATAAGACCTTTGGTTACTTTTCTGTTAACTTCAGAAATATCCACTTCTTCCGATGTTGGGCCTTCTAAAGCAGAGAATCTGCTCTTCAGTTCCAACTTGAAGGTATTATGGTGTTTTTTAAGGTTGGTCATGTCAGTACATCTTGTTTGTCTTATGAGCTTGCCACGTTCGAGTTTGGCGTTGAGGTGCATCTTACATCTCACCAATCTATGGTCACTACCTGTATTGAACTTGTTTAGCACACTGCAGTCTTCTATGACGAATTGTTTGTTACACATAATAAAATCAATTTCACTTGTCATCCCATTTGGATGTCTCCATGTCCATTTCCTATGTGGCTTTTTCTTAAAAAAGGAGTTCAAGATGAAAAACCCTTTTGCCTCTGCAAACTCAACGAGAGTATTTCCATGATGGTTTCTGTTGCCGTGACCGAATTTACCTACTGAAGTTTCATTTTGTTGCCGTTGCCCTATTTTTGCATTGAAATCTCCCATAATTATCTTCAAGTGCTGCTTACCTTTATTATTTAGATGACGAATTTCCTCATAAAATTCTTCAATTTCTTCTTCAGGATGACTTGTGGTGGGTGCATAAGTTTGAATAATCTGAGCCTTGTATCTTCTCGAGAGTTGGATAACGAGTCGTGCAGCTCTGTCAGAGGAACTTTCAACTTCTACAACTTTATCCTTCAGTTTCTTGTTTATTATAAATCCAACACCACTAGTTCTGCCAGTATCTGTCCCACGATAGTAGAAGAGATGTCCACTTTTCAGTTCAATGAGATCTTCTCCTTACCTCACTTATCCCGACGATGTCCCACTTGATCCTTTGTAGTTCCTCTTCCAATTCAAGAAGCCTTGAATAAGAAGATAGGGAGCGTCCATTACGTAGCCAAAGTCAGCATTAGATGGCAGCCTAGGCCGGTCCTCCGTGGATTCTTAGCACCCTCTGCCTTCATGTCGCTCTGGCCGCTGCCTTGGCCAGGTACATTCTAGCTGCCGGAGACTGAGAGCCAAGATTTAAGTTGTGGAGTCATTTTGGAGGGGTTTGGCCATAACTCACCACGCTGGCCAAGCGGGTTGGTGAGTGTGGGATAGCTTTCCTCTAATTTTTTTTTTTTATTTTTTTTTTTATTTTTTTTTTTATTGGAGGTTTAACGACCACCGTGAGCAACTCAATGGGCTATAAGCAGTCGCCCGTCCCTAATTTAGGGTCACTGGTTCCAGGGAAGGGAGAGAGCCAGTGCCGTAAGACAAACACAACATCCATGCCTGACGGGATTCGAACCCGGACCCCTTACGGACGAATGATCAGAGGCCAACGCCTTAGACCACTGCGCCACCGAGGATGCTTCCTTCCTCTAATCCCGATGGTATAGTTATACCGCTATTGGCGGTCGTCAGAGCACTTTTAGTGGCCACAGGATGCACCACGAAAAGGCGGGGTTGACATTTGTCAAGGAGAGGCTGTGATGTTACGCATCACCTGACCTTACGATATAAGATTTGATATATACAAATTTATAAATTTTAGCCTTAAGAAAACAAAATATCAATTTAGCCCATGCCAGGGTTCAAAATTAATGGGTGCATGACCTTACGCTGACCTAAAATTCACCTCAAAACTTTGCTTATATTTTTTGTTGCTGGTAATAACTATAACATACAAGTTTTACAACTGAGTAATCCAAAGGACCACAGAAAACAAAAGTATTATCATTGTTTTCAAATGAATTCTGTTTTCACTCATAGCCATTATTTTTAATAGAATCGCATACGCAGTTATGACATGTATTTTGATTGATTTGAACTAAAAGTTTCTTACCTTTAGTACAAGCAATTCTGCGTCAAAGTCAGTTTTTTCAAGATCAGATTCAGTAAGTTCGCTTTTCCCCTTGTCATCACATTAGGCAATGTGTTTAAAAAAATAGTTGAAGAATCTTTACAGTCATTAAAAAATTAAATCCACGACTATGGTTCATTCTGGGCAGAAACGTACGTAGGAGACTTAACTATGTTTTTCATGACTGTGAAGATTCTTCAACTATGTTTTTAAACTACATTGCCTAACGTGATAACAAGGGGGAAACGAGTTTACTGAATCTGATCGTGAAAAAACAGAATTTGAAGCAAAAAATGCTGATAGGCAATACATAACCCATATTAAAGTCAAGAAACTTTTTAGTTTAAATCAATCAGAATTTTTTTCTCCCGATAAGCAAATGATCTAAAACACTACTCGTACAATTTTGTATATAATACACACAATTAATATTAATTTAAGCTCACTTGAAAGGGAGGTATATTATGCAGAACAGATTAACTTCAATTTTAAATTTGAGTCCCAATTGAGCGTATGCATTATACTATAGATTTCACGGTACTTTCTCAGGCACAAGCTTATTTACCCATCTGTTATCCTCATATGAGGGTAACAGATGAAATTAAAATTCTTTTGGCCCAGTGTTAATCAAAAATTTCAGTTGCTCAAGTGCAGGTTTTTTAATTTAACAGGAATATGTAACTGGTGGGTTGGACCACTACTACAGGGATCAATTGCCAAGTGTAAAATGTAGTGATCTCTGTCCAGCAAACCACATCTGCATTCAAACACTGTAACTGTACATATACTGAAATGAGTTTGGAATCAGGTATCTGTTCACTCCATTTATTTATCTTTTCTTTAACTGTGTAGTATCTCACGCTGTGTGGCACTTTTTACACTTCAAGTTTGCGTTTGCGATAATTGTCTAGAGTTCATGTCATTAATAAAATGTTACTTCAAGCATAGTGCCCTTGACAGCTGAAAATATCCTATATAAAGACTCATGAAGATTACAGATGATGTGCATCTTAATAATGTGCTGCACTTAAATTTATAAGCTTAGGTACACTTTATGCACCCAAACTAAAATTTCAAGCCCTGATCGACCTACACTAACAAATCTGTAGCAATGTACTGGATATTTGTGTTATTTTGCCAACTAGCCATAAAAAAAAGCATCCTGATCAAAACAATTAGTTAACAGTTCAATACTCTGAAGCAAGGAAAATGTGTGAGCACGATAAATAAACACACTTCTTCATACAAAATAATAAATAGTTAAAGATGTAGAATGCCTAGTAGTAGTCAGGATATATATATATAATACATGATCTAAGAAACATCGAATGAAACACTTGTTAAAGTACATGTGGAAAATTGGACCTGATTTGTCCGGTTTTGAGCATACTTAAAACCAATAGACATCACAGGTCCAAATTTTACATGTGCTTGAACAAGGGTTTAACTTGGTGTTTCTTAGATCTTGTATTATTTAAAATAAGATACTAATCAGATGCATAGGCATGCATCCATGAGTATTAATAATCTATGTATTCAGGAGCAAATAATTATTTGAAATATTAAATTGCCCTCCTGAATTTTGCTCATACGCTCTTCAGTATAATTCATTATTATTAACTACGTAAAAACAAGCAAAAAAACCTATCAGGAGGCTGAAATTAATTTGCCAAAATTAAAGTATATACACTTTAATATATCTTATATTTCATTACATCAAGTTAATTACATAAAACGAACGTTTGCAGGGAGAATTTTGTTTGTTTACTATCCAAATACAGGGGAATTTTTTTGTTTACTATCCCCTCCCAAATCAGGATGCTAGAACGGGATTTGATAAAATTTAAGTATTTTACATTTCTTTACACCAAGTTCAATAATGTCAAACGAACTTTCGCAGAACTTCCCGAAATATATATGTATTAAAAGTTCATGCTATCCCAGCATAAAGTCAAATGAATCTAAAATATGTAGAACCAGCAACTTGGTAACTATGAACACAAAAAATCTCATCCAGGCTAATATTAGCTAGCCTTGGTTTCTTAATATATAGCAGAAAATCTCAAAACTTTTCCATAACAAAACAACGCGTATCTAGCTGGAAGTACTATTAAATTGTTTAATTTTTTTAAGCATTACTACACGTGACGTCGAATAAATTTCTTAACTGAAGATTTTCGATCGGCTTTCACTAAGAAAACACGCTGATAAATATATAACATTTCTTGTATTTAGACTAAAGCGGGATTGCATTCAAGTAGTGATAGACCTCTAGTACTAGGCAAGGCAAACAGACGGAAAAAGTACCATCCGGTCGTAATTACAGTACAGGGTGAGAAAAAAAAGCAACAAAAAACTGTATTTCCAAACATTTACAGAGTGCCTAGGACGGCCTCCATGCTCAACTTTGGAATTCCCGCCAGTCTGTGATTTTGTTTTTACATGATTACAAAACATTATAAAATGATCGGATATGTAAACATATTTTCACAAACAAACAAAAAGAGATATGCCCAATATTAAAAACAAATAAGAAGAAACACGTGAAATATATTTCTTACCTTTGGAAGTGCACTCCTATAAGTCACAAAGGGTAGACAAAACCTACCCTCCTTCTACCAAGCGGCTTAGTTTCTGTGCTTTTCGTAAATGGCGCTATTATTGCATAATGTCGAGCACTTTTACGGCACGTATAATCAACGTCCATTTTTGTACTAGTTTGATACGTTCATATTTCGCCGTCAAAAAGACGTCATGCGGATGTATCTTCTTAACGCGGATCAATGTTCGACAAGTTTGCCCGATTTTCGACGTGCCGATAACGTTTCTGTGCTACTTGGGTGAAGACTTTGTGTGGATTTGCATTTGTTGCTTGGAATGCTGCATTTGTCATTTTAAACTCTTGAATAATAGGAAGGGCAAAGGTTAGATTGATAAAATTGCTTTCATCTAAAAACATATTGTTTAGAATTCTTGCATGGAAGTTTCTATCCTCTTCAGAAATAGCCGTAAAGTAGGCTTTTAATTCATGCCACTCTGATAAGATATAAAAAATACATTTTCCTTTAACCAACCACCTAGTATTACTGGGGGTTATTAATTTTTAAGGCTGAACAAAGCTGGAATTCATCACCTTGAACAAATTCTCAAATTCTTCTCGTCGAAGAGGGTTGCACTTGAACCATCTGGATACTTCTGCGATAAAGAAATCTAAATTTGAAGGTAATGTTTTGAATGCGTATTCACAACATAGAGCAAGGCTATGACAAGTGCACTTTAGAACAAACATTCCTGTTGCGACTTGTCTCATGCGAGAAAGGAGAGAATTTTTCACTCCACAAATATTGCTGGCGCCGTCAGATGAAAAGCCAATGCAATTACGCATATCAATACCATTTTTCTCCATAAATGCTGATATGACTGTGAAGAGTGCTTCACCTGTTGAAGAGGTAACAGAAAGGAGACATAAAAACTCATTTCTGATACAGTTTGCCTTTTCGCTAAAAAATCTGACGCACAAACACAGTAGTTTCGGCGTAGAAATATCTGTTGACTCATCTACAAGAAGGGAAAATTTTGAACATTGAAGTTCTTTCACTAGATCTTCGAACAATGCTACACTAACAACGTTATTTATAATACATGAACATTTTGTACGATGAAGTTTGATGTTTTATAATGTACTCCCTTTGCTGAATTCTCTAACAATATCCATTTGATGATCAACAGCCCTAAGGCTACAATGGCATGCCGTAGCAACACTATATATTTTTTCGAATGTCTTTGTAAGGTCATTGCTCTGTGTTTGTGACTTTGATGCATCAAATATTTTCTTTAAAGAGGCCACTTTTGTTACAGAACTAACAGCTTTTGCATGCTTAACACATTTTTCATGTGCACTGATATTTGACTTTTTCAGTGTTTTAATACAACACTGATATACTTTACAAAAGCAGGATCCATCTCTTCCCATCTTCAACCATTGGAATTCTTCTTCCCAGTGAAGTTGATACTTCCTATCTTTATTTAAAGTACTCATACTCATAAAATTAAAGTTCTTTACTCTGCATACAGTTTATTACGAATGTGTTTTCTTCTCCTAAAGGTTATACATAAAAACAAAATATAGCAAACTTACTGAGAACGCTAGACACCATTGTGGTTAAATACATAAATGAAAATAAATCTTACAGAAACTTACTCAACTTCCGGTTAATTTCCCGTTCCTGCTCAGAAATGAGAAGTTTAAACCATAGGTTTATAAACACTATGTTTCCGTCCACCTTTCAATTATCTTAGCGCTTCGTCCATTCAGTTTTGGTTTAAAGAGTTCTTGCTCTAGGAAAAAGCAATCGCACACGCTAGCATCACAGCGTCACCTAGCATCTTAATTCTTACAATTTGAAAATGCCAAGTTGTCAAGAAAATCTTTGGCAAAACTAAAGTTACAATAGCCCACTTCACAGGTAAAGAAAAAGACCACAACATAAGAAAAAAAAGGCCAGGCCTTTTGTTAAAAAAAAAAGAAAAGAGGCCTGGCTGCTCAGAAAAAGGCATCGGAGGCCTTAAAAGGCCTGATCTGGCAACCCTGGTTGCAACAGTAAACCACAAAGATGCCCAGATAATATGAGCCGCTATACAAGAAGAGAACGGGTATATTAAGGAAATTATAAATTATGAAATATGATCATGAAAAAATTAATTATGACTATATCTGGTTAATTGTTCATTTGATGGAGTATATAATAAAACCCTTAAATCCAAATTTTAAGCGTGGTAGCATAAAATGTTGCTGAGATATAGGCGAAAACTCAAGCATACATCGATTAAGGGGCCGTGCATAAAAAAACATATTTTCTTCTACGTACTATAAAACGGTTTTCCCCGCAATACTGAGAAACGTTTAGGAGAAAGTGTTTCTACGTGAAGTTGGTTGAAGGAAGCAGTAATAATAGTATATCCCTAAATTTAGAATTGCAACTTTTAATGATGAACATCATAAGTTAATAGTTTTGCACAAAAATAATTTACGACATAGTTCGTGCAATTACATATTTAATTTTTCCCTATTGGTTACATAGCTGACTCATGTATATTGTTTAATTGAAAAACGTAAAAAAACAGTACGCTCCAAAAAACGAAAGCTTCGTATGTGTTTTCTATATATTTTTTACGTAAATACCGTTACAGCTTCGTTAAATTATGAAACTGTGGTCATGAAAATGAAAACTGCAAGATGTTTCCTGCACGAGTGAACCAGTGTGCCCGATTTTTTAGCACGTCTTTTGTAAAAAAATATTGTGCTTATGTTATCGGTTTGTCCGTCCGTCCGTCCGTTTGTAGACACCATATCTCTGCAACTTTTAGTCCGATTTGAAAAATTAATTTTGTATTTGGAAGCTTGAAATGTGCGAATGATGATGCTTTATTTCGTTTTTTATTTTACGATGTACAATTTTGCCGCTAGAGGCTGTAAACGCAGATTATGTCGAGTTCAAAATACATTTTATTACATATATTTGCTTCTAAGCATCCGACTGCAAAATTTCTTGCATCTTTCGATTCCATTTATGTCGAAGAGTCTTTAGGTATACTTACTTTCTCAAATTACGCATAAATTTTCCGCTAGAGGACGTAAAACTAAATTACGTTTTCCCCGATATCTGTTCTTCTAAAACTCTGATTTGAACAAAATATTCTTTAGCTTATACAGCTGCTGATGGAAAATCTTTTGCGTACAATTTCTAATTTTTGGTAAAAAATACTTTCGCCACCAGGGGGCGTAATAGTTAATTTTTGCTTCTGACGTATTTCCCCCAAAATATGAGCTTCTAAAAGCTCGATTGAATAAAATCGCTTGTAGACCGATACTACTCACGTCGACAAATCTTTTCGGAATATTTTCTTCTTAAACTATTGCATGGTTTCGCCGCCAGGGGACGTAGACGTATATATATTTTTTGTCAATATCTCTGCTTCTAATGGTCTGATTTGAAAAATTACTTCTTTATTGGATAGAGTTACCGGTGTGATATGTTTTCCATGTAATTTCAACATTTTGAAGTAATTCACAGACTTTCCGTTAGGTGGCGTAAAAGTAAATTGCGTTTCCCTTGATATCATTGCTTCTAAAACTGCGATTCGAAAAATTATTTCTGCGCCGGATACAGCTCCTCATGGGAAATCCCTTGCATATAATTTTTAATTTCTGGTAAAAAAATAGTTTGGCCACCAGAGGGCGTAAATCTTAACTTCCGCTTCTGATGTATTTACAGCAAAATCTGAGCTTCTAAAATCTCGATTGAAAAAAAAATTCGGTTGTGGGCCGATACTACTCACGTCGACAGACTTTTTAGGAATGTTTTCTTCTCAAAATAATGCATGGTTTCTACGCCAGGGGGAGTAGAAACCATGAGTATATCCTATTTTTGTCAATATCCCTACTTCTAAGAGTCCGATTTTAAAAATTACTTCTTTGTTGGATAGTGTTTCTGATGCGAGATGTTTTTCATATAAATTTAAAAATTTCAAGCAAGTTATATACTTTCCACTAGGGGGCGCAAACGTAAATGGTGCTTTCCCCGATATTTCTGCTTCTAAAACTCCGATTTGAAAATTTCTTCCTGTATCGCATACAGCTCGTGATAGAAATTTTTTTTATATAATTTATAATATTTGGTAAAGCATGGTTTGGCCACCAGGGAGCCAAGTGCTAAATTCTGCTTCTGGTGTATTTGCTGCAAAATCTAAACTCCTGAAAACTCGACTTAAAATTGTTTTTTCTTGGACCGATACCGCTCACATTGAAAAACCTTTTAAGAATACATTCTTCCTAAAATAATTCATGGTTTTCCCCCTATTGGTCGTAGATGCATATCTTATATTTGTCCATATCTCTGCTTCGAAAAGTCAGATTTGAAAAATTCTTTCTTTGTTGGAGAACGCTTCCGCTGCCAAATGTTTCTCATATTAATAAAAAAAATTCTTAGCTCATAGGTCTGCAACTAGAGGGCGTAAGCTCACCATTCCGTTTATAGCAGAATCTGCGGGATTAAAAAACCTATTGAAAAACTTCTTTCTTCGGTCAGCTACTACTTTTTTGCCAGACTGGTTCCATTGACTTTGTATAGCTTTGATAAATTTAATTTGCGTCAGAACGGATTCAAAAGACGTACTCATTACACCCGAGAATTCGGGGTCATCTTTCTTGTTTTTTATACTGCAGATTTGCAATATTTTATATGCAGATTGGCAATATCGGACCTGCCGGCCGAGATTCGAACAACCGACAAGAATTCTGCGGTTTTTCCAGGAGTTTCCATTGCCTCCCTGGGTTTGGGAACGCCAATGCCTAGATGGTTCCCTGTCAAGTCGGTCCCGTATGCACTTTGTTTGTTTCTCTTCATGATCCCAAGCCGTCTGGTCAACGTGGGAAATTAGACAATTACCCTCCCGAATAAAGAATTGCGATTAAAAATGAACTTTCAGAAGACAAAAGTGATGTTCAATGCTTTTACAAGAAATGAAGATCTATCGATTGATGGAGAAAAACTGGAGATAACAGACACGTACTTGGACAGCAGATATCAAGTGAGGGTCACATTGATGAAGAAATTAATCGGCGTATAAAACTGGCCTGGAGAGCTTTTGGAAGAAACAGCATAATTTTCAAGAGCAATATGCCATTATGTCTTAAAAGAAAAGTGTTGGATCAATGCATCCTTCCAGTGCTTACGTATGGTGCAGAGACGTGGACCTTAACTAAAAGAGACATACACAGGCTGCAGACAACTAAAAAAAGCATGGAGAGGTGCATGCTTGGTGTAACCAGGAGAGATAAGAAGAGGAACTCGTGGATCCGAAAAATGACAAGAGTGGAAGACATCATGATCAGAGTTAAATCCCTGAAATGGCAATGGGCTGGACATACTGCCAGAAGGACAGACCATCGATGGACAGCCGAAATTTTAGACTGGATTCCAAGGGACAGGAAAAGACCCAGAAGAAGACCACATGGGAGTTGGGTGGATGAAATTCGAAAGTATGCGGGAGTGACATGGAGGAGACTGGCACAAGACAGACCTTTGTGGAAGAAACTTGGGGAGACCTTCGTCCAGCAGCGGATTGATAATGGTTGACAATGATGATGATGATGATATTGGGTTGGTGCGAATGAAATGTCCGTCGCGAACGAGCAGTGGAGACGGGCCCCCACCACAACGGAATGGAACCCCGCACAGGTGTTGAGGGTATTACGTCACAGAGTTACTATAAATAGCAAGCATGTGTGTAAAGAACAAGGTTCAGACGTGGTTTGTTTGAACGTAACGTGCCTTGCAAAGGAAACATTCGAACGCCGGATTTGGGAGTCATCTTCCTGTATGAATTTAATCTGGACCATTCTGCTGGAATTGCCGCTCGAAACGTTAACAAAGCGTTTGGGAAGAATACGGCGAACGAACGATCCATTCGGTGTTGCTTTGTGAAGATACAGCCTGCAAAACAAAGCACATGATCACTGACCAGTTGTTGCTTCTGACGATGTTCTGTTACGTGTGGTTGAAGCGGACCCCCAAAAAACGTGCCATGAGATAACGCAGAGGTAGGTGTGTCCACCACACGACAGTTGTTCGACGTCTGGCTGCGCTGGGTAAGGTCGAAACGCTGGACATGTGGCTGCAGCATAAGTTGACAACTGACAATTGCTAGGCAAGTCTGCACATCGCTGCTTGTCAGGAATAAAAAGGAACCTCTACTGCATCGAATCATCATCTGCGACTAGAAGTGCGTCCTTTATGATAATCAGGAACGATCTGCACAATGGTTAAACAAGGCACAGCCTGCTGGACGGCATCCTAAGCAACCCCCACACACAAAGAAGATGATGCTCCTTGTCTGGTGGTCCACAGCCAGGATAATTCATCTGAGCTTCTTGGCAAGGGGCCAAGCCATCACTGCATAACGTTATTGTGCTGAATTATACCAGATCCACCTGAAATTGCTGCAGAAACAACCGGCTTTGTTCAACAGACATAGTGTTCTTCTGCTCCAGAACAACGCTCGCCATCATGTTGCACAACGAACAATTCTGACACTAAGTGCCTTGGGCTATGTAGCACTGCGACATCCTGCCTATTTATCGGACTTGTCTCCGACAGACTATCATCTGTTTCGTCGCCTGGATCACTTCCTGTAAGGGAAACAGTTCACGACGGACAACGAGGTTCAACGTGCAGTTGATGACTTCTTCGGGTCCCAGCCACAAGACTGTTTTCTTTCCGGGATCATGTCCTTGCCGAACAGATGGCAACCATGTGTCAATGCCGAGGGGGATTATTTTGCCTAGGTAAGTTGCCCTACTTTTTTGTTCTCGTTGTCCACGTGTGCTGGTCCTTTGCCGGACATTTCATTCGCGCCAACCCAATGTATATAATAGTTGACGACTTTAATCATTGTGACAAAGAACGTTTTCACGGTTCAGTATATCGGAGCAGAGCATAAACTATATTTGCGGGTTTATTTTATTAGGTCGAAACATCCCCTGCCTTAATTTGGACTATTTGGACTCCGTATTCATGTGTGGCTGTGCCCAGCTCGAATGTGGACTTTTCAGCTGGTTCTTGTAATACGTAACTAATGACAAGCAGCATAGAGTTTTATACGTATTTTCAGTTATATTTAATATTTACATCCTCGTTCTTTATATTTGTGCCTTTCAAATATTTGAAATAAAAAAGAATGATGACAGTGAATTTTCTGTTGTAATCAGCACATCTTTTGAACCGTTTCTGACACGAATTATATTTTTCAAAGTTTTTCAAAGTCAATGTAAGCATTTAGAAAATATCAACCGGATTTTTGCAATCAATAAAACATCCAGAAATAGAAACAGCAGACTTCTAACACCGTCTAAAACGTACGTTACAAAAATTAATTAACAAATAGCGCACAAAACTTTTCTCATGGCAGCAGGATATCGGAGACAGATTTTCAAATCGAACAGCTAAAAGAACAAATATAGAAAGAAACATAATATAACTCTACGCCTTCTAGCTCAAGAATTTTTCATAATAGGAGAGTTTAATGTAGGCTTGGAGTATTCTTCGTGGAAAAAGCTGTGCTAAGGAAAAATAGCTTTTCAAATTTTCAAATACGTTTCCCGCAGAGGTAGCGAAAAAAAAAAAAGCATTGGCCCTTACAGAAATCTGTGCATTATTTAAAGAGGATAATGTTCCACAACTCTATTGTCGTGAATGGCATACAGTAAAAAAAGCAATTTCTCATTAAGGGTTTTAGAAGCAATGATGCAGATGCAAACAAAAGTACACAAGCACCACCCAGCGACCGAACTGTCAACTATAAAACTCCTCAAATACTAGCCTAAAGTGTTCCACAAGGTAAATGGAATCCGATGTTGAACGAATTTTTTAAATCGCACATTTAAAAGCAGAGATATTAAGAAAAACGTTGGGGTTCCCTAACGGCGAAATTTTTCATTATTTTGGTAAGAAACTACGCTCACAGAGTTTGTACATTTAGTACTATCTGACCGAAGAAAGAAGTTTTTCAATCGGGGTTTTAGTCCCTCAGATATTGCTGTAAACGGATACGTGAACTTACGCCCTCTCGTGGCAGACTCCTTTCTTAAGAAATATTTGAAATTACGTGAGAAACATTTCGCAGCGAATATGCTCTCGAACAAAGGAAGAATTTTTAAGATCGAACTTGGGAGCAGAGTTATTGACAAAAATAAAATATGCATCTACGCTTCCTGGCGAAAAAACTATACATTATTGTAAGAAGAGAGTATTCTGAAAATGTTTCCCAAAGAGAGCGAAATGGGTTCACGAAAGAACTTTTTCATTCGAGCTTTTTTTTTTTTTGATTGGAAGTTTAAAGACCACCGTGAGCAACTCAATGGGCTATAAGCAGTCGCCCGTCCTTAATTTAGGGTCACTGGTTCCAGGGAAGGGAGAGAGAACCAGTGCCGTAAGACAAACACAAAATCCATGCCTCACCGGGATTCGAACCCGGACCCCTTTTGGACGAATGATCAGAGGCCATTGCTTAGACCACTGCGCCACAGGGGCGGCTTCGAGTTTTCAGGATCTCAGATTTAGATGCAAATGCATGAGATGCAGAAATAAACCTTTACGCCCCCTGGTGGCCATATTATTCCTTACCAAACATAAGAAATTATATGCAAAACATTTCCCAACAGTAGCTGTATGTGATACAGGAAGAATTTTTCAAATTGGAGTTTTAGAGGTAGAGATATCTGGGAAAACGCAATTTACCTTTACGCCCCCTAGCGGAAAGTCTCTGAATTACTTGAAAATTTCGGAATTATATGAAAAACATTTCGTATCAGAAACTATGTGCAACAAAAAAGGAATTTTTCAACTCGTACTCTTGGAAGCCGAGATATCAACAAAAATATGATATACATCTACGCTCCCTGGCGGAGAAACCATGCTTTATTTTAAGAAGAAAAAATTCCAAAAAAATTATCGACGTGAGTGGTATCGGTCAAAGGAACAACTTTTTCAATACAGATTTTAAAAGCTCAGATTTTGCTGCAAATACATCAGAAGCAGAAATTAACACTTACGCCCCGTGGTGGCCAAACCGTTCTTTTATAAAAATTAGAGCAAAAGATTTCCAATCAGAAGCTGTATCCACAGAAGAAAGAATTTCTCAAATCGGAGTTTTAGAAGTACAGATATCGGGGAAAACGCAATTTACTTTTACTTCCCGTAGCGTAAAATCTACGCATAACTGAAAAAAGGGGCTATACTTGAAAAGCTTTTCGACATAAATGGAATTGAAAAGTAAAATAAATTTTTTTCAATCGGATGTTTAGAAGCAAATGTATGTAATAAAATGTGTTTTGAATTCGAAATCATCTGCGTTTCCGCCCCCTAGCGGCAAAATTGCATATCGTAAAAAAAAAAGAAAAAGAAAACGTAATGAAGGATCATCATTGGCCCATTTCAAGAATCTCAATGCAAAAAGAATTTTTCAAATCTGACTAATGGTTGCAAAGTTATAGTTCCACAGACGGACGTACGGACAAACCGATAACACAAATACGATCTTTTTTTTACAAAAGACGTTCTAAAAAATCGGATTTCGTGGTTCTGCTTTAATTTTCTATTATGAAACAACCCTTTAATGATATGCAAATACTCAGTGCCTTGAGAAAGTGTAATGATCGGAAACAAGGATATATTCAAAACAAATTTCAGCTTGCACAGATTCGGGTTTTATATTATTAGACAAATACACACTGTTTATTCTAACACTAATTCAACTCATTAGCACGAATAAATGGAGTTGATATAAAGGAAATGGCAAGAGTAAACGAAGTCCGTCCCTGGATGGCTGAGGTTATCGTGCAAAGCACTGTAAGGACCTTTGCTCGTGGTCCTCTGCTTTCAATTTGTCGGAGGTTCCGTTCAAGACGCAGACTTTCTTGCATTATCACTTCTTGCAGGGAAGGAAGCATTCAAGGTATGGTTCCCAGATGTAGATATGTGGATGTCCCCTCTAACTTTATTTGCAAATATCTTCGCTATTAATCATCCGATATGGATGATATATAAGATTTAGGGGTTTATCCATGTGCTAAATAAAATGCGCAAAAAATAACATACCCCTTATATGGAAAAATTCGGAGATAGTGAGCTAATGAACATGTTAATTAGTTTAATTAGCATTTTTCTTCGCATCACGTGATAGTTCCGTCTGAGTGCTTTCGAACGGTACCTTACTTGTTTATCTGCGGAAAATGGTTCAAAAGTTAAGGGGTGGGGGGGGGTGGCTCGAGGTCTGTTCATTTCCAAAAATGTAATGTACACCACAAAGGTTCAGCGAATGATTAGCACATGGCACAAACAAAGCTTTGGAGTTTACATTACCAGTTCTTTTCTGTACTCCTGTGTGGATTCCTGACATTGTCGAAGCGTTATGATGACCACATATTGATATCAATCCCATTCCAAGTTTTTTAAAGTTTCATTTGTAACGGCATCGGCCTTTCTTCCAATAAAGAGGGAAAAAGCCTAACAACGATTCCCGTGCCTCGACCTTTCCAGACTCAATATGGACATACCTGATAATCTCACACATTTGATCGACATGTGAAACATCAGGTGTACTATCCAGGAGGATGCCAAAATATCTAGCCTTCTTGTATCACAAACTATTTTTTATTTCACAGTATTTCCAAGAAGCATGATGAACTCATTCTGTGTCTTTGGTGACAAATAGGTAGTTATAACTTTCCTAGAAGGAACTGTTTGCTGAACATGAACGAAATGCTCTTTTAAGATAGGATCATAACGTGACAGCAATTCGATCATTTCCAGGAAGTTTTCCTTACTTTTTGAAAGTAGGTCTTCCCTATGGCCACGAAAAAGAAGATTTTGATTTGACAAAAATAGTGTTACGTCTAAAAGGTGGTGCAATATTATATCCCTCCATTTCTTTTTATCATTTTCTACAGTTTCTCGATGGGCATGGTCAATAGTTTTGTTTAGCTTTAACCGTGCTGCTAAAGTTTTCCATTTTTCAAGGGAAGTGAGATTCTGCTCCGAACCCTCATAGTCAGACACCTTTTGATTCAATCTCCCCAGTTCTGGAATCATGTAATAAATCTGGATGTCACTGGACCTTTGTCATAGGTAGCATACAATCTGCAGCAAAAACAGTATGCGTTTTGTTTTACGGGAGGAGAATACAACATCCATTTCCTCAGGGCTTTCTCACCATTTAGCATCTCTCAATAAAACCATGCAGTTGTCAATTGAAGATTTTTTCCTTTGTTTTGTTCCCAGGTTTCTGGATTGAAACAAAAGTTCACTTCCTCTCTTAATCAAGCCAACTCTGAATACATCTGGCACAGGGATAGGCCAATCATGAACATCAGCATAAGAGGGGATTCGGTTTATTTCTTCATCTATATGAAACACTTTTTATCGTTCCGGGGTTGTGCCTGCATCCTCTTTGTCTTCATCACTCTGCAGCATGGATTTATCCTCAAATTCTTGTTGAATATCATCAAATTATTCTTGTGAAGTAGAGGCTGGTAATTCGACACGTTCGCAATGGGAACTTCTTTCTTGAAGCAAGTCTTTTTTTTCACTGGTTGTCGAGGGCTTTACAAACTGTGAGATGGATCCAGACATTTCCTGAGTCTCCCCTTCTCTAGCTTTCTTTAGTTCTCTTTGTTGCGATCAACTCGGTCGATGGCACTTCATTCCGCAGGCCGTGTAACAGTTACACATCAGGATTAATCTGAGTTGGCTGAGTGCACAGATATCATACAGTATAAGAGACTAGATTGGACGAGGCGCTGCTGACGCGTTTTTTTTTATATTAAAAAAAAAAAGACGCGTTTAAAGCATGGCGCCATTATCAGCGGGTCAGGCAGCAACGATCCACGGCATTCCCATCACTGAGAAACACAGCAGCGTTGCGACTGATACAAACACAAAATTTTATTCTTTAGTTATGTGCTTAAAAACCACTTTCATTTACTGTAGAAATAATAATTTTCAGATATAAATAATATTCTTCTGAATAGTTAAAAAAAATATGAGAAGAATTATTACTCAGTACTGTTTGAGGACAACGATCTAACAGCAAAACATTCACAGAAAACTGCTTACTCGTGATACGTCGTGCAGTCAGTCAAATAAGAGGGAAGAGTGCTTTCATGAATACTTTTGGAAGCTTCAATGTTATAAATTTTCAAACTTATTGTAATGTTAATAAACACTTTGCGCGTTCGCTTTTGGTCCATACAGATTTACACTACGTCGCTAAAAATAAATAACAGGTACTTACTTTAATAACAGGTACTTACTTTATCCAGTCTCCTGTAGTAGCATAAAATCAGAACAACTTCCAGTTTGTCTAGATAACACAATTTATTTGCCGCAGAAGTTCATTTAAAACGTTTTAAAACGTTCTATGCGTACTTAGTTTCAACAGAAATATGCTCTTCATAGATATATTTGAAATCTATTAGTAAAACGGAACAAACAAACAAAAAAAGGAATTTATGCACAATTTAATAAGAAAGAACATGTCTACAAAAACAGGATCTAAATACATTACTATTGCAGATTAAAAAAAAACATGGCTAATACATTATTTATTTAACTATCATTTTGGCACCATAGTCAAGTAATAAACAGACATGGCATATTAACCTCAGTACCATCTGATAAAGAAATCGGTAAAGCTTGAGAGCTCAATCAGTAACCAAAGCATGTGCTGTCTTACAAATGAATAACAGTATGTAAACAAACTACACTGCTGGCCACCCAAAATGCAACACCACGAAAGAAGCATCCGATTGGCCTGAAATTCGCAGCATGCGTCGCCCGCGAGAGGACATGCAAACAATTAGCATTACAGGGCATATGCAAAACAGCATTGCAGGGCATATGCAAAACATGTGAGTCCGGCACGCCACAGAGAAGCACTATAAGAAGGGTGCACAGAACGCGGGGTGTAAGTAGTGGAAGTGTGTTGTGCTGCCGGACCTGTGCGTGGGAAGCTTCCTGATGCCTCGTCGCAGAATACGGTAGTCATTCCAGCAAGTTTCGGAGTTCGACAGAGGACGAATAGTGACTTATCCCGACAGCGGTTTATCGTACCGAGACATCAGCGCCCGTGTGGGACGACATCCAGTCACAGTGAGGCGAGTATGGATTCGGTGCGTGCAGGAGGGACGGACGAACAGACGTGAGCGATTGCCGCAGCCGCGGCACACCACCGAACGTGAGGACCGGCATGTTGTGCGGCGGGCATTGACGGTTCTCACCGCCACATCACGAACGCAGCGCAGGAATTAGGGTGTGTTGCACAAGAACCTGTGTCAACACGTACCGTTCGACGTCGTCTGCAGGAGCGGGGACTAGTCGCACGGCGTCCATGGCTCCGATTACCATTGACGTTACACCACCGGCGAGTGCGGCGGCAGTTGGCCGTTGAACGCCGCACCTGGACTACGGAATGGCACGACATTGTCTTCTCCGACGAATCCCGCTTCTGCCTGCAACATCACGATGGTCGGATCCACGTGTGGCGGCACCGCGGCTAGAGACTGTATGACGCCTGCATTATGCATCGCCATACCGGTCCGTCGCCTGGCGTTATGGTTTGGGGCGCAATTGGATATGACAGAGGGGTGCATCGCCAGAGGGTGCATCGCCGATACAGTCAACATATCCGACGTTTTGGAGCCTGTAGTCCTCCCTTACCTACAGGACCTGCCAGCGGCCACGTTTCAACAGGACAATGCGCTCCCGCACGTGGCACGCATCGTGCAACATTTCTTCACGGCCCACCAGGTGTCACTGCTGCCGTGGCCCGCCTGTTCTCTCGATATGTCGCCCATCGAACACGTCTGGTCGCTGATCGGCAACCGAGTGGCACAGCAAGCACCACACGCGGCTACGCCTTATGAACTGTGGCAACGTGTGGAAGCAGCCGGGACCAGCATACCCCAAGCATACATCAAAAGCCTCTATCGGTCGATGCCGCGGCGTGCAGCGGCCGTTTGTGCCAGCCATAGGGGCCACACGAACTATTGATGTCTGCGTGTTCCGCAAGTCGCACGGGCCTGTAAGCTCAATCGTTTCATCTTTGTATCTGTTGTTATGTGTCCAGTAAATCTGGCTTTGCCATCTCGTGTCCTTCTTGGTGTTGCATTTTGGGTGGCCAGCAGTGTATATCATCATCATCATCATTGTCAACCATTATCAATCCACTGCTGGACGAAGGTCTCCCCAAGTTTCCTCCACAACGGTCTGTCTTGTGCCAGTCTCCTCCATGTCACTCCCGCATATTTACGAATTTCATCCACCCATCTCCCATGTGGTCTTTTTCTGGGTCTTTTCCTGTCCCTTGGAATCCAATCTAAAATTTCGGCTGTCCATCTATGGTCTGTCCTTCTGGCAGTATGTCCAGCCCATTGCCATTTCAGGGATTTAACTCTGATCATGATGTCTTCCACTCTCGTCATTTTTCGGATCCACGAGTTCCTCTTCTTATCTCTCCTGGTTATACCAAGCATACACCTCTCCATGCTTCTTTGAGTTGTCTGCAGCCTTTGTATGTCTCTTTTAGTTAAGGTCCACGTCTCTGCACCATACGTAAGCACTGGAAGGATGCATTGATCAAACACTTTTCTTTTAAGACATAATGGCATATTGCTCTTGAAAATTATGCTGTTTCTTCCAAAAGCTCTCCAGGCAAGTTTTGTACGCCGATTAATTTCTTCATCAATGTGACCCTCACTTGATATCTGCTGTCCAAGATAAACATACGTATCTGTTATCTCCAGTTTTTCTCCATCAATCGATAAATCTTCATTTCTTGTAAAAGCATTGAACATCACTTTTGTCTTCTGAAAGTTCATTTTTAATCCCACTTCTTTACTCTTGTCAGCAAGTTCCTGGATCATACTCTGCAGCTCTGATGGGGTAGTTGCAAAAATGACTACGTCATCAGCAAAACGAAGGTGGGTTAGATAATCTCCATTAATCTTTATCCCTTTGTTTTCCCAGTTCAGTGATTGAAAGACATTTTCCAATGTGGCATTAAAGAGCTTCGGAGATATGGTGTCACCTTGTCTCACTCCCTTTCCAATTTTTATGTGTGTTGTATTTTCAAACAGCCGAATCTTTGCACTTGCATTTTCATAGATGTTATTAATAATATTAATGTATGCATCTTCGCTACCGCAGGATTTCAGAGCCGTGGTAACTGCTGATGGTTTCACCGAATCAAAGGCTTTTTCATAATCGATAAAAGCCATGCACAATGGAAGTTCATATTCCCTCGCTCTTTCAATTAGTTCTCTCAGTACGTGGATATGATCTATTGTGCTGTAGCCACTCCTGAATCCAGCTTGTTCTCTCGGTTGAGCCATGTCCAGTGTTACCTTCAAGCGGTGTGAAAGAACTTTAGTGAAGATTTTATAAACCACTGATAGGAGGCTGATAGGTCTGTAGTTCCTGAGATCCTCAATGTCACCTTTTTTATGTAGCAGGATCATTGTAGCATTGTTCCAATCCTCAGGAATCTTCCCTTCATTAAGGCATCGAGTGAAAATTTGGGCGAGTACTGTTTCAATTTCTCCACTTGCTTCTTGTATGATGTCTATAGTAATTCCATCTTCTCCTGGAGCTTTCCCCCGCTTCATGTTCTTGATTGCATGAGCAACTTCTGCTGGGAGGACTGGAAGAACTCTGGTACCTTTCATGATGTCTGGAGTACATGTATCATCCCTTTCATATAATTTGGAGTAGAAATCTTTCACTCTTGTCAAAATTTCGCCTCTATTTCTTGTTATAGAACCATCTTCTTTTCTCAGAGCCATAATCTGTTTTCTTCCCTTACTGAGATGTCCCTTTGCTATCTTAAGGCTTTGGTTGTTTTCAATTGCTTTCCTCACTAGCTCACAGTTGAATTTCCTTACGTCTTCAGTGATACTTTTTCGTGTTGTCTTGCATAGCTCTATATATTCCACTTTGGAAGTCACATCTTCTTTAGTTGTCCTCATCTCTCTTCTTTTTTGCATCAACATTTTGGTTTTTCCTGATAATTTGTTCACATGCAACTTGTTCTTAGACCCAGCTAATTTTGTTGCTGTTTCCATTAGAGCTTTGGTTACTTTTCTGTTAACTTCCGAAATATCCACTTCTTCCGATGTTAGACCTGTATCTGTTGTTATGTGTCCAGTAAATCTGGCTTTGCCATCTCGTGTCCTTCTTGGTGTTGCATTTTGGGTGGCCAGCAGTGTATATCATCATCATCATCATTGTCAACCATTATCAATCCACTGCTGGACGAAGGTCTCCCCAAGTTTCCTCCACAACGGTCTGTCTTGTGCCAGTCTCTTCCATGTCACTCCCGCATATTTACGAATTTCATCCACCCATCTCACATCAAAAGCCTCTATCGGTCGATGCCGCGGCGTGCAGCGGCCGTTTGTGCCAGCCATAGGGGCCACACGAACTATTGATGTCTGCGTGTTCCGCAAGTCGCACGGGCCTGTAAGCTCAATCGTTTCATCTTTGTATCTGTTGTTATGTGTCCAGTAAATCTGGCTTTGCCATCTCGTGTCCTTCTTGGTGTTGCATTTTGGGTGGCCAGCAGTGTATATACAGTATGCAATTTAAGAAATTTTCATTACAGGTTCATTGGCAAGAATATATTGAACTTTTAAGTAACTAAAATTTGATTTCAACCTTCCCATTTATAAAATGAATTACTTAAAGACTGTCACTCAACATCACTTAAGTGGTCTTTCTAGCACCAAACATTTCACATAAACAAGTTACATTTTTTGCAGTGCCAAAAATTTTAAGTAATATTAATAAACAATATGCAATTTTTAAAACTTTTTGATAGTTAGATCTATTTGTAGAGATATGTAGCTAACAATACAGTACTGAAGGAATATTAACTCTATGAATTCTTTTTATTATAACAAACATGTGCACCGCCACTGTTTAGATGCATCTATTAAGAACAACTTACTGACTCGTAACCAAAGCAACAGAATCAGTTGGTGTTAAACTAACTTAACCATAGAATGGCAACCAGAAAGAGATTGTGAAATTGAAGTTGGTTGGCTTGTGTGTGTGTGTGTGTGTGTGTGTGTGTGTGGAAGGGGTTATGAAACACAATTTAATATACATTATTGAAAAAGCATGATGTGCAGCTTTACATCACACGTTACCCACTTGATTCACCAGCAGTAATTCTGGAAAATACCACAGCCCATTGTGAGCCGCCAGCCCTACCAGACATGTACAGACATTAGAAATAAATTAAACAACAGGTAATAAATTAAACAACAGGTACTCCTTTAGGGGTTAGAAAAAGGTGGTGATCCACCCTGCTGGATCATCACAAAAATCGGGAATTAAAAATGCTACAGACGTGAAACCTACAAGAAATCGATTACTGATTTTTTAAAATTACGCTGCGATTCAAAGACTGACGTACATGCGTCTTGTGCAGATTTAAATTAAATGATCTGGCTACAAAATGACATCTAATATTTAAGAAATTCCGAATTATTTTCTTAAAAAATCATACTTATCACAGTTAACTGTGCTAAACAAATCTCTTTCTGCTGCAAGAGTGGAAAGAACTTCAGTCTCAATTTTCAGGCCCCAACTGGATGTTCTTTTGGTAACATCACGAAGATGACAGTTACACCTTAACATTTTCTCAATAATCCTAACAGTTCTAAGTCCTTTGAAGGATGTGTAAGTCCACCATTATCTTTGATCATTATCAAAAGGTAATCAGATTTGTTTGCTACTAGTGCTTCACGACAAACATCACAGTCAGCTTGCAAAATACATTTTTTGGCCACAAAACCACTAATGTATGCCAGCACATTATCAACTAAAGGAGAAAATCGCAGATGCTCCTCATTTAAATACGTAGTAACGGTCATGTTCATGTGATTTAAGAACTGATAATGCAAGTTTGCCCGAGCAATTTTTTTCATCAGCAGTTACTCTTACATGGCTGATGTTAATCAGAGCTGTTGAATCTAATGGTACAACTGAACCATTTTTACTCGGTGTCACTCCACAGTGGAAAAGCATTTTTTTTATAAATACTAGAAAACTCTTTCGTTGTTGGGTTGTTGTTGAATCTTCCAGCTTGGCGTATAGAACCAAAAAATAGTTCCAAATGGTCTTGTGACCACTTGTAGGTCAACATGTATTTAAATGGAGAAACTGCTTTCGAAAGATATGTTTCAACAAACCAGATGGTACTATCAAGGTTGACTTGTAATTCGATGAATGCAGTTCTCCTTCTGTTTACGTGGAGTGGTTGCCCATTGGGAATTTTAAGGGATATCAGGTAGCTACGAGCCTTTAACAAGAAAGATTTGACATATGCCCAATTTTTAGATGAAATAGGTGCTTTCAAACCTCTGGCAAATGGACTTCTACTGTTTAACATATCAAATAAATGTTCGACTATTTCTATAAACTCAACTGTGGCATCACAGTTTCTGAAAAGTACGGTATCCAGCTTTTTGACAGAATTTCAAAGCTGCGGCAACTGAAGAACTTAGTTCTTGGGCTGCAAGTTTGACTTTCATTTTGTTTCGGTAAAAATGAACATGTTCTTTGGTTAATTTATTGGCCAGTGAAAGGTTGTCAGATTCTTGTAATGCCTGTAGGGCTGTAATGTATTGCCATTCAATAAGTCCAGTATTAGATTTAAGAATTCGATAATCAGCAAAACAGTTTCTGACCAGTTTTATCATATGGCAGATATCAAGGAACATGGGTATTTTTATTGTAGATTCTTGTTTCTGAATTGAAATAATGGTGTCTATACTTTCTGGTGCTAAATTTGTACCTAAATTTGCTAACATTTGTTGGTTGAATGCACATCCATCACAAATAAGCCCAACAATATTTATGCCACACTAAATTAGATACAGCAATGTTTCTTTTAAAAAGCAGCTCAGCATTTTCCCTGTAATTTTGTCAATAAAAAAATATGATAATGACATTTTCCAATTTCCTAAGACTCCAACAGCCATAACAACCAAAGCCTCTGATGCAACAGGAACAGAATCACTGTCAACAGTTCCAGATCCATAATCCATTAGACCAATCCTTTGTTGCTTGTTGTGGTCCCATTGAACAGGCTTTTTGATGGCCATGCTATCCACCATAACAGTGCAGTACATAAATGACTGCTCACCATTTTCAACTTTTTGTTGGATGAAATGAAACACTTGTTTTGTAAGGCCTGGATTATCATTGACACCTTCCATCCATCGTCTTAAGGTGCGCTTGCGTGGCAAACTAAGAACCTTGCGAACGTAATCTTATGCTTTAGGGGAGTACAGATTCAAAGTACAAGCAAACTTTTTCACTTCATCAGAGTATTGACTTGGATGTTGTGGACTAACAAGATCTTGCTGTAAGTCAGTAAAGCTATGTTCAAGTACTAATTTATGGTCATCTAGCAACAATTTCTGCTCCTGTAGTTCATCAAGTAGCTTATCAATTGTACATGATCTCCTGTAAACCTTATTTTTTTCACTGCGTAGTCTTTTTCTGATGACATTACCTCTCTCTTCAGACTGACTAAACTGTCGTTTTAAATGAGTTACCTCATCGATTGATATACAGTATGTGTGATCATGTGCAATGTACACACTTTTTACTTTAGGCTTAGGAATTTTAGTAGTGACCACCTGATTGTTTTGTCGTGGCATTATGTTTACAGGAACATTAAAAACTGATGATACAGCAATATTTCTTAAAATCCTGCGCTGCTGAAAAACTTCAAAATGTGCTGGAACAAAATGTTTTGAACACAAGTAAGAGAACTGTGTTGGCTTCCAAACAGAGTCTTTCCTTTTGCCTTCTCTTTTTGTTGCAAGAACCCATTCGTGTCTTAATTTCTCATTTTTAGGGAATCTGAAATTATAGCATAAAATAGTTTCTGAAAAATAATACCAATCAATTTTCTCGAAATACAGCATTAAGTATATTAAAAATCTAATGACGCCAAGTATTCATCCGCCATCAACACTAAACAATATGGCTTAGACAAAAGTGTTGATTTCAAAATCTACGAAAAATAATAATAAAAATAAGCCAGCTGAACATATGGTAAATGGTTTTTTCACTAAAATAATGAGTATTATCCAGCAAAATAAAATCTTTATTTCGTCGTTCTGCTAAAGTGGTACTGAAAATTTATGTTGTTATACTTATCAACCAGACATTATCATTTCCAGCCACCAGCAAAAAAAATTACCTAGGAATTTTCCCCCATAGTGAGCAGAGAGTTTTATCAGAGTAGCCCGACTCACCAAAAAAAAAAAAAAAAAAAAAAAAGAACTGCAAGGAGTACGTTGGAGCATAGAGAACATTGGTGATGCTTTTCACTTGCGTGAAGAAGCATATACCCTGAAAGATGACCTTTCTGAACAAATTGTTTGGAGCATACATCACATTCCTGAAGTTTTTCACCTATGTGAAGAAGCATATGCGGTGAAAGATCACTTTTATGAACAAATTGTATTGAGCATTCATGGTGATGGAAAGGTGTTTTACTTGTGTGAAGTGGTATATGTCTTGCATTAAGCCTTTAATAAAATAACTCAATATTTTGTTCGAACTATTGCAATATTCATTACAAACTGTAATTAATATTAATTAACTAGACTTTAACGCTATTTCTAATTAACAGGTGGTATATTCCACTCAGATAAATCTTACACACTTCCATTGGGTCAACTTCATATTGGACAGACATCTTAAAATTCGTAAAACTGACTGCAAACACTCACCTGTGAAAGGATATCCCACTTTGTTTGCTCTTTTCATTATCAAGAGCACTGCGATTTTTCGCAGAACACGCTTTCACCATATTGTATATCTCATAACATACATAGACATCACAGAACCACGCACAGAACCCTTTCCCAAACCGCTCAAACTGACCCGCTCAATGTGTCTCGTTGATGCCACATCGTAAGAGTGTTACACAAATAGCGGGTAGCCAATCTAGTCTCTTATATGATATCTGTGGCTGAGTGATACCCAACGAGATAGAAGTACGTAGAGCGCTTACGTCGGGGAACGGGTGAAGCCACCGGAAACAAGTGGCAGCCATGTTTGATGAGGTACAGAACGATTTCCGTTCCGTGTTAAGAAAGGGAGTTTTCGTAATATATGGTTTGATGTTAAATAAGGATATAACTCAGGAATGTTGTTATAAACACCTAGGGGTGAGACTAAAACTTTAACGTATCAAATAACGCTTTTCATCGTTAGTTGGCGGCAATAGTGTTTTAAAAAGAAAATGATATTTTAATGGATGCAGCTTGCTCTCGTTGAATAAAATCTCATGCCCTAATTTTTTGACATTTCACAAATTTTTTGGAACCAATTTTCAGTGAAATATAAGTCAGCGGTAATAGAGTAAATGAAAAAAATAAATAAATAAAAAAATAAAAAATACAGTTGCAGTCAATCCGCAATTTCGGTAAAAATCTTAGATATTCGTGGGTCATCACCATGAGAATGCTGAATCATCCCACAGCTTATCACTCCAAATACATAGACGCCAAATATTTTATGAGAGTTTTAAATGAAAAAAAAAAAGTTCGAAGAAAAACGGAAAACAAACAATGAGTTTACACAGCCAAGAGGTACCAATATTAAAATACTTTTACCAACTGCCCCTATCTTATATAATCAGAAAAAAACTACTACTTACCTGGTTTTTATTTAATAAAAATTAAAAGTCCTTAGCACTGGACATGTTTCTAATCTGTTTGTTAGCCTTAACATTCGACAACACAGATCTGTAAGCCTTATTCATTGGGTAGGCAAGGCAATTGTGCTAACTTGACCATAATAAAGGTATCTTCCAGCACATACACTAAATACTTCACACAATATAATTCTCTCTCTCTCTATGTATATATAAGACCCAGAAGATGACTCCATGGGAGATGAATGGATGAAATTCGAAATCATGCAGGAGTGACACGGAGGAGACAGGCTCAAGACAGACAACTGTGGAAGAAACTTGGGGAGGCCTTCATCCAGCAGTGGATTGATAATGGTTGATGTTATACATATATCAGTAAAAGAAGTAAAGCACACTCATGTAGTAACTAGACCACATCAACACTGCACCTTGCTGCAGGAATTAGACGTAGTAGAAATAAACATAGAATTAACCAGAAGTAACCCACTTTCATGATTCTAGACAAAAATGACATAGAATAAAACAACTCAGGAACCCCAAACCACTCTTTAGGGAAAGACATCTGGAGCCCCAAAGTTAAATCATAGCTTAAGTGTTACCGAAAAAAACCCAGAAGACTCCATGGGAGATGGGTGGCTGAAATTCGAAAGCATGTCGGAGTAACATGGAGGAGATAGGCTCAAGACATACAGTTGCGGAAGAAACTTGTTGAGACCCTCATCCAGTAGTGGATTGATAATGGTTGACAATGATGATAATGATATATATATATATATTGATTATATACAGTATACATATATTGTAAGGATAATAGTTGTCAATGATGATGATATATATACCATTATCAATCCACGGCTGAATGAAGGTCTCCCCAAGTTTCTTCCACAATTGTGTGTCTTGAGCCTGTCTCCTCCATATTACTCCGGCATAGTTTCGAATTCCATCCACCCATCTCCCATGAGTCTTCTGTCCTCGAAATCCAGTTCAAAATTTCAGTCGTTCATCGGTGGTCTGTTCTTCTGGCAACATGTCCAGCCCATTGCCATTTCAGTGGTTTTACTCTCTCTCTCTCTCTCTGTATATATATATATTCTTTGAGTTGTCTGCATTCTTTGCATGTCTTTTTTTGGTATCAAAAGAAAAATCTTTCTGCACATCCTGCTTTTCTTTTTTAGTTAAGGCCATACATACAGTATATATATATATATACACCTGGTTATGATGTCGCCCACCCTCTCTTTCTCTCTCTCTCTCTCTATATATATATATATAAAACTTTACGTATAAACATTACTTACCTTTTTCCTGTATTTTTTATTCTGTCAGTTTACTTTTTGATGTATTTTAACAGCAGGAATAGGCTAACCCTTTTTTGATGAAAATTATTTTATTTATGTATCTACATATGTTTATTTGCTATGTATTATTTAACTATCTTCCAAGGTTTATCCGTAAGAAAAAGAATTGAAAATAATTATTCTTAAGTGCAGTTTAAATAAACTTGGTGACCTAATATATGTTGTAGTTACAGATATATATATATATATCACTTCTGTAACTCCCCTGTGACTTAGGTATAGACAGACATTGGGGCAATATGATGCTCCAAATGCTATTTACAGTTAGCAACACCAGTACCGAGTAGCTAAAAATAGTTTTATGTACTTTTTCAACCTAAAAAGACTTATAATTTTTGGTATCAAAAGAAAAATCTTTCTACACATCCTGCTTTTAATATCTGGGCAGGTAAATTTTCTATGGGCATGTATTATTTTAGATATTTTTTAAGCTCTGGGCTGAGTGACCAAAAAATTCAGATTATGGACTTTAATTTTTTTATGGGACAAAAAATTGTATTTTTTTTGTTTCAGTATTAAGTATTTAATATTTTTTATTTGCACTTTCATATTTTACTTTTTTTTTTTTTAAGAAGCCTAGTTTTTTGTTGTCCCAAAGCTGAAATTTTGTAGTTTTCACCTGATATTTGTACACATTTTGGCAATTGTTAAGATGTACTGCACATAGTTTTTTTTTTTTTTTTTCAATTTTAAGGGCACAGCCTCTTATTAATATGAAGTGAGAAATTAATAACCACTGATTTGCATTCATGATGTGCAAAAAGTTTGGCGAGCAAATGTTTATGTTTTGTGTTGTTATTTTGTGGGTTCCTTCAACAGTCTTGCTGGAAAAATACAAGTGCGTCTGATTTGTATTTTAGAGAAATACAGGCACAACTTGTTCAATTTAAAGAAAGATTGATTTACGTGAGTGATATTTGTTCAATACTAACCTCTCATATATATGGTTGATGCAATAGGAATAACTGGCAATTTATGCATGGACATACAGACTGTACATTCATCATGAATCAGAGGTCACATTCTTCAAAAAAAAAAAAAAAAAAAAAAAAAAAAAACACCACCTATCACGCAAAAATCAAATGCAAGTAGTTATTACAAAATGTTGCTAGTCCCTTTCTTTTGTATTATTCCATAATTTCTTTTCAATTGTCATTTCATAATCGTTTGTGCCAGTTTTCATAAATATTTTATGTTATTTGCATTTTTGAGGCACCATTGTACTCCCCTGTTTCCTATTTTCAGTTTTAAATCAATATTGCCTGTATTTTTGCTACCCAAAAACCACACACATTGTACTAACACATTCACAAATAAAGAGTATTCTGTCAAGAAATTTTCAAGCTCCCCACTCTCACTTTGTTGCAGTAATACTACAGATTAATCACTAATCAGAGACAAATAAATGCCTAGAACACAAGCTGGGTGACCCTGTGCTTTCAGATAAAATACTAGATTGTTTCCTGACAGGTGTCAGCAAGCAATAAATTTATATTACCAATCACAATTATTACTTCTGCAATTTAAGTAACCATAAATTGATTGCTTTACCAGTATTTGCTATCTAATGGGCATTAGCCATGGGTACATGATCTTTATCACATAAAAAGAAATTGCTGCTTCCTAAGATTTTGAAATATTTGTTGTCTTGTCAGACAAGTTGCAAGTACACTGTACAGATTCTAGAATATATATACAAATGCCATTTGCAAAACATCCTCAAGTATATGTAAAAAAAAAACAAAAAAACATTAGCATAAGTAAAAATTGTTCCCAAAAAGCCTCAAAGTTGGTAACTCACAATTAACCTCATCTTCCCATAAACATGATTCAGTGTTCACATTGAGTACGACTGTTTACAAAATATAAGGAATAAAAAGTCTTAAGATAACACAGATATTGAAATGGTTCATCTGCTGGTTTAATCACCAGCTATACGGATTAGATGTCTTATTTTCTGTGTTTGATTAACTGAGCATTTGCAGCTCAACCTTATTTAAAAATGCTTACTTGTGAAATGTAGGGCTAACCTTCCAAAAGTGGAGTAAATGGCATTTTATTGTTGAAATAATTATCCAAAATGTGCTGATAATTGTGAATATTCACAAATCATAACACGATCGCCGAGCAGCTGAAAGAACCGAGGTGACTCCTTGACACACACAGAATTTGTACCTCATCAAAGATGGCGGGCTCTCCCCTCGTTGGCTTCAGCTGCCACAGCAGAGAACTAATCACAGAAGCACTCTATGTATTTCTATCTCGTTGGTGATACCAGTTTCTGGTATCGATAATACAAATATCGATATCTACGGTATTCGACATGAATTACAATGAATTATTGTAGAACATAAGAACTTATATCGTTGTAAAAGAAAACTTTAAATATCTTGAATACATCAGAAATACCTATAACTGTAAGGAATACTGAACAAAATACAATTTTTATCAGTGACTCAAAAATATTTATGTTATTTAGTTAGCGAAGTATTATTAAGTTAATGTAATTTATTAATTAGTACAAATTTCTTCATGATATATTCTTGTTGAAGTTCGCATCGTGTTAATGTTAACTGTTGTTAGTAAACTCAACTTTATAAAAAATGGAATCCAATAAAAATTTCAAAATTTTAAGCTTTTATATTTTTCCGGAATTTGTTTGTATATTCGGAATTATTAAATTTTTCCATAATTTGTTTATACAATACATTTAGGACTTTGCCCCCGTCTGTATTAATGAAATTCTGAGTATTTTATTTCTATTTTTATGTTTTTAATTTTAGTAATTTTGATTTACTTAGTTCGAAATTTTTTTATTTTTGCTTCAATAAACATGGTGTAATAAAGTCCTTTGAACACAGAGCATGTTAGGATTTAAAATAAAATGACCGTATATATGTGAACTGATAGCAACGTAAGTTTTTACGTTGACTATCACAATTAATTACTAAGCAAAAGTAAATTTCTTACCTTCGTTGGATATACAGGAAAGAATGTAATAACGATGAAAGGACGAAGTAGAGTGAAAATAAGCACTTAAGATAATTTCAATAATTGACTGTTCTCCGTCTTACAGCAGAAACCGTCACTTTTCTCACACATAACCACATAAACAACATTATGGCGTCGGCGATAGCGTGCAGTGATGTTTTGTCTACCGAATCCCACTCTAAACTGTCCTTGACAACACAGCCGCTGACGTTCGTTTATGTCAACAGTTGCGGCGGCCGGGATGGGGAGACGATAAAGTGTGAGAGGTACCTAAACAGCCACACTCACACAGCCCTAGACGATCGTGTCCTTTTCGCACGTACCTTCTACTCCGACACTAGCACCCCCGGGCAATAAACATTCCGAAAATTTTAACAGCTGGTCAACAGAATGTAGCCCTTGCCGCACTTAGCACGCTGTATTATTGTGCTGCAACCTAATAGATTTGTTTTAAACAACCAAGACGTCGTATAATAAGTTTATTAATGCTGAATTCATTTTTTAACAAAAACTTTAAAATAAATACACATAATATTTCAAAGTTCAAAGTGATACCCGGGGCGGACCCCCCCCTCGTTGGTGCGCCAGTGGCCCAGATTTGTTGTTTTTGTTTTCATTCTTTGAGTTAACAGCGCGAAAATATCTGAACTGCGCTGTTTCAGTTGGAAATATTTTTTTACTTCAGCAACAGGGCTTCATGTACAATTGCAAAATCCGGTGATTTTTAAAAGAGTGAGGACGCTTTTTCTACTCTTGTCTTTGGTAAGTAAATATTTTAAAATTCATATATTGCTGTGTTTGTTTTTAAGTATGAGGTTATTTCTGAAACTATTATGGTATGATGAGAGTATAAATCCTTAGCTATACGAAGCTCTTCATTGATGTTCAAATTATTCTTTGAACTCTGTTTCCGAGTTGTTTAAAATTAGAAAATGGCGACAGGACTAGTTGGCACGCTTAAGTGGAGCAGTTGGCACATGTGCCAACTTTCCCCTTATGCTCATATTTTTACGCCTAAAGTTTTATGACACTAAATTAGACAGATAGTTAGACATATACATAGAATTTAGTATACCTAATTGTGTATATATAAAGAGAAAAATAGTATTGCATAATATAAAAAAAATTATTCTTTAAATTTCCAGAGTAATCAATATGAGGACCTATAAAAGAAAGACAGAGAGAGGCCAAATTCCTAATGATGTAATTTTGAGAGCTGTTAAATTAGTTAAAAACAAAGGAAAGTCGATTCGAAGTATGGCCAAAGACTTCCAAATTCACTTTCGTTCACTAGCCAGGTACTGTAGCAAGATAACACCAGAGGAACTGATGTCTCCAGAAGTATCTCCTTTACTTAATGTGGAGTACAAAAAGGTCCGACAGGTAATTATATTTATACCTTTATAACATGATTTTTTAATAAATAATTTTTGGTGTTATATAATTTATTTATTTAAAAAATAAATCCTCTTTTGGACTACCATATAAATAATTCCTTTTTTTTGTCCTCCTTTTATTTTAAGGTTTTTACAAGTGAGCAGGAAGACCAGCTTGAGAAATATTTAAAGACAACAGCAGATATCTATTATGGTAAGAAAATTTGCCTTTGATTACGCTATGAGGCTTGAACTAAAATGTCCTCCATGTTGGATTAACAATCAAATGGCTGGATGTGATTGGTTTAGTGGTTTTTAAAGCGCCACAGGACACTTTCAATCAGGAGTCCTGAGGCAACCAGCCTTTCACGAGCTACCAGTTTCAATCAGACAAATGTGAAAGCTTTTGTTGACAATTTAGAAACTGTAATGAAGAGACTAAAAATTGGACCTGCAGATATATGGAATATTGATGAGACTGGCATAACTACTGTGCAAAAGCCTGACAGAGTTGTTGCAAGGAGAGGCTTCAAACAGGTTGCCACAATGACATCAGCAGAAAGGGGATCTTTAATAACAATAGCTGTTTCTGTGTTTGCTACTGGGAATACCATACCTTCATTTTTCGTGTTCCCATGAGTAAACTTTCGGGAGCATTTTTTAAGGGGAGCACCTCCAGCAAGTGTTGGTGATGCGAATCCTTCAGGGTGGATGAAGGAAACCAATTTTATAAAATATGCTTCCCACTTTGCGCATCACACCAAATGATCAAAAGAAAGGCCAGTTTTACTACTGCTTGACATCCATGAATCCCACTTGTCCATTGATTCATTAGATTACTTTAAAGGGAATGGAGTGACGGTTTTATCTTTCCCACCAGATTGCAGTCACAAGTTGCAACCACTGGATCAAAGCGTCTATGGCCCTTTCAAGAAATCTATAAATAGTGCTTGCGATTCATGGATGATGAACCACCCTGGGCAGACCATGACGATATATGACTTGCCAGAAATTGTTAATGTTGCTTTGCCTAATGCCACAACACCAAAAACTATCCTATCGGGATTTAGGGTAAGTGGCATATCACCGTTTAACAGAAATGTATTTCTTGGTGCATTTGTGACAGGCAGGCTTTCAGCAGCTGACAGCATTTCTGAGCAAGAAAGACCAATGGAGCTAGATGTACCTGAGAGCACTACAACTCCGGTATCAGGAGAATCCACTCTCCCATAACCCCAAAACAAAGTGCAAGACAGATTTCTCAACGATTTGAACAAGCCTTCTACATCAAGAACAGCTGCTGTGGAAATGACGCCGGAAGATGTCAGACCATTCGTTAAGGCCGGGCCAAGAAAAATCATCCAAAATAATCGTCGGAAAAGGAAATCAGCAATTTTGACTGACGCACCTGTAAAAAATGAATTAGAAGCACGAAAGAAGAGGAAGTTGTTGCCAAAAAATCCAACGAAAAGTGTTTGTTTGAAACTTCAAGGGTGAAAAAGCCTAAGCGGAAGCTAAAGAAATCTGAGGACTTGTTGGAATCAGAAGATGAAAGTGATTTCTTTTGTCTTGTTTGTTGGGAACCATTTTCCAACAGTCGACCAAGGGAGAAATGGATTCACTGAGTTGGGTTGCAAAATGTGGGCCCATTAAGAGTGCAGCGATGGCAACTTTAATTTTAATTAAAGGTCGGCAAAAAAATTTTTTTTCGAGCCCTGACACCATTCGTGCTGTTTCTTATGTAAAACGACCCCCTGAAGCCGAATATGGCCCCGTTTTCCCCCATCACCCACCGTTTTTGGGGGAGGCCCCCACCTAATTTTATCACTTTCCGATAATTTGGAGGGATGAAAAGGATTATTTCAGTCTTTACATTTCTTCTGAGGGGCTACAGAGGTGAAAAGTTATAAAACATGAACATCTGTAACAAGGATGTAGATTTGGGGGATTCCCCCCCCCCCCAATTGTAAAGAAATCATTAAAAATGATCGATTTTTTATGATTTTTTTATCAATTTTCGGTAATATGTTATGGACATGAATTTTATTTGGAGGGGTGAAAAGGATTATTTATTTTAGCTGTAAAGAATAATATATAAAAAGTAAAATAAAAATGTAAAGTATAATAAATAAATAAGATAAGTACCTTCATTTGGTGCTTGCTTTTCTTTTGTACCCTGAGGTAGAAGTTTCTCGTACCAAACACCAGCAGTACTCTGCTAACATGCTCGTATTCCACTTCCCTGAAAATCTCCTCTCGATCTTATTGATGTCTTGATGGAATCGTTCCCCGTGTTCATTTGAAACTGCTCCTAAATTTTCAGGGAAGAAGTCCAGGTGTGAGTGCAGGAAATACACTTTAAGAGACATTCTTACACCTCATGGCCTTGTACGCTGACAGCAATTCCTCGACATGAGCGGCATAATCATCACTTTTGTTGTTACCCAAAAAGTTCTTACACACGTTTTGGAATGCAAGCCAAGCTCTTTTTTTCTTTTCCATTCAGGTGTTTAATAAACGTCGAATCTTTGAAAAGTTGTCTAATCTGGGGGCCCACGAAAACTCCTTCCTTGCTTTTAGTCTCACTAAGACGAGGAAATTTATTTTTCAAAAATTGAAATGCATCACCTGTCTTGTCCATTGCTTTCACAAACTGTTTGATCAATCCCAGTTTGATGTGCAAAGGCGGCAAGTAAATATTTTCGTTCGGGACCAGAGGATCATGAACGACATTTTTCTGACCGGGAGTAAAACTTTCTCGCAGAGGCCAGTTCCGTTCGATGTAATGTTTGTCTCGTGTTAACCATAATTATCTTTTGATACACAAAATTCCCTATTTCAAAACAGCAACGTCGAAAATTTAATAACTTTATTAAAAAAATGACAAAAATTGGGAAGCCCAAAGTGTGCCAACTAGACCCGGTCTCCCCTATGTCTCGCGATGTTTTGACGTGCTACCGTTCCAGCCTCCTTCTTTTTCATCTGTTAAACTAAGTCCATCAGCGACTTCAGCGTCATCACGTGCACTTTGTCCGTTGTTACTGGATTCCTGGCGATTACGTGGACTAAGTTCCTCTGAACACGTACTACACGTATTGCCGATACTACAGGTACTGCCGACTGCTCCACAATATGTCGGGCACCTCTGAGTTCAGCCCGCCACTAGGCCTTACTGATTCCGATCTCTCAAACGAGCCTGACAAAGACCCTGGAGAGAATAGACTGGCAAATCTAATGCAGCGCTTCGGAGGCAACGAACAGCAATTGAGACAGCAGCGCCATCTGTTTCCGCGAGGAGTTGGTGAGAAATTCATAGCTGTTGGAAAGGTATATACAGTGTTTGATTCAACCCATTATATATTGTATAAATAGCGCAGAAGGAATATTCGGGTGCGATTGCGAATGCGAACCAACAAATTCCTAGATCAAAATTTAATTAGCAAGTTCTCAATTTCGATGAAAATCAGCTATGAAATAAAAAATACGCCGCTACATACAACAAACGCCTGATACGTGAAGTTGTAGCAATGCGAATTTAAATATACCGCATTATCGTTCCTTCATATTTCCCTTAATCACCCACTTTTGTTCCTAAAATTATTTTATTGAAAAATAATTTTATTAAAGAGCAAATAAAAAAATGTGATTCAATGCAAATACTTCATCTTTCCACAGGGTAGGAACTCGCATACATAGCTGTTTACACAGAGAGCCTTGGAGGCTTTTCACCATGTTTTGGGCAATCTTATTCAAAAAACGTGATTAAAAATTTAAATTCATGGGAGGAAATAGTTTCCAAATGGTGTTTTTCAGCAAATTAAAAAAAAAAATGTGAGGCAATAAATATATTTCTTCTTTCCACAGGGGAGGAACAACAAGTCGCTTTTTACAGGGGTGATTTTCGAGGAACTGTATTTGCATTTTTAGTGCTCCCAGGCCCAATTTAGAAATTCTGATGTCTCAAAACACACAGTTTTTGAAACATTTAGTATCCCATGTTCGAAAACTTAAATTGCAAACAATCCTTAGGCCCCAAATGTGATGATTTGGATGTCGAACATGTATTTCGAGGTTTGACTTTTTTTAACACTGAATACAAAGAATTGAAATGAACAGGAGAGGGTGTTCAAAAATTGTTAACAGTCCTATATTCAAACCAAAAAACATTGTTCTATAGATAATTATTATAATATATTTTGAACATGATGTAATATTCATATATTCATTCATACTTAAAACATATATTCCTTCATACTGGGGAAAAGCATAATCTATGCAATTACAGCCAGTTTCGAGCTCTCGTAATTTGACTTCGTGAGTGAGTGTTTTCGTGTTTTGAGTGGTTCCTTTTGTCCCAGCCTTCAGTTAAAGGTCAGGGGCTTCGTTTTGGTTTACTTCCCGAGCTGGCTGGTGAGTGCTTATTTTGTGTTGTTTCTTCGTTTGTTTACGTTTTGACCGGGCCGGTTGGCCCTGTCTGGGCGCCGCCATTAAAGATGGCGACTTCCGGAAGTGAGGACAAGTTTCCCGACCTCACTTCCTATGGTACTCGTTCTTCTTCTTCCATACCTGGATTCACTACGCCGTCTTCCCCTTCCGGCGGAGTTCAGCTGCCTTCCGATGATGCTTCTTCTCGCTACCCTCCTGCTGTGATGTCACCGATCAGTTCGACTTCGTCAGCGCTCCTCAAGGATCCTGTAAAAATGGACACTATTCCTGCTGCATCCCCTGGGCCTATAGCGTCGTGCCAAGCCGCTCCACCTTCATATTCAGCTGCGATCACAAAATCTCGACCTGCTGTTGCTGAGATGTACACTGATGCACCTAGTTTGAAATCTCACCTTCACCGTGTTGGGAACTCTTTCCAATTGGACATACTAGTAGCTTCTCCAGAAGGACAAGGCTTCACTACAATCCTGGATCGAGGAGTTTGTTTTGTCGCCTTGCCGAATACACCTCTCTATGTGTATGAAGACGCCCTAAAAGGTATGTTTCCATCTGATTGTATTCAATTTATGGCGCGTCATCCTACTATTGTAATTGTTTATTTTACGAAAGCTGAATATGCTCACGAAGTTATTTTGAAGGGTCTCGCTATTCGAGATCAGCATTTGTTCCCTGATCCCGTTGTACATCGTCCTGTGAGTGTATCATTCTATCCAGTGCCACCAGAAGTGTCAGATTCCATGTTATATGTTGTTGCTTCTAGTTTGGGTCGTGTTGTCGGCCCGATACACACCCATTCCGCAGCGCCCGCTAAGCCGGATGGCTGAGAGGTCACCCGTTCTATCCAGGGAGCTCGACGAGTTGCACGGATTGTATTCCTTACACAAGATTTCATTGAAGCCTGTCCCACTCAGTACAATGTTAAATGTGGTGATCATGTGAGACGTATTGACGTGCTTACTCAATTTCACTGTGGGAAGTGCAAGGAATTTGGACATAATCAGAACATAATCAGACAGAGTGTAGATACGTCTCCTCTCAACCGCTTACTACTCTGGATCGTTTACCTCCTTCTCGGAACGCAGAAGCAACTGTCTCTGCACGTCCTTCTGCAGCATCTTCCACAACGTTGGATGCTGAGTCGGCAGTACCCCAACCACCACCTGTCACTGTTGCTCACTACCCTGATCTTCCATCGACTGCACCTTTCCGCACCCCGGATGTTCCTGGACATTCAGATGGTGGCAGCGGTGTTTCGGATGCTGAGGCTTCAATCGCAGATTCAGAGGATACCTCTTGTAGTACTGGTGACCCTGCTCCCAGTGATGGATCTGTGGCAGACTCCAGATCTCGAAATGAGAAGCGACTGGCTTCCCGCGGTCGTGGCGCGAAGGCTAAACGCGGAAAGCCTCCTGGTCACTCTCCTCGTGCTTCAAATAGGAAGCGTACTTCTCCAGCTGCGTTCAAAGATTATGAAATATCTATGGACATTGAGGTGTTCTCGGGTGTTCCTCCCTTTGATGATTTTACACAACAGCTGCGGCATTACAAAATATTAGAGCAACCTTTATCTCATAAGCAAATTTATAATTTGCTCTGCTTTGATGTGAAAAGGCCTGCAATAAAAGCTCTTGTTCTTGAAGCGGGTGCGCTCATACCGTCTGTTCTTCAACAGCTCACACATGTGGCAGCAGCTATTCAGCGTGTGGACGAAGCTTCTGGTGATTATGGCGAACTTGTTGTAACGATTTTCCGCCAAGTAGAGAAGTTTAAGGCTGTTACTTCCACAATACATCAGCCGACAGTGGATTTGACTATTCCAGATCACAACGTTTAATTGTAGGGGTTTTGCTACCCTGGAGGTTAACTCTCTTGTGTACGAGGATTTGGTTTCTGCCCAGGCAGATCTTCTACTGCTACAGGAGACTAACTGCGATGCACATACCCCGTGCCATTTATGGCGTATATGGCCATATACCTTTTTCCATGACTATCGTATTGGGAGACGGGGCGGTGTAGCAGTTGGTGTCCATTACCGTCTGTTGCATCGCTTCTCGTCTTATGCAGTTCAATCTATATCTCCGGGTCGACTACAATGTTTTTCGTTTACTATTGATAATGTTACCTATCATGTGCTGAACGCACATTTCCCGCAGAATGAATATCTGGTGACAACCTTTTGTGATTGTCTTCGAGACGCCCTTGCTGCTCTCCCCTCTCAGGATTTTGTTATCCTGGGTGGGGATTTCAACTGTACTCTCGAGCCTTCCCTCGATAGGTGTTCATCAAGAGGTGAATACCGTCGTAATCTCACATATTTGCTTTCACCTATCATTCATGATTTTCAGCTTGTTGACGCTTTTCGGCATTTACGACCAACTGACATTTCCTACACGTGGCATGGTCCGGTGACACTTGGCTCTCCCTTGGCACGACTTGATCGTGTGTATGTCTCGACGACGATGACTCCGTCTATTACAGACGTGGTACACCTTCCTACGGTTTGCTCCGACCATTGTGCAGTATGTCTCACTGTCTGTGAGACTTCTACCCCTTCTCGTAAACGTCGCACATGGACTTTTGATGATGAGCTTCTCACAGACTCTGGTTTTTGTGCCGCCTTACACCAATTTCTGGCCGATTGGCGATGTCTTTTAAACTCCACACCGAGTGCTCTGCATCTTTGGTTGAAAGTTAAGAGTGATCTGCAGTTCTTTGTTCGCAATTACTCCTTTACTGTTTGCACCGAAAGTTTCCAGATGATTGCCAATCTACGAGGTCATCTGTCAATTCTGACTCCGGCAGACCCTCAGTACACCGTGTATCAAAGTGATCTCTCTGCACTTCTTAAACCATTGGCGAGGCAAGCTGTCCGGTGGATGCGCTGGCGACATATCTCCTCGTCTGCGCAATCGTATGAATACTTTGCTAAAATGGAGTCTAAGAAGCGAGCCTCATCCTCCATACGACATCTCCGCCTCGCTGATGGTACCGTTACCGATGATCAATCCGTCGTGTGTTCCCATGTTCAGAATGCCTTTGTGGACAAGTACCGAGCGGTACCGCACACTACTGATCTTTCTTCTTCCTCGCTTCTTCCTAATCTCCCTCAGGTCCCAGCTCTCACCTTTTCTCTTTCTTACAATCGGATTTTCCCCTTCTGAACTCCGAGAGGCGTTCGCGTCTCTTAACCCGCATGCTTCTCCAGGACCTAACGGTCTTCCACTTTCCTTTTACCGTGCTTTCTTTCCGTCCTTACTACCCTTTCTCTCCACATGTTTCTCTTGTGCTCTTTCTTCTTCTGCGTTACCGCCGGACTTCACTGTAGCACATATTACTCTCCTGCCTAAAAAGGGAGACCTTTTGGACTTGACGAATTGGCGCTCCATTTCAATTCTCAACTTAGATTATAAATTCTACACTAAATTACTTTCTCGCAGACTTAATACTGTCCTTCCTTTTCTTGTTTCTCTCGACCAGTCATACACTGTGCCTGGTCGGTCCATTAATAATAATACCACTTTTCTAATTCTTCTTACCTTCCTTGCTCGTAAATTTTCTGAACCTTTAGCACTCCTTAATATCGATCAAAAATCTGCCTTTGATAACGTTTCTCACGATTATCTCTGTACTGTTCTTGCTTCTTTTGGTTTCCCCCCTTCTTTCTTTTTTTCTTTTTTTTATTGAAGGTTTAACGACCACCGTGAGCAACTCAATGGGCTATAAGCAGTCGCCCGTCCCTAATTTAGGGTCACTGGTTCCAGGGAAGGGAAAGAACCAGTGCCGTAAGACAAACACAACATCCATGCCTCACCGGGATTCGAACCCGGACCCCGTTCGGACGAATGATCAGAGGCCATCGCTTAGACCACTGCGCCACCGGGGCGGCCTTCTTTCGTTTCTATCCTTCTTAGTCTCTACAGGGGTGCCCGTCTTCACGTTCGGACGGCCTTCTTTTTGACGGCGGCTGTGCCTTTCCAACGTGGGATTCGGGGTTGTCCCCTTTCGGGACAACTCTTTGCCTTGGCCTTTGAGCCCTTTCTTCTTGCGGCGAAACGATCCCTTCTCTCTACTATGCCAACTACAGTCGCTAGCACTAGGCATCACTGCTGTGTATATACTGCGTATGCCGATGATGCTACGTTCTGCTTGCGTTACGACCATCTCTTTGATGTTTTATATCAAGTTTATCGACCCTATGCGGACTTATCTGGTGCTACTCTTAATGCTGCAAAAAGCACCGGCTTATGGTGTGGGTCGTGGGTGGGCCGTACTGATACCCCATGGGGTGCGGTGTGGTCCTCTTCTTCTCAGAAAATCCTTGGTACTTACATTGGGCGTCCGTTTACGGCAGCAGCTGCTTCGTGGGATGCTTTGCGCCCACGTCTTCACCGTACGGTGGGATTCTGGAAATCAACGCACTCGTACACTTCTTACCATCAGCGTGCTGCCATTGTACATCGTTACCTCTTGCCACTTTGTTTCTTTACCTGGTTTCTACTGTACTGCCTACGCAACGTCTTGATCATATCAAAAGTCTTTGTACATCGATGATCTGGACCACTAAGCACTGGGTCGCGGCGGCGACGCTCAACCTTTCACAGGAGCACGGAGGCATCAATTTACCGGATGTGCACATATATTATCATGCTCACCGACTTGTTTCCTTTCTTCGGATCTTGGTTGCTCCCACTCCGTCCCTTTCTTCTACCCTTGATGTTCTTCTCTCTCTTCACGATCCAACTTTCTCCTTTCCCCTTTATCTCAAGATGGATTCCTTCTCTTCTTCTTCCATTGATTTTCCTTCTGTTCTTTCTGAAGCTCTGACGTTCCTCCGCGCTCTTCCTCTTTCCCGGGCCCCTCCGATCACCACCCTTGATCTCTTGGATGAACCTCTTTTCTTTTCCACCCTCGTCCATTCCTCCCGACAGCCTTTTTTTCTTTTGCCTTCCTGGATCCGCTCCGGTATACTAAGTGTTCGCACACTCGTTAATCCCGACTTGACCTGGAAACCCCTTACTTCCTTATTTTCCGATCCTTCACCTTCCCATGCTACTGATTATGCTCTTCTTCGCTCTTCCCTCGGTTTTCTTTATCCATCTCTCGTCAATTCTCATGGCCTCGTCTCTGTCCTTGGTCCCAGTCTCCCTATTCCTTTTTTTCTCTCTATTAGAGGCGTTTCTGTCCCTATTCTCTCAGTTTCCACTGTTTCCTTTTACCGTTTCTTTTGTACACCTACCGCAGCTCCGCGCCCAATTTCTGATGTTCCTTCTTCCCTCTCTCAGGCCATCTTGTCTGCCTCTTCTTCTCCTCTTTCTGCACCGTTGGAGTTTAACATTCACTGGCGATATCTCCACCGCCGGCTTCCTGTCCCTCTTCTTCTATCCCTTATGTCTCTCCTTTCTTCCTCCATTTTCCCATTTTGTGAGTCCATAGGAGATATCGACCATATGTACTGGCATTGTCCCATCCTGATTCCTGTTTTGCATTGTGTATTTCGTTTCGTGAACCATATCACTTCTCGCAATCTACCTTTTCTCGCCTATTCCTGGTTGCTTTTAACGAAGCACCATCCATCTCGTTTACCGGACGTTTGCGCCTTTCTCTTTGTTTTGGTGAAACAAGCAATATATATCTATCATCTTTATCTCCGGAATGCCGCAGACTCTGCTAATCCACTTATTGCGAGTGACAGAATCCTCACCTATTTTCGCAGTCGTTTAACAGCTCGCCTCCGCCTCGAATATGAAGAAGCACAATCAACTAATTCTTTAGCACGGTTTCGTCAGGTCTGGGCGCAGGATGCCGGTTGGTTCCGGATTGATGGTACCACCATTAGTCTATCGTTTTAACCACTCAGTACTCCTTGCAAGTTGGAACGTGAGTTTTCTTTGTTCTGTAGTCTTTTGTTTGTTGTTTCTTCCTCGCATTGTCGTGATTATTGTGCTACATTTAAATTGCATTATGAGGATAATTATTTTGCAGCTTGACTACTGTGCCTCTGTATCTTTCCTCCTGACACAGGTTATCCACCATGTGTTGTTCTATTATGGTGGTGTCCTCATGAGTTTGAGGACTCTTGTTTTTCGAATGCGTTCAACGACGTGTTCTAACCTTTTCATTGCTGTTCCGTGTATGTGTTCTGTAGTATATTTGTGATGGAGCTGTAATCTCGAGCAATTTGTATTGTATCTTGGTACTGTGCTGAACCATTGACTTGCCTCAGTATTACTATGTTCTATTGTACCATGTGCTAATGGAGGAATTGTTATGTATATATGATTATTGTTTATAAATTGTGCATTTTCTGGATGAGTTGTTTGGTACCATGGAAATCGGCTGACTCCTACGTTTCTCACTATGTCATAACACAGGGTTTGCTATGAGAATTTATTTGCTGATTTCCTAGTACTTCTGTCTTGTTGTTTGCCTCTACCGTATTGTTGTATTTTGCTTATTTTCCTTAGTGTTATCATTATATTGTTTTTCATGTACTGTTCTGCCGCCGTTTTTGTTTTTTGATTATGTTACGTAATGTGCAAACTTTCAGTGCATTGTATAGCAGAGGAGTTTTCTTAGTGCCCACGTGTTTTATCTGTTAATCACTTGCATAGCTCCTTGCATGTGGCATTATTTTTATTTTTCTGGTGTTTTTTGAGATTTGCACGTGTTTCGTTTTTTTATAGTGTATAAGTTTGTTGTGCTTCCTTCCTGTGATTTTGCATTGTGTTTTTTATACGTTGGTTACCTATGTCGACCACTATGTTTTCCTATAAAATTTGCACCATGTTTTGGTCTATTCATGAGAGATTGTTGACAATGTATCGCCATTTAAATCTTTTAACTTTATGTTTTTTCCGGAGGCTAGTTTTGCTCCGACATATGCCGTTCTCATATATTGTTATCAAATTACTCCTTGAGGTACGCTGTGTGTTCTTATTCCTTTAGCTTAATGTTTTGATTTCTATTTGTACAATTGTAGACATTGTGATAGTTTCTCACCCGTTTTACCTTTCTGGTTTCTTTCCGGATGGGGGTCCTGCTCCGGCATTTGTAATTATTCATGTTTGTTCTCAAGTTATTTCTCATGTTTTAACAGCGTGTATGATTCTGCAATGCTTTTAGACCAATAAAGATTGTTTGATCTACAGCCAAAGACATTATGAACAACAATGACCAAAACATTTAACTTACTTGTAAAAATACCCGTTTTTTATGTCGGCCGTTATTTTTTTTTTATTATTTTTTTTGGAGGTTTAACGACCACCGTGAGCAACTCAATGGGCTATAAGCAGTCGCCCGTCCCTAATTTAGGGTCACTGGTTCCAGGGAAGGGAGAGAGCCAGTACCTTAAGACAAACACAACATCCATGTCTCACCGGGATTGGAACCCGGACCCCGTTCGGACGAATGATCAGAGGCCATCGCTTAGACCACTGCGCCACCGGGGCGGCGTCGGCCGTTATGTTGTATCCATGTCTGAAACAGTACCTGACCCAAACCTGACAATATTTATTTTTATTACAACTATTTAAAGCACGATTTGCAACACGCACGGAACCAGCATATGCTCAGGAACAGCTTTCACTCTTCGCTAATGGCGGAACATCCGGTTTTCAAAAACTCACGGAAGTAGCTAGGTATTTGCCAGTCTATTATCTCCAAGGTCTTTGAGGCCGGACGTAGGTTCTTTTGAGCGCCGTCGAGTTGAACTCGATCGCTGAAATACTGGAACGTTTCTGGTAGCACAACTACGTAGAATTTACGTTAAAAATGTTCAAACCATCCATGCAAATTCAACCGTATGGTTTCAACTGCATTTCCAAATAATTTCAACTACCAAATGTCAACCATTATTCAACCTCATATATCAGCGTGTTTTATTTCTACGTTAATTCCACACATTTCAGCTATTTTTTGACCAAAAAATTACTGAATTTCTACCGAAATTCTAGCACAACCTCAAGACCTCAACCACAAAAGGAGAGCTGCTGTACATCTTAATGCAGATTATGCCACTAAGGCGTGGATGTATTTATATAATATGCTACACAGTTTTATTGTAACTTTTTCCCTTATAGTTTGTTTCGCTTTAGTTTATGAGAAATGTAGCTCTAGAGCCAGACATATTATCAATTCTTAAATCTTTGATTATATCTTAGATAATACCTTGGATTATAACTTTTGATTCCCGCCATATAGCCAGCTACCGCCTTGCCTTTACTGTGAGATCTGGCTATCGAGGCGGCTGAAGGCGTCCTTGCTTAGAAGAATTATTACATCGACCAAACTCTGTCCAGTACACGGAAATAAAATTTGAAACAGCAAAACTTTATTATTCCATTAACCATTTGCTTCGCGGATTTCCGATAGCTTCCCGTCCGTCACGCTGTACCTCTGCGATACCCGCAGCCTTTACGTCAAATCGGTATCCGAACTTGGACTCTCTGACGACCGAAACTCCGACTGTTATCCGCTAGACTGCCTTGGCCATTCCGGTAATCTTCTACGCATGCGCAAAAAACAAACAAAAAAAACTATAGTTACCCCGGCCAGCATGTGAAATACCTGAGCTCAGGATGCCGTCGGATACACGGAGGTAGCCGCCCCGGTGGCGCAGTGGTCAAAGCGATGGCCTCTGATCATTCGTCCGAAAGGGGTCCGGGTTCGAATCCCGGCGAGGCATGGATGTTGTGTTTGTCTTAGAACACTGGCTCTCTCCCTTCCCTGGAACCAGTGACCCTAAATTAGGGACGGGCGACTGCTTATAGCCCATTGAGTTGCTCACAGTGGTCGTTAAACCTCCAATAAAAAAAAATTCCCTGGAGGCAATCACAACCTTGTATGTACACTAAAGCGGTAAGACAACTTCTCTAACAGAAAAACTCGCACACGCTTAGTTGAAATTTTGAAGCATAAAATCTACACTGAATATACGCATTAATTTTCAGCGTTAATGCCGCTTTTTCTGTCCATGTAAATTCGACGTCGAATTTCCGTGAAAATTTTCAACGTTTTCTCGTTTCAACATTTTTGCCCAAGTTCAACATTGAATTTACGTAGCTGTGCTACCAGGGGTGTAATCAGCAATTACTTAGGATCTGTCCTTTGTTAGACGTAACAAAATTTAATAGGGGTGTAATCAGCAATTACTTAGGAACAAGTCCTTTGTTAGACGTAACAAAATTTAATAGATGAGAAAATAAGCTCCGTTTGATTAGCTATCTCCACGTGCCAACAGACTTCCAGATAGCGAACACTTTACTATCGCTCAACTGTCCCGGAAGGCCCTCCGCCACGTTTAACTTGAGTCTTTCCGTTCAAATTCCGGTCGATCTCTGATCGCCGAAAAACCTTGAGTATTCCGTCAGCCAAAATGTAAATACCCGAGAAGTCTAACCGACACTTTCAGCTAGCACACACCGTCCGACCACGACGAAGGCGAAACTCTGAAGGCTTACTGAGCATACGATACGATATTTGAAGAAGTTTTAGGAAGGTAGTGTCTGACCCCAGGTCTAAAACTACCCTCAGAAATAGGAAGCTAGGAGATCTGAGTAAGTGAACTCAATAGGAAAGACAAACAGAAAAATTGAGTTAAAGGAGAGGGTGATATATCTTTCAAACTGTGAAGTGTGACACCAGTCCGGGAGAACCAAGCACCGCACAACATCACAGAGAACCACAACACCACCCGCCCCGTGACGCACCAGGGAGTCACTGCAACTCAGCGAGACCAAATCCAAATGCCCGAGCAGAATCCATTTTCACCATATCGATGCCAATCTGAAAAAGAAGGGGATGGTGGTCTGTCTAACACTCACCAGTGTTCGCATACTTACTCTCTCTCTCTGTCAAAGGGGTCAACGATCGCCGCCTTAGTTCTGGGATACCTAAGGAATTCGCTGGGATTGTAATCAACCGCGTCTGTAACAAGTCCATTACGGTGGGTTTCCGCTTTCTTGAAGAACTTCTTAGTGAATCTGGTGGAAAACTCATGCACCATTTTGATTCCAAGTCTGTTCCTCAGGTTCCGAAATGCGGTCCAAGGGGGAGCCCCAGTGATCATTCGAAGTGCTCGGCTCTGCACCCTCTCGATTCTCTCTATCTGATTCCTGCTAATACCAATCCAGATGAAGGGGGCGTAGGTAAGCACCGGCCCGACGACCGTCTTGTACAGCAGTACTTTGTGCCGTGTTGTAAGGAAGCTTTTCCGGTGGAGTAGTGGAGCTAGCTGCCCAAGGCATTGTCTAGCTTTATTCGTGTGGTAGCAGGTGTTCGCCGCCCACGAAAGTCGGCAATCGAGTTGAAGCCCTAAGTGAAAGTAGCCCAGGGGATTGTCTCTTGAAACATAACGAGTTTCGGCACTCCTTGGAGAGATCCAAAAAACAACAGTGCACTGCTCTTAGACGGATTGATCTTGATCCGTCAGTCAGTGCAGTTGGTTTCCAGCTGAGAAAGTCCTAGAGGAGCTTCACTACTCTGCTTTTGTTCAGGGACCTGATGACAACAGTTGTATCATTTGTGTACATCATGAGCTGCCCTTGTTTGGGTTTGGGTAAGTCGCGCAGATAAATGGAGAACAGCGTTGGTCCAACAACCGAACCCTGAGGAACGCCAGCCCGAATCTTCTTTTCCAAAGAAAACTCACCGTTTATCTTAACAGTGAAACTGCTGCTGTTGAGGTACGAGCCAATCAGCTCAACAAGTGGGCGAGGGCATCGAAGCTCCTGCAACTTGTGTAGGAGCCCATCATGCGAAACGCGGTCAAAAGCCTTTCTGATGTCTAGGAAGACAGCTGTGGAATACTCGCCCTTATCTTGTCCTTCAGAAACGAATTCCGTAAGTCTGATCAACTGGTGGTCGTAGCATGCTTCGCCCGGAAACAACCCTGTTCGTCAGGAATCACACCATTAGCTTCACAGAACTCTAGAAGCCTAGAGAGAATGACCCTCTCCAGGAGCTTAACCAGGACGAGCAAGAGAGATATTGGACAGTAGTTTTCAGGTAAGGTATGATTGGTTTCAGGTTTGGGCAACACCACTACCACTGCCCTTTCCCAGTCCCTGGGAAAATACTTCAGCCGGAGAGACCCGTTGAAAATCTCCACCAGTACCAGAATCCAGCCCTCAGGGAGCAGTTGAACAGCTCTTGCCAAAACTTCATCTCTTCCGGGAGCTTTCTTCACCTTTAGGTTTTTGATGTGTTGAGTCACCTCGAGGTAATTAACAGGGGAGATGACCTCGTCTGTATCATCAAGATCGGATGTACCTAAAGCCTCCATGACCGTGTGACTAGGATTTTGCATGTCATGAGGTGAGAACTGCTCCTCCAGGGCACCAGCAAAGACCCCAGCCTTCTCGTCATCACCGTACACCAAACCTTGTAAACCGAGAATGGGCGGTATGACAGTCTTACTATACCGGAGATTTTGAAGAATGGTCCACACATCATCCTGACGAGTTTGACCCGCGTTGAGAAGGTACTTATTGCATTGGAGTTCTGTGAACGCGCGGATTTCTGCCCTGACGAGATCGCGACACGAGTTGTCGACGGCTGATCCCGAACCCTGTCGTCAGCTGATCTCGACCACTGCCAGATCCTGCGGAACTTATTCTTCTGCCGGATCATCCGGACAATACGTGGAGGAAGTGCATAAGAGTCTCTGGCAGGGGCTAAGGGCTTCTTGCATCGATCCAAGATTGCCTGTATGCAACGAGTGAATTCTTCCACCGCACTGTCGACGTTAGAGCGAGTACTAGTGTCCACCATAGGCGGATCAACCTGAGCAATAATTTCCTGGAACAACTTCCAATCAGTATACATCATCGTCCACCGGGTGGCTGCGACTCCATTCAACCTCAGTAGGACTGGGTCATGATCAGAGTCAAGCCCAGAAACCACAGAGACCTGATGAAAGTTCCTCACAAACTGGAGGACAGCAAAATCAATGACATCGTCAACCCCGTGTGACGGGGACAAGTAGGATGAACCGAACTTGCAACTGTAAGATCCAGCTTGTCAATGTATTGCGATAGTGCCACCCCAGCACTATTAGTTGAACGACAAAACCAGTCAGGATATTGAGCATTCCAGTCACCAACCAATACAGTGGGGATGGGGTCCCCAAAGAGGATGTCAAGATCATCGTCAGGAGGTACCTTCCCTGGACTGTGATAAACGTAAACTAATTCAATCAAGCCTGATCTTAATTTTAGTTTAACAGCCAGTGCCTCAATATCCCTTGTGATCCTTGAAGGGTGCGATGGATGCACTTAAACCATTTCTGACTAAAATGACATTACCTCATGCTGTGTGCCTGTAGAGCGCCGGAACATCTGGTAGTTCACAACACTGACTCGCTTGATCTTAGGTGTGAGTTTGGACTCACAGATAAGAGCAACATCGATGTCATGATCTTTCAGAAACCTTGCAAGTTCATTCCTGATCCCGTTCGCATTCCTAAACATTTTGTTAAGACTTCGTCCATAATGCGCTACTAGGCACAGGAGCTCAGGCTTAAGCCGCCATACAGGCAACCAGAACCCGTGTCCTGAGCGAACGTGTCACTCCCTTTTATAGCCTTATCCTTCTTTCCCCCTTCCGCTCTTCTGGAATACTGTTTTCGTGAAGTTCGCCTCTCTCTTGGAGTGGTGACCTTTGACCGATACATCAGACCCAGTCGTCCAGGTCAAGGTCAACGGATGCCGCTAGGCACATGCCTGACTCGGCACTCCCTAATACAGCGTACAAAATAAGTGCGCCACGTGTCCTCCACATGCGTTGGGATTTGCATTACATTACGCTTGAAATGATAAATTGTTACAGAAAACGTTGCTTCATGAAAATAATTATTGTACAAAATAAATGCGCCACGTGTCCTCCACATCCGTCACCTTACGGTAGGTAATGGGTTTTCTTTTACTTCATATATTGGCTTTTTCAGTTCTTCCATTTTTTCTATGTAATCCTTCTTATCCATAATAGTTATCAACTTAATTTTGTCGGTTTTTAAAGCAACTACACCTTCATTTTTTCTGAAATCTTTAAGTGCTTTTAATTTGCTTTTTTCAAAAACATTTTGGGGTTTCTTTTCTTGTTTTGGGAATTTTGTAAGGCTGTTGTGGTAATATTTTAAAATAATTTAAAGACATCCTTACAGAATTAACTATCCTAAGAGTGAAATTGAAAAACTTCTAAATTTTACAGTTAAGAAGAACACGCAACAGCAACAAATAAAGCTCACTAAAAAAATTACTTATCACAAAGGTTTATTCGAATTTTTAAAGATAATTAGTAAGAAGTATAATATAAGACTAGCTCCAAGTTTAAAGAACAAATTAAAAAAAGAATTCCCAAACTTAGTTCAAAGAGAAAAAGATATTTTAAAAATGCAAGGAGTGGCCTATGAAGTAAAAGGTAGTTGTGGATTAGCTTACATAGGGGAGACAGGTCACAAACTAGAAACTCGAATAACAGAACATAAAGCAACAATAAAAAAATTGCTCCAACAATACAGATTTAGATAGGCATGTCAGGGAAACTGGTCAAAACATGGACTGGAATTCCCTTTTCTTTAGTTTTCTTTCAAAAAAGAAAACTAAAAGAAGGAATAGAAACTGAGAAAAATCAGAATTCCATCATCAATGACTCCAGAGTTTTGTATCTGCCCAACATTTGGCCAGATTTGGTGAAAAATAACTTAGCCGTCAAGGTTAACTATAGCCGCGATAGAGATGGAGAAAGACTGACAACGAAAGACTGCCGGAAGAAGAAGGGTTTCCTCTGATAATATGCAATTAAAACGAAATATTTGTTAGAAGAAAAAATCCATATTAGAAGTTTATTAAAACATTTAAATTAAGAAACTAGGAAGCCAATTTTTGGCATGAGCTTTATTCAAAAAACAGATATAAGTTTTTCTTCGTTTTATGCAATATGAAAACATTTTTCCATGCTATATGACCTGGTTCACCACTCTCCTTAAACCATGACATCAGTTTTTTCAAGTATCCACTAATTTGGCTTTGTATTAAAAGTAGAGACTTTTAAAATATATTTTCTACGTGAAAAAAACTGAGAAAGAAACCTGAAAGATGTTCAACTAAAAATTAAAGGGAAGAGAGAATTTGAGTTGCTAGGAGTAAGGCAGTTCTCAGAAAGAAAACACAAGCTAGGAAATTCAAATTTAAAAGCCATGGATTTTAATCAAAAAGTTACAGTAAGTTGTTTGCATGCAGCAGGTTATTTTTTGGGAAGGACAGTGAAAATGTTAAAAAATCAGTGTCATGAAGTTGCAATGACTTGAACTTCCAGCTAGGCAAATTTGAGTACAAAGTCAGGATGCAGATCACAAATGAAGGTGACTGAAGATGTACAAATTGTTATATTTACTGTGTTTGAGGTGAATTTTCCTCAAAACAGGCCATCCACTTCTGCACTAGTAGTGCATTCTTGAAGCTCCTGAATAACTGTTGCTAGAACAGAATTCCCCAGTTGCTCATGGTAGTTGTTAAGTTGTTAATCCCCCTCCCCCACTCCAAAAACAGAGAAATTTCCCTGCATTTTATTACCTCATATACCCTCTCGCAGCAATATGCAGAGAAAGATCATTTACAAGAACCATTCATCACTTGTGAAACTTGTAAGTACTTCTTTTCATTTTTTGCTCAGTACTTAAAATGTCAATGTACCAGTAATGGTATTTAGTCATTGTTTTTGTCAGTTTCCTTAAAAAGTAAACATTTTGCCTGTAGTAAACTTTATCCATCACTTTGTGTAGAATTTAATATCTGCTTGTGCCATATGGTTTCTTCAGTACTTAATGGCTGTTCTAGATCGTGGTCAGCAGCTCGTACCCAATACTTAATAATTATCTAAGCAATCTGTCATTTTCCATTGAACACACATGTCCAAACCATCTCAGTATGTTACTTGCTCAGTTTTGATGTTTGCATTACTAATTCTGTTTTGCCACTAGACCATCAATTTCTTCCAGATATTCCTGTTACCACTCTCATGTCAATCCCTCTAACCTCCTACAGTGCCTTTACTTTAGCATCCAACTTTGCTACCATAAAAAAGATAAAACTGAATAATATGTTCAATGCAACTTGCTTAGTTCTCTAACCAACCTCTGTCTTAGTGAATAGAACTGCATAGTTTCCCCTGCTTTGCTAATTGTGTTGTTTAATCTGTAATCAAGCTTTCCACTCTCCATCACCAATCACATTCAAATAATTAAAATGTTACAAATGTAATCACTGGCACTGATATGCCGTATTTTTACTGTTGTTCATGTAGCCACTCTTTCAGAAAACTTGAAAATTACATTGCCCTGGAGCGGGAATCGAACCCGCACCTCCCTATTACCGGTCAAGCATACTATCCGTTATTACATCACCCAGGATAAGGAAGTTCCAAGCAACTGAAGTAAGCAGACGTAACTTAGAAGTCTGAGAACATTTCAGATTTGCGTTAGTCGAAGCAACTATAAGCTTCATTGTAGCGCCCCAATGACCTTTTCTCACATCTGGGGTCAGATGAAAGTCATTTAAGTTCTAGTGCTTCATAGAATATCATACATAAATGGGAAACGAATTTCCCCGAAGAAATAATTCTTCTCAAATACATGGAAGGCGATACATTTATGTATAATAAAATATTACATGTTCCAGCCTTTGTCCCTATACAGATAGAGTATTTTTTGGAATTTAACTCAAAACCACTGTTTTTGTCTCCATCCCAATTTTTCGCCATTCTTGCTCTGCTGGATAAGGATTTACAATGCAAATTGTTTGCATTCTCAGGAGTTCATTTTATCAAGCTACTGATACCAGAATTACCTACGTGTATGCAACACATGGCACTAAATTACTTTCTTTTAACAATTTTGTCCATATGGACTGAAAAACAGAGATGTCTACACATATCCATCCTACTCACAGTTTATCTCAAATCACTGGAGTAAACACTTCCTTCCACCCTGACTTCTCAAGGCACTTGTTGAAAAGACTTGTTGTGATTGACCTGAACAGCATACTTTTGCACCATAGCATTCTTAAGCAACAAAGCAAAGGTACTTAATAAAAAGCCTTTTCAGAATCAGTAATCACTATAACAGAGTGCAGCAATTGGAAAACTACACTGATGTCCAAAATTAAGGTTAAAAACACATATTGTGATATCTTGAAAACTAAATGGTTTATTGAAATGAAATTTGGTACATAAATGCCTCATAATATGAGACATGCAATATCAACATAACAAAATGAACAGGAGGTAAATTGAGTACGATATGCAAATTGGACCAAAAACGGTCCAAACATGATGCATCATATCTCGAGAACGGTCCAGCTAATAGAGAGTGTGGCCATCCCGCACAGCTTTAATAGTCGCACAACGAGCCCTCATACTGTTAATAAGGTTGTTGATAACAGCTTGTGGCAACAAATCCCATTCTTCTAAAAGCGCGGATTTTAACGTCTGGAGGGTCCTGGGAGAGGGTTGATGTCGTGCAATGGCTCTTCCTAGAGCATCCCAAACATGCTCTATAGGATTTAGGTCCGGCGACTTCGCTGGCCACACCATACGGCGAATATCCTCTACCTCCAGAAAATCGTCGACAACCTGAGCTCTGTGTGGCCTCGCGTTATCGTCCACAAAAATGAAGTTCGGTCTTACAGCTTCCTGGAAAAACCTCACATAAGGTTCAAGGACCTCATCCCTATAGCGCTGTGCGGTCGCAGTGCCCCCATTGAAGATGTGCAGCAGTGTACGGCCGTCCAACATGATGTCTGCCCACACAAGGATTCCACTTCCACCAAAGTGGTCGATTTCCCTTATGTTGGAGGGATGATAGCGGGCCCCACGCTGCTTCCAGATGGTCGAGAGTCACTTTGTGTACTGAATCTCGATTCACCACAGAAAATTTCACGGCCCCAATCTTGCTGTGTTCAAGAAAGATGTGTTTAGCTCCACGACAGACGGGCTCTCTTCTGCGATCTGGTGAGGGGTACACACACCACTGATCGCTGGGCGTAAAGGGCCTTCTCTGCTAGGCGTCTGTATACAGTTTGCCTCCAAATTGTCGTTCCAGTCGCAGCAGCGAGGTCCTCAGAGAGGTCTCTAGTCATTATCCGTCTATGGCGTTTGGCAGTTAATGCCACGTAACGATCATCCGCAGGTGTCGTGGCTCTTGGACTGCCTTGGCTGGGTTTCTTGGTGATGGTACCCGTTGTTCGGAATTGGTGCCATAACCTGGATATCACCTTTCGTAACACCTGTAACCATCGAGTGACCTCCGCTCGAGACTGGCCAGTTTCAAGCCTGCCGATAGCTCTCCACCTCGGTCCATCGTCTAAACGATTCCGACTGAAATCAATCAATCTTGTGATTCTTTTGCAAGAAACACAACTCTGAAGACGAAATTCACAGATGCAGAAAACACTCAATCTCACGTTCTCTTATCAAGCTCACCCTGTTAACCATTTAACAAACAGTGTATGCTTACATTACCGTTCCCCAAAGTATATATGACAGCAATTTTAAACATTTTACTTTTGCTATTTTGAATTATTGTAAAAAATGTGTTTGTGACCTTAATTTTGGACATCAGTGTAGATTGATGTTATGAGATGAGTGCTGGTGCTGCCATATGCTGCAAGTAAGTATGAAATCAAAGAATGATATTTCCTCGAGTACGCAGTTAAGGTCAGTGGAAATTACTGCCATGTGAGAACGTAGTGTGAGCTGAACTGCATCTCTTGTGTTGTAAAGCCCCTTTACTTTGTCCCAATGGAACAAAGATCAAATTTCAAGTTTTGTAAATTCAACTGGGTAAAAGTGGGCGGAAATGTTTCATATGATGAAACAAGTGTTATGGAAACATTTCAGAAAGCAGTTCTGAGTACAAATACACTCATCGTCAAAAAAAAAAATAGTTGCACCCAGAAAGAAGCAACTGTCAGAAATGAAACTTGGTGGGAAGGTTTGGCATCGTGAGACATGCAAATGATTCAAGCATCACGGTCGGCCACTCATGTGACGCAAGCGAGTAGAGCACTGTGCCTCACAGGCTATATAACGTCGTCCCGTTGCGCGTGCTTGCCATTCTGACTCGTGCTATTGTGTTGGTTGTATCCTTTGCAAGTGAAGTATGCCCCGGAGAAAAGTTCGGAAGCAATTCGAGCAGTGTGAGGAGTTCGAGAGAGGACATCGTCGGGCTCCGGGAAGCGGGACGATCTTATCGCCGTATTACGCGCCATACTGGCTGTGCGGATATCGCCATAGCATGGTGTTGTCGGCAGTGGATAGAACAAGGCACGGAGCAGCGACAGAAAGGGCCTGGGAGACCTAGAAGAACCACGGAGAGGACCGGCGGATTGTCGGTTGCCCAACATGTGCAAAGTGACCCAACAGCCACGGTTACGGATATTTAGCGAGCACTGGTGCCCATCCGTGCATCGTCCGATTAGAGCCAGCACCATTGGCAGACGGCGGCATGACGTAGGACTTCACTCACGCAGACCATTACGACGACTGCCCTTAACATCATTAAACTGTCACCAAAGACTGCAGTGGTGTCATACCAAACTGTATGGAGCCACTCGGAATGGCAGCGGGTGATCTTCAGTGAAGAGTTCCGCTTTTGTCTTGGAGGAGACAACCACCGAATCCATGTGTGGAGTCACCGTGATCAGCGCCAAGATAAACGGTTTGTTGTCGAGCGTCACTCGTCTAGAAGGTATGGTGTGGGGTGCAACTGCCTACGATGCCAGATCACCTTCGGTGTTCGTTACAGGCACTTTGACAGCCCAAAGTTACGTTAACGAGGTTCTGCAACCAGTGGCCTTACCTCTTCTGAACGCTCACTTCTGTGCGACTTTCCAAGACAACGCTTGTCCGCATACTGCTGCTGTCTGAGAGCTTGCCTTCAAGGCAATAACACGCTGCCATGGCCAGCCGCATCGGCAGACCAATCGCCGATTGAAAATGTGTGGGATGCTATTAGATGCACAATCCACACTTCACCCCTACGGCACAATCTGCAAGAACTGTGTGAGAAGATTCAAGTTGCATGGGATGGCTTATCGCAGGACACCTTTAAGAACCTGTACAACTCCATGCCGAGACGTCTGACATGCTGTGTGAGAGAACATGGCTGACCGACGCCATACTGAGACAACCCAGGGCATTTAGCTCAATAAATATATACTGAGACATCCCTTATTGGCATTTAGCTCAATAAATACTGCCCATATTAGGATCAATGATAATTTATTCTATACCTTCCTTCCGAATAGCATTGCAATCCAACACGTCCTTATGGGTGCAACTATTTTTTTTTACGATAAGTGTATATGCTATTCTCTAGCCATCCTTTTTATTTATTTTTTTAATTCATGCTCTCTCAATCAGCTGATTTTCTACGCTTGTTAATCAAAATGATTGAGTAAAAATTTTGCAAGGAACACTAATTAAGAACGAGTCACATTATTGTGCCCACCAGCTAATATCCAGAGTAACCGCCGAGTGCAGTGCGGACAGCAGCTAGATGGGCTGGTAGTGACTCAATAAGGTATTGGAAGGTGTTCACAGGTAGTGGAGCCATGATGACTGTAGTGCATGTGACATCTACTGGAGGGTGCGTGGTGGAGGATCCATAGAGCGAACAACACGATCGAGGTGGTCCCACAGATGCTCAATTGGGTTTAAGTCTCGGAATTAGGAGGCCAGGGAAGTACTTTGAAGTCTTCGTCGTGCTCTTCCAACCACTCTCGGACATTTCTAGCTGTATGACACGTGGCACTGTCGTGCTGGAAGATTCCATCTGGCCCAGGGAAGACAATCAGCATATATGGGCGCACGTGGTCTGCAAGGATGGATCCATAACGAATTCGGTCCCTACTGCCTTCCACAGGTATGAGTGGACCCAGAGAAATCCACGAAAACATTCCCGCAGACCATAACGCTATCCCCACCAGCTTGTGTTCTTCCAGCAATGGTTGAGAGTGTTTGTTCTCCGATGTTTCTCGCCTTATACGCCAACGTCCATCAGTTCGATGAAGCAGAAAACGTGACTCATCGGAGAAGGCAATCCTTTGCAAATCAGCGGAGGTCCAATTCCGATACTGCCGTGCAAATGTAAGCCTTTTCTGCCAATGAACCTTCGTTAGCATGGGTGCAGTGACCATCCATCTGAATCGGAGATCCATACGCAGCGGGGTTCGCTGAACTGTCGTTTTAGACACACTTCCGGTATTCAACTTGATGCCCCATAATGGTCGCAGCATGACAGCGGTTATTCCCCAGGACATCAAAAACTTCTTCCATTCAATTCCACGCCACGTAGAGGCTGTAGGCTGTTATTATTGCTCAAGGTGGCTTCACACGATACTGAGTTTTGAAGCGGGAAAATGGTTCATTCAGCTAGTAAGTTGCTCTACTGTAGCGTGTCGATCGACCCTCGTGCACCTTCGAAGCCGACGTTCACCTCTCACATCAATGACACGTGGTACCCCGCAGTTTGCATGTCACTTATTCTCAGTGGTGCCATTTCTCCAATCACGCTACACCTAAACCACAGCAACACGCGAACAGTTCACAAACTGTGCTATTTCGAAAATACTGCCACCCTTAGCCCGAAAGTCGATAATCAATCAACCTTTTTTGTAAACAGCAACGAGTGATATGTTTTTAGAATTCCTACAGCACACCTTACATACCCTCCAAGACAGCTCGGGACACGTGCCTTCTTTCATTGGCTACATGTTATTGATGTCAAAAGTAGGAGGTGGTCACAATAATGTGACTCGCCTGTGTAGTTGCAGTGTTTTACGATGAAGGACTGCTGATATTTGCTTGAAACTTACAAGATGTTTACAACACATTGGGATGTGCAAATTATTAAAATGTCATTGAAACTGCACTCGTGATTTTAGAGTAGCACCCTCTGAACTGTCCGGTTTTTGGGTATAAAGAGGTGGCTCAAACAGGATGTTGCAATCAGTGAAGAGCCGACATTGAGTCGAAAGGGTGTTTCCATTGGCTCACTATGCTCCGTCGCCGAAGAAGGTCGCATTACAAACACCTGACAAACTTTAAGTGAGAAAAGATTGTTGAGATGAGAGAAACTGGTTTCTCTTAACGCGAAATTGCCCATCGTACGGGACAAAACGCCAGTACAGTAATGCAAACGTGGCAGTGGACAGATGTGGCTGGGATACACACAAATCTGGGAAATGGACCTCAAAAGTCGCACAACTGCGTAAGATGACAGACACCTCTACAGCATGGCAGTGACAGATCACGTGACATCCATGGTGTTAATGCAGCAATGGAGCACTGTCACAGGTCAGGCTTTGTCCTCTAGCACCGTTTGACATTGCTTAACAGAGGGCTGGTCACTATCAGCCCATTGCTGCGTATTCCTATGAATCTTAACTACAGATGCCTCAGGCTGCAATGGGAAACACAGACATTGACACACTGATTGGCAACAGGTTGTGTTTTCTGACAAGTTACGATTCAACTTGATGCCCCATAATGGTCGCATATGTGTTCAAAGACATCGTGGTGAATGGCACCTTGCAGTGTCATACCGGCCCAACACCAGGCATCATGGTTTGGGGTGCCATTGGTTTCCATTCACGATCTTGCCTGATACGAATTGAAGGAATCCTCAACAGCCAGCGATATATCAGGGATGTTTGAGAGGCAGAGGTGATACCTTTCTTTCACAGTTGTCCTCGCAATATATTCCAGTAGGACAATGCTTGGCCATACGTGGCCCAGAATGTCTAAGACCTCTTCCACACAAGGCAGATATCGTTCTTCCACAGCCTGCATGTTTGCTGGATACTTCCCAATCGAATGTGTCTGGGACATGGTAGCTAAGCGACTGGCCTGTCAAGCACCTTCGCCAGTCACCACAAATGAACTCTGGTCTCACATAGAAGCAGCATGACAGCGGCTATTCCCCAGGACATCAAAAACTTCTTCCATTCAATTCCACGCCACGTAGAGGCTGTTATTATTGCTCAAGGTGGCTTCACACGATACTGAGTTTTGAAGCGGGAAAATCTTTTATAGCTCTAAAGATGTAATCAGTTATCTCTTTTAACACGAGGAATCTGTGAAATAAATTTCGTTTGAATAGGGCGATTCTTTTTTGGTGTTGGAGATTTTCACAAACAGTAGTGTATATTGGCGCAGTAGCTGTCTCTTGTCACTCTTCAAGAGCCAAGCCAGTTTGCCATTCCAACTTTATTATTGTGTGCAACCAAAGTGCACCTGTCTGTCCACTATGCTTCAGTTGTATTTAATACTCTCCCTTTGTTGTGAAGTTCATTCAGATGTGTTGAAATGCAGTCTACTTTTTCTGAAAAATTATAGCTCTACTTATCAGGCTACAAGTAGATTCTGAAGTGTGCTGTCTCCCATGATCATTCTTAAAGCGTCCCTAAGAAGCAAGATAAGATACTGGCTTATGTAGTAGACCACAGAGAAAACAAAGGTATACATATCTGTGTTCTTTTTATGAAACGAACTGTTCCAGTGTGTTATCACTTTCAAACTAGTCACTTACCAATGTGCAGCCTCAAAAACATTTTAACTGCAATATCACTGGAGGCAATATTGAGCCTAGCCATATTGCCTCCAGTCAAATCCCCAGTAAAATATGAATGAACGCGTCCATATCTTACTGGGGATTTGAATGCAGCCATATTGCCTGCATTCAAATCCCCAGTAAGATATGGAAGTGTTTATTCATTTGGCCTTGGTTCCTTCACTTCCCCGGAACTGGTGGCTATTGGGCTGACAGCTCTTCTTAGTGAGAAGGAATGGCAGTAACGCATGTAACATGATAAAAATTGAAATAAGCAATACATTTCTCATATCATGCATTGGTTACGTTACAGGAAAGTAAATGACGGGACATTTCGGTAGTAACTTCTACCTTTTTCAAATAGAAAAAGTGTTTTATAAATTATTAGAATCAGTAGTTAACTTCTACCTTTCTCCATGGCTGAGGAAGGTAGAAGTTAACTACCAAAACATCCCATCATTTACTTTCCTGTAACTTAACCGGTGCATGAATGAGAAATTTACTGCTTCTCTCAACTCTTCCTAGCCTTAGTAAAGTTTATTTGGGGGGGGCACTTAGAACAAAGGCACAAGCAATAAATGGTCCATGTTAGTAAAATGTACACTAATGGCCAAAATTGTGGAAACTTAGAAAATTTTGTGTTTCTAAGGTTTGATGGCGCTCATAACATCAACCTTTTTTTTTTTTTTGGAATAATACCATCAAATTACATATCATTAGAAAGATAATTTAATGCAGAATGTAATGCAACAAAATGGGTTAAATTATATTTATTCTATAAGAAGTTACAGCCAAATACCAAGAAAAAAAAACCTCCTTGCCTTATGTAATAAGACGCGGATTTCTTTAAGACTGGTTGTTCTAAGAGCCAATCAGGTGTTATTATGACACAGCATGGAACCAATAATGTGTTAGCATGGGTCAGCTCTAATTTCCAGGTATCAGAGCTAACAATAATTAGCTCTGCTACCTGGAAATGTATGTAGAATTCCTATTCAGTTGTGTGAGCGTTTCATGTTGGGCTCCAGTTTTTTTCACGGACTTTTCTATCGATAACTTCGTGAGTAGTGTAACTTAATAAGATAACATGTAACGTATACTCTATATTCACTTTCCTTTTGATTTTACTATCTCTGGTTATTTTATTTTACTATGTAAATTATCTTCTTACTGAACGAAATATTATTTCACCCGCTGAATGAGATCTGGCAATGAGTGTAAGTCATGACGTGGTGGTAGCTAGTATATAGGCGCGTTCATCGAGACTTAGGGAGAGCTTTTGTTGTTGTTATGAGAGAGCGTTGTTGTTTACGGAGAGCGTTTGTTATACGAGGAGAGATTTTGTTGTTATGAGGAGAGATTCTTCATTATTGTAAAACAAGTTGTGTGTGTGCTTTGGATGATCAAGCGTACCGAATAAAAAAGTTGCCGTAAGTTAGTCTTTCTCAATTCATAGTTTTTGTCAGACCTCTGTCTGGCTGTTAGGTTTATAACATTAGTTTATTAATATAAATAACCAGCGTTAAGACTTTATTCATGTTCGTAATTAACTAGTAACAACAACCATTTGAATTCACTATTTTGAAGCTTAGTACAAGTATATCATTAGCTAGCTGGTAGGAAGAGCTTATTCATTATAATTAGCTTAGCGGAAAGCAAAATAAAACTAATTCATTATAAACAGAGTAAAAAGAGTTGACAGTCACCTTCAAACAGTGGCAAAAGTGGGTTGAGACAATGGGAATGGCGTTCCCCTAAATAATGGTGAATTAAAGTAAATAATATTTGAAAAAAGAAATTGCTACAAAACTATACCAAGGAAATTTTAGCTCGCAGTTTATTTATACAGTATATACGAATTCTATTCGTAATTTGTATAAGACTTTTATGTTTGAAAAATGTGTTTCTGATTTTTGCAGTTTTCAGAGCTTTTGACCCCAGACAACAAATTTTGCCCTTTGTACTCCTAGTTAAAAGCCCATGGGCCGAGGGAATGCTCACATTCGACTGTTTTTCTTCGTATCACTAAGATATTGACCAAGATTGCATTGTATGTTATCCCGCAGGGTGAAATGTTGAACAAGTAAGAATGTTGCAGGTTTGATTTAGAAGGAGGTTAACGGAGTCTACTAACCTTGGCTTTAGAATACCAAACTCAAATGCCTTCACAGTAACAATTCGGTACATAGCAGTCGACCAAGATTGTACTGGCTTCAGGAAGATACATTATTTACAGTGGTGTCGAGCAGCAGCAGTTTCTTTGGCAACTTAGATTTAGAAATGAACACTCTCTGAAGTGTTATTCTGCAAGATTAAATTACAGGGGGTGTAATTTTTGTCCTTTTAATAGTGCATAACATTGATGAACTGAATATGCTCATTTATTGTGATCATTAATATGCACTATTAGGTAGAAAAACAATTAGTGAATTTCAAATGTTTTTACTATTTTCCAGCTGTGCTATTAAGAAAATGAAACTCCTTCAGCTGACAAATAACCTGCTCTTTGTGATAGAGACATTTTTATCTGAATTATAAATTTATTAGGATTTAGTTTATATTTATTGTAATATTTTTTTTATTTATGTGCATATAAAAGAACACAGACATAAAAAAAAGTGTGCGGTGTGTGTGTGTGTGTGTGTGCGTGTGTGTGTGTGTGTGTGAGAGAGAAAATACATCCTCTTATTTTACACCAGTGTTTCCCAACGGGCGTTCTGCAAAATTTTAAAAGACCAAATATTTACACTGGGATAAATGTGCGTGTTGCATATAAGGCGTAAGAATAAGAGCAATCAAAAGTAAGTGTGCTTTATTTTGTCTGTGGAGAGAGAACCATCACGAAGGAGTAATTTTTGCCTTGAGGGAAATTTTGTTGGTCAGCTTGCTACTGCGTCAAGCCACAATCAAGCGCAGGAACACACTTGCGGTGACCCACCCAGTGTTCTCTGGCACATCACCAGTAATTCTGAGAATCGGTAAGCCACTGGCACTTCCTGCCTCCCAGCGATAAGGCATCCTTCCTTCCTAGAAAAATCCGAATTCTAGAAACATTCAGGCTCATCATTTCTAAGTTCCTCGAACGTTCCAGACTTCCTCTATTGCACCATAGTACGGTAATCAATAATATTCTACTTAAGTTCTGTTACTTGTGCAAATACTTTTGTGAACGTGGTGCAAACAGTTAAGACATGGGTTTTTTAAAGATGTGGAAGTTCGTAAAACGTGTTTGTACATCACAGAATCAAGAAGACAGTGCAGAGAACAGTAAACCTACCAGTGACCAACGTAAGGTAAGTGATAATGATTCGATGTCCAAACCAAGTGCAAGTAGTAAAGTAACAGACACTAGGAAGTATTGCCTTGATTGTGAAAGCTATTTAGCAATGGGTTTTACTTGGGCTGATAATGAACATTGTCCATTCCACTGTGTATTATTTGTGGCAAAAAAACTAATTAACTAACTTACTTAATAATGTAATTTGTGTTAGAATCGTTTATATTTTTTTCATCCCAATTAAATGTTACTTATGTCATTTTATTCGATCTTTTTAGATAATCTGATAAAAGAAACTGAATATAATGCAAAAGGCTTAACATCTTGTAGGCCTGGCGTAGTTTATGTGAGCTGGGCTGCCGCAATTTCTGAAGGCCTACTTCAAAGGTTCTGCGAAGTAAAAAAGATTGGGAAACACTGCTTTATACACAAACTTTGCATTCCCACAAAACAATCCGTCTATTTTCACCACTGCCTACAAAGCGATGTAAAATACTAACTTTGCGTGAAGAAGGCTACACTTGAGGAAATCATAAGAAAAGTGCTAATCTAACCAAAGGAGGTATTTCTAAACTGTGCAAGAGGTATCAGCAGACTCAGTCAATTTAAAACCAAACTTGTAAAGGCAAGAGAAGGTGCACGACATGTGGTGATAGAAGAATTAAGACTGTGTTTAAGTGACAGAAGATAATCATGAGTCTATTAAAATGAATTGTCCCAATGTGGTTTGAAGATGAGTGCTAGGACTGTTAGATGCAGACTCAAAGACTTTGGTTTAAATTCTAGAATTCCATGGGAAAAGCCATTTCTGTTTCTCAAACAAAGAAGGAAGATATTAGAATGGGCTTTTATCATGTTGGTCATCTGGAGTGGTGAGACCAGAATATCCATATTCGTTAGCGATAGAATAAAGTGCGTAAGAAGATGAAATGGAGAAGATTTGCTGCCTGAATGCATTACAGCTACTACGAAGTATTCAGTTAGTGTTATGATCTGGAGTTGACAGCAAAAAGTGTGGGCAGAATTGTGTGATTGATGGTACTTTAAATGGCAAAAAATACATCATTGATATACTTGAGCCAAAATTGAAGCATTCGGCACGTGATCTTTTCCAGGATAATGAAGCCTGTATGTTTAAACAGGATTAATCTCCTATAATGTTGCTGCTGTGGGCAAAAAGTGGTTTCGGGAAAATCATATTGCAATGCTAGAATGGCCAGGTAATAGCCATCACCTGAGTCCAATAGAAACTCTGCGGAGTCGGTTACAGAAATTTGTTAGTCAAAAACATCCGAGAAATAAGACGCGATAGAAGCACTCATACAATTTTGATTTCACATTATAACACCTGATGCGATAAGATGCTTCGTTCACTCCATGGGTTGCCGTTGTAAGGCTGTAATTGCCGCAAAAGGTTTCCCGACTAAGTACTAACAGAAATAGTGAGAAGCATAGGCGCCGACTTCTGAAAATTTCGAGGGTGCTGAAATTCAAAAGGCAGGTACCGTTTCTAATGTTGAAATTTTAGATATTTAAATGGACCTTGTCTTCAGTGTAAACGCAAGCAAACCGATACATGATTTCATGATAAAGATATTACATTTTTTTATAGCAACCAAATTCTTGAACCCCGTTCAAATTCTTCCGATTTAATTTTCTGTAATGTGAGCATAAGAGCTCCTATAATTTTTTCTTTTGGACAAAATTTGAGCATTTTGTTAGGGACTACCAGAAAACCAAACCTGTTTTAAAAGGCTGAGATTGGCAGTATATATCATTAGTCAAAATAGATAGTAGGCTAATAGCGATACTTTTGAAGAGCTTGATCTAGAAGTAGCAAACAAACTGACGTGTTCAGTGTTGGAATGGAACGCGCTTCATATCATTGTATTACTTTCCTTACTTGTTATTGTTAGCATTTAGCGTATAACGCAGCATATATCACAGTGAATTTTTGCTTTGACCAACAAGTGTAACTTGGAAATCTCCACCCGCACCCCGCCATCATTTATTTGGCAGTCCATTTTAACCGGTTGCTATCGATTTGGGATATCACCCCTGCGTTGATTGATTGGTGTTACTATTGGTTACTGCTTATATCTTTCAAAAAGCTAGGGAGAAAAAAAAAGCCTCAACAGAATTATGTCAAACAAACAAACAATAACAGCAACAACAACAGCAGAAAAAAAAAGAACCTTCAAAATTATCCTTTGAGCGAGAAAAGATAATTCGCAGTCTCGCTGTGTGACTTCTGCTATCGGACGGTCATTCATTACTCCCGCTCTGACATTTACGGCTTTATGACCCTACCGAAGCTCACGCGTGCATGGTGAGCTGCTAACAACTTACTGATGTGCAAAGAACGTGATTGCAAAAAAAAAAAAAAAAAAATCGGTAGATTTAAACAATTAGGAAGATAGGGTACAAACCACATTGTTATATGGAAATATTCAAACTTTATTTAAATTGTAACTTTTATTTTGTACGCAAACGGCAGCTGGAGATTCACTCCCCAGTCCAAAAGGCGCTTAGCACAGATTCATTACGTGGAAAGCCTTCTTTCACGGACCGGGACCTCCCACGAACAAAAGGACACAACTCTCCCTCACAGAGAGCCCGCCGGGGGCATTTGGAGTAGGCAATTAAGAGTACAACTTCTTACATCAAGAGCATTTTCCTAGAGGAAAGATCAAAAAGGATATTTGGATGCAACAGTCATAAACGGAGAGTCTCGTTGGAGATTTTGAGTGGGGAAAAAAGGAGGATTTTGCTCGGAGACAAGGCACGGAAAACGCTTTCGCGCGGACAGGAACCTGCAAACAACGATTCTTCTGATAAGTTGGCGTCCCCCACAATACATAAAATTAAACCAAGCCAACAACCCCCCCTGATTTCTCGCTTGCTTGGCTGTCTTATTTCTTAAGTGTTTATGCGGTTTTTGAAGATACTGATTTTTTTTATTGAAACCAAATATTTGCGCTATATTCAGAATATCTTATTTCATTTTATGTAAAGTGGAACTAAATATTTAAGTATGAATCCAGTATATATAACAAAAATTCGGAGGGGTGCTCAAGCCCATGAGCGCCCCCGTAATTGGCGTAAGTGGTGAGAAGTTATGAAATATGCTTTATCATAGTTTTCTGTGTATAACTTCTTTTAAAATGCAATTTTTTAAACAATTTTTTTCTGATTGATACATAATTTTATGGCATTATTCTAAAAAAGACTGATGTTATGAGACATCAAATCTCAGAAATACAAATCTTTGGAAATGTTTCCACAATTTTGGCCACTAGTGTACAGCTGAGCTGGTGACTGGAAAAACCAAACTTTTGGCACTTCTAGAGGCTGAAAACGTTTTTCCCCAATCTGAGGAAACCTTGCCGATATAAATATTGTTTCCTCAGCAAATGTTGTCTATTCAGGTTGCATGACTCAAAGAATTTGTAAAGCACTTTTCCTCCAGCAGAATACAAAAAAAAAAAAGAAAAATATTCTACACAGACTAAAAAAATATGAAGTCCTGTAGTCATTTTATTTTCCTCATAAAAAAAAAAAACGAGAATGTGAACAACATTTTGCTGTACAGTATGCCAGCTTGTAAAGCTTAGTGAGACATGAATGAAGAGGAAAACAAAAATGTTTGTGTTTATCAAGAATATCATAACCATATTACACGTCATGTTTTTGCCAGTAAGAGTTTCGCTGTGCAGATCCATTGATGTGCCATAAATGAATCATTGACACACACGAGCTTTTTCCACAGATGATCACCAGGCTATAGCTAATTTATATGCTGTCATATTTCATTCTAAAATATACTCCCTCATCTTTCATTTCCTTCAGAATTTAATTAAGTAAATAAAATAACAATTGACTTCAGATATTACACTGGCGGAAAGTGAAAACAGAACACCAAGAAGGAGACGTCTGATACCAACGAAATTTATACAGCATAATAACGGAATACAGAGGATAACGTGATCAAAACATTATGGTAAAATACAACTGTATTTGCTGGTAAACTGAAAAATAACATTTCCATGTAACATGGTTAGTACTAGGTTGAACCAACATGAACTGCGTCACACTGTGCAATTCTGGCATGGAGTCTGTCGTACAGATGTTGGATGTAAGTTTGGGGTATTGAGTTCCAAGCATCCTCAACCTGGCTGGCCGTGGAGACCGGATAAGTCGTTGTCCCATAAAATCTCGCACGTGCTCAATGGGGGACAAATCCGGTGAACGTGCAAGCCATAGAAGTTGTCTCACACCCTGAAGTGCATGTTGTGTTGCACGTGCCATGTGTGGGCGGGCGGTATCTTGCTGGAGAACACCACGATGGACCGACCTTACAAATGGCACAACAACGGGCTGAATGATGGTGTTGATGTAGGAGGTGCTGTTTAACGTACCCGGTACAAACACTAGTTGTGTACGGAAGTGATAGCTGATCGCTCCCCACACCAGGAGACCAGGTGTAGGCCCTGTGTGTCGCTGGCGGATGCAAGAAGGGTGGAGACGCTCCCCTGTGCGTCTGCGAACACGCATACGGCCATCGGAGTCTCCCAAGCAGAATCTGCTTTCATCGCTGAACACGACAGATCGCCATTGCGTTCTCCTTTGCAGACGTTGCCGACACCACTGCAGCCATTCGTGACGGTGGGCTGGAGTCCGAGGTACACATGCCAGAGGCACACGTGCACGTAGTCCTGCATCCAGTAGACGGTTGCGGATTGTTCGCACAGTCATCTCAGGTGCAACGGCAGCTCGGATTTGCGTCGCAGTGGATGTTCTGCTTGCCAACGCCGCTCTTCTTATGCGTCGATCGGTCCGCTCATCAGTCCGTCTGTGACTCCCGGTTCCACGTCTTCTCGAGTGGGAATGTTCCTCAGACCATCTACGCCACCATCATACCACCACCGATACTTCCCGTGCAATTCGCTCCGCAATTCGACGATACTACCACCCGGCCTCGCGGAGTCTGACTAGACGACCTCGCTCAAAGTCCGATAACTGCTGAAATCGTACACGTCTTCCATGTCCAGGCATTGCAGCTTCTTGAGGGTCTTTGCACGTGTCCGTACGCCGACGACTGACTACATTCACTTCGCCGTACTCCTTAAATACCACCGACGATAATTTGCATATTATGCCGTGCTGTGGCGTAAGCGCTCACCGGTTGGTCCCGAAATTAACATCACACCTACGTAAACTCGACCCCATTAACATATGTAAATTTCATGATCGTCCGCCAATTCCTTCTTGGTGTTATTTTTTCACTTTCCGGCAGTGTAGTTTAAACATATTCTTGCACATTCTGCTAGTGAAAAGATTTATAGAAATTAAGGTCTGTTTAACCCTTCCGTCATAAATAATGTATAAAATTGTAACCTGTTTTTTCATGTTATTTTATAGAAACTTTAAATACACTGACGAAAAATGAAAAATTTAATATCCTGACCAAAGACAAAAAAAAAAAAAAAATCTGAGTAAAAAAAAAAAAAAAGTATTGGAGTGGAGACCACTCATTGAAAACCTGATTGTGAAGTTGATTGTTTTCTTTAAATCAGAATTTTTTAATGGAAAGTGAATGATGTTAATTTGCATCGTTTATACTTGTCAATTAAATGAAATACAGTCGTGCTAGAAACCCTCTAAATTAAATGGAATACAGTCGTGCTAGAAACGTCTAAATTAAATGAAAAATTGCCGTCTAAGGAACGATAACATTATTATCGTGCCTAAGACGGTAGTGTTTCATTTTAATTTAGATATACACTGCTGGCCGCCCAAAATGCAACACCAAGAAGGACACGAGATAGCAAAGCCAGATTTACTGGACACATAACAACAGATACAAAGATGAAACGATTGAGCTTACAGGCCCGTGCGACTTGCGGAACAAGCAGACATCAATAGTTCGTGTGGCCCCCATGTCTGGCACAAACGGCCGCTACACGCCGCGTCATCGAACGAAAGAGGCTTTGGATGTGGGCTTAGGGTATGTCGGTCTAGGCTGCTTCAACACGTTGCCACAGTTCCTCAGGCGTAGCCGCGGGTGGTGCTTGCCGGGCCACTCGGTTGCCGATCAGTAACCAGACGTGTTCGATAGGCGACATATCGGGATAACAGGCGGGCCACGGCAGCAGTGACACCTGGAGGGTCGTGAAGAATTGTTGCACGATGCGTGCACGTGCGGGTACGTTGTTCTGTTGAAACGTGGCCGCTGGCAGGTCCTGCAGATAAGGGAAGAGTACAGGCTCCAAACCGTCGGTGATGTCCGGCGATGCGCACCAGAGGGGTGCGGGTGTCATATCCAATTGCGCTCCAAACCATAACGCCAGGCGACGGACCGGTATGGTGATGCATAATGCAGGCCTCATACAGTCTCTCGCCGCAGTGCCGTCACACGCGGATCCGACCATCGTGGTGTTGCAGGCAGAAGCGGTTTTCGTCGGAGAAGACAATGTCGTGCCATTCTGCAGTACAGGTGCGGCGTTCAACGGCCAACTGCCGCCGCACTCGCGGGTGGTGTAACGTCAATGGTAATCGGAGCAATGGGCACCGTGCGACAAGTCCCCGCTCCTGTAGACGACGTCGAATGGTACGTGCTGACACAGGTTGTTGCGCAATACACCCTAATTCCTGCGCTAACGTTCGTGATGTGGCGGTGCGAGCAGTAAATGACCGCCGCACAACATGCCGGTCGTCTTGTTGGGTGCTGTGCCGCGGCCGCGGCAATCGCTCACGTCGGTCCATCCGTCCCTTCTGCACCCACCGAAACCATACTCGCCTCACTGTGGCTGGATGTCGCCCCACACGAGCGCCGATGTCTCGGTACGATAAACCGCTGTCGCGATAAGCCACTATTCGTCCTCTGTCGAACTCCGAAACGTGCTGGAATAACTGCCGTATTCTGCGACGAGGCATCAGGAAGCTTCTCACGCACAGGTCCGGCAGCACAACACACTTACACTACTTACACCCCGCCTTCTGTGCACCCTTCTTATAGTGCTTCTCGGTGGCGTGCCGGGCGCTCATGATTTGCATGTGCCCTGCAATGCTAATCGTTTGCTTGTCCTCTCGCGAGCGATGCATGCTGCGAATTTCAGGCCAATCGGATGCTTCCTTCTTGGTGTTGCATTTTGGGTGGCCAGCAGTGTATTTGTCAAACCCATTTTTGCATGTGATTTTACCATTCAAGGGTTCGTGTACAAACAGTGCAAGGTTTGTACTCTTCAAAGCAAAATAAATTTAAGCACTTTTCAAGGACTTTTTAAAACCAAGTTATCGTATGCGTATGATGTCGGTCAGTCAGTAGGTAGGTTTAAACCATTGAAGCGCGAAATATTTATCAAAAAATATTTCGTTAAACTTCTGTTTCTCACTTTAACACTCAAAGTCTCATAAACGTCATGTCCAGATTCACCGCGACCGATGAGGCCCCATCGTCGGGAACTATGCGCTGAATAGGAGCAGTACTCAATAACTGAAATATGCGTTATTTTAGTTTTAAAACGAAGGTACCTTTCAGTATCCTAGTTTATCGTATCGGTCGGTCAGCTGGGTGTCCGGAAATGCCACTATTGCATTCTTGTATAACAGTAGCATAGCAGGTTTGTTGTAGAATGAAGTGCCTCTGCATACCATTATTAGCATTTGAAAAGAATAAATATGAAACAAGACCTCAGAAAGAATGTCATAAAGACACGCGTTATTTTAGGCTTAAAACGAAGGTTAATGACTAAATCTTGTACATAAACAAGTGGAAATGACCTCGTTAAAAAGATTCGTGATATATTAAAAACAACTCTACAAAATTCCATAACTTCCAACACCATACGGAATCCCCGAGGGTGCAAAAGAAGTAGCTTTTGAATCCGAAGACAAACGCCGGACAAGTTTCGGCACACGATTAACGTGGCCATTATCAACGGTGTATTCGATGTTACGGCTTCACACAAGACCAGCTTTCATAGATAAGACCTACCCATTTAACGTAGCTCCATGACTACCCTTGCGAATAAATTTGACCCTAGATGGCGCTGCCTTTCGGCGGTTCTAAGTAGCTCTTACGCACAGATATCATATACAAGAAGCTAGATTGGACACTCAGCCCATGAAGCGTGAGAAGGTAGGCGCCATTTTCAGCGGGTCATCACGATCCATTTAAGCAAGGCTACTTTACATTAAGTCAAAGAAATACGAGTTTGGTACTGTGATTTTCTATTTATATTGAGATTCAAAGCAGTCAGTACCCATTTAGCGGCGGAAGTTGTAAAATTTAAGTAAAAAACAGTAATATTCCTTAGTGCTAAATAGAATGCCAAGGGTCTTGCAAAATATTGAGTTATTTCAGATTCGGCCAGGTCTTAAATTCCAGAGAAGACATTCCGGTATCTGCGATATAAAAAATATCACGATGGTTTTAATTTGCTGTGAGATATGATTTTGACGTTCCTTGTTAATGAATGCTTACATTTAATACGCCATTTCGTTGCTATATTGCCCAAATAAATGTGAAATGTTAAAAACTGAAATTTCCTTAGCGCATAACAAGACGAAATATCAAAATGTTTGGTGAAATTCAAAACTTTTTGAGCAAACATAATAAATAAATCAGAATGACAGAGGTAATAGCAACAAGGAAAAAGATTCACATTATTTCAGCTTTCCTATGTAAAGGATGTGGAAGCCTTTTTTTTTCGGGTTCAAATCAATAGTTAGCTGGATTTAATAGCTACTTATTGATTTTAAATAAATTATTATTTGCGTTTACATTATTTTAAATCGTTGCCGCATTACTTTCTTAAAAATGTTTTCCAATAATTTTCTATACTTGCATACAATACCAGCTTTAAATTTTAATATATATATATATATATATATATATATTGTTTTCAGCATTGGGCAAGAGGCAAATAAGTAACAGCAATTATATTTTTGTCTCTCTGCGTAAGATTTTTATCTGAGGAAGCTTTCACCATGATTTATACAATAACCAAGTCCAAACTATCCTGCGTAACGTGCCATGCTCCGCCGCCATCTTGACCCGCTCAATGTGGCTCCATGCTTCTCACAGCACTAGCCCATGCTCAACAGAGCAGACAGCCAATCTAGTCCCTTATACGATACCTGTGCTCTTACGTGACGCATTGGTTTAACGTTAGTTTCTTTCCTCTGTTAGCAGGTTAACACAACAAATCTCGTACTGTTCGGTGCCATTATGTAAATCAGATAAAAAAAGAATGTGAAGGACATGCACATTTCTTTTCACGAGTTTCCCTGCGATATAGATGTCCGTTAAGGTGGATGTCAAGTAATTTTGCTTCCTATACTTCCAATGGAAAAACTTCTGTACATATTTTCTTCACAATTAATGCATTCCCAAGTTTTAAACTTTGAACATCGATTAAAATAGCTTCCTTTTATAACATGGAATACTTACTATTTTCTAAAACATAACCATAATTATTCAATCCAACATTTGTTTGTCTACTGATGTCATCAAAGTACAGGTCGCGCCATCTTTTTTCTGGTTTCAACACCACCAAAGGAAAAGTTATTGATTTTTAATATAATTATGGTTATGTTTTAGAAAATATTAAGTATTCCAAGTTATAAAATGAAGCTATTTTAATCAATGTTCAAATTTTCATCCTTAGGAACGCATTAATTGTGAAGAAAATGTGTACAGAAGTTTTTCCATTGGAAGTATAGGAAGCAAAATTACTTGACATCCACCTTAAAGATGGATAAAGGCCATTTCAAGGAAAGGTGAGTGGAACTTATTACAGGTTCAATCCAATGACAGATCTGAAATTAATGCAGTACACAGTTCGTAGTGTAACTTGTCTACAAAACAAATTGAATAAACCTATAAATAATACAGCATATGATATATTTATTGCAAATATAGCAAAAATATCTGGTGTAAAAGTCTAAACAGCATAGTAAACACATACCTTTGACACATAGTAACACATAGTTCATATTTACAAATATTTTGGAACTCATGTTCTAATGGTATTACTCATTTATTTATCACAAGTTGGGAGATAATAGTTTTTTTTTTGTGAAGAACTCTGTTTCTTGTTTCAACACAAAGGATCTCATACTAGCCATTTGCAGTGACATATAATAGACTTCAAATAATGACACAGATATATGTATTTTCCCACAGGAAAACTAGGGAATACGTGGGTCAGCAACAAAATAAACTATTGATGGAAAAAAATAAAAGAAAGCAAGTGCAGTGCACAGAAAAAATAAAACAACATCAAATTCAATAATAGCAATTGTTTACTGTTCTGCACTTCTTGATTTGTAAACTCTAGTACCACATATACACTGGTGTGCAAAAATTAAGGAAGAAGAGGAGAAATTAGCATAATAGCGGAACGAGCAGGCAGAACGGACCGAAAGACCACTCAGGAGATAGACTAGGGTCCGGTACGGTAGGGCATGCGCATATATGCAGCATGACGTAGGCGGGGGAGTGTCGGAAGGGTATAAAGCACACGGGCGGTGTACGCTCAGCAATTCAGTGAAAGCTATTGCACGGTGTACATCGGTTTGAACGACGTCGAGTTGCTGCCACCGTGTGATATGGCCAACAGGCAATCCATTAGACGACATCTGGATGACTTTACCCGACTTCGCGTCATTGGGAAGTTGGAAGAAGGTCGAAGTGTGACTAGTGTGGCCGAGGAGTTCGGGATCGCTCACAGCATCGTTTCACGAGCTTGGAGAGCATTTCAAACGACAGGAACAACTGTCCGAGAGTTTAGCAATGATCGTCCACGAGTAACCACGGCGGCGAACGACCGGTATATTGTCCTACAGGCGAGAAGAGACAGACAGCAGACAGCGGAAGAAATCGCAAGGCACATACAACAGGACGTCCGTAATCGCGTGTTACAGTGGCTAGGAGGCTGCACAAAGCTGGTCTATTTGCACGACGACCAGTACGGTGTGTGCCATTAACGCCTGCTCATCAGAGACGGCGGTTTCTGTGGTGCCAGGAACAAAAGAACTGGACACATCAGCAATGGTTTCGAGTTCTTTTTACGGATAAGAGCCGATTTAGTCTGAGGAGCGATTCTGGACGTATACACATCTGGAGAGAGCAGGGAACACGCAATCACACCTCTAACATCATCGAAAGGGACCGGTTTGGAGGTGGCGGAGTTCTCGTTTGGGGCGGTATCATGCTTGGTAGCCGTACTGACCTCCACATCTTCCAAGGAGGTTCAGTCACTGGTGTCCGCTATTGTACCGAGGTTCTCCTGCCTCACGTGCTTCTGTTTAGAGGTGCTGTGGGTCCTGAGTTCCTCTTCATGGACGACAACGCTACACCTCATTGTACAGTTGCTGTCGTAGCGCTGTGAGCTGTTGGAGAGTGAAGATATTCAACTCATGGAGTGGCCCGCAAGGTCCCCGGACCTAAATCCAATCGAACACGTGTGGGACGTTCTCAGAAGACGCTTGGAAGCATGTCACCAGCCTCCAGCAACGATTCCGCAGCTGCGATTGACGCTACAAGAGGAATGGGCCGCGAGCTCCTTGACAACCTCGTCCTCAGCATGGACAGACGTTGTAAATCCTGCAACACAGTCAGGGGTGATCATATCCACTACTAAAGACAGGATTTTTCTTGGCAGCCACCTGTCACATGGACGTTTCTGTCTTCTGTCCAGTTGTGTTCGAACCTACCTTTTCAATTAAGTGCCTTTGTGTCCTTTGGATTCCTTGTTTGGACGGTTTTGCTCACTTGTCCCATATTCTTACATCTTGGGGATCTTGTGGTATGATTTGAATCGATGTGTAGCACTTCTGCACAACGTTACATTCGAAAACCTTCTCGTTCTTAATTTTTGCCCGCGAGTGTATATATAACCTGAATTGAAATATAATCTCAGAAATGCTGACAGTGTCAAAAGATTAGCAAAATACAGTTTAACAGAATATTGGAAAGGTCAATAACATTCCATCTTCATCAGCTTTATTGCAGATTACATACAAGTATTGTCAAAAATGTACCATTGTTGTATCTCGTTCATTTCTAGATACAGTGTATTAAAAAAAATGATTGCTTTTTATCAGTGCTTTTATACTGATTAAAGCAGCATGCCACATATCCTGCAAAGAAATATTAAAAATCACCCATTGAAAAAGAAAAAAAGCAACCTTACAACAGATGATAGTTCTAAGACATTTGGATATCCAATTAGGTTATGTACATACAAACAGATATAACTTACACATACCTCATTAGTCAAAAGTTGACTTTTGCCCACTACAGAAAAAAAAATTCTTTTGGCTGTTGCCACAGTTCATCTAATGGTACCTGTGTAGTTAAACTCTGCCGGATTTTTCGAGAAAATGTTTTACACGATCCTAATTGCTTTAGTAAGGGATGAAGATTACCATTTGCCTTATCCAGGAAAACCTTTTAGTTTTTTCATAATTCCTTTTCGATGGGACTACTTTCTATTCTGCTGCAAGTTGTTTTAATTTTTGCGGATGGTTACGGGGTTGTAGTTGGCACCGTGTGACAAACATGTGCGGTAGCTTTAAATAATAATCTCAGTGTCCTAAAACTCACAAAAAACAATTTCACTGACAGTGCTGATTAAAAAGTATCTTAACACCGTCAGTGAAATAGTTCTTAAAGAAAGATTACTGAGTGAAAAGCCGAGAAACTGAGAAAAGCTAAGTTGAGGAGTTGAGTGTGTCCTAACTATCTGTGAAAACTCAGAAGCGATAAGAAGATCTAAAGCATTCTAATAGGTGACGGAGATAACACACTACATTTTTGCTCCAAGAAAAGTCTCAACACTCCAAAAAAGAATCCCTGAAGGGGTATGTAGGAGGGAAAAGCCCAAACGATCAGCTCTGCCAACTGGGCATCCTTGAGTAGGAAAAAAGAATTGCTCCAAAAATGTCTCAAAAATACTTGCATGGAATGTGAAGCTTATTCCCATAGACAGCAACCAGCAATTATGTTGCACACCCGCAGACATTAATAATTTCAGTACAGTAAATTACAAAGAAACAAAATACCTCATTTTTTCCCATTTGTGCATGCTACATTTTTGGTGTACATTTCTTGAAATGCAGTTAATCTTTCAATCAGTGCAATGAACATTTTTTCCCTCGATACCATTTTTGTATTGAAGTTTCTCCATCAGCATGGATCAACATATGGTGTATATGGATTCAACAACTGCGAGGCAAAAATACAATTTTTTGGAACATGTAAACAAATGGTTTACAATACACAATGTCAAAAACATAACAGACCACATACAAACAAGGAATCCACTCATGAGCCACTTCTTCTGTGTAGATGATGAAAGGTTACACTGGCTAGAGAATGATTTTCTTCATTATCTCAGTCAGTGGAAAGCTTCAACAAATCATCAATTACAGTTCCTCACGGAAGTTACATATGCTGCGGTAAAACTTACTACTCTCTCTCTACAGTACAGAGTGTGAGATACCTTCTCCGGGAAGGATTTCATTATGTGATGACCAGAAGATTTTCATCTGATGATGTAGAAGCTCTGTTTGGTGCCATTCGTCAGCTGAATGGATCAAATGATCAAACCAATACAGCCAACTGTGTAGCATCTCTACACAAAATTTTGATAACTGGCCTGATCAAATCATCACAGTATACATCTGTACAATCTTGTAATAACATATATGATCAAGTCCCTCTTCGCAATATTATTCATAGCAGCAATGCCCAAAATGCGAAGCAGGATGCATCTATTTCTGGCATGAGAAGTCTGTTACAAGAAAAGCTTCTGGAAATTGAAGCATTTATTTATGCTCCTATACAAGGTGTAAAAAGTGTTGCCATTGCTGTAGTAGCTGGATTTATTTGCAGAAGTATTCAGGACAACGTTGAATGTTCTGCATGTTGTCATCTGCTAAGTGCATCTAACAACTTATCTCCAACTTTGGAATAATTAAGAACCTTGACAGAGGTGGTTTGGTATTTCCAAAGCCACAGTTTATTGGTTTTTTGACTGTGCTGGAAACTGCAGTAAACATAGCACTTCCAAAAATGTTACATGTGGAAAATTTACAATCTGTTTTGTCCAGTTTGTTTTTACTGCACATGGAAAATAATTCCATGTTTCACTGTACGGATAAAACACTTCCAAAAAGCCACGCAAAAGTGCTATGTGAAGTAATCTTAAAGAAATTTCTGAGGCCGTACATCATATACTTTTGTGCAAATAAAACACAATCTGCTCAAAAAACATTTACAAGGTTATACCAAAAGCCTCTGTCACGAAAATTGTTTAAACTGCAGTAATTTTTTCTTCTTTATTAATCCAGGAACAGAATGTATTTTTAGGCCCAAGCCAAATACTACAGGGTGCGCCATATAAAAGAGGCCCAGTGGCCAGACGTTGTTAGGCGGGTTAAAGTAGTTTGGCGGGCTTCCAGTTAAAACTGCTTTGTTCCACTTCTAACCGGTTTCTGCGTGTACAGCTACAAAGGAATTCTCTGGAGTGGTTAGTCACAGCCAGTGCGGTGTAGGTACGTGGTCATAAGTGTAAATGAAGAGAGAACAAAGGCAACGGAAATGGTTTTAAGTACAGAAGAGTGGATTTTTTTATTGTGGAACAGTATTTCAGAAATAACTCATACGAGGTATTAAAGTAAACGCAGGTAAATTACTCCTGTTTTCTGTCATTTCAACTATTCTTTACCATGCACAGTAACATTGCCTGACTGTTGTCGTTCATTATACTCGGGCCTCCTTTATATGGCACACCCTGTATATATTCTGCATGCTCTAAGGCAGTGGCGTAACTACCACCCCCGCATCTGCGGGCGCAGGTAACGAAGGAGCGTACTGCAGCTGCCAGTTATAGCTTTATAAAAAAATTGGAATACGCACAATAATTAACCCAAATATTCATATTTTGCTTTAAGGTATATTTAACTTTGCATAAATAAATCCCTAGTTTCACTTTTAAATCACTAAATGTCCAACAGACTGAAAGTGTTCATCTTTTTGACTTCGGGTTGTAATGCGATTGCTCTGCAATGGGTTCTAAATAATACGATTGCTCTTCAATAGTCCTCTTTCTGCGCCGCTGAGGAAAAGCGAGTGGCCGCAGTGGGATTCGCTGTGGAGGATGTGGGAAAACAGTCAGTTATCTAGAATTACGTGCACAACAGGCGTCAACATTTATTCAGAGCAGCCGCTGATCTGCCATGTGTAAGAGGGGGATTTTTCAAGTTATTTATTTTAGTTTTGGACAAAGCAATTGCACATATTTTTAAATCTATTACTTAAAATATTAAATCTACAGGGCTGTAGGTACCACCATTGCTTGTGCAGACACTCTCCTTGACTTTCTAACCACTCCTTCCTCCCCCAACCACCACACCCACCACGAAAAATGCATCCTCCCTTGTGTTCGAAATCCTGGGAAAATTACTGTGCTTAGGCGTGCTGAAATAAATCTTGTGTGTGTGTGTGGGGGTGGGATATTGTGCTAGTTACGCCACTGCTCTGAGGGTAGATTTTCTTCCCTTATATTAACCATTTACTCTCCTAGTGTTTCACTAATATAATTTGCATTTATTTTGTTGAAATTGCTGTTAAAATATGACCTGCCAACCTATCAGAATCAAAAAATGTAACACTCAAATGGAAAAATCGTAACATGATGTGTGCTGATAATTTTTTAAGCCTATTTCAGCTGTATAAATTCTTGATAGTTGCAGGTGTAAGGGGAGGGAGGGTGCTTCGAATAAATAGACACTCGTCCACATTCTAGACCGACCAATCAGCAGTACGACGAAGAGTCGAAAATACGAATCAGTCTCGAACGTTATACGAAACGAGTTGGGATTCGTTCATTGGTTGCTGGTTGCAATTGACTTACTTTATTTCCGTTGGGAAACTAGAGGCAGGGGAATTTGTTAAGGGAAATTAGAAACCTCTCCGAGAAAAAATCTTTCGAAGGGAGAAAAACATATTACACGTAAAATTTACCCTACTTTTGTCTGAAAAGCGGGAAAACATGACTTTTAAAAAAAATCGTACTTTTGGCATCAAAATAATAATATCGTACTGCAGCATGATTTATCGTACTAAATAGGATAAAATTGTAGCAGTTGGCAGGTCTGAAATATATACTTATAAACATGCATCTGTATGCTTTATTTGTTTTGGGGAATGGAGGCACTTTTGTTGGAATCATATCTGCTCTCCTGGTGTTTTGCCAGTATAATTTGCATTTTTTGTGGAATTTCTTCATAATATATAAGTGCTTATAAACATATATCTGTATGTTTCATTTATTTTGGGAAAGGAGAGTATTTTTGCTAGATTCATATCTGCATTTTTAAAGGCTGAGAAATGCATCACAATTTGAATTGTAATGATTAAACTGCAACTATTAATTGCCTGCCCACAACCAAACTCCTTTGAGTACTTGTATCTGTCGGAAGAACAGCAACTCCCGAAGAGTAAAAAAATCCGAGCAGCTGTGGAGACGATTTTGATAGAGGGCGCTGTCACGCCGTGGGAAGCGAGAGGAAAAAAATCGTGTGATTTGAACTCGAAGAAGGAGAATGTCGTGTGTTTTGAACAAGATGGAACTCAAAATGAAAAATAACGCCGGTGTTTTATGTTACGTATCTTTTAGTCTGTGTGCTGTCGGTCATGTGTTTGTGCTAATTATATGTTAAATGTTTATTTTGTGTCTCGAGTGAATTCATTGTGTCAACTGCGGCGGAATTACATTTTCGCTTTTGGATTAATGTGCTGTTGTCAACTGATTCTAACGACCTCAACACCCGGTATTTACAAGAGCCGTCGTCCAAAAATGAGTGGCAGGTAAGAAGTCTTTTTTCTTCAATACTGTGCATTCCTGATTGATTTGAACGGCGACACATTACGTATGGCATCCCTGCCGCGACTTTGAGTTGAGGTATTTTGAACATATAGCACAGAATTCGTAACCGAGAGAATTCTTCCGTTTGTTGACATTCTGATATATTGTTTCGAACGAAAAGATGGCCGAAGAAATTAGAGCTAGATTGAGACAGAAACGCGGCGCGATGAGAACTTCCGTTACCAAAATTGTTAAGCGGTTGGAAGCGGAACTTAAACTAACTGATGTGGATATAGATAATCTTGAAGAACTTTTAGAACATCTTAATGAAAAATCAACAAAACTAAAATTAATTGATTCTGAGCTGGAAAAGGTTTTAGATTCAGGGGAATTGGAGTCTGAGTTAGAAAGTGCTGAAGAATATCGTGAGAAAATAACTACATGGAGATATAGAGCGTCCAAACAAGTTCATATATTAAGACAAAATGTTGTGAATAATGGCGTGTCTCTTGTGCCCGAGCTAGATGAATTGAAAATAGAACAACGAGTGAGGGACTCTGTGACTATAAAATTGCCGAAGCTATCTACTGTATTTCCAAGTTTTACGGGGATGTCAGTCAATGGCTTACATTTGGAATTCTTTTGAATCGGCGATTCATCAGAACGATTCTTTGAACAAAGTAGATAAATTTAATTATCTTAAAGCTCACTTAGGAGGTACGGCTATAAACGCTGTACAAGGATTTGCGATCACGCTGGAAAATTACGACATTGCTGTAAACATGTTAGAAGAGCGATTTGGGAGAAAGGATTTGCTAATAAATGCACACATAGCTTGCTTGATCTTTCCCCTCTCAGGAATACCAGTGATATTGGAACATTTCGAAAGTTGTTTGATAAAGTTCAAACGCAAATAAGAAGTTTAGAGTCGCTGGGAGTTTTTTCAGACACGTATGGAAATCTTATGTGCCCGATGCTGTTGAAATTGCTCCTCCCTGATCTTATCTAAGAATTCAACAAACAAAGTACCAATGCCAGTTATGACATCAAAGAATTGATTGAATTTTTGAGGAAGGAACTGATCTCTAGGGAGCGTACTGGTGTTCCGGTCACCAGAGATTGGTACCACAGTTTGACAGCCACCCTCGCTCTTCGGTCAGGTGACTGTGACCGGAAGCTGTCACGTGTCTCAAGAGAAAAGGGAAAGACACCGGCAGCCGCTGAGCTATTCAGCACTGAACTGAAAGAAAACAAAAAACTCGTTTGTGTTTTTTGTGACAAGCCGCACGCAAACTCTGAATGCAAAGAAGCTCGAAATCTGTCTCTGGAAGAAAGAAAATCTATTCTGTTAAAAAGGGGATGCTGTTTTAGGTATCTTTTACCACGACACGTTTCGCATTCTTGTAAGGTAAAAATTACCTGCTCACACTGTAGCAATAGACATCTATCTATTATGTGTTTTCGTAAACACGAAGGGAAAGATAACAAACCAGAAAATAATAAAGAAAATGATAAAGCTTTGGAAGCCAGTGTTTTGACTAACAATTCCTGTTCCAAGGAGGTGTATTTACAGACTTTAATTGTTTGTATTAAGGAGAATGATATCAGTCGTTATGTACGGGGGATTATTGATACAGGTAGCTCGAGATCATATGTAAGTGAATTTGTCGCTAAAGCAAAGTTGAAATGCAAAGAGGAAGAAAAAGTTGTGAAAAGCACAAAAGCTATTCGATTCAATTAAGCAATATCGACGGCGATTATATTTGCGAATTAGAGGTGATGGGTCAAAAAAGAATCTGTGCTTTCATTTCGAAGTTAGAGGACTCTAAATGCATAAAAGAACTGACAAATCGGGGAGTTTTCATTAGCGATATTTCCATAAAGGAACATTACTGCCTGTATGAGAAAGATCCGAAGGAATTTCATATTCTGATAGAAGCTGACTTCGCAGGGAAGTTATTTACAGATGAAATTGAGCACCTTTCCAATGGATTGGTGGCAGTAAACACGCGTCTGGGATGGACGTTTATGGGAAAAACAGAAGAAAAGGAAGCCAGTAAACCTAATGTCCTTATCTCTCTCCACGTTGGCGAATTAAACCTTTCTGATTTGTGCAGACTTGATACTTTGGGGATTCACGATCCAGGTGAAAGGAGCTCGAAGACGCTGCGAAAGATCATTTTATTCGTAATTTTTCAAGAGACAAGGAAGGAAGATATATGGTTTGTTTGCCATGGATTCAAGATCACCCTCCTCTGTCGGACTGCATGGAGATAGCAGTTAAAAGATTGAAGGGCTGTGTTAAATCCTTAGAACGGACTGAGAAGTTAGATGCTTATGAAGATGTTTTCCGGGAGTGGCTGAAGGAGGGCATTATAGAAGAAGTTAAATCTCCTGAGGAGAATGTGAAAACTGAGCATTTTTTACCACATCATCCTGTTTTCAAGGAGAACTCAACGACCAAAGTGAGACCCGTCTTTGATGGCTCTGCGAGTGGGAAGAATTCTCCTTCCATTAACTATTGTCTGGAAAAGGAACCGAATGTTGTAGAACTTATACTCTCGATTATAAACAGATTTCGGATGGGAAAAATTGGGTAACTGCCGACATAAAGAAAGCTTTCTTACAGATTGGACTTCAGGAGCATGATAGACCATTTTTGAGGTTTCTGTGGTGGGAGAACGGTAGGGAAGAAAATATTAAAACATTCCAGCACCGAAGAGTTGTTTTCGGAATTTCTTCGAGCCCTTTCCTGCTAGGAGCAACATTGAAATTTCACCTGAAGAACGCGCCGGATCATCTGCAGGAAACGGCGAAAAGCTCCTGAGGTCGTTTTATGTTGACAATTGTGTTTATAGCGTGAATAGCCTAGAGGAGCTTGAAAAGGTCATTTTTGAGTCACGAAGTATCCCCAGTGCAGCCAAGTTCGATTTTCGAGGGTGGGAGCATGCCCCTGCGTCGTCAGAAGTGGAGGATGAAGATGGAGATGCAAGGAAGGTCCCAGTGCTGGGACTGAGTTCAGATGAGCTGCCTATTGAAGTGAAGGAGCTCTCTAGTCATTGACAAAACGAGAGATCCTCTCAATCGTCTATCGAGTATTCGATCCCATTGGATTCACGTGCCCAGTCACACTGGGGACAAAGGTTTTGATGCAAGAATGTTGGAAGAATGTTGGGACTCTAAGCTGCTTCCGACTATGTCTAGGAAATTTGAACGTTGGAAGACGCAATTGGAAGGCTTGAGTGGTGTGTTGATTCCGCGATGCATACTAAAGAATGCTTCAGCCAATTCGGAGGTATCTCTTCATGTGTTCTGTGATGCAAGCAAGATAGCATTTGCTATTTGTATTTTTGTCCGATGTCAAAATGGTCGGTCTACGACGTGTCAGCTAATACAGGAACGTTGTAGAGTGGCTCGTTTGAAATTACCTTCCATACCCAGGATGGAACTCTTAGCCTGCACTATTGGAGCTAGGTTAGCAGAAACAACGAAATCAGACTTGGGGCTGGAGAACGTGCCTAAGTACTATTGGTCTGATTCTGTAAATGTGTTATACTGGATAAAAAGAAATGAAAATTGGGCAACCTCGTTTACAATCGTGTTCAGGAAATTCGGCGGCTAACAGACCCAGAAGACTGGAGGCACATTACCGGGTCTATGAATCCGGCGGATCTCCCTTTGAGAGGATGTACAGTGAAAGAGTTGAAAAATTCTCGTGGTGAGAAGGCCCGGAGTGGCTAAAATTACCGTGTGATGAATGGCCAGCCTCAGAAGCGCTTCCAAATTTGGAGGTTGTGAATTCAGAAAGGCGAAAAACTATTGTGTCTGCTACTAACACAGAAATTGAGAAGGTTTTCGAATATTCTACAAATATTTCCTCGTATAGCAGAATAATCAGAGTCATGGCGTGGATTTTTCGTTTTTACAGGAATGCAAAGGCCAAACGAACTGAAAGATATTTTGGTGAGTTAAGTGTAGAGCAAGTCGAAAGGGCCGAAATGGTAATGTTGAAAGAAGTCCAAAGATAGAGTTGTGGCGAAAATAGAGAAACGTCTCCGAAAACCTTTATCGACGTAGAAGGGCTGCTTCGAGTCAATACGAGAATCACCTTGAGAAAGGACTCGGAGGCATTTCGTCATCCAGTAGTACTGCCTTCTAAACATCACATAGTGAAAAATTAATTTGGGAAAAACATGTTGAACTAGGCCATGCTGGTCTGCAGGTCCTAATCTCAACGCCGCCAAGGTGGCGCAGTGGTCTAAGCGATGGCCTCTGATCATTCGTCCGAAAGGGGTCTGGGTTCGAATCCCGGTGAGGCATGGATGTTGTGTTTGTCTTACGGCACTGGCTCTCTCCCTTCCCTGGAACCAGTGACCCTAAATTAGGGACGGGCGACTGCTTATAGCCCATTGAGTTGCTCACGGTGGTCGTTAAACCTCCAATAAAAAAATCTCAACTTTGAGTGAACGTTATTGGATAATAAAGTGTAGAAAGACGATACGGCAAGTTATTAAAGAATTGTGTCAGAAAAGCAAGACGAAGCGACGGGTGGTGGAGACGTGCGATCCCGTTATGGATGAATCTTAAGACCAATGCGGCGAATGAACTTATGACGTTTTATGTGTTTGAGTTTCGTGACATGATCCCGAAGCCCAAAGGTGGGAGGATGTCGGAAGAACAACAACTCTCGAAGAGAAAAAAATCCGAGCAGCTGTGTAGACGATTTTGATAGAGGGCGCTGTCACGCCGTGGGAAGCGAGAGGAAAAAAAATCGTGTGATTTGAACTCGGAAAAGGAGAAGGCCGTGTGTTTTGAACAAGATGGAACTCAAGATGAAAAATAACGCCGGTGTTTTATGTTACGTATCTTTTAGTCTGTGTGCGGTCGGTCATATGTTTGTGCTAATTATATGTTAAATGTTTATTTTGTGTCTTGAGTGAATTCATTATGTCAACTTCGGCGGAATTACATTTTTTCTTTTAGATTAATGTGCTATTGTCAACTGATTCTAACGACCTCAACACTCGGGATTTACAAGAGCCATCGTCCAAAAATGAGTGGCAGGTAAGAAGTCTTTTTTCTTCAATTCTGTGCATTCCTGATTGATTTGAACGGCGACACGTCACAGTATCCATGTGACTTGTACGGTTAGTTTCCAGAAAAAAAGACGAATTTGTCCATTTAAGTTTTTACAAATTATATTGATTTCTTGTTTGGTATTATGCTACTATTACCACGCAGGATTTCTGGTAATAATATGATTTTACACCGTATGTGCCTTATTATGTGATACAATATCCAGTAGTCTTAGACAGAGGAGTCATTTAGTTGTTTTTTTTATGATTTTTTTCCTTTTAAACGTGTAACTACTGTTTGCTTGACTTATAGCATTCCTAATGGCCGCGGAATGCTACCTTGGGTGTAAGTGTTGGTGACTTGTCCTAAGCAGAAGTTTCATTGTGGGACAACCATGACCAGCTAATTTGCTCGGAAAAGTCATCTTTCAGAGCATATGCTTATGCACACAGGTGAAAAGCCTTACCAATGTGATGTATGCTCCAAACAATTTGTTCGGAAAAGTCATTTTGCAGAGCATATGGCTATGCACACAGATGAAAAGCATTACCAATGAGATGTATGTTCCAAGTAATTTGCTCAAAAAAGTGATCTTTCAAAGCATTTACTCATTCAAACGTGGGAACAGCCTCACAAATGTGATGTATGCTTCAAACAATTTGCTTGAAAAGTGTTCTTTCACAGTCCATCCTTTTTCACACAGGTGAAAAGCCTCATAAATTAATGTGTGCTCTATGCAATTTGCTCAGAAAGTCATCTTTCAAGGCATGTGCTTGTTCATACGGGTGAACAGCCTTACCAATGTGATGTACGTTCTATGCAAATCCCTCGGAAAAATCATCTTTCAAGGCATATGCTTGTTCACAGGTGAAAAGGCATTTTCCTGTTTATATTGCATAGTTCAGGTCAGGGGCGGATCCAGGAATTTTTGAAAAGGGGGGGGGCTGACCGGGCGAATTTGTTAAAAAGTATATATACACTGGCGGAAAGTGAAAAAGAATACCAAGAAGGAGACGTCTGATACCAACGAAATTTATACAGCATAATAACGGAATACAGAGGATAACGTGATCAAAACATTATGGCAAAATACAGCTGTATTTGCTGGTAAACTGAAAAATAACATTTCCATGTAACATGGTTAGTACGAGGTTGAACCGCCATGAACTGCGTCACACTGTGCAATTCTGGCATAGAGTCTGTCGTACAGATGTTGGATGTAAGTTTGGGGTATTGAGTTCCAAGAATCCTCAACCTGGGCGCGTAAATCGGGGATGGTCGTGGCTGGCCGTGGAGACCGGATAAGTCGTTGTCACATAAAATCCCACACGTGCTCAATGGGGGACAAATCCGGTAAACGCGCAAGCCGTAAAAGTTGTCTCATACAATGAAGTGATGTTGCGTTGCACGTGCCGTGTGTGGGCGTGCGTTATCTTGCTGGAAAACACCACGATGCACCGACCTTACAAATGGCACAACAACGGGCTGAATGATGTTGTTGATGTAGGAGGTGCTGTTTAACGTACCCGGTACAAACACTAGTTGTGTACGGGAGTGATAGCTGATGGCTCCCCACACCAGGAGACCAGGTGTAGGCCCTGTGTGTCGCTGGCGGATGCAAGAAGGGTGGAGACGCTCCCCTGTGCGTCTGCGAACACGCATACGGCCATCGGGGGCTCCCAAGCAGAATCTGCTTTCATCGCTGAACACGACAGATCGTCATTGTGTTCTCCAGTGCAGACGTTGGCGACACCACTGCAACCGTTCTTGACGGTGGGCTGGAGTCCGAGGTACACATGCCAGAGGCACACGTGCACGTAGTCCTGCATCCAGTAGACGGTTACGGATTGTTCGCACAGTCACCTCAGGTGCAACGGCAGCTCGAATTCGCGTCGCAGTGGACGTTCAGCTTGACAACGGCGCTCCCCTGTGCGTCTGCAAACACGCATACGGCCATCGGGGGCTCCCAAGCAGAATCTGCTTTCATCGCTGAACACGACAGATCGTCATTGTGTTCTCCAGTGCAGACGTTGGCGACACCATTGCAGCCGTTCTTGACGGTGGGCTAGAGTCAGAGGTACACATGCCAGAGGCACACGTGCACGTAGTCCTGCATCCAGTAGACGGTTACGGATTGTTCGCACAGTCACCTCAGGTGCAACGGCAGCTCGGATTTGCGTCGCAGTGGACGTTCAGCTTGACAACGACGCTCTTCTTATGCGTCGATCGGTCCGCTCATCAGTCCGTCTGTGACTCCCGGTTCCACGTCTTCTCGTGTGGGAATGTTCCTCGGACCATCTACGCCACCATCGTACCACCACCGATACTTCCCGTCCAATTCGCTCCGCAATATGACGATACGACCACCCGGCCTCGCGGTGTCCGAATGGACGACCTCGCTCAAAGTCCGATAACTGCTGAAATCGTACACGTCTTCCATGTCCAGGCATTGCAGTTTCTTCAGGGTCTTTGCACGTGTCCGTACGCCGACGACTGACTACATTCACTTCGCCGTACTCCTTAAATAACACCGACGATAATTTGCATATTATGCCGTGCTGTGGCGTAAGCGCTCACCGGTTGGTCCCGAAATTAACATCACACCTACGTAAACTCGACCCCATTAACATATGTAAATTTCATGATCGTCCGCCAATTCCTTCTTGGTGTTCTTTTTTCACTTTCTACCAGTGTATATATATATATATATATCATCATCATCATTGTCAACCATTATCGATCCACTGCTGGACAAAGGTCTCCCCAAGTTTCTTCCACAACGATCTGTCTTGTGCCAGTCTCCTCCAGGTAACTAACGCATACTTTCGAATTTCATCCACCCATCTCCCATGTGGTCTTCTTCTAGTTCTTTTCCTGTCCCTTGGAATCCAATCTGAAATTTCGACCGTCCATCGATGGTCTGTCCTTCTGGCAGTATGTCCAGCCCATTGCCATTTCAGGGATTTAACTCTGGTCATGATGTCTTCCACTCTTGTCATTTTTCGGATCCACGAGTTCCTCTTCTTATCTCTCCTGGTTACACCAAGTATGCACCTCTCCATGATTTTTCAGTTCTCTGCAGCCTTTGTATGTCTCTTTTAGTTAAGGTCCACGTCTCTGCACCATACGTAAGCACTGGAAGGATGCATTGCTCCAACAGTTTTCTTTTAAGACATAATGGCATATTGCTCTCGAAAATTATGCTGTTTCTTCCAAAAGCTCTCCAGGCAAGTTTTGTACGCCGATTAATTTCTTCATCAATGTGACCCTCACTTGATATCTGCTGTCCAAGATGAACGAACGTGTCTGTTATCTCCAGCTTTTCTCCATCAATCGATAGATCTTCACTTCTTGTAAAAGCATTGAACATCACTTTTGTCTTCCGAAAATTCATTTTTAATCCCACTTCTTTACTCTTGTCAGCAAGTTTCTGGATCATACTCTGCAGCTCTGATGGGGTAGTTGCAAACATGACTACGTCATCAGCAAAACGAAGGAGGGTTAGATAATCTCAATTAATCTTTATCCCTTTGTTTTCCCAGTCCAGTGATTGAAAGACATTTTCCAATGGGGCATTAAAGAGCTTCGGAGATATGGTGACACCTTGTCTCACTCCTTTTCCAATTTTTATGTGTGTTGTATTTTCAAACAGCCGAATCTTTGCACTTTCATTTTCATAGATGTTATTAATAATATTTATGTATGCATCTTCAATACCGCAGGATTTCAGAGCCATTGTAACTGCTGATGGTTTAAGCTAATCAAAGCCTTTTTCATAATCGATAAAAGCCATGCATAATGAAAGTTCATATACCCTCGCTCTTTCAATTAGCTCTCTCAGTACGTGGATATATTCTATTGTGCTGTAGCCACTCTTGAATCCAGCTTGTTCTCTCGGTTGAGCCATGTCTAGTGTCACTTTTAAGCGGTGTGAAAGAACTTTAGTGAAGATTTTTATAAACCACTGATAGGAGGCTGATAGGTCTGTAGTTCCTGGGATCCTCAATGTCACCTTTCTTATGTAGCAGGATCATTGTAGCGTTGCTCCAACCCTCAGGAATCTTCCCTTCATTAAGGCATCGAGTGAAAATTTGGGCGAGTATTGTTTCGATTTCTCCACTTGCTTCTTGTATGATGTCTACAGTAATTCCATTTTCTCCTGGAGCTTTCCCCCGCTTCATGTTCTTGATTGCATGCGCAACTTCTGCTGGGAGGATTGGAAGAACTCTGGTACTGGCACCTTTAATGATGACTGAAGTACATGTATTATCCCTTTCATATAATTTGGAGTAGAAATCTTTCACTCTTGTCAAAATGTCGCCTTTATTTCTTGTTACAGAACCATCTTCTTTTTCCAGTGCCATAATCTGTTTTCTTCCCTTACTGAGATGTCCCTTTGCTATCTTTAAGCTTTGGTTGTTTTCAATTGCTTTCGTCACTAGTTCATAGTTGAACTTCCTTACGTCTTCAGTGATAATTTTTCGTACTGTCTTGCATAGTTCTATATATTCCACTTTGGAAGTCACAACTTCTTTAGTTGTCCTCATCTCTCTTCTTTTTGCATCAACATTTTGGTTTTTCCTGATAATTTGTTCACCTGCAATTTGTTCTTTGACCCAGCTAATTTTGTTGCTGTTTCATAAGAGCTTTGGTTACTTTTCTGTTAACTTTAGAAATATCCACTTCTTCCAATGTTAGGCCTTCTGAAGCAGAGAATCTGTTCTTCAGTTCCAACTTGAAGGTATTATGGTGTTTTTAAGGTTGGTTATGTCAATGCATTTTGTTTGTCTTATGAGCTTGCTACGTTCGAGTTTAGTGTTGAGGTGAATCTTACATCTCACCAATGTATGACCACCACCTGTGTTGAACTTGTTTAGCACACTGCAGTTTTCTATGACAATTTTTTGTTACACATAATAAAATCAATTTCACTTGTAGTCCCATTTGGATGTCTCCATGTCCATTTCCTGTGTGGCTTTTTCTTGAAAAAGGAGTTCAAGATGAAAAACCCTTCTGCCTCTGCAAACTCAACGAGAGTATTTCCACGCTGGTTTCTGTTGCCGTGACCGAATTTACCTACTGAAGTTTCATTCTGTTGCCGTTGCCCTATTTTGGAATTGAAATCTCCCATAATTATCTTCAAGTGCTGCTTACCTTTATTATTTAGATGACGAATTTCCTCATAAAATTTTTCAATTTCTTCTTCAGGATGACTTATGGTGGGTGCATAAGTTTGAATAATCTGAGCCTGGTATTTTCTCGAGAGTTAGATAACGAGTCGTGCAGCTCTGTCACAGGATCTTTCAACTTCAACAACTTTATCCTTCAGTTTCTTGTTTATTATAAATCCAACACAACTAGTTCTGCCAGTATCTGTCCCACGATAGTAGAAGAGATGTCCACTTTTCAGTTCAATGAGATCTTCTCCTTTTCTCCTTACCTCACTTAGCCCGACGATGTCACACTTGATCCTTTGTAGTTCCTCTTCCAATTCAAGAAACATTGAATCAGAAGATAGGGAGCGTCCATTATACGTAGCATAATGAATAAGGTTTAATAATGGTTGTTGTGGTAGTAGTAATTATGATGAATAAAGTTCTATGCTGGTTGTTAATGGAGACACTTAATGAAAGAGACCCAACGGCCAAACAGAGGTCTGACAGTACTATGAACTGAGAAAAACGTACTTACTTAAAACCTTTTATTAGAGAACTCCTGGTATTATCCAACACACACTTCACAGATCACACAACTACTCAATATCCGAACTTTCGTAGAATCGCATTACAATAATGAAGAAGAACCTAATCACATAAAACGTAGCTCCTCGCACATGAACGAAGCTCTACTCACATAAACGAAGCTCTCCCTACACATAAAACCAAGCTCTTCCTTTGGTCTCGTTGAGCGCGCCTATTTATATTGCCTACCACCCCGTCATGACTTACACTTATTGCCACATATCATTCAGCGGGAGAAATAACATCTCGTTAAGTAAGAAGATAATTTACATAGGAAAATAAAATAACCAGGGATAGTAAAATCAAAAGGAAACTGAATCTAGAGTATACGTTACATCATCTCCCCCTAATTGTATTTTTTTTCGAAAAACCTATCAATTTTGGAGTGTAAGTCTTACACTGCGCTGACTGACGTTTATCGACCTCTTTTTTGTTGTTGTTTGGTGGCAGCAGTATGTACAATATCAAACTTGGCATGACAAAATCAGGAAATCTGTGACCGCAGCAATTGTCTGTGAAGCAGGAAACACTTTTTATACTTGAACAGAACAAACCTGCATCGGCATACCTTACTTTTATTCTGCCTAGCAGGAATCACTTTTTTTATTTCAAATTACGTCCTCATTTTATCGTTGATTACAAACCAACTGTACCAGCAGCGAAGATTGCCTGTAGCTGCCTAACAGTAACAATTTTTACTATTTTACCCCTAAGCACATAGATATATATAAAAAAATTTGGATTAGTAGACGGACATAGAAGAAATATAAAAAAAAAACACATATATACACAAAAAGAATGCATATGCCCACACGAAAAAAAAAAATTCTGACACGCCTACTGGTCGTGCAGGAAAAACAACATAAGGAGAAAATAACCTGTCCACGAGAACGTACTTATCTCGTGGACGCATAAAAAATTCTAGTACGATAACGTTTTAATCCGACTGATAAATTCAGGTGGCGTCGATCTTTTCAGGGACTTGAATGGATCTGGAACATCTGTAGTCTGTCGGTCAAGACATCCCTGCGGCTGACAGGAACGGTCAGGAACGGCTGAAGTCTGTTGATCAGGAAATCCCTGCAGCTGACAGGAACGGTCAGGAACGGCTGAAGTCTGTCGGTCAGGAAATCCCTGCGGCTGACAGGAACGGGTTCCCCCAGGCTTTTGATATGTAGTCCCTTTGTGCTGGGGCCCGTGTTGTCCTTCCAGCATTCTTTTGAAGGGACGTGGCTCCTGCCACATCGCTTGTTTTCGCTTTCTACCTCAGGGCATGAGAGTAGAAGCAGGCATCGGCCCTGTTTGCCCTGAGCGTAGGTTCCAGGGGAGAAACCCGGGCGGATGCAAGGATCTCTGCCTTCGTCGCTGTTGCGGCGAAGCAGATTGGGGAGACAAGTTGCATTTTCGACCAGCTTTTGGTGTTGCTGGACGGTTTGTAATTTGGGTCTGACGTTTAGGAATCGTCAAACTAATGTCTATATCTGATAAATCAGAAATATTTGATGACTCTGAGTCGCTGCTGTAAGTTAGTGGTCGTGCAGGGCGATGTTTATTTCTGCATATAGGAATACTTCTCTGACGAGGTATTCAAGGAAGTAGGAGCTTGTGTTGGTGCAGAGTTATTAGGGAATGGTGCAGCAATAGTCTTGGCAATGGTTGGAGGGAAAGGAACGATACTAGAATTGGAAAAACTTGATTCGAGCCTTCATCTTATGGTAGAATCAGGTTGCGTTCTTGGAAGCCCGTCTTGTGGAGGGGAGGGTGAAGAAAAAATCACTGGAGATTCTTCACAAAGGTTTGTCGGTCCGTCCAAAAGGTCTGGAGGTTGATCGTGTGATACAGACTTTTGAGTCTGTGGAACAGAAGGTTGAGTAGGGTTGATTATAAAGTCTGTATTTCGTTCATGATACTTGCGACACTGAGCACCGTGTACATATTGAAATTGATTGTCAGGTTTTTCAAGGATAATGTTATTTTCAAACACATTTGCCACCCGATATGGACCTTCGTAGCTGGGTGAAAATTTCTTTACTAAAGTATGAGAAACAGAAGACTGGAAGTGTGTCTCTACGAGAGTGAGATCTCCAATGACAAGATCTGGTTCCCTACGCCTAGTATTATAGTATCTTGCTTGAGCCGCTTGTGCTCCTATCATTGCAACACGAGCTTTTTCTGCCATGATTCGTACTGATTGCGGAGTTGATCGCTGGTTTAGTTCGTCGATAATCCCCGTTAAATTTTCAAAAGGGGTCTTCATTTTTCGACCCAAAGAAAGTTCTGCAGGAGTAAATTTAGTAGATTCGTGAACAGACGAGCGGAGGGCGAACAAAAAAGCTCAAGATGTTCATCCCACCGCTCGTGATGATCCATGACAAATGTAGCAATCATTTTAACTAGCGTGCGGTTTACTCGTTCCGCGGGATTACTCTGGGGATGATATGGGGAAATGAATTTATGCTTTATGTGTAGTCTCGCACACATTCTTTCAAAAATGTCAGAAATAAATTGGGGACCATTATCCGAAACTACTTTATTAGGTGCACCATATCTAGAGAATACTTCATTAATTAATACATTACAAATAACTTCTGCCGTAGCGACTTTAATGGGAAAAACTTCAACCCATTTAGAGAAATTATCAGTTAATACTAAAACGTAACGAGCTTTGTTTTTAACAGATAAAGGATAAGGTCCCAATAAATCTATTGAAATAATGCCAAAAACATGAGAACTTGAACTAGATTTCAAGTGACCGGCCGGTCTTACATTACGGTAATTATTAATCTGACACAAGTGACATGATTGAACGTATGCGAGCACACTTTGGTACATGCCAGGCCAATAGGCAACATCCCGCAATTTACAACGGGTCTTGCAAATACCTAAATGACCTGCAATAGGTATGTCATGAAATTCGTTTAAAAGGGCCATTCTAAGGGTTCGCGGAATACATGGGCGAAACTCTGCCCTAGTAGTCCTAGATTTCGTATAGTAAAGAAGACCCTCTATGACTTCAAAATGCTGTGACCTTCCAGCCAGAGAAGGGTCACTTTGTAGTGGTGAACCCGCAAGCAAAAAATTATAGATATCCCCAAAATCTGGATCATTATTTACTAATTGTGCCATTATCTGCTCTCTGGATGTTATATCAGCTATTAAAAGTAAAGGCTGACATCCAGGAGTAGTTTCTGTGGGGACCCCACTAATCGGGACGCGAGACAATGCATCCGGTAATTGATTCTTATGACCTGGCTGGTACGAAATTTTGATATTGCTCTCTTGTAACTTCAGAGCCCCCTTCATAAGTCTTTGAGAGAGGTGCTTAGCAGAATTCAAATACTGAAGGGCAGAATGATCCGTAATTATGTTAACTGTCAATTCGTTAAGATAACAATGAAATTTGTCAAGAGCATACACTACAGCAAGACATTCGCGTTCCGTAGCTGAGTAATTGCGTTCAGCTTTGGCTAAAGTACGGGACGCAAAAGCTATTGGATGCCCAGCTTGTGACAAAACGCAACCAAGACCAACTCCGGACGCGTCAGTGTAAATATCAAATTCCTTAGTATGATCTGGGAAAGCTAATACAGGAGGCTGAGTCAACGCACACTTTAGTGCTTCAAATGCAGCGGTAGCCTTAGGTGTCCAAACAAACTTCTTGTATTTACGTTTCAAAGCATACAATGGCTCACAGATTGTAGCATAAGCGGAGACGAACTGCTGATACCATCCGGTCATTCCCAGAAAGCGTGATAGTTCTTTGGCTGTTTTAGGCCGTGGAAAGTCAACAATAGGCCTAATTTTTTCATCATTCGTAAATAAGCCGTGGGGAGTGATTTTCAACCCCAGATATACAATCTCGTCCCTCGCTATCTGGCATTTACTAGGTTTTAACGTCAAGCCAGCATTGTATATGAGTTGCAAAACCTGTTTGAGCAGAGAAAGGTGCTCGTCAAAAGTCTCGGATGTAATAATATTGTCATCCAAATATACATGCACATGGGGACCCAGAACAGGTATGAGAACCGTATCCATAAGCTTTTGGAAAGTAGCAGGTGCAGAAGCTAGTCCAAAGAGCATACGCAGGTATTCATAAGCCCTAAAAGGAGTCACAAAGCCTGTTTTATCGACGGAGCCTGGATGTACCGCCACCTGCCAATATCCACTCGCCAAATCCAAGGTTGACATCCATTTAGTTGATGACAGGTCATGCAAAATATGCGACATGACAGGTAGTGGATAATTGATCGGTCTCGTGACTTGGTTTAGCTTGCGGAAATCTGTCACGAAACGAAATTCGTTGGGTTGTTTCTTTGGAACAAGAAAAGCAGGTGCGGCCCGCGACTCAGAGTGATAGGAAGCTGGTGAATGACGAAATGGTGAGGAATGCCTGGGTACTTGTAAATCATTGACCTCAAATTGAGCCCCACAGGCTTCTTGCAAATTGTCAAAATGAACACCATCACCACCGAAACTTGTTTTAGGGTGAAATAGGGAAGTTGTCTCAGGTAATGAAGACATAATTAACTAAATGTCAACACCTCGTGCTCGAGAAAAGTTCGGGCGCCAATTATAATGAATAAGGTTTAATAATGGTTGTTGTGGTAGTAGTAATTATGATGAATAAAGTTTTATGCTGGTTGTTAATGGGGACACTTAATGAAAGAGACCCAACGGAGAGACAGAGGTCTAACAGTACTATGAACTGAGAAAAACGTACTTACTTAAAAACCTTTTATTAGAGAACCCCTGGTATTATCCAACACACACTTCACAGATCACACAACTACTCAATATCCGAACTTTCGTAGAATCGCATCACAATCAAGAAGAAGAACCTAATCACATAAAACGTAGCTCCTTGCACATGAACGAAGCTCTACTCACATAAACGAAGCTCTCCCTACACATAAAACAAAGCTCTTCCTTTGGTCTCGTTGAGCGCGCCTATTTATACTGCCTACCACCCCGCCATGACTTACACTTATTGCCACATATCATTCAGCGGGAGAAATAACATCTCGTTAAGTAAGAAGATAATTTACATAGGAAAATAAAATAACCAGAGATAGTAAAATCAAAAGGAAACTGAATCTAGAGTATACGTTACAGTAGCCAAGGTCAGCATCAGATGGCAGCCTAGTCCGGTCCTCCGATGATTCTTAGCACCCTCTGATATCTATATATATATAATATTGATGCACAAAAGAAGAGAGATGAAGACAACTAAAGAAGTTGTGACTTCCAAAGTGGAATATATAGAGCTATGCAAGATAGTACGAAAAAGTATCACTGAAGACGTAAGAAAATTCAACTGTGAACTAGTGAGGAAAGCAATTGAAAACAACCAAAGCCTAAAGATAGCAAAGGGACATCTCGGTAAGGGAAGAAAACAGATTATGGCACTAAGAAAAGAAGATGGTTCTGTAACAACAAGAAATAGAGGCGAAATTTTGACAAGAGTGAAAAATTTCTGCTCCAAATTATATGAAAGGGATGATACATGTACTCTAGACATCATGAAAGGTACCAGTACCAGAGTTCCTCCAGTCCTCCCAGCAGAAGTTGCACATGCAATCAAGAACATGAAGCAGGGGAAAGCTCCAGGAGAAGATGGAATTACAGTAGATATCATACAAGAAGCAAGTGGAGAAATTGAAACAGTACTCGCCCAAATTTTCACTCGATGCTTTAATGAAGGGAAGATTCCTGAGGATTGGAACACCGCTAGAATGATCCTGCTACATAGAAATGGTGACATTGCGGATTTCGGGAACTACAGACCTATCAGCCTCCTATCAGTGGTTTACAAAATCTTCACCAAAGTTCTTTCACACCGCTTGAAGGTGACACTGGACATGACTCAACCGAGAGAACAAGCTGAATTCAGGAATGGCTACTGCACAATAGATCATATCCACGTACTGAGAGAACTAATTGAAAGAGCGAGGGAATATGAACTTCCATTGTGCATGGCTCTTATCGATTATGAAAAAGCCTTTGATTCGGTGAAACCATCAGCAGTTACAATGGCTCTGAAATCCTGCGGTATTGAAGATGCGTACATTAATATTACGAGTATTAATAATATCTATGAACATGCAAGTGCAAAGATTCGTCTGTTTGAAAATACAACACACATAAAAATTGGAAAGGGAGTGAGACAAGGTGATACCATATCTCCGAAACTCTTTAATTCCCCATTGGAAAATGTCTTTCAATCACTGAACTGGGAAAACAAAGGGATAAAGATTAATTGAGATTATCTAACCCACCTTCGTTTTGCTGATGACGTAGTAGTTTTTGCAACTACCCCATCAGAGCTGCAGAGTATGATCCAGGAACTCGATGACAAGAGTAAAGAAGTGGGATTAAAAATGAACTTTCAGAAGACAAAGTGATGTTCAATGCTTTTACAAGAAATGAAGATTTATCGATTGATGGAGAAAAACTGGAGATAACAGACACGTACTTGGACAGCAGATATCAAGTGAGGGTCACATTGATGAAGAAATTAAGCGGCCTACAAAACTTGCCTGGAGAGCTTTCTGAAGAAACAGCATAATTTTCAAGAGAAATATGTCATTATGTCTTAAAGAACAAGTGTTTGATCAATGCATTCTCCCAGTGCTTACGTATGGTGCAGAGACGTGTACCTTAACTAAAAGAGACATACAAAGGCCGCAGACAACTAAAAAAAGCATGGAGAGGTGCATGCTTGGTGTAACCAGGAGAGATAAGAAGAGGAACTCGTGGATCCGAAAAATGTCAAGAGTGGAAGATATCATGATCAGAGTTAAATCCCTGATATGGCAATGGGCTGGACATACTGCCAGAAGGACAGACCATCGATGGACAGCCGAAATTTTAGACTGGATTCCAAGGGACAGAAGAAGACCACATGGGAGATGGGTGGATGAAATTCGAAAGTATGCGGGAGTGACATGGAGGAGACTGGCACAAGACAGACCGTTGTGGAGGAAACTTGGGAGACCTTCGTCCAGCAGTGAATTAATAATGGTTGACAATGATGATATATATATATATTAAACAAAGGGGGTAAAAATTCTGAACAGAACAAGGTACAAATGGGAGGGGGGAGCTTTTAAAAGAAAACATGACTAAAGAAAAAGAGTTTGTTTCAACTTCGTTATTTTTTTTTTGCTAAGGAACTATTTTAATATAGAAAAGAAAATATATTAAGACTGTCATCTAATTGCAAAATTATTTGTTAGTGTAGTGCAATGTTAGTGTGCCATGTTCAGAAAGCGAAGAAGTAAATGAAATCCGAAAGTTTATTTACTTACCCATTTCGACCTTTAAGAACTTCGGTAAGCTGGTTTTCAGTTTTTTTTTATTAAATCACAAACACGAATTTGATGTACTCGTATTTATCTAGTAATAACACCATTTATAATTTCGAAATGCTAGAACGGAATCGAAAGTGGTTGTGCAAGTAGAAATGCTAGTAATAATTAAAAAAAGTTAAAAAAAAACAGTAGATGAACTCTGAAGCGTTTGTTTTAACTTGAATATTAAACCCGGGATAAATTTCATTCCGAATAACTTTTGCACACTGACATAAAAAATATCACGAAAACGTTTTCCATACAAACATTGTTGTTAACTTCCAAAATGCTAACTTAATCATATTTTAGTTGCAGCCTGCGAGAATGCTTTTCAGCAAAAATGTCAATCACTTCTTCGGCTGTTATGGATACCTGTCGGCGAATGTTCAAAATAGCAAGTCCGTTCAGTCTGTTTTCGCATATGGTTGATCGAAGGTAGTGTTTTGTGCGTCTCAGTGTCAAAAATGACCTTTCTACAGAGCATGTTGTTACAGGAATTACACACAAACGTTTTAATAGTTGCGCGATGTTCGGAAAAAAGTTGCTGGCTTCCGTGTAACTTTGTATGGCGGATGAAGGCTTTTGTTTTTCATTTCTCCAACACTGTCTCCATAATTCAATTTCTCCTCGCAGTTCTTGCTCGGAGGAGCCTGGCAGATCACACTTAAAAAAAAATCCTGCTGAGGTCGTCTCATCAATATCAAAATTTTCTGCTAAGAATGACGGTATTAGCTTTTGCAGTTTATATATGTTCGTGTTTTCTAATGCAAATCTGTTAGTCAGTTTGCTGATTAAATGATCTAGAAAGGGAGTGAGTATACATTGAATCTCTGTAAAATGTTTCCGGATCATCGCATCGATAATTGGCTCTATGTTTTTGATGGAGAGCATAGTGAGGAAGCTTCACATCAACTCCCAAACTTTCCGATAATTGGGATGCACTCTCGAACATCGTCGTAAAACTAGCTGCGTTGTTTTCGCGCCGTTCTTTTAAAGTGTCTTTTAAATGCTGAACTACACTGTAGGCTTGTGTTATGTCAATTTTGGGGTCCTGGAGATGACGAGACACTGGAAGAGTTAACGAAAAGAGTTGGGTAGAAATTTCGACAGCGATTATAAATTCAAACCTAAAAATTGAGTTGATTAGCCCATTTGCTTTCGAAAGAATTTGGCCCTGAGAGCTCTCTGCAATTACTTCCAGAGCTTCAATAATTGTCTGCAGAAGTTCTCTGAATTGAAGAACTGCATCATGTTTTTCGACCCATCTGGTCTTGCACAGTTGCTTTAATTTAGTTCTCTTGACGTCAGGATGAGACAGCTTTATATTTTGAGAGATAACATTAATTCATTTTGGTGAATCCCGAATAAAATTTGTTACGTCATTGATTCTGCCTAAAATATTTCGTATGGCTGATAATGTGCAAGCTTTAGCGAGGGACAAATCAAGGCAATGCGAAGCACAGTGAACATAGGAAGTTAAAGGGTATTCTTTTAAAATTACGGGACTGTACACCCCTTAAATATCCAGACATATTAGCTCCTCCATCATATCCTTGACCCCTTAACATTTTCATATCTAATTCGAAGCTGTGAAGTTGCTCAATGATTATAGCAGACAGCCCTTCTCATGTAAGATCATTTACTTGAAGGAATCTAACAAAATCTTCGTGGATTTGTTTATCTTCATCGTCTACATAACGAAGACCCAAGGACATTTGTTCTTTACCGCTTACGTCAGCAGTTTCATCTACTAGAATAGAGAAAATGCCACTTCGCTTAACAGCTTCCAGTATTTTCCTCAAAATGAGATCACCACAGATATTTATTATTTCATTTTGTGTGGTTTTGCTAATCCACATGCCATATTTTGGGCAACCTTGCAAATACTATTTTAGTGCTTCGTCTTCTGCATCAACTCTAAATTTTAATAGAGCTCGGAAATTTCCTTCATTCGTCTCATCTTTTCCATCAAAATTTAATTCCCCATCATTGCGATGTCCTCGCAAAGCTATATTTTGCCTTCCACAAAACATTATTGTTTTCACAATAGGAAGTAATCGATTCCTATTTCTACTGACAATGTCTCTGATATTAGAATTAAATGCTAATGCGATGCTGTCTTTCTTTGCCGACCGTACTAAGCTAAAATTATCAGCATTAATTAGTGCTGTTTTGTGATATTCGTTCTCTGCGTGTACAGGGAAATGCTGAAGCGCCTTCTTGTATTTTCTTAATGGTTCTTTAACCAAACATCCTAACTTTTGTTTGCTTCGACCGCCATCATTCGGTCCGAAAAGTACGCACATCCAGCAATAAGCACCTTGATCTTTCTCACTGTAGGATAACCAAGGACAGTCAGTTAACCACCTTCTTTGAAATTTGCGCTTTTGTCCTGTTTCAACGTTGGTTGGGAAAATAAAATTAGCTGGAGGAACTCATGCATTTGTCAAAAATTCATACCTGCTCTCTGCTGAAATATCCGTTTGGCATACCGCCACTCCAATAATCATTGTTGCTGAAAAGTCTTATGCTCGCCGTTTGAACAGGAACTACGGAAATAAGCTTCTCAAATGAAATGTCCAAGCGACTTATCTCTTGCTTTTCGACATTTTCAGAAAAAACGCTTACTTTCGCCTTTTTAAAAAAACATAGCGATATTTTGCTGGCCACCCTTTCTTTTAGACATCTTGTTATTACCAACTCAGTAAAAAGAAACAAGCAGAAAGAGTTTGTTATAAACGAAGCACGTAGTCAGGAAATTCCAGGTTCAGACAAAGAATGCCGACACGGGAGGGAGTGAGCGACTCATCGGTGCTGGACGCCGAAATGTCAACCAGATGTGAGATGTCTATCGCTCTCCTTTACCGCCGGCCACTATTCCATCCACAGATATCATATACAAGAAGCTAGATTGGACACTCAGCCCATGAAGCGTGAGAAGGTAGGCGCCATTTTCAGCGGGTCATCACGATCCATTTAAGCAAGGCTACTTTACATTAAGTCAAAGAAATACGAGTTTGGTACTGTGATTTTCTATTTATATTGAGATTCAAAGCAGTCAGTACCCATTTAGCGGCGGAAGTTGTAAAATTTAAGTAAAAAACAGTAATATTCCTTAGTGCTAAATAGAATGCCAAGGGTCTTGCAAAATATTGAGTTATTTCAGATTCGGCCAGGTCTTAAATTCCAGAGAAGACATTCCGGTATCTGCGATATAAAAATATCACGATGGTTTTAATTTGCTGTGAGATATGATTTTGACGTTCCTTGTTAATGAATGCTTACATTTAATACGCCATTTCGTTGCGATATTGCCCAAATAAATGTGAAATGTTAAAAACTGAAATTTCCTTAGCGCATAACAAGACGAAATATCAAAATGTTTGGTGAAATTCAAAACTTTTTGAGCAAAACATAATAAATAAATCAGAATGACAGAGGTAATAGCAACAAGGAAAAAGATTCACATTATTTCAGCTTTCCTATGTAAAGGATGTGGAAGCCTTTTTTTTCGGGTTCAAATCAATAGTTAGCTGGATTTAATAGCTACTTATTGATTTTAAATAAATTATTATTTGCGTTTACATTATTTTAAATCGTTGCCGCATTACTTTCTTAAAAATGTTTTCCAATAATTTTCTATACTTGCATACAATACCAGCTTTAAATTTTAATATATATATATATATATTGTTTTCAGCATTGGGCAAGAGGCAAATAAGTAACAGCAATTATATTTTTGTCTCTCTGCGTAAGATTTTTATCTGAGGAAGCTTTCACCATGATTTATACAATAACCAAGTCCAAACTATCCTGCGTAACGTGCCATGCTCCGCCGCCATCTTGACCCGCTCAATGTGGCTCCATGCTTCTCACAGCACTAGCCCATGCTCAACAGAGCAGACAGCCAATCTAGTCCCTTATACGATATCTGTGATTCCATCCCAGCCCCCAAGCACGAGAAACAATGAGGGATGGGAAAAGGGCAGTCGCCAGCAATAACCCTGAGTCACCAGTCTGTGGTTGTATTTACAAACCGGCGCGCCAGTTTGCAATGCGATTGTTCTTCCTTGCCAGCATTTTTACTCTGTCTGAATAGAAATCAAATGCAGTGCAAAATATTTCTTCTTCCTTTCCTTCTTTTTTCTTTTATTTATTTTTTCTGTGAGGCCATTTCTTTTATACTATAATCCAAGTTTCAATTTTAAAATCACATTTCGGACAGCTTTGCCGGTTTCGGCGAAGACGACGGGGGGGGGGAGAGCTACAGCCCCTTTAGCCCCCATCTAAATCCGCACCTAGTCCAGGTGTATTATAAAGCTGGAGGATATGTCAGTGCTGCATGCGTAAAATCAGCAGAGGGTTATACTATGTGCAAACCCTAAAAAATCTGAGATTATACTGCATAGATTAAAAAAAGGGCATGAGGGTTCCGTGCCTTTTTAACAATTATGACTATGAGCTCACTTACCGATATGAATAAAGTATCTTCTCCTCTCTGCTGTCAATTATGACATGTTGAAGAGCATGCACAAGACTATTTTAATTTTTATTGAAATATATCCCATAAAGCCTGAGCCGCCCCCGGTGGCGCAGTGGTCTAAGCGATGCTTCTGATCATTCGTCCGAAATGGGTCCTGGTTCGAATTCCGGTGAGGCATGGATGTTATGTTGACAACTGTCTTATGGTACTGGCTCTCTCCCTTTCCTGGAACCAGTGGTTCCTAAATTAGGGACGGGCGGCTGCTTATAGCCCATTGAGTTGCTCACGGTGGTCGTTAAACCTCCAATCCAAAAAAAAAAAAAAAAAAAAAAAAAGCCTGACGAGATAAGTCCTTACAGCACTGTTCTTCTCTAGAAGAAACTCTTGATCTACCAGCAGTAGCTGAACGATGATTACTCAACTAAGATCTTACATATATATCATCATCTTCATCATCATCATTGTCAACCATTATCAATCCACTACTGGACGAAGGTCTCCCCAAGTTTCCTTCACAACGGTCTGTCTTGTGCCAGTCTCCTCCATGTCACTCCTGCATACTTTCGAATTTCATCCACCCATCTCCCACGTGGTCTTCTTCTGGGTCTTTTCCTGTCCCTTGGAATCCTATCTAAAATTTTGGCTGTCCATCGATGATCTGTCCTTCTGGCAGTATGTCCAGCTCATGCCATTTCAGGGATTTAACTCTGATCATGATGTATTCCACTCTTGTCATTTCTCGGATCCACGAGTTCCTCTTCTTATCTCTTCTGGTTACACCAAGCATGCACCTCTGCATGCTTTTTTTAGTTGTCTGCAGCCTTTGTATGTCTCTTTTAGTTAAGGTCCATGTCACTACACCATACGTAAGCACTGGAAGGATGCATTGATCACACACTTTTCTTTTAAGACATAATGGCATATTGCTCTTGAAAATTATGCTGTTTCTTCCAAAAGCTCTCCAGGCAAGTTTTGTACGCCGATTAATTTCTTCATCAAAGTGTGACCCTCACTTGATATCTGCTGTCCAAGATAAACGCACGTGCCTGTTTTTTCCAGCTTTTCTCCATCAATTGATAAATCTTCATTTCTTGTAAAAGAACATCACTTTTGTCTTCTGAAAGTTCATTTTTAATCCCACTTCTTTACTCTTGTCAGCAAGTTCCTGGATCATAGCTCTGATAGGATAGTTGCAAAAATGACTACGTCATCAGAAAAACGAAGGTGGGTTAGATAATCTCCATTAATCTTTATCCCCTTGTTTTCCTAGCTCAGCGACTGAAAGACACCCTCCAATGTGGCATTAAAGAGCTTTGGAGATAAGGTGTCACCTTGTCTCACTCCCTTTCTAATTTTTATGTGTGTTGTATTTTCAAACAGCCGAATCTTTGCACTTGCATTTTCATAGATGTTATTGATAATATTAATGTATGCATCTTCAATACCGCAGGATTTCAGAGCTATTGTAACTGCTGATGGTTTCACCGAATCAAAGGCTTTTTCATAATCGATAAAAGCCATGCACAATGGAAGTTCATATTCCCTCGCTCTTTCAATTAGTTCTCTCAGTACGTGGATATGATCTATTGTGCTGTAGCCACACCTGAATCCAGCTTGTTCTCTCAGTTGAGCCATGTCCAGTGTCACCTTCAAGCGGTGTGAAAGAACTTTAGTGAAGATTTTATAAACCACTGATAGGAGGCTGATAGGTCTGTAGTTCCTGAGATCCTCAATGTCACCTTTTTTATGGTTAATGCTAAAAGTCTATCGTACGAAAGGTCACTATAAAGTATTTCACCGATGCTGTCACACGTACGGTCATTCACAAACATAATTTTCAAATTGCAGGTCAAGATTAAAAACACTTTATTTACAATTAAAATATAATATTTACAAGCGAGATCTTTCGGGGCTGAACATAGCACCCATCATCAGGTTCAAGCGCCACGAAACACAGGAGCAGACATTATGTACTGTCAACACGACCCACAATTCACTCGGTTTTCTCAATCACCGGTGATGCCATCAACAAATCGTTAAAGTCCAAAAAATCAAGTCTTAATCTCTTATTCTATAAATTCCTCTTCTTCAGAGTTGTGTGAGGAGAGGGCAGCCATCTTTCTCCACTGTCTTGGAACAAATGTCGGATGTTCAATGTTACACCATGCCTCCCCATATGCAATAATGAAGAGGCTTTCCGTAAGGAAGACAGTAAGTTTATTAACACTTGAGTTAAGTACCCTAACATTTGTCTAATCTGGGGAGTAACCTCCATGGTTAACAGCTTGAGTGAAAGCTGTGGAAACCGTTCCAGAACGAAGAGCGTATTTATGTTCACCCATTCTGACATTAACGGTTCTTAGGGTAGAACCTATATAGTATTTAACTGCAGTATCTGAATCTTCATGAATTAATGGTATGCAGTAGACGCCTGGTTTGTGAAGTGCTGGGACTCTATCTCTATCATTTCTTATCGTGGAAAAAGGTTTCTGGTGGACACTCCAAACGTTAGATTGTGTTTGTAACAGGCTTTTCTTAAGATAGACACAAGAGGTGGAATGAAATCAACTTTGCCGATGTACTTAGAAGGTTTTTTCTCTGTGGACAAAGTCGTGAATCTCAGTCTTTGAAATTGTTGTAATAGTCATTGGAAGAGGTTGACAGAGAACCCAAACAATAAGGCCAAATTTTGAACTCTAGAAAGTTCATCACGTCGAGTTTTACTTGTCGAAGAATGGGTGAAGGCACGTCTTATTAAGAAGCGTAAAGCTGAAGCTTTATGTTCGGGAGGGTGAGAAGAAGTGAATGGGATCATACAAGGTATGAACGTCGGTTTACGGAAAACACAATGCTTGATTTTATTGGAATTCGAATCTCGAGACAGTAAAATGTCCAGGAATGGCAATTTTCCCACTTTCTCAAGGTCTTTGGTAAACTTTATAGTTAGAAACTGGGTAGAAAGACAATCTACAAATTTGTCCAGTAAAGGTAAAGCATGGGGCTAAAAAACCAACATGTCATCAACGTACCTAATTAACAGTGACGGTTGATAAGGGAAGTCCAACATGACCTTGATTTCTAGATGCTGCATGAGGATCTCGGCTAAAACGGGGGAGAGGGGGAACCCATTGGTGCCTTTTCCTTTTGTTGATAGAACTTACCATCAAATTTAAAGTAAGTTCTCTTAGCTACGAGTTTGAGACCAGAAATTATTGCATTAGCTTCAAGTGGAGAGATGGAATTATCTTCTTGTAATTTGTCCTCAATAATTGAGTGAACGGTGTTGAGTGGTACACTTGGAAATAGTGATACTACATCCAGCGAAGCCATTATGAACTCAGTTTCCCCCAGAGTCAAAGGTTTTGATACGAGATATAGCCTGCATAGAACCTTTAATGGATACAGAGGAATTTGAGGTGAGAGGTTTTTAAAATTAAGCCAACGCTGTCTCGAGTGTGCGAGTAGGGTTAGCATATCCTGAAACAAGCAACCTAAGAGGTTGATCCGGTTTGTGAATTTTCATTTTTCCAAAGACCTCGGGAACCCTAGGTCCGACTGGAGGTCTCATTTTTGTAGAAATAGATTTAAGTAGGAAACCTTGGTTTCTTAGTTTACTTAATTCTGCAATAGTAGCTGAAGTTGGGTCAGACCTGAGAACACGGTGGAGAACTAAATTGATGGCCTGTTTCATCCTAGCGTAATAGTCGTCACGGTCCAGAATAATGATTTGTTGTGTTTTGTCTGCACAAATGATTGACAAGTTTGGTTTTTTTTGCTAGCTGTAGTAACTGTTCTCGTTCGTATTTCAGAGCTGGTGATGTTCTATTAGGCCCTGCAAGAGTCTTGGCCAAAGTACAACGAGTAGAATCACGTACTTCTTCGGGAAGTACACTGATAATGTTTTCAACCTGTGGAATGGTATTTAGAGGTCGAAAATAAGACACTGGAAAGCTAAATTTAAATCCTCGACTTAGGGCTGAACGTTGGCTGTACGAGAGTTCTACAGAACTGTAGTTAAGGAATGGTTCTTGTAGCGAATATTCATCAACATGTTCAACATTTTGACTTCGCAGATGAATTTGTAAGGGTCGGTTTGATACCAGAACCAGGTCACAGAGTTTCCGTATATGTCCTTGAATAACCACATTCCCCTCTTTTTGTAAATTAGAAAAGAAAATCATTAAACTCTTACCCAAGATAATTTGGTGAGCATGTCTTGTCAGGTAGGCATATGCATTATATGACTTACGGTTGAGCAAGTCCACATAGCTTCGTTTCCTCCTTATTTGAGCTGTTAATCTTTTTTGTTGTGCATTGGCGATCACCTAGGCATCTCTTTGAGATATGGCAAAACATCTGATTCTAAGAAACTTTGGCATCACTCTCAGTGAGCGACAATTAATTAAAAAACTTAAGTGGGCCTCGTTGACAGATAATTTTCTGCGAAAAACACAGAAGATTTTAAAAGCCCTCTCCATGTCTCGTGCACTTTAGGTAAGGTATCCACTTGAAGAGGTTCCTTACAAAGCATAAGAAATTTGCAGCTAAGATATGGTTAATGCTAAAAGTCTATCGTACGAAAGGTCACTATAAAGTAATTCACCGATGCTGTCACACGTACGGTCATTCACAAACATAATTTTTAAATTGCAGGTCGAGATTAAAAACACTTTATTTACAATTAAAATATAATATTTACATGCGAGATCTTTCGGGGCTGAACATAGCACCCATCATCAGGCTCAAGCGCCATGAAACACAGGAGCAGACATTATATACTGTCAACACGACCCACAATTCACTCGGTTTTCTCAATCACCGGCGATGCCATCAACAAATCGTTAAAGTCCAAAAATCAAGTCTTAATCTCTTATTCTATAAAGTCCTCTTCTTCAGAGTTGTGTGAGGAGAGGGCAGCCATCTTTCTTCACTGTCTTGGAACAAATGTCGGGAGTTCAATGTTACAGCATGCCTCCCCATATGCAATAATAAAGAGGCTTTCCGTAAGGAAGACAGTACGTTTATTAACACTTGAGTTAAGTACCCTAACATTTGTCCAATCTGGGGAGTAACCTCCATGGTTAACAGCTTGAGTGAAAGCTGTGGAAACCGTTCCAGAACGAAGAGCGTATTTATGTTCACCCATTCTGACATTAACGGTTCTTAGGGTAGAACCTATATAGTATTTAACTGCAGTATCTGAATCTTCATGAATTAATGGTATGCAGTAGACGCCTGGTTTGTGAAGTGCTGGGACTCTATCTCTATCATTTCTTATCGTGGAAAAAAGGTTTCTGGTGGACACTCCAAACGTTAGATTGTGTTTGTAACAGGCTTTTCTTAAGATAGACACAAGAGGTGGAATGAAATCAACTTTGCCGATGTACTTAGAAGGTTTTTTCTCTGTTTACAAAGTCGTGAATCTCAGTCTTTGAAATTGTTGTAATAGTCCTTGGAAGAGGTTGACAGAGAACCCAAACAATAAGGCCAAATTTTGAACTCTAGAAAGTTCATCACGTCGAGTTTTACTTGTCGAAGAATGGGTGAAGGCACGTCTTATTAAGAAGCGTAAAGCTGAAGCTTTATGTTCGGGAGGGTGAGAAGAAGTGAATGGGATCATACAAGGTATGAACGTCGGTTTACGGAAAACACAATGCTTGATTTTATTGGAATTCGAATCTCGAGACAGTAAAATGTCCAGGAATGGCAATTTTCCCACTTTCTCAAGGTCTTTGGTAAACTTTATAGTTGGAAACTGGATAGAAAGACAATCTACAAATTTGTCCAGTAAAGGTAAAGCATGGGGCCAAAAACCAACATGCCATCAACGTACCTAATCAACAGTGACGGTTGATAAGGGAAGTCCAACATGACCTTGTTTTCTAGATGCTGCATGAGGATCTCGGCTAAAACGGGGGAGAGGGGGGAACCTATTGGTGCCCCTTCCTTTTGTTGATAGAACTTACCATCAAATTTAAAGTAAGTTCTCTTAGCTACGAGTTTGAGACCAGAAATTATTGCATTAGCTTCAAGTGGAGAGATGGAATTATCTTCTTGTAATTTGTCCTCAATAATTGAGTGAACGGTGTTGAGTGGTACACTTGGAAATAGTGATGCTACATCCAGCGAAGCCATTACGAACTCAGTTCCCCCAGAGTCAAAGGTTTTGATACGAGATATAGACTGCATAGAACTTTTAATGGATACAGAGGAATTTGAGGTGAGAGGTTTTAAAAATTAAGCCAACGCTGTCTCGAGTGTGCGAGTAGGGTTAGAATATCCTGAAACAAGCAACCTAAGAGGTTGATCCGGTTTGTGAATTTTCATTTTTCCAAAGACCTCGGGAACCCTAGGTCCTACTGGAGGTCTTATTTTTTTGTAGAAATAGATTTAGGTAGGAAACCTTGGTTTCTTAGTTTACTTAATTCTGCAATAGTAGCTGAAGTTGGGTCAGACCTGAGAACATGGTGGGGAACTAAATTGATGGCCTGTTTCATCCTAGCGTAATAGTCGTCACGGTCCAGAATAATGATTTGTTGTGTTTTGTCTGCACAAATGATTGACAAGTTTGGATTTTTTGCAAGCTGTAGTAACTGTTCTCGTTCGTATTTCAGAGCTGGTGATGTTCTATTAGGCCCTGCAAGAGTCTTGGCCAAAGTACAACGAGTAGAATCACGTATTTCTTCGTGAAGTGCACTGATAATGTTTTCAAGCTGTGGGATGGTATTTAGAGGTCGAAAAGAAGACACTGGAAAGCTAAATTTAAATCCTCGTCTTAGGGCTGAACGTTGGCTGTCCGAGAGTTCTACAGAACTGTAGTTAAGGAATGGTTCTTGTAGCGAGTATTCATCAGCATGTTCAACATTTTGACTTCGCAGATGAATTTGTAAGGGTCGGTTTGAGACCAGAACATTTGTTCAAAGACAGTGGAGAAAGATGGTTGCCCCCTCCTCACACAACTCTGAAGAAGAGGACTTTATAGAATAAGAGATTAAGACTTGATTTTTTGGACTTTAACGATTTGTTGATGGCATCACCAGTGATTGAGAAAACCGAGTGAATTGTGGGTCGTGTTGACAGTATATAATGTCTGCTCCTGTGTTTCGTGGCGCTTGAGCCTGATGATGGGTGCTATGTTCAGCCCCGAAAGATCTCGCGTGTAAATATTAATTTTTAATTGGAAATAAAGTGTTTTTAATCTCGACCTGCAATTTGAAAATTATGTTTGTGAATGACCGTACGTGTGACAGCATCGGTGAATTACTTTATAGTGACCTTTCGTACGATAGACTTTTAGCATTAACCATATCTTAGCTGCAAATTTCTTATGCTTTGTAAGGAACCTCCCTGGCGCTTTGGCCAGTGTCAGGGGGTTGCTTAGCAGGCACTGAGGAAGCTGGGCTCGCTGCAACTGTAATGGGAGGATTCTGCAAAACTTCAGCCTGTGGCACCTGTGCAGCGGTTGAGGTGGGTCCGGCATGTAGGAAAGAAGGAGCTGAAAGAAGATTCGTTAATGAGTCCAATCTACTGGTGAGTTTGGAGATGATGTCCAGAAGTTGAGGGAAGGCAGAGGAGCAAGCACACGGAGGTTGAGCCTGTGTCGCCGCCGCCGCATATGAGGCCTGGTGGACCTGACGCCTAGAGTCCCGAGCTTCTGGATAGCCGAGATGCTTCGAAGCCATAATATCTAGTATCCGCTTTTGTTGGAGGTAAATTGGGCAGTTCGTGTCAGAAGCAGGATGAGAGCCCTCGCACAATACGCACTGGAAGCTCGACGCCGAGCATACCGAAGAGTCATGTCCTTCACCACAACGAGAACAGCGAGCGGCACTACGACAGGTTGACAGCAGATGTCCATAAGGCTGACAATTTTTACACTGCCTAGGTGAATCCAAGAAGGGTCTGACCGCACATCTCGAATATCACAGATAGATAGTGTCACGGTTAGTAAAGCCCAGTTCTTCCACTAGGACCGAAGAAATAGGGACCCTCGAGGAATTTACTGAACGTCGGAACCGAACAACACGAAGACAGTTCACACCACGGTCCAACAATTCCGTAGCAATCTCATCTACAAGGGCTTTAATGTCCACATCTCGAACTAAAAACTTTGTTGTCATAAGCTTAGTGAGGACCTGAGTTTTGACAGGGACCTGAAGAAAATGAGAAAGTTGACAAATTTCCAGCGAGCAAATGAGATTCGAGGAGCGCACCAATAAGTCACCCGAACGTAAAAACTGAGCGTCTGAAATCGAGTCATGCATTGAAAAATTGTCCACGAAGAATCTCTTCAACAACATGGGACGGACTCTGGGTAGCTTCCTAGAAGTTGCGGAAAGAATTATTTCACCACGAGTCACTACGCTCGCAAATGCCCTACGCAGCATATCCTGAGGAGACCATTGAATCAAACAAACAAAATCATTAACTGGTACTAGCAAACCACCCAGCTGAGGAAGCTCATCCCCTGTGAAGAACGCATCCTTTTAGCCGGAGTCGAGGAATCCGAGTTCTCCATCACCGCCGGACCCACCGGCGGTAGCTGGGGCCCACCCCGAATCAACTGACCACAACAAACAAGAGCATGCAAAGTAAAATATCCTACCTTGGATATGGGAAGTACCAACCGCCCGCAAAACCTTAGCAGGCAAAGAAAATAAAATAAAAGAGGAAACAGCAAGCCGCTGTCTCAAAAAAGCAACGAAACAATAACGCTTTCGCCAACGACGACACACCCAAAACGCACGGTATCCTACGGGGTTCACCGACTAGAAACAGGAGAGCCAACTTCACACCAGCCAACCGTTGCCAATCAGCACTAACCCAAAATCCCCAATTCTAGCGTTGTTTACTTTCTGACCGAGCTGGTCAACATTTTGTTTCTCGACGTCATCGGCGATGACGTCTCCCGGAGTTACTAGCAAGAGCGGTGACGAGAGCAAGAAGGTTATGCGAAAGCCCTGCCCTCACTTCCGGTGGACTTCCTACTTCTTCTTCTGTTCGGGGCACTGTCTCGACGTCTTCCCATGCTGGCGGTGGTGAGATGACTCTTCCTACTAGCTCATCCAGCTGCCGTCCAGAGTCCAGATGGCAAAGTGATGCCTTCCTCAACTTCTCCTACTTCTACGATATCTGCAAATGAAGATGACGCTATGGATGTATCTATTTGTGACGATCCTCTTCTACCCTCGGACCCGAAGTCATCATCCACTTCCTACTCAGCAGCAGCAGCAGCATCCTCAGCTCCTCGTCTTACTCCTGAAGAGCGGTATGCTGATGGCGCAGCCCTGAAACCATATCTGAAGCGTGACGGTCACTCTCTCACGCTCAATATTCCCAAGGAATGTCCTGCCAGGATCACCTTTGAATCTATCCTAGAAAAAGGAGTGTGCTTTCAAGCTCTCCCAAATGCTCAGTTGATGATTTATGCCTCAGTACTGAAGGGTAAGTTTACCGCTGAAGCGATTTCTCATATGTTTCGTCGTGCTGGCACCATTGTTGTGTATTTTACCGATGCTAAGTATGCCCACTGAGTTCTCATGTTAGGCCTCACAGTTTGTGACCAACATCTTATGCCAGATCCAGTGACTCAACGAGCGATTCGTGTCTCCTTCTACCCGGTGCCCCCGGAGGTGACAGATACCATGTTATACGTGGTACTGGCGTCTCTAGGCTGAGTTGTCGGAGAAATCCAAACATATTCGGCGGCACTGAAAGATCCAGAAGAGATCTCAATTCGAGGCGCTCACCGTGTGGGACGAGTAATCTTCTCGTCCACGGACCAGATGATCCTAATGCCTACACAGCTCACAATTCGTTGTGGTGAACAGAGTCGTAAGATGGATCTTCTCACTGAGCACCACTGTAGCAAATGTAAAGCCCTGGGACATTTCTACAAAATGTGTCCCAATGTTTCTTCTGAGCCAGCGCAATCAGCAGAACGTGCGGCTCCACAGCAGACCTGCGAGTCCGCCCTACTTTCTAATCTTTCGTCTGAACCTCTTAAAGGCCAGCTTTCATCTCCCCATAGTAAGCTTCCTCCATCTTTTACAGATACTCATTACCCTTTGCTGTCTACACATTCATCACTTCGAGCTCCTGCTGATCACGAAGCTTCGGGTGATGGCGATGCAATTTCTGACACACAGATATTAAATGCCGATACCGATGGTGCGTATCAAAGTGCAGCCGATCAAGCTCTCAGCGATTGATCAGTCGATGATCCACGTGCACGTGCTGATAAGAGGCAGGCGCCACTGGCCCCTCGTGCTGCAAGCAAGCGAGGTCGGGCCCCTTGCCGTACTTCTTCGCGGACTCGTTTTCCGCCTCCTAATCTGCAAGAAAATGATACGACTTCAGGTGCCTCTACCGTTCAGATCAGTTTCGAAGAGTTTTCGGATAACCTTACAAGTATCGAGTTTTCTGCGAGTCCTGTGTCATGTGAGCAACTGTATGACTTCTTGCTTGACCCAACGAAAACCCGTCCCTACCAGACTTTTGTTCAGACTCATGGTCCTTCTTTTCCGGCATCTCTACAGCAGCTGCAGGAGTTGGCGGAGCTATTTGAAGATTATTCCTCACCGACTGATGAGAAGGGTGGCATTAGTTCGCTTATTACCCGGAAGATTTTGAAGCTCCGTACGGCTGCGTCTATGAATTGTCTCTCAATAACTGACTTGACATCTTAAAGTTAGCCACTTTCAATTGCAGGGATTTTCGTACCCCCTTGTGAACTCTCGTGCATACGAGGATCTTGCGGCTTCATCTTCTGATATTCTCCTGTTGCAAGAGACGAACTGCTCTATCAATACGCCATTCCACCGGTGGCGTAATTGGTCGTTTTCCTTCCATCACGCTTTTCGTTTCTCGGTGCCCGGTGGCATTGCCGTCGGAGTGCATCGACGCTTCCTTAGTCGATTATCATATTTCAATGTAGTAAACCTACATCGCGATATACTTCAATGTCTTACATTTTGTATTGATTCAGTCACTTTTCATGTATTTAATGTATATGTGCCTGTAGATGATGTGTTCTTTGAACCCCTCTTTCTTCGTCTCCGGCCTGCGTTGACGGAGGTCCCCTCCACGGATTATTTTGTCCTTGCAGGTGACTTCAACTGCACTTTGAAACCCTCTCTGGATCGCCGCTCTATACGTGGCGAGTACCGTCAACAACTTGTCACATAACTGACCCAACTCATCCATGATCATCAGGTGGTAGATTCATATCGTCAGTTGAATCCTGCCACTATCTCTTACACCTGGCACAGCCTACCAGCGTTGAGTGCTGCAGCGGCACGTCTTGACCGCATCTATGTCTCTCATCTATTACTTCCCGCCATAACGGAGGCTAAACATCTTCCGACGGTATATTCTGATCATTGTGTGGTCCTTCTTACCGTCTGCGTCTCTTCGCGCCACCTTGCTCCCGGAGAACTTGGACGTTCGACAACTCCATACTATCAAATCCTGCCTTCTGCACTGCAGTCCAGCATTTTCTGACAGAGGGGCACCATCTCATCGCCACTGCTCCCAGCCCTCTTCGCTTATGGCTTACCATCAAGAATGAGCTCCAGCTTTTTGTCAGAAAATTATCGTTTGCGGCCTCTAATGATCGTGCGATGGCCATCGCTAATCTTCGTCAAATCGTTTGTTCTCTGCCTGTGACAGATCCGTTCTTTTCTATCTATCAAGCTGAGCTAGATGCACACCTTCAGCCGCTTGCCCAGCAAGCTGTTTGCCGCACTCGTATGCTCCATATTTCCCCGTCAGCAAAGTCCTATGAGGCGCTGGCACGATTGGAATCTACTCGCCGGGCGTCATCTTCAATACGTCATCTTCGCCTGGCAGATGGTTCAGTCACTTCAAACCAACCTTTGATGTGCTCAAACGTCCGTAGAATTTACACGGAGAAATTCTGTGTGGTTGCGCAAAACGCTATCCCCTCTTCTATCACTTTACTTACTTCTCTCCCTCAGGTCCCATCTCATCTTTGTGCCGCGCTTCTTTCTGACCTCCCTACTACTGAACTTAAGGAGGTGTTTGCTTCCCTCAATCCCCACGATTCTCCGGGACCTGATGGTTTACCTTTTTCTTTTTATCGTACTTTCCTTTCATTTCTACTACCGTTTCTGTCTGCCTGCGTTTCCTGTGTCCTTTCTTCTTCTGCGCTTCAGCCAGAGTTCAGCACAGCCCATGTCATCCTTCTGCCGAAAAAGGGAGACCCCTGGACCTGACAAATGGGCGCCCTATCTCAATTCTTAACCTCGACTAAAAGTTTTTTACTAAAATTCTCTCTCGCCGCTTGAATTCTGTCTTTCCTTTCGTCACCTCACCCGACCAGTCATACACCGTGCCTGGTCGGTCTATCTGCACTAACATTTCCTTTCTCTCGAGTCTTACCTTTCTTGCTCGTCAACTTTTTGAACCGCTCGCTCTTCTGAATCTAGACCAAAAATCAGCTTTTGATAACATCTCCCATTACTATCTCACCGCGGTGCTCCTTCGTTTTGGTTTCCCTTTCCCTTTCTTCACTCTCATTCTCAGCCTCTATTGGGACGCACATTTTCATGTCCGGATGGTCTCCTTTTTAACGACACCTATTCCGTTTCAACGTGGAATTCGGCAGGGTTGTCCGCTCTCGGGTGAGCTTTTTGCCTTCGCATTTGAACCTTTCCTTCCAGCCGCTCGACATTCTCTTCTTGAATCTTTGCCTCCGACCATGGCAAGTACACGTCCTCATCAACTTGTTTATATGGCATATTCAGACGATGCTACGTTTTGCTTCCGGAGAGATGATCAGTTTGGAAGTCTTCTGACTGTATACCAGAGCTATGCTGCTCTTTCAGGTGCTGCACTCAACGTGGCCAAAAGCATTGGATTTTGGTGTGGATCGTGGGTGGGCCGAACTGATACTCCATAGGGTGCAGTTTGGTCCTCCTCCACCCATAAGATACTGGGGGCCCACACAGGTCACCCGTTTACTGTTCATTTTGCTACGTGGGATCAGCTCCTTCATCGATTACAGCGTACTGCCGCTTTCTGGGGCTCAACTCACACTTATACGTCGTATCATCAGCGAGCGGACATCACTCAACGTTACCTACTTTCTCAATGCATGTTTCCGTGGAATCCTGCATTGCTTTCTTCTGAACGTCTCAACAACGTCAACAGCATCTTTACATCTGTGATATGGCCATCCAAACATTGGTTGCTGCTTCAACTCTTTATCTCCCAACAGCTCTCGGAGGCATTAGCTTCCCAGATGTCCACCTTTTTTATCGAGCAAACCGCATCACCTCTTTTCTCCGCCTTTTACTCGCCCCCTCTCCTTCGCTTTGCACCACTCTAGGAGTCATTCTCTTAGTTCACGATCCATCCTTTTCTTTTCTCCTATTCCTTCGGATGGATTTTTTCTCTCTTCCTTCAGCTAATTTTCCTTCTCTCATATCCGGAGCTCTAGTGTTCTTTCGCTCTCTCGCCCTCTCCCGGACACCTCCTTCTACCACCCGTGATCTCCTCACTGAATCTCTTTTCTTTTCAACACTTATTCATCCCCCTCACCTGCCTTATTTCTCCCTCATTGGTTCCGTTACGGTTTCTTTACGGTTCGCTCCATTGTAATACCAGACGTTCTCTGGAAACCCCTATCCTCCTCTTTCCTGATCCCACTCCTTCTATCGTGGATGAATATGCCCTTCTCCGTTCCTCTCTCCAATCTCTTTATGCCTCCCTTGTATCCGCGGAGGGTCTTTTCGCTGTATCTGGTCCCAGCCTTTCTCTGCCCTTCTTCCTCCCTCCCCGGGGCTCAACGGTCCCAATTCACTCTGTCTCCCTTGGCTCTCTTTACTTATTTCTCCGGGAACCTCTCGCCCTTCCTCACCCTCTTCCGGAAGCTCCTTCCTCTCTTTCTTCGGCCATCTGGTCAGCTTCTCTTTCTCCGCTCTCAGCGCCGCTAGAGCGTAACATCCACTGGCGCTTCCTTCACCGTCGGCTACCTGTTCCTTCTACTCTATCCCGAATGGCTCTTTCCTCCTCACCTTTTTGCTCTTTCTGCGGTTCTGTTGGTGATGAGGCCCACATGTATTGCCACTCTCCGATTTTGCTCCCGATTCTACACTTTGCATTCCATCTTGCTGACATCATCTCTTCCCGCAGCTTGCCCTTTATTGCATATTCCTTGCACCTCTTGACAAAGCATCCGCCGTCTAGAATACCTGATGTCTATGTCTACTGGTTTGTTCAAGTGAAACATGTGATTTACCTTTTTCATCTCTATCACCGCACCATCGTCTCACCGGCAACCAATACATCAAGCATCTTGGTTGCCGGTGACACGATGCGGTTGGTTCTCCGTGCTCGTCTCACGGCTCGACTCAACCTCGAATCTTCCGCGGCAACTGCCTCCCGCTCTCTCGTCACATTCCGGTTAGCCTGGGCTCAGGATTCCGGGTGGTTTCGTGTTTCTGATTCAATGATCCGTCAAGTGTGAAGACGGTTCTCTTTCCTATGGTGGTTTTTACTCGACAAAGTTTTTGGTGACATTGAGAATCTTTGTGGTGTTCCATCCCGAATGTTATGTGGTCATGTCCTGTTTTATCTTCTTTACGGTCCTTACCTCTTTTATTTGTGTGATGCTTCTTGTCTTAATTGTGTGTCTTCCTTATTGTGTGCACTGTGACCTTGTTTGTATTGTTCACTGTTTTTTTGTCTGCACTGTGTTTTATTTTTTATGTTTGGTACCTCTGGGGTGACCTCACATCATATAAAAGTTTTACCGATCATTGATTACTGTGTGCGTAAGCGTGTTCTGTGATCGGTGCTACAATTCTTTCAAGGTGTTTTTTACGCTTTCCAACCGTAGGTTGAAGAAGCGTATATGCTCCAGCTTTGTCCGTCCGTCCGCACGATAAGTGGCGTAAAAATGGTTCGATTTCGATGAAATTTTAGTGTGTGGTAGGGGACCACCCAGGGACGAACCCTATTGAAAATGGGACAAATGGGGTCGAAGGTAACGACATAGGAGCGGGATCATTCCATTGCCCTTATGCGTCATAACTTGCGTAAATATGGTTCAATTTCAAGGAAAGTTTACTATGTGGTAGGGGATCACTTAGGGACAAACCCTATTCAAAATGGGTGAAGTGGGGTCAAAGGTCAGGACATAAGATCGGGATGCATTCCATTGCCCTTATGCGTCATAACTTGCGTAAAAATGGTTCGATTTCCATGAAATTTCAGTATGCAGTAGGGGACCATCTGGGAACGAACCCTATTGAAAATGGATGAAATGTGGTCAAAGGTCAGGACATAGGATTGCGATCCTTTCCATTGCCCTTATCCCATATTATTAAGGTGGACGTCAAGTAATTTTGCTTCCTATACTTCCAATGAAAAAAGTTTTGTACACATTTCCTTCACAATTAATGTGTTCCCAAGGATGAAAATTTGAACATCGATTAAAATAACTTCATATTATAACTTGGAAAACTTAATATGTTCTAAAAATAACCATAATCATATTAAAAATAAATAATTTTACCTTTGGTGGTGTTGAAACCAGAGAAAAGATGGCGCGACCTGTACTTTGATAACGTCAGTGGGCAAAAAAAGTTGGATTGCATAATTATGGTTATGGTTTAGAAAATATTAAGTATTCCAAGTTATGAAATGAAGCTATTTTAATCAATGTTAAAATTTTCATCCTTGTGAACGCATTAATTGTCCAGAAAAAAGATGGCGCGACCTGTGTTTTCATGACGTCAGTAGACAAACAAATGTTGAATTGCATAATTATGGTTATGTTTTAGAAAATATTAAGTATTGCAAGTTATAAAATGAAGATATTTTAATCGATGTTCAAATTTTCATCCTTGGGAAAGCATTAATTGTGAAGAAAATGTGTACAGAAGTTTTTCCATTGGAAGTATAGGAAGCAAAATTACTTGACGTCCACCTTAAAGTAGCAATTCTTGTATGTATGTGTGTACATTTTATTTTGAAAACAGCTGTAAGAATTTTGATGAAAGTCGTTAACCTACCGTTTTCTGGTACTAGAAATTGATTTAGCTTGATCTCGACTTTAGGAGAATTCGTTCAGTGGGTTAAGTAACCACCCCTAATTATAACGTTTTTAGTGATGGCGTTGTTCCATTAATGTTACCAATGCTTAGAAATCTTATGACGTCACAACTCGCGTTTGAGAATGTTAGCGCGCGGTCACGTCATCTGTCTCATTACGTCACGCGTCATGTGTGGATCCTATTAAAGTTTTATGACGTCACATCTTGCTAGCAGATGGTCGCGATTCCCATCTGCCTCATTACGTCACGCGTTTTGTGCGTATGTTCGTCCGCACGATAACTCGCGTAAAAATCGTTCGATTTCGATGAAATTTTAGTAACTGGTAGGGGATCACCTGGGAAGGTACCCTATTTAAAGTGAACGAAATGGGGTTAAAGTTCAGTACATAGGAGCGGGATCCATTCCACTGCTCTTATGCGTCATAACTAACGTAAAAAAGGTTCGATTTCGATGAAATTTTAGTATGTGGTAGAAGACCACCTGGCGAAAAATCTTATTGAAAGTGGGCGAAATGGGGTCAAAGGTCAGGACATAGAAGCGGAATCACTTCCATCGCCATTATGCGTCATAACTTACGTAAAAATGCTTCGATTTGGATGAAATGTTAGTATGTTGTAGGGTCTTGCTTGGGGACGAATTCTATTGAAAATGGGCGAAATGGGGTCAAAGGTTAGGAGGAGCAGGATCTATTCCATAGCCCTTATGCATCATAACTTACGTAAAAATGCTTCGATTGCGACAAAACTTTATCATGTTATCTCGGAGGTATGCCAAACCGGTTCTGTTGAATATAATCGAAATGGAATCAAAGGTCAGGGCACAGGACCGAGATTTATTCCACAGCCATTATTCTCATAACTTGAGTAATGATTTCTGGTATGTTGGAAAGCGTATTATAATCAATGCATTGCACGATTTTACTAACTTGTTTGCACTTTGATGTTGATAATAATCGCTGGCTTGGCCCTGGAATGTGTATATGGTGCCACTTGTTTCATCGTATGTATTCATCATTGTGCACTGTGACCTTGTGTTTATATATCATAGCCTTTGTCTTGAACTTGTGTGCTGTTTCATGTCTTGACTGTGTGTCATTCTTTACTGTGCATCGTGCCCTTGACTTGCAATGTAGTTTTATTTTTTGACAGCAATGTATGTTTGTTTATTTTCTTATCGGTGCCAAGGGTGACCTCCTGCATATTGTTTATGCTTTTGCGGTCATTGAATTCAGTTTGCATAAGTGTGTATAACGAAGTAAATTTCTCCGTCATTTTTATCCGCGCCAGGATTCGAACCCGGGTCCCCTCATTCCGGAATAAGTTGCTCTACCAATTGAGCTACGCAGACGTTTTATTCTGATTCCTATCTGCCTTTATGTCGTGTGCGTCCTTCTGGCAGGTACGTTACATGTGTCCTGTGAAAATCTTCTTTTTATTCTGTTGTTTTGACATACTGTGTTTCTACTTTATTGTAAGCTTGACTGAGCATGTGTAAATAGTGCCAAACAATTAATACAATGTTTTTCATCCTTGTACTCTCTGACCATGCATTGTGCGCATTTGCTTGTCTGTACAGCATCTTGCTTGCTCATGTTGTTCATCTACTATATACCACTGATTCCTGTTCATGCTGTCCACTTATGTGTTTACCGTTAGCTATGCTTGAATTGGCATTGTGGTTTTAACATTTATGATTATAATTTCTTGGTGGCGAGGCCCCAAGCATCTGTATAAAGTGTCGCATGTATCATCCCATTGTTTTCTTTTGTTACTTTCATCGCCGAGTGCGACGGGCCTGTATATATTCATTTGTCGAAAATAAAGATTTGTTTGATCTTCGTTAACGTGCAAGTAAACAATATATCGACCGACGAAAGGTACCGCCAACTGGTGACAAATAAATGCTACAGGGGCGGCGCAGTTTCAGGAAGCGAGCCTCTAAATGGGCAGGTCATATCTATGCAAGCTGGTCTTGGCTTCACATAGACTAATGATTAAACTGCCGAACTGCCCAGGTGGACCTCGTTTTCGCTGTCGTCACGCACGTTACGTACATTAGTGGTAGTGCCCAAGGTACTTAGAAGGAGGAGAGCTAGGTCCATCGCAATCGGTCTTCCCGTTTCTCTTGGCTGCGCTGTGACGTCACGGCGGCTATAAGCGAAGGTGTAGCGCGCACGGAGCAACAACGAGGAAGTTTTCTGTGCTCTGGGAACTTTTTTTTTTTTTGATTGGAGGTTTAACGACCACCGTGAGCAACTCAATGGGCTATAAGCAGTCGCCCGTCCCTAATTTAGGGTCACTGGTTCCAGGGAAGGGACAGAGCCAGTGCCGTAAGACAAGCACGACATCCATGCCTCACCGGGATTCGAACCCGAACCCCTTTCGGACGAATGATCAGAGGCCATCGCCTTAGACCACTGCGCCACCGGGGCGGCTGGGAACTTTCATTAGAATTATCAGCGCCAGTTTCGAGTAACTAATTTTTAAGTAAGAATTGTACAAACACCCAACTATTTTTCGAAACATAGTAAATATATATACTGGGCAAAAACGGGAATATGACATGAATACTGTTCGATGCTTACTCTACGAAGGAATTTTTTGGTAACTCAGAAACATATTTCTAGCATGAAGAATAAAACCTCCGTCTTACATCTCTATAATAATAAAATATTCGAAATGTTTTTTGTATAATGTGGCATGCATTAAATAAACACTTACCTCAAACAGAAAGTTATTTGATTCACTCTGCTACACCATTTATCGAAGACTTTCTCCATTTCTTATTTTTCTTTAATTCTGCCCCTTGGAAGGGTTTCGACTTTTGATTGTTTAAGTGTCTGATTCTTATAAATGTTCGAATGCGGACATATGGCATTATGGCTGATCGTTGCACAAAGGGGAACTTGTTACAGAGGTTATCTGCCAAATGTTTTATAACGCCACAAGATTTATGAACAGTTTCTTTTCCATGAAAAGACTGAAATTCATTTTCCAGTTTACAAACTGTTTCAAACCATTCCGTTGTTGGCTCAATTAAACCACCACGACTCAGTGTTCGAATCCAAGAAGGCGATGATATGTCTGCTGTATAATTTAGTTCTGCTGTAGGATTTCCCAAAGATCTGTCGATGTGTCTGAGTTTAAACGCTACATAACCAGCTAAATACCTGAGGCCCTCGTAAGAACAATCATGGCTATGCTGCATGTTATCGCTGTTGCCGGACACATTGTCTGCAGTTTGGGCACCACCGTAATCACAAATAAGTTCTCTGATTTCCATTTGTTCTCTGGAATCATTTTCAGTTTGCAAGTCTGTGAGTTCGTTGAAAAAGGAACTACTGAAGTATTGCATGTTTGAACAGTTTTCAGCACTAACATTGGGTGATGAAGCAGGCCACAATTTTAAGCTGAGCAACAGTAGTTTTAATCTATTTTTTTACTCCCGTGGGTAGCGGGTGGTCATAAAAACGACCCAATCCTCTTATCTGCGAAAAAGATTCTCCAACACGTCTTGGTTTTAGTCTGCTACATAAGATGTATTGAATTTTATTTTTTGCTAAGCAGGAATGCAAGCCTTTTAGAGATGCTATGGATATTTTCCACCCAGTCTGGAATGGAAGAAGTTCATTTCTTCCAGTAGCACGCATTGATGAAAGTGTAGAATACATCTCGCTCAAATTTTTTGCTGAATATCTACTTTTTTTCCAAAAGCACACTGCAATGGCTCTTTGGAGCTGAGTAATCTACAGTTCATTACGTCGAAACAGTCATTTACCAGTTTTATAAAATTAGCAATTTGTTTTCTTTCAGGAAAAAAATACTCTACAGCTTTGCTTACGCTGTTAGATAGCATCTGGGCCGCTAAGCTCTCTGTCTCATGTTGCCTCTTACATTTGTGTGGATCCATTTCATTTTACGAAGCACCTTTAATTCTGAGCTATTGCGTTCCAGCAAAAGGTCAAATATCTGGCTAGTGATGGTTGTTCCACATTGCAAGCTTATTCCGTGATCTAATACATGATTTCGGAGAAGTTTAATTAGATGGGGCACATCGGCAAACATCCATAATTTTCGATTTTCATCTACTGTATTTGAAAAAAAAGACGATATTGGGGTTATTCCAAGCTGCCGCCAAACCTTGATATCCCCCCCCCAAGATCAGATACCACTCTGTGCACTAAATAACACGATTGCTCAATGGCTCGAATTATGTCAGTTAACAGCTCTTGATCCATCTGCTTATCAAAGGAATAATATATGGATTGTTTCCAAGCTTTGCATAATCCTCTCAGCATAACTCAGTACTAAAACGTTATTATGCGGTCCTGAAATTTTAACCGCAGCAGTATCATAACAATATCTGGAATCAACGCTCATTTCATCGAAAGATAAAATTGAAACTCTATCGAACTCTGTTAGATGTGTAGCATTCATTTTCATCACTTTTAAAACGGGCTCCATTAAACCATCGGTAAATATAAATTTAACATACCACCGTTTCAGAGTGGAAATGCTTGGAAGCGGTATGGATATTTTATTTTTGATGAAAAGATATGCTTTTCGAGAAATAGCATGCAAAACAAGTGCTTGACTTATATCTTGTTCATTCCATTTTGCTGGTCTCTTTTTTGACACAAGAGTTTGAATTTGCACATCAGTGAAACAATGGCCAAGTAAATTTCTGATAGCCACCTTTCATTCTTGCTCAGTAAATTTCCATTCTTGCATTTGCGTTTCAAAATATTAATTTCCGCTTTCAGGCTTCATTTCTCGAGGCAAGAGCGTTGTTTTACAATTACCAACTGTTTTCTTACGTTTGATAATTTTTCCCGTAGTGAATTACTTTCACTCTTCAGTTGCATTATATTTTTGTTCAGACATTCACACTTCTCACATAAAATTGACGATGATGAATGCTGGTCAGGAATGCTATCACTTTCATTGCGATCTGACGTGATTTGACGTTTAATGGGAGACATTCTTTCAATTCGATCTAAAGCATTTTTTTGGACCTCTCTGGTTTTAAACCGTTCACTTCGAACAGAAGTTTGCTCCTCAATCTGATAAGGTATAGTTTTTGTAGGCACGGCATCTTTTCTCAGTTTTTTTCTGGGAGGCAAGTTCAAAAATTCATTTCTAGGATCCCGCTCGTAGTTCGAGGCATCAAAATGCTCTGAAAACATTCGAGCTTTCTTTGCATCGAATACATCCTTTCGACAGCATTTCGCCACCCATTGCTTCAATAAATCTCTATCTGATGGGAAAACATGGTATGTAACATCTAACTTCCTTTTCTTTGAACTGTGATTACGACAAAGGGCAACAGCACATCCACGCAGGGACGCGCCAAGCGGGGATTTAACTGGTGCACTGCACCCGGGTGACAGAAAGTTCCAGTCAAATTTTACGATAAATACTTTAATATCAAAAACGTGGAAGAAGTTTACAAAAAAAAATTCTGTAAGAAATCGCAATACTTCATGGCACGTTTATTTAAAAAAGAATCATGTATGTAATTCAGCACATACGGGAAATTCAGGAAACTTTATACAAAACCGCTGTATTTGTGTTCAACACTCCCAGTGACGGTCGGAATAACCACGGCCCTTGTCAAACTTCCTTGATTCCTTTTTTTTTCAGAAAGCGGAACGTGTATTTGCCTAGAACATTTCTTTTTTATCGTCCCCACCAAGTACGACCTAGCTCCCAGTGCCGCTTTCCCATTAAGAAAAAGAAGTAGCTTTTTGAGACAATAGCAATAGAAGGGCGGCACTCCGCTGGCTAAAAATTTCACGAAGCACCTTTTCTTATGTATGAATGAAATACCGTGGACTTTGAAGTGATTTTCGTATGTTTATCTCAGTCTGGGATCATGCTGAATCAGGGAACTAGCCCAAACAATAAAATACCTCCAATACCATTTGTTTCCAGCTTGAGAAGTTGCAGGGAAACTATCTGAATGGCACCTTCTCCAAATGTGTGAAGGGAGTTAGGATGGGTGGGTGTTCGAGCTTTAAAAGCCACGTTGTATGCCATTGGGATCGCATCCTCGAATGTCACCTTTTAGACACAAAACAAATGTTCATCCTGAAGAACGAACATTATTTATGGGTCATCCCTAATATAAAGGCTATGGTGAGCTTTTTCTCTCAGTTATTAAGTTACACTTCTACCGACCTCCCAAATCAAGCTGATCGGAGTTTCCTCACTCCAATGAGTTTACACTTTGATCAGTTTTTTGTTTGCTAATTTTTCATATTCTACAAACATTTGGAAATAAAAACTTTCTAGATATTTTATGAAAACAAGAGGTGCATACTTACTTTTTAAAATATTAATAATCCGAAAGAGCATGCGTTTTCCCCTCTTTTTATTTGCTTATTATGAACAAGTACAATTGTGTTTTCACGTTTTAGAACATACTCGTTCATCGAATCCTATATTTTCCTTTTTTTCGCATTTTTTTATTCTACTGCTGACAATGGAATAAACAGAAGTGTGTTAGCTTCCTTCCAAGTCTGATATGTAAGTCTGCGCTCCCCTCTCCTAACAATTTGGCTCCCCTGAGAAGCACTCTGTTGTGTGTCGTTGGATAGTTTCAAGCACAGTACGAGATACTGTAGCCCGATTCGTTGCCTCCCCATGACTTAAGCGTCACGGAACATATGCACAGGTTGAAACAAATGCCATTTTCCCAAGAGAAAATGAAATATTTTTCTTTTTCTTGAGATTTTGCTGGGACCAGAGTGCCCCATTACTTTTCTTGGAAGAAACAGCAGAGCCTCCAGTAGCTGCGCCCTTGTATTAGCAAGTAGTGTAACCCAGGTACAGAGAAGTGACCACACGCAGAACTGGACACATTGTAATTTCAGTGCCGTTCCTCTCAGACAGGTTTCCTTAGGTAGCAGATGCCAGCAGAAATTTTACAGCAGTTGCAGTTTTTGAAAGCTGAAAATCTTCTCCCAACCGGCCTGCAAATTCTTTATATTTTAAATTTTTTGTATTAAGTCCCGCCCCTCCTTCCGACAGGTTTCCTGCGTTAGCACATGACCGCAGAGAATTTGTTGGGTTGCAGTTTTAAACGCTGAAAATTTCCCGATCTCAGAGTTGATGCGGTAGCGGGTTGAGTTGTAATTTGTAAACGCTGAAAATCTTTTCACTTTCAGCTGAAAATCTGCTTCCCATTCGACTAGAAATTCCTTATATTTTTGGTACTAAGCCCTTTACACGCACAGGGTTCCAGCGGCAGTGAATGTCCACAGAGAATTTGTTGAGGTGTAATTTATAAACCATGAAATTCTTTTGTTGAGTTGTAATTTAAAAACATTTTTATAAAGAATTACATTAAATATAGCAATTAAGAAAATGCCAAATTACGGAAGTTTTATGTGAGCCAGATAGCCAACCACTGGAAACGTGTTCACGGGGCAGTCAAGAACGAAATTTTTATACGGCCCTTAAAATTTTTGTGGCCATTTCTCTCATGGTCAGTCCTCCGGGGGCCAGTTCTCCGCTTTGTCTTTGGCCCGAACATCATGAAAATGACTAAATTTCTTATTGAAAATGAGACATTAAAAAAAAAAGGAAAATTTTGTGAACAATTGTTGCTAAAGCACTGGGAAACATGGCCACACGTTATTTGTTTATGCAGAACAATTTTATGGCCTTGAAATTGCAACGTGTTCAGTTCTCCGTGTGGCCAATTCTCCGTTGGCCACCTCTCCGTACCCGGGAGAAAACATTTCCCAAAATACTGAGAAGCGATAAAAAAATATATCCCCCCTATTAAGTACGTTTTCAATTATTTGTAAAATATATAGGCCTATTTAAAACCATGTACAAATATACACTGCTGCTGTCCATGTACAAACGTATACAAATATATTTGAAAATAAGCAGCCAATAACGAAGGACCATATATTACCTTATGGCGAGGTCCCGGGCTCCCCCCCTTGCCCCCCGCTGAGTACGCCACTGTTATGTCACAATTCTCCTTCCTTTCCGGTGGAGGCAGCTGTGATATACATATGTCACATTAGACATGATCTGAAGTTCGCCACGGAAGGAACCTCAGGTTCGATCCCGGGCAGAAACGAACACTCGAACCACTAAATATCCGCCGTGCGTCGGATGGGCACGTTAATCAGTCAGACCTCGGGTACTGGCCCCCCAGGTAATAAATAAGGGTGTCTTCTACCCCTTTCTACATCGCTTCCGTGTCACTCTCCTATCGGGCACTGTAGCCCAAATCTCCTAGCTTCCTATTTCTAAGGGTTGATTAAGACCTGGGGCCAGACGCTCCCCTCCTAAAACCCTCTACATATGATCTGATCAGAAGTTTTTACTCGCAAAGCGGACATCTGTAAATCGAAAGAATGGAAGAGTTTCGAAGATTTTTTTTTTTTTTTTGAGATATTTATGAGGCATTTGTATTTTATAGAAACTGTAAATTTAAAGGTAACAGGAAATGATGTCCTTGAAGTTATTTACTTCATATACTTTTTATAATGAAGAATAAAAATTTGAAATTTTTCCACTCATTAAGGGAGAGCGGCAAATCTGGGCTGGCACCCGGGAGGGAAGTGCCCTCTGCGCGCCCTTGCATCCAGGCATTTTCAAGATAGTTGTACGTTACACAGAAAACAAATGAAGAAAAAAATGATTGAAAAAGGACAAAACAGGTCTAAAATTCACAAAGAAATACAGTGAGTAATCGACACTACAGCACAAGCTCCGAATGACCTCGAACTTGCTCGAGAGCGTTTATGGCCACGAAAACAAAGGCGATTGGATCTACCTCTCCTCCTTGCCTTCTAAGTACCTTGGTAGTGCCATCATGGCCGTTCTCTTTCGATGTTCATTTGATTGTGGAGAACGTAATGATCACTGTTTCGATGTTCATTTGATTGTCGGGAACGTAATTATCACTGTTTTTCTTGCGTTATCAGATTTTTCCATGATAAAGCAAGGAAAACAGCGATCGTTACGTTCCCGACATTCAAATGAACATCGAAAGAGCAGACTAAGAACGAGAACAGCCATAGATGGTACTACTACTAATGTGCGTAACATGCGTGACGACAGAGAAAACGAGGTCGACATGGGCGGTTCGGCAGTATAATCATTAGTCAATGTGAAGCAGTAACATCGAATACACCGTTGACAGTCTACGACATAACATCGCAGGTCAAAACATCGCGATACCATAACATCGCAGTGATCTCTAAATAAAGTGCTTTAGATAGATTTTGATGAATTAAAAAAAAGTATATTTAAAGGGGCGGGGGGACTTCATAGAAATTGATGTCCTGATTAAATTCTGGTAGAAATCGGGGCTTTTCCGATAGTATTTTTTTTGTGTGTGTAGCTGATAAACTATAGCCATCAACGCTAAAATTTATATTTAGGAGTTATATTATACTTCCATGTGTCGATTAAATTTCGGTAGAAATCGGGGAACCAGAAGTGAACATTCCCCATAGCACTTTCTCTTCTTTTTTTTTTTTTCCCCAGGTTTTTCTAAACATTTGATCTTTGGTAGGAAAAATCCGTTCAGAGTCTGGTTTAATTTGCAGAAGACTAATATGTGGCACTTATCAAAATATTTCGTGGGGGGGGGCACTAACTAAACCATTTATGCCTCATGCTCCATTATTGGAACGCTAGTCACGTGGGAGTTATTTGTATCCTACTGCTCAAGGTCGTCAACGAGATCTGATTTTTCACATCTGTCTGCTTCCTAAGGGTAGATGTTATCACGTACTGCACAGAGTTAGTCACTGTTGCAGATACTGACGTGCAGGGATGTTGTTAAAAAGTAATATGGTTTTCGAAAAAGGTTTTTGAAGACCCATCCGAAGCCAGGTAAATACAACTTTAGTGCAATACACTAACTTCAGTGCATTACAATAACAATTTTCCCCCTTCAATTTCTTGTTTCTTGACTTATTCTAGATAACATAATATGAATTTCATGCACAGATTCAAAAATTTTCAACCTCCGGCATAAATGGGTTAATTTCTCATTTCATTCATGTGAATTTTCATAAAATTTTGAACTTGTCACAACATAAGAAGCGTTGCGTACCACTCAATATAGTTTTAAAATCGCGATAACATCCGGATTGAGGGCGGGCAGAATATCGCTAATGTATTTGCAGATTATTTCCGTTCTGTCTTCGTTACAGAGAATTCTTTCCCCCACCAACCTGATGTTTGTCCTGTAGCTGCCGAATGTCGGTACTAACAGCTTGGCATTCTTAACATTGACCACTTCACTGGGAATGAGATCCTGCACGCTATAAAGAAATTGAAATGAAGTAGCGCAGTTGGTCCTGATGTGATTCCTTCATACATTCTCAAAGGATGTAGTGAGATGCTTGCTAACCCCCGCTTCTTATTTATAATCTAATTATCATTACTGGTATTTTCCCTCCTGATCAGAAAAAGCGATAGCTATTCCTGTTTTCAAAAAAGGCAGCTCAGACCCTGTTGAGAATTATCGACCTATTACAATTATTTCTGTCCTAGCGAAAATCGTACAGTCTCTTATTTATTCTGCAGTTATTGATTTAGCAATTAAATCTGTCTTAACTTTTGTACCTGCAGAATTTACACTCCTCATATTTTCATTGTTATTGTTTTATTTAAAGGTAGGGGTCTGGTTTAGCGAGCATAACTATGATGATTTTTTATAGGTGCTTCGTGAGTTTCTGAGTAGTAATCTGTCGTACCCACTTGACAATTTTTATTTTTTTTTTACACAACCAAAAAGGTAGAAGAAATAAATTGCCGTGACTTAGCACATTTCTTAAAACTACAGTGTTCACCGAAACAACGGAATTACAGCATGACTCAAGCTGTGTTCACAAAAGGACGATAGGGTGGGATTTTTTTAATAACGCTGCGATTTTACTTAAGCACTAAATATTTACATAACATGTCAAGTTAGTAATATGTATTTCTCTTTTACTTAATTAATTCATAGGCCCAAAACCTTGGCCTTTTTAACAGCTTTTAATCCACCGACTTCATATTCCTAAAGTTTACGTACGAAATCAAGTTAAAAGCATTGCGCTTTTACTTAGACACTAAATATTAATTCGCCGCCCCGGTGGCGCAGTGGTCTAAGGCGATGGCCTCTGATCATTCGTCCAAAAGGGGTCCGGGTTCGAATCCCGGTGAGGCATGGATGTTGTGTTTGTCTTACGGCACTGGCTCTCTCCCTTCCCTGGAACCAGTGACCTTAAATTAGGGACGGGCGACTGCTTATAGAGGAACGACTGCCCATTGAGTTGCTCACGGTGGTCGGTAAACCTCCAATCAAAAAAAAAAAAAAATAAATAAATATTAATTCATAGGCCCTGGGCCAAAGCCTTCTTAACAATTTTTATTCTACTGATACCATATTCATAAAGTTTACATACTAAGTCAAGTTAATAGTATTGCGCTTTCTCTTAGGCACTAAATATTAATTCATGGGATCTAGGCCTTTCTAACAGTTTTTGTTCTGGCAATGTCATATTCATAACGTTTACGCATCAAATCAAGTTAATAACATTGCGTTTTTATTTAGGGACGAAATATTAATTCATAGGTCTTTTAACAGTTTTTACTCTACCAGTGCCATATTCAAAACATTTACATATCAAATTAAGTCAATAGCATTGTGCTTTCACTTAGGCAGTAAATATTATTTCATAGGCCCTGGGCCTAGGCCTTTTTAATAGTTTTTACTCTACCAATGTCATATTCACAACGTTTACACATCAAATCAAGTTAATAATATTGCGCTTTTACTTAGGCACCAAATATTAATTCACAGACCCTAGGCCTAAGCCCTTTTAACAATTTTTATTCTGACTGTGTCATATTCATAACTTTAAATATCGGCACAAGTTAATGTGTTGCGCTTATTAAAATTTTCTAAAAAGGTTTATGCCTAGGGCCTGTGAATTAATACTTTGTGTCTAAGTAAAAACGCAATGCTATTAACTGGATTTGATACGAAAACTTTATGAATATGACATCGATAGAACAAAAGCTGCTAAAAAGGCTTAGCCCTAGGGCCTGTGAAATAATATTTAGTGCTTAAGTAAAAGCGGAATATTACAAAATTTATTTGATACGTAAAGATTGTAAAAATAACATTACTTGAGTAAAAACAATTAAAAAGGCCTAGGCCTAGGCCTAGGACCTGTGAAATAATATTCAGTGCTTAAGTAAAAGCGCAATATTATAATATTAACTTGAGTTGATACGTAATTGTTATGAATGTGACATCATTAGAACAAAACCTGTTAAAAAGGTCTAGGCCTAGGGCCTGTGAGATAATATTTAGTGAAAAAGTAAAAGCGCAAGGCTACTGACTTGATTTGTATCATAAACGTTGTGAATATAACATTGGTTGAGTAAAAACTATTTAAAAGGCCTAAGCCTAGGGCCTACGAATGAATATTTAGTGCGTAAATAAAAGAGGAATATTATTAACTTAAGGTGATACGTAAAGGACATGGTTAGAATAAAAACTGTTAAAAAGGCCTAGGCCTAGGGCCTGTGAAATAATATTTAGTGCTTACGGTGGTTCCACCTAAAATATGTTTCCAATGGAAAAATTTCTTTACATATTTTCTTCGCAGTTAATGTATTCCCAAGAATGAAAATTTGCACATCGGTAAAACTATAAAAGAACAACAACATGGGATACTTAATACTTTCTAAAACATAACCATAACTAAGCAATCCAACATTCGTTTGTCTACTGACCTCTTCAATGTGCAGGTCGCGCCATCTATTAACAGGTCTGAACATTACTCAAAGAAAAATGATTGATTTGTAACATAATTATGGCTATGTTTTATCAAGTATTAAGTATCCCATGCTATAACTTAAAGTTAGTTTTATCGATGCGCAAATTTTCATCCGTGGGAATACATTAATTTCGAAGAAAATATGTAAAGAACTTTTACCATTGGAAACATACGGCATATATTTTAGGTGGAACCACCTTAAGTATAGGTGGAACCACCTTAAGTAAAAGCGGAATATTATCAACTTCACTTGATACCTAACAGTTGTGAATATGGCATTAGTTGAGTAAAAACTATTAAAAGGCCTAGGCCTAAGGCCTGTGAAATAATATTTAGTGCTTAAGTAAAAGCGGAACATTATTAACTTGAGTTGATACGTAATTGTTTCGAATGTGATATTGATAGAACAAAAACTGTTAAAAAGGCCTAAGCCTAGGGCCTGTGAGATAATATTTAATGCTTAAGTAAAAGCGGAATATTATGAACTTGAGTTGATACGTAAAGGTTGTGAATATGCCATTGATTGAATAAAAACTATTAAAAAGGTCTAGGGCCTGTGAAAAAAAATAGTGAAAAAGTAAATGCGGGATGTTATTAACATGAGTTCATACGTAAAGGTTGTGAATATGACATTGGTTGAGTAAAAACTATTAAAAAGGCATAGCGCTGGGGACTGTGAAGTAATATTTAGTGCTTAAGTAGAAGCGCAATATTATTAACTTCAGTTGATACGTAATTGCTATAATGTGTCATCGGCGGAACAAAAACTGTTAAAACGGCCTAGGCGTAGGGCCTATGAATTAATATTTAGTGCCAAAGTAAAAGCGCAGTGCTACTAACTTGAGCTGATACGTAAACATTATGAATATGGCATCGGTATAAAAAAGGCTGTCAAAAGGGCCTACGAATAAGGCATAGTAATTTAGTGCCTAAGTATGTAAAAAAGAAATATTAAATAACTTGACATGTTATGTAAATATTTAGTGCCTAAGTTAAAAGCGGAGCGTTATTCAAAATCCCTCCTTGTCTTCCTTTTCCGAACATAGTATGACTTCTGGTGTAATTGCTTTGTTTCGTTGAAACCGAAGAAATGTGAGTAGAGGGAAAGGACCGATCCTGGCTTGAACCGCAGCCCATAGACTTAACATTAGGTGTCGGCCGGAGCAAGCTGCAGCCGGGTGGATGGAGGGGGCGTAGTCAGTAGCAGCCTCCAATTCCCCACTGCAATCCCCCCGACCGAAGTGTGTGCTTATCTCCGAAGATAGTAGTATTTATTGGACTTTGTCAAATTTTGGGCGAAATCAATGAAGGTTTATTCCTTATTTTTTAAAATTTAATGAAGGTGTATTCATTATTTATTTTCCCCTCTCTCGACCCACCTCCTTAGGTTATTGCTATGTAAAACGTTTTTTCCCTCGTAATTTGTTGATGTATTTTTTTTTCAATTAATTTTCATGAATTCCTCATGTGTCTTCCCTAATGAAAATTACGTAGGGCAAGTATTAATTATTCATTTCTCTTTTTTGTTTTTCGAATAATACGTTCATGTCCTCATCTCAAGAAATGTTATTATGATATCTTATTTTTGTTCATAAATGTTTGATTTTGAGGCATGGCAACGCCCGAGTGGGAAAGGGGTTGGATATAGGGGGATGTCAACTCGATGTGCTGCCCCCTAGCGGTGCGTCTTGGAACTTTCGTCTGATCTTTGATTTTGAGGGATGGCAACGGCCGAGTGGGAAAGGTGTTGGATATAGGTGGATGTCAACTCGATGTACTACCCCTAGCGGTGCTTCTTGGAATTTTAATATTTCGATGGATCTTTGATTTTGGGTAATGGCAACGACCGAGTGGGGAAAGGGCACTGCGTAGGTGTTAGATATGATGGTGCTCCTTGGAACTTTATTATTTCGATGGATCTTTGATTTTGAGGGATGGCAACGACTGAGTGGGGTCCGTTGGGAGTTTTTGCATTTATTCCTGTGGTTTGCAAGCGGTATTTTTTCCCCTCTTCAATACTATTTTTCCCCCGGAGGAAATTTTTACGTAACGATGCTGGGGGAATTTTCTTTCCAAGGGAATAAAAATGCTCTGATGGTCTAGCGAGGTTCTAACTCACGATGATTTGGTTTCCAAAAATAGTCAGGGGGTCAAATGGTTTTTGTGTACTACGTATTCACTATATATATTTTTTAATTACTTTTACGTTATTTCTTCATGTGTTTTTATATATTTTTTGTATGTTTTGAGGGAGTTTTTTCGTGTAGATGTAATGAATTTTCTGGGGAACTTTTCTTTTTCTCCATTCAATTTTATTTCAGACCATGAGACGAGGAAATGCTTCTTTAGAAATGATTTCGTTCTTGTTCGCAGTAGTTACTGGACATAGACTTCATGTTAATTCTGAGTCTTTCACCCCTGCAATAATATTTTCTCGTAATTTTTTCGTATGTTCAAGAACTCTACAGATCTTTCCCAGTTAAAATTCTGCTGAAACAATATTTTCGGTCTTTATTTCATTATAGCTTCCCAATTTTCGATATTTTTCTTCTTCTATCTTTGAAATTTCATTAAACTTCTCAATAGGTCAGGATTCTTTTTTCACTTGGACAAACTTATGAGTTCTTTTATTCAGACTATTTTTTTTCCATTTCATTTCAGCAAACGATTATTTTAGATGCAACAAATCGTCAGATTTTGGTTTCCTTATATAGCATATTTTCCAACTTGCTTAAAAATATTCCTCAAAGCTTGCATGTATGTCAAATATGCATTTTTTATTCTTTCGTAGTTAGCTATACTTTTCGTGGACTGCCCCGACAGGAAAGCATTCAATGTCAAGACATACAATCTAAAACCTTTTTTCTTTCGATACAATTTGTATTCTTTGGGCTGTATATTTTTCTGTCTCGTCCAAAAAAAAAACATTCATTCTAGAGGCAAAGCGACTAATTCCGTTCTTCCCATAAACATTACTTTTTTATTTATTTGATATTCAGAGTTGTATACAATTACTATCCAAAAAAGAGATATATTTAATGTAAAGGTATATTCTTCCAAGCTGGGGAAATATATGTATATATTAGTTCATATTCAGTTAAGGGAAATGCATCTATATATTTCAATATGAAAAAGAAACCCTATAAGTGAAAGCTCAACCTAAAGACGGATAGATTGTTCACGCTCTCTCTACTCTATGACATTTCTTTACTGAATGAACCATGGCCTTTTTTTTTTCATGAACTGCTTTAAAATCTTCGTTCTCACTTTACTATTGTCAGATTCCATGTCCCTCCAGTTCTTTACTGAGAAACAGAAGCATTTACTCAATTTTAATTTATTAAGAGAGTAGAACTCTTTTAGGCTTTCGAAGTACTTTCAAGTCTTTCATTACGAAAATTTTCATTGTCATGAAAGAAGCCATAATCGAGATGATTTACTATCGTTTCAATGAAAGTGTTTACGCATTCATTGCTATGATGTCAGATTTCATTTTCTTATACTTCGAACAGAAATGAGTTTGAATCATTCGTCGAGAAAACATTTCTTTCATATATATATATATATATATATATATATATATTTGCCTCCGAATCAAACGAACTCAAAAAATAAGAGACGCACTTTAATATTTTTCCTCTTATGAGAGGAATACGGGAATATGATACCAAAATTAAAGAATAAAGAATATCGACTTTCCTCTCAACACTTTACATCTACGGTTTTTTTATTATTTTTATTTTCAATAAGCTGTTTCTATATTTTTACAACTGAATAGAATTATTTATTGAAAAATTCTAAGTAAGACGAAAAATGGTTTTGTTGATTTCCTAAGAGGATGATTTTGGAAATTTTCGTTTTCTGGTAATTGTAAAAATCTCATAGAATAACATGGGGAAACTAGCATGCATAAAAGACTGTTTTGGATCGAGTAAATTGAAAGAATTTTACAAAGTTCATTTCAGAAAAGTACATTCCTTCCTTAGTGTCAAAACAAAACACTTCGTTTTTTTTAAGATACGCTTTGGAATCTTATAAAAGTGCATAGGGTCAAAAACAATTTTGATGATTTTAATAAGATGACAGATTTCGGATTTCTTATGATAGAAAATACAGTGAATTTCCCATTGAATAACATGGAAAACGGCAAAATTTAAGAAGCGCGTTTTCGTTCAAGTAAAATATTTTAAAAGGTCTTTTTTCGAATCAGTTGAAAACAGACAGGGTGTGTTTCTGAGCAGTTCATTATTTCCTAAGATCAAAACGAATCACTTCGTTTTTCATAACTTATGTTTCTGAAAGAAGTAAAAATAATTTAGGTAGAAAATTGGAAAGAATTTTTTATGAATCCTAGACTGTTTATTTTTTTATAACTAGAGGGGTCGTCAGTGAGAGCACTTATTCTCTATTCAAACCAAGAGAATGAAGTGTAGTCAGTTTGAAAATTTTTTTCAAACTCCCCTAAATTTAGCCTTTTGTCCTGGTTTCGACTCGATACTGTAAAGCATTGCTCTCAGACCAGTTGAATTCCTGGCCCTTAATGAAATACATTAAGCCTTTCCCTTAAAAATAAGCAATCTCTTCTTCAATACCAGATCCCCAATAAATTTCTTTAAGAATTATTCATTCACACTTTTACTTTTAAAAACTTGAAATTCATTATTATTTAACTCCTTATTATTTAACTCATTATTATTTAACTCATTCATACAGAAAAAATATAAATGAATAAAAATAAATGAAGTAGTCCTAAAGAGGACTTTTTTCAAACCCTAAAAAGGTTTGAAAAAAGTCCTTCATACAGATGCTCCATGGTCGGTGTAAGGAATTTTTATTTATCTGCTGATATCTCAGCACATTGACTTCACAGTCTCTAGCAAGTTCTTTACAATTATGCTTTCCAAAAAAACAATTATGCTTTCCTTCAAGAACGCTTTGGACGGCACATGGTCTCCAGTAACTGCAACAAAAGATTCTGCTAGAATCTTGGGATTAAGCAATGCAACGGCATCGTCGAAATACTTTTGCCACTTGGATTCGGGGGTGGCATATGCACAGCTGTGGGCCATGATGTTTGCGAATATACGATTTGGGGGTTGGTGGCACTCCATACAATAATATAAGTTATTGACATGTTCCTGAAGGAGATCCCTAACCATGTCAGCAAGCATGATGAAAAACTCTTCATCTGAGATGGAAGCAACAGGGGAAGAAGTCCTTGGATGGAGCAAAACAGCCTTTCTAAAGACTGGTCCAAATAGTAGTTGAGTAATGCTGTCCCATATTTTCCCGCATTGATCAATAAGAGTTCCAAATTGTTGACAAGTCAGCTTTATCGAAACAGGATTCAATCGACGAAAACCATGAATTCTGGGGGAAAGCACTTCTAACGTGTAACTGCCAGAAGCATCTAAGAGGGAAGGACAGCAGGAAACGATAAGTTCACGATTAATCAAGATGTCACAATTCATGCCTTGAATCCAGTGTGATTTTCCCATGAATTTTCGGAACGTTGAAGCTGACATTGTTATTCCATTCTTAGAAGGGTAGAAAGATTCCCCGTCTTTCCTATAACTTCGAATATGAACTCGGACTGTGTTGTTAAAATCGCATACTTTTGCAAACATGTTTTCACCTAAATGAAAATGATGAGGTGCAAGATCTTTCAAAGAAATTCTTGGGAGGGTAACTTCTCCACACGATTTGGGCTTTAAAGGAACGGACTCACATACCTTCTTAGCGGGAGTAGGAGAAATTTCAGCACTTCGCTTCATCGTGGAAATGGAATCGGTAGCACTCAAAGCAACAGACAAAAAGGAAGTGACTCGTTTGAAGACTCAAGACAAACTGAAGGAACAGCTCTTATTCTAAGTCAAAACTGAGAAGAGGTTGGAGTTCGTCACTTGTTTACTGCTTGAGAGGGAAAGAGCAAGAGTCATGGGGCAAAGAACACTCGGTTATCATCTTTCTAAAGGTCAAATTCAATCTAATGTTTGGAGTATTCTTTTGTCGAGGCAGACCATGACTCCAATACGAATTAGTTAATGGCAGGATCTGTAGTAAAGTTCCAGGTCTCAAAGATAAGGAAACTGGTTTAAACCTGTTTCGCTTGAAAACAAAGTCTCTTTCCTGTCCGAGAGATACTGATGCAATACAAGACAAAGGATCTAATTCAGCTTCGTCATCACGGTGATCACCGATTCTATCATTCCCATTTCTTATAAAAGTGCATGGGGTCAAAAAACGATTTTACTAAGATGACAGATTTCGGATTTCTTATGATAGAAAATACAGTGAATTTCCCATTGAATGACATGGGAAACTGTGAAATTTAAGAAGCACGTTTTCGTTCAAGTAAAATATTTTAAAAGGTCTTTTTTCGAATCAGTTGAAAACAGACAGGATGTGTTTCTGAACAGTTCATTATTTCCTAAGATCAAAACGAATCACTTCGTTTTTCCTAACGTACGTTTCTGAAAGAAGTAAAAATAGTTTAAGTAGAAAATTGGAAAGACATTTTTAAGAATCCTAGACTGTTTATTTTCGTATAGCTAGAGGGTCTTCAGTGAGAGCAGTTATTCTCTTTTCAAACTAAGAGAATGAAGTGTAGTCAGTTTGAAAAAAAAATTTCAAACTCCCCTAAATTTAGCCTTTTGTCCTGGTTTCGACTCAATACTGTAAAGCATTGCTCTCAGACCAGTTGAATTCCTGGCCCTTAATGAAATACATTAAGCCTTTCCCTTAAAAATAAGCAATCACTTCTTCAATACCAGATCCCCAATAAATTTCTTTAAGAGTTATTCATTCACACTTTCACTTTAAAAACTTGAAATTCATTATTATTTAACTCCTTATAAAAATGAAACACATTCACACTTTTACTTTAAAAAACTTGAAATAACTCCATACAAAAATGAAACCCATTCACTTTTTTACTTTTAAAATTATATAAAAATAGATGATACAGAACATAGGTTCACTTTCTCATTCACACTCATGCATAAAGAAAAAAAAATTAATTAGTGCTGTTTGAGCTGCATGGAGGTGTCAAGATGGGTGGGAAAAACCTCCATCTATCATTCAATTGGACTAAAACTGTTGAAGGATGTGAGCTATTCTCACTAGCTCCTCCATGCAAGCTGTCTGTCTCGAGGTTGACCACCTCAGGCTGTGAAATCAAATCAATCATCTCAACTTCGGAATCTGAATCCGAAGTAAGATCGTTAATTTCCTGCTCTTCCGAAGTTAAGTCAATAACCTCCTGTTCTTGGGTAGAGTCTTCCACAACCCAGAAGTTTTCCCACTGTGAGGGGGAGGAAGAGACCTAATCCACTGATTAACGTAGAAATCGTCTCTACATTCCTGGAGGAGAGAAAAAAATAATAAAATATATATATATATATATATATATATATATATATATATATATAATAAAAAATAAAAATAAAACCATACATCCTAGATAAAGCAAAAAGAAAAATTTAAAATATTCTTACCGAGTCGAAGTCCAGGGGAGATGTAGGGGAATTATTTCCTGTCGACATCTTTGATTCTAATAGTATGCGTAACTTCAAAGAAAAGAAGAAAACTTCGAGAAGCTGTGGGATTCTGAAATCTCTCATGCTGCTATTATACTCGCAGAACGATTGATAAGGAGGGATCATGTGATAACATACACGGAATAGATTGGTCTTTGAGGTCAACTTAAATCGACAGATCGCTCTATTTTATAAACTTTTCATTGTACAGGAAATAACATCTTTCTGAAACACCACAGTTCATGGGACCTTCTAAGGAGGTAAAAATATTCTAACGCGTATCTAATCAATGTTATGTATCGCTAAACATTGAACGCAGGTGGTTGTTTACTTAAGACCAAGCGTAAATGGAATCGATAGCACTCTTCCTCCCTGAAGGAAATGACGTCTGCATACATCTCAAAATCATTTGTTCCCTAAGTCAAACGCATGGAGGGAAAATCAAGTAATCTTATCTGTATTCCTTCGTTGAAAGTGTATGTTTGTTTAGAAAAGATACAGAACAAAACATTTCCTTTCTCAAGTTAAATTCGAATCAGCATTACATTGGATTGAGGGTTCGAGTGTTAAAACAACACAATCGCAGTTGTTTACCAAAAGTTAGATTACAAATTTCCTGTGAAAGAGGAAACTATGATATTGAATGCTGGAAATCAGATTCCTTTCTGAAGCAAATCAAAACTGATTGAAAAGAGTCTGTACAATAGACAAAAAAGAAATAAAAAAAATCCCTGAGAAGTACTTCAGAAATGAATCTCAAAGCAGAGAAAAATAAAAATATGCTAGATTAAAGAGTAACGTAGGTCAGATAAAAGAAATGTCAGAAAAAGAAATATGTTAGGAAGAAAAATAACTCCCCATTAAATGTACTTCGAATCAGCATTATATTGGAGGGAGGATGGTAAATGTCAGGTTTCGAGTGGAAACTCATATCCTTTTCTTCGAAATTCAAAGTATCGTGTCTAAAAGATAAGAAAGTAATGCAAAAATGTTAATACCCCAAAAGCAACATGACCAAATGAGACATGGGCCGAAGTACAAGCCGAAGTTTCCTGATTTATTCATTATAACTTTTTTCCGACTCTCCAACTTAGAATATATATATATATATATATTTCCCTTATGAAATACGGCTTTTTTTACTCATAATTTGTTCGTATATTATTTCATCTCTATTTTTACTAAATAACATGAAGAATTAGTGTAAATGATGTAGAAAACAAATTATGAGTAAAAAATCCGTATTTCATAAAGGAAAAAAATATATATATATTCTAAGTTGGGGAGTCGGAAAAAGTTATAATGAATAAATCAGGAAACTTCGGCTTGTACTTCGGCCCATGTCTCATTTGGTCATGTTGCTTTTGGGGTATTAACATTTTTGCATTACTTTCTTATCTTTTAGACACGATACTTTGAATTTCAAAGAAAAGGATATGAGTTTCCACTCGAAACCTGACATTTACCACCCTCCCTCCAATGTAATGCTGATTCGAAGTACATTTAATGGGGAGTTATTTTTTTTCCTAACATATTTCTTTTTTCTGACATTTCTTTTATCTGACCTACGTTACTCTTTAATCTAGCATATTTTTATTTTTCTCTGCTTTGAGATTCATTTCTGAAGTACTTCTCAGGGGATTTTTTTGTATTTCCTTTTTGTCTATTGTACAGACTCTTTTCAATCAGTTTTGATTTGCTTCAGAAAGGAATCTGATTTCCAGCATTCAATATCATAGTTTCCTCTTTCACAGGAAATTTGTAATCTAACTTTTGGTAAACAACTGCGATTGTGTTGTTTTAACACGCGAACCCTCAATCCAATGTAATGCTGATTCGAATTTAACTTGAGAAAGGAAATGTTTTGTTCTGTATCTTTTCTAAACAAACATACACTTTCAACGAAGGAATACAGATAAGATTAATTGATTTTCCCTCCATGCGTTTGACTTAGGGAACAAATGATTTTGAGATGTATGCAGACGTTATTTCCTTCAGGGAGGAAGAGTGCTATCGATTCCATTTACGCTTGGTCTTAAGTAAACAACCACCTGCGTTCAATGTTTAGCGATACATTACATTGATTAGATACGCGTTAGAATATTTTTACCTCCTTAGAAGGTCCCATGAACTGTGGTGTTTGAGAAAGATGTTATTTCCTGTACAATGAAAAGTTTATAAAATAGAGCGATCTGTCGATTTAAGTTGACCTCAAAGACCAATCTATTCCGTGTATGTTATCACATGATCCCTCCTTATCAATCGTTCTGCGAGTATAATAGCAGCATGAGAGATCTCAGAATCCCACAGCTTCTCGAAGTTTTCTTCTTTTCTTTGAAGTTACGCATGCTATTAGAATCAAAGATGTCGACAGGAAATAATTCCCCTACATCTCCCCTGGACTTCGACTCGGTAAGAATATTTTAAATTTTTCTTTTTGCTTTATCTAGGATGTATGGTTTTATTTTTATTTTTTATTATATATATATATATATATATATATATATATATATATATATATATATATATATATATATATATATATATATATATATATATATATATATATATATATATATTTTATTATTTTTTTCTCTCCTCCAGGAATGTAGAGACGATTTCTACGTTAATCAGTGGATTAGGTCTTTTCCTCCCCCTCACAGTGGGAAAACTTCTGGGTTGTGGAAGACTCTACCCAAGAACAGGAGGTTATTGACTTAACTTCGGAAGAGCCGGAAATTACCGATCTTACTTCGGATTCAGATTCCGAAGTTGAGATGATTGATTTGATTTCACAGCCTGAGGTGGTCAACCTCGAGACAGACAGCTTGCATGGAGGAGCTAGTGAGAATAGCTCACATCCTTCAACAGTTTTAGTCCAATTGAATGATAGATGGAGGTTTTTCCTACCCATCTTGACACTTCCATGCAGCTCAAACAGCACTAATTAATTTTTTTTTCTGTATGCATGAGTGTGAATGAGAAAGTGAACCTATGTTCTGTATCATCTATTTTTCTATAATTTTAAAAGTAAAAAAGTGAATGGGTTTCATTTTTGTATGGAGTTATTTCAAGGTTTTTTAAAGTAAAAGTGTGAATGTGTTTCATTTTTATAAGGAGTTAAATAATAATGAATTTCAAGTTTTAAAAGTAAAAGTGTGAATGAATAACTCTTAAAGAAATTTATTGGGGATCTGGTATTATAGAAGAGATTGCTTATTTTTAAGGGAAAGGCTTAATGTATTTCATTAAGGGCCAGGAATTCAACTGGTCTGAGAGCAATGCTTTACAGTATTGAATCGAAACCAGGACAAAAGGCTAAATTTAGGGGAGTTTGAAATTTTTTTTTCAAACTGACTACACTTCATTCTCTTAGTTTGAAAAGAGAATAACTGCTCTCACTGAAGACCCCTCTAGCTATACGAAAACAAACAGTCTAGGATTCTTAAAAATATCTTTCCAGTTTTCTACTTAAACTATTTTTACTTCTTTCAGAAACGTACGTTAGGAAAAACGAAGTGATTCGTTTTGATCTTAGGAAATAATGAACTGTTCAGAAACACATCCTGTCTGTTTTCAACTGATTCGAAAAAAGACCTTTTAAAATATTTAACTTGAACGAAAACGTGCTTCTTAAATTTCACAGTTTCCCATGTCATTCAATGGGAAATTCACTGTATTTTCTATCATAAGAAATCCGAAATCTGTCATCTTAGTGAAATCGTTTTTTGACCCCATGCACTTTTATAAGAAATGGGAATGATAGAATCGGTGATCATCGTGATGACGAAGCTGAATTAGATCCTTTGTCTTGTATTGCATCAGTATCTCTCGGACAGGAAAGAGACTTTGTTTTCAAGCGAAACGGGTTTAAACCAGTTTCCTTATCTTTGAGACCTGGAACTTTACTACAGATCCTGCCATTAACTAATTCGTATTGGAGTCATGGTCTGCCTCGACAAAAGAATACTCCAAACAATAGATTGAATTTGACCTTTAGAAAGATGATAACCGAGTGTTCTTTGCCCCATGACTCTGCTCTTTCCTCTCTCAAGCAGTAAACAAGTGACGAACTCCAACCTCTTCTCAGTTTTGACTTAGAATAAGAGCTGTTCCTTCAGTTTGTCTTGAGTCTTCAAACGAGTCACTTCCTTTTTGTCTGTTGCTTTGAGTGCTACCGATTCCATTTCCACGATAAAGCGAAGTGCTGAAATTTCTGCTACTCCCGCTAAGAAGGTATGCGAGTCCGTTCCTTTAAAGCCCAAATCGTGTGGAGAAGTTACCCTCCCAAGAATTTCTTTGAAAGATCTTGCACCTCATCATTTTCATTTAGGTGAAAACATGTTTGCAAAAGTATGCAATTTTAATAACACGGTCCGAGTTCACATTCGAAGTTATAGGAAAGACGGGAATCTTTCTACCCTTCTAAGAATGGAATAACAATTTCAGCTTCAACGTTCCGAAAATTGATGGGAAAATCACACTAGATTCAAGGCATGAATTGTGACATCTTGATTAATCGTGAATTTATCGTTTCCTGCTGTCCTTCCCTCTTAGATGCTTCTGGCAGTTACACGTTAGAAGTGCTTTCCCCCAGAATTCATGGTTTTCGTCGATTGAATCCTGTTTCGATAAAGCTGACTTGTCAATAATTTGGAACTCTTATTGATCAATGCGGAAAAATATGAGACAGCATTACTCAACTATTATTTGGACCAGTCTTTAGAAAGGCTGTTTTGCTCCATCCAAGGACTTCTTTCCCTGTTGCTTCCATCTCAGATGAAGAGTTTTTCATCATGCTTGCTGACATGGTTAGGGATCTCCTTCAGGAACATGTCAATAACTTATATTATTGTATGGAGTGCCACCAACCCCCAAATCGTATATTCGCAAACATCATGGCCCACAGCTGTGCATATGCCACCCCCGAATCCAAGTGGCAAAAGTATTTCGATGATGCCGTTGCATTGCTTAATCCCAAGATTCTAGCAGAATATTTTGTTGCAGTCATTGGAGACCATGTCCCGTCCAAAGCGTTCTTGGAAAGCATAATTGTAAAGAACTTGCTAGAGACTGTGAAGTCAATGTGTTGAGATATCAGCAGATAAAAAAAAATTCCTTACACCGACCATGGAGCACCTGTATGAAGGGGACCCAGAAAAACAGTCCTTTTTAGGGTTTGAAAAAAGTCCTTTTTAGGACTATTTCATTTATTTTTATTCATTTATATTTTTTCTGTATGAATGAGTTTCATTTTTTGTAAGGAGTTAAATAATAATGAATTTCAAGTTTTTAAAAGTAAAAGTGTGAATGAATAAATCTTAAAGAAATTTATTGGGGATCTGGTATTGAAGAATAGATTGCTTATTTTTAAGGGAATGGCTTAATGTATTTCATTAAGGGCCAGGAATTCAACTGGTCTTAGAGCAATGCTTTGCAGTACTGAGTCGAAACCAGGACAAAAGGCTAAATTTAGGGGAGTTTGAAATTTTTTTTTCAAACTGACTACACTTCATTCTCTTAGTTTGAATAGAGAATAAGTGCTCTCACTGACGACCCCTCTAGTTATAAAAAAAGTAAACAGTCTAGGATTCATAAAAATTCTTTCCAATTTTCTACCTAAACAATTTTTACTTCTTTCAGAAACATAAGTTATGAAAAACGAAGTGATTCGTTTTGATCTTAGGAAATAATGAACTGTTCAGAAACACACCCTGTCTGTTTTCAACTGATTCGAAAAAGATTTTAAAATATTTTACTTGAACGAAAACGTGCTTCTTAAATTTCGCAGTTTCCCATGTTATTCAATGGGAAATTCACTGTATTTTCTATCATAAGAAATCCGAAATCTGTCATCTTAGTAAAATCATCAAAATCGTTTTTGACCCTATGCACTTTTATAAGATTCCAAAGCGTATCTTAGAAAAAACGAAGTGATTCGTTTTGACACTAGGAAGGAATGTACTTTTCTGAAATGAACTTTGTAAAATTCTTTCAATTTACTCGATCCAAAACAGTCTTTTATGCATGCTAGTTTTCCCATGTTATTCTATGAGATTTTTACAATTACCAGAGAACGAAAATTTCCAAAATCATCCTCTTAGGAAATCAACAAAACCATTTTTCATCTTACTCAGAATTTTTCAATAAATAATTCTATTCAGTTGTAAAAATATAGAAACAGCTTATTGAAAATAAAAAAAATAAAAAAACCGTAGATCTAAGGTGTTGAGAGGAAAGTCGATATTCTTTATTCTTTAATTTTGGTATCATATTCCCGTATTCCTCTCATAAGAGAAAAAATATTAAAGTGCGTCTCTTATTTTTTGAGTTCGTTTGATTCGGAGGCAAAATATATATATATATATATCATCATCATCATCATCATTGTCAACCATTATCAATCCACTGCTGGACGAAGGTCTCCCCAAGTTTCCTCCACAACGGTCTGTCTTGTGCCAGTCTCCTCCATGTCACCCCTGCATACTTTCGAATTTCATCCACCAACTCCCATGTGGTCTTCTTCTGGGTCTTTTCCTGTCCCTTGGAATCCAATCTAAAATTTCGGCTGTCCATCGATGATCTGTCCTTCTGGCAGTATGTCCAGCCCATTGCCATTTCAGGGATTTAACTCTGATCATGATGTCTTCCACTCTTGTCATTTTTCGGATCCACGAGTTCCTCTTCTTATCTCTCCTGGTTACACCAAGTATGCCCCTCTCCATGCCTCTTTGAGTTGTCTGCAGCCTTTGTATGTCTCTTTTAGTTAAGTCCACGTCTCTGCACCATACGTAAGCACTGGAAGAATGCATTGATCAAACACTTTTCTTTTAAGACATAATGGCATATTGCTCTTGAAAATTATGCTGTTTCTTCCAAAAGCTCTCCAGGCAAGTTGTACGCCGATTAATTTCTTCATCAATGTGACCCTCACTTGATATCTGCTGTCCAAGATAAACGTACGTGTCTGTTATCTCCAGCTTTTCTCCATCAATCGATAAATCTTCATTTCTTGTAAAAGCATTGAACATCACTTTTGTCTTCTGAAAGTTCATTTTTAATCCCACTTCTTTACTCTTGTCAGCAAGTTCCTGGATCATACTCTGCAGCTCTGATGGGGTAGTTGCAAAAATGACTACGTCATCAGCAAAACGAAGGTGGGTTAGATAATCTCCATTAATCTTTATCCCCTTGTTTTCCCAGCTCAGCGACTGAAAAACACCCTCCAATGTGGCATTAAAGAGCTTCGGAGATATGGTGTCACCTTGTCTCACTCCCTTTCCAATTTTTATGTGTGTTGTATTTTCAAACAGCCGAATCTTTGCACTTGCATTTTCATAGATGTTATTAATAATATTAATGTATGCATCTTCAATACCGCAGGTTTTCAGAACCATTGTAACTGCTGATGGTTTCACCGAATCAAAGGCTTTTTCATAATCGATAAAAGCCATGCACAATGGAAGTTCATATTCCCTCGCTCTTTCAATTAGTTCTCTCAGTACGTGGATATGATCTATTGTGCTGTAGCCACTCCTGAATCCAGCTTGTTCTCTCGGTTGAGCCATGTCCAGTGTTACCTTCAAGCGGTGTGAAAGAACTTTAGTGAAGATTTTATAAACTACTGATAGGAGGCTGATAGGTCTGTAGTTTCCGAGATCCTCAATGTCACCTTTCTTATGTAGCAGGATCATTGTAGCGGTGTTCCAATCCTCAGGAATCTTTCCTTCATTAAGGCATCGAGTGAAAATTTGGGCGAGTACTGTTTCGATTTCTCCACTTGCTTCTTGTATGATGTCTACAGTAATTCCATCTTCTCCTGGAGCTTTTACCCGCTTCATGTTCTTGATTGCATGTGCAACTTCTGCTGGAAGGACTGGAGGAACTCTGGTACTGGTATCTTTCATGATGTCTGGAGTGCATGTATCATCCCTTTCATATAATTTGGAGTAGAAATCTTTCACTCTTGTCAAAATTTGGCCTCTATTTCTTGTTACAGAACCATCTTCTTTTCTCAGTGCCATAATCTGTTTTCTTCCCTTACTGAGATGTCCCTTTGCTATCTTTAGGCTTTGGTTGTTTTCAATTGCTTTCCTCACTAGTTCACAGTTGAATTTTTCTGACGTCTTCAGTGATACTTTTTCTTACTGTCTTGCATAGCTCTATATATTCCACTTTGGAAGTCACATCTTCTTTAGTTGTCCTCATCTCTCTTCTTTTTTGCATCAACATTTTCGTTTTTTCTGATAATTTGTTTACATGCAACTTGTTCTTAGACCCAGCTAATTTTGTTGCTGTTTCCATAAGAGCTTTGGTTACTTTTCTGTTAACTTCAGAGATGTCCACTTCTTCCGATGTTAGGCCTTCTAAAGCAGAGAACCTGTTCTTCAGTTCCAACTTGAAGGTATTATGGTGTTTTTTAAGGTTGGTTACGTCAATAGATTTTGTTTGTCTTATGAGCTTGCCACGTTCAAGTTTAGTGTTGAGGTGCATTTTACATCTCACCAATCTATGGTCACTACCTGTGTTGAACTTGTTTAGCACACTGCAGTCTTCTATGACGAATTTTTTGTTACACATAATAAAATCAATTTCACTTGTCGTCCCATTTGGATGTCTCCATGTCCATTTCCTGTGTGGCTTTTTCTTGAAGAAGGAGTTCAAGATGAAAAACCCTTCTGCCTCTGCAAACTCAACGAGAGTATTTCCACGCTGGTTTCTGTTGCCGTGACCAAATTTACCTACTGAAGTTTCATTCTGTTGCCGTTGCCCTATTTTTGCATTGAAATCTCCCATAATTATTTTCAAGTGCTGCTTACCTTTATTATTTAGATGACAAATTTCCTCATAAAATTCTTCAATTTCTTCTTCAGGATGACTTGTGGTGGGTGCATAAGTTTGAATAATCTGAGCCTGGTATCTTTTCGAGAGTTGGATAACAAGTCGTGCAGCTCTGTCAGAGGATATATATGAAAGAAATGTTTTCCTCGACGAATGATTCGAACTCATTTCTGTTCGAAGTATGAGAAAATGAAATCTGACATCATAACAATGAATGCGTAAACACTTTCATTGAAACGATAGTAAATCATCTCGATTATGGCTTCTTTCATGACAATGAAAATTTTCTTAATGAAAGACTTGAAAGTACTTCGAAAGCCTAAAAGAGTACTACTCTCTTAATAAATTAAAATTGAATAAATGCTTCTGTTTCTCAGTAAAGAACTGGAGGGACATGGAATCTGACAATAGTAAAGTGAGAACGAAGATTTTAAAGCAGTTCATGAAAAAAAAGGCCATGGTTCATTCAGTAAAGAAATGTCATTGAGTAGAGAGAGCGTGAACAATCTATCCGTCTTTAGGTTGAGCTTTCACTTATAGGGCTTCTTTTTTCATATTGAAATATAAAGATGCATTTCCCTTAACTGGATATGAACTAATATATACATATATTTCCCCAGCTTGGAAAAATATACCTTTACATTAAATATATCTCTTTTTTTAGATAGTAAATGTAAACAACTCTGAATATCAAATAAATAAAATAAATAATGTTTATGGGAAGAACGGAATTAGTCGCTTTGCCTCTAGAATGAATGTATTTTTTTGGACGAGACAGAAAAATATACAGCCCAAAGAATACAAATTGTATCGAAAGAAAAAAGGTTTTAGATTGTATGTCTTGACATTGAATGCTTTCCTGTCGGGGCAGTCCACGAAAAGTATAGCTAACTACGAAAGAATAAAAAATGCATATCTGACATACATGCAAGCTTTGAGGAATATTTTTAAGCAAGTTGGAAAATATGCTATATAAGGAAACCAAAATCTGACGATTTGTTGCATCTAAAATAATCGTTTGCTGAAATGAAATGGAAAAAAAAATAGTCTGAATAAAAGAACTCATAAGTTTGTCCAAGTAAAAAAAGAATCCTGACCTATTGAGAAGTTTAATGAAATTTCAAAGATAGAAGAAGAAAAATATCGAAAATTGGGAAGCTATAATGAAATAAAGACCGAAAATATTGTTTCAGCAGAATTTTAACTGGGAAAGATCTGTAGAGTTCTTGAACATACGAAAAAATTACGAGAAAATATTATTGCAGGGGTGAAAGACTCAGAATTAACATGAAGTCTATGTCCAGTAACTACTGCGAACAAGAACGAAATCATTTCTAAAGAAGCATTTCCTCGTCTCATGGTCTGAAATAAAATTGAATGGAGGAAAAAGAAAAGTTCCCCAGAAAATTCATTACATCTACACAAAAAAACTCCCTCAAAACATACAAAAAATATATAAAAACACATGAAGAAATAACGTAAAAGTAATTAAAAATATATATATAGTGAATACGTAGTACACGAAAACCATTTGACCCCCTGACTATTTTTGGAAACCAAATCATCGTGAGTTAGAACCTCGCTAAGACCATCAGAGCATTTTTATTCCCTTGGAAAGAAAATTCCCCCAGCATCGTTACGTAAAAATTTCCTCCGGGGGAAAAATAGTATTGAAGAGGGGGAAAAAAATACCGCTTGCAAACCACAGGAATAAATGCAAAAGCTCCCAACGGACCCCACTCAGTCGTTGCCATCCCTCAAAATCAAAGATCCATCGAAATAATAAAGTTCCAAGAAGCACCATCATATCTAACACCTACGCAGTGCTCTTTCCCCACTCGGTCGTTTCCATCCCCCAAAATCAAAGATCCATCGAAATAATAAAGTTCCAAGAAGCACCGTTAGGGGTATTACATCGAGTTGACATCCCCCTATATCCAACACCTTTCTCACTCGGCCGTTGCCATCCCTCAAAATCAAAGATCAAACGAAAGTTCCAAGAAGCACCGCTAGGGGCAGCACATCGAGTTGACATCCCCTATATCCAACCCCTTTCCCACTCGGGCGTTGCCATTCCTCAAAATCAAACATTTATGAACAAAAATAAGATATCATAATAACATTTCTTGAGATGAGGACATGAACGTATTATTCGAGAAAAAAAAAGAGAAATGAATAATTAATACTTGCCCTACATAATTTTCATTAGGGAAGACACATGAGGAATTCATGAAAATTAATTGAAAAAAAAATACATCAACAAATTACGAGGGAAAAAACGTTTTACATAACAATAACCTAAGGAGGTGGGTCGAGAGAGGGGAAAATAAATAATGAATACACCTTCATTAAATTTTAAAAAATAAGGAATAAACCTTCATTGATTTCGCCCAAAATTTGACAAAGTCCAATAAATACTACTATCTTCGGAGATAAGCACACACTTTGGTCGGGGGGGGGGGGGGGGATTGCAGTGGGGAATTGGAGGCTGCTACTGACTACGCCCCCTCCATCCACCCGGCTGCAGCTTGCTCCGGCTGCTCCGGCCGACACCTAATGTTAAGTCTATGGGCTGCGGTTTAAGCCAGGATCGGTCCTTTCCCTCTACTAATGTGCTATGTAATTTTTTTGGTATTCACGAATGTACTTTCGTTTCCCCAAATTCAAGTATAATTGTCACACGGTGAACATTTCCTCGATCAAATTCTTATTATAGCGCCAAGAAACGGCAATTGTTATACAGCTCCTTAAACATTTGCGCCCAAATGTCCGGTGCCCAGACGTCCGGCCCAGTCTTTCACACAGAAAATCGTAAATATGTCTTAATTTCTTAATGATTATGAGATATGGGTGAAAAAATATTTTGTGCACACCACTTGCTAAGTAGGGAGAAATATAGGAACACCATAATGTCTTATGCAGTGCAATTTCATGGCTCTAAAAGGGAATGTGCTCAGTTGTCTAGGTGCCAAAATGTCGTAAACTCGTCGGTTACATATCGGCCCGATATCGGTTAGGTCGGCTGAATATCATTAATATCGGCCGTCAACGGTCCGATATCAGCTTTTCCGACATATCTAATATCGTCTTGCCGTTCTTTAACCGATATCTGCCCGATATGGGCTTTGCCGACGTATCGAAATACGTCTTGCCGTTCTTCACCCGATATCGGCTTGATATTGGCTTTGCCCATGGATCTAATATCGTCCTGCAGTTCTCCACGCGATATTGGTCTAATAATGGCTTTCGATATACTGTATATTAGATAATGTACAGGGCGTGCCATATGAAAGAGGCCCGAGTATAATGAACGACAACAGTCAGGCAATGTTACTATTCATGGTAAAGAATAGTTGAAATGACAGAAAACAGGAGTAATTTACCTGCAACAATTGTGGTGTCAGTGAAAAAGAATGAGCCGACTATCCCCTTCGCAGACACAGCACACCAAAAGCCTATCTTTTGGTCGTACAGATGAGTCTCCATTGTCCGTCTGGGATTCGTGTCGGTCCAAATCCTGCTGTTTTGCACATTGACATACCGGACAGATGAAACCATGCTTCATCTGTTATGTAATAAAGTGTTGGGTCCATTTCACGGCTGATAATGGTCTCCTGAAACAACTTACAATATTGCATCCGTTTTGCATTATCAGGAGGTTTAAGTTCTTGGAGCGCCATAACTTTGTACGGCCGAAAATGAAAATCCACCTTAAGTATGCGTCGGCATGAGTAACAGATATTCCCGTTGCAGACGATAATCGGCGAATCGACTTCCGAGGGCTTTGGAACATCATTGTGCACACATCCTTGATATTGTCTTCAGTACGAATTGTCTTGGGTTTGTTTCTTTTCCTGTTGCACACCGTGCCGATTTCACGAAATTTCCGCACTAACTTCTGTACCACTGATTTCGCCGGTGCTGCACAATGTGGAAATTTTTCTGTAAAGAACTCATTTAAAACCTTGTATGAGTTATTTCTGAAATACTGTTCCACAATAAAAATCCGCTGTTCCGTACTTAAAACAATTTCCGTTGCCTTTGTTGTCTCTTCACTTACACATATGACCGCGTACCTACACTGCTGTGGCTGTGACTAACCGCTCCGGAGAATTCCTTTGTAGCTGCACACGCAGAAATCGGTTAGAAGTGGAACAAAGCGGTTTTAACTAGAAACCCGCAAAATAACTTTAATCCGCCTAACAACGTCTGGCCACGGGGCCTCTTATATACGGCGCACCCGGTATTAACGCTCTACCACCGATGTCACACTAAGTTTCAAGAAATATCATTTCAAAATAGAACATAGAATGATGACAAATCGAATCTAAAATCTCTCCACTTTATGAAATAACAGAAACCCTTTCGATCATTGAAAACATGCCGAAATAGGTCTTACAAATCCCAAAGGAAGAAAAATTTGGAAGTAGATTTCAACGGTTGTAAAACAGCTCTCCATGGGGCGCACAAAAAAAATTGCTGCGACAAGAAATTTAGTATTCAAAGTTACGATAAAAAAAAATGACTTCGCAATTCCAAGAAATGGCAGTGAAAACAGCTCGTTAGATAAGGTCTGGCCCGTTAGTATGTAACGGTTAAGGCGCGATTGCTCACTGAGTTTTATGCATTATAGGCCCAATGATGTTTGTTCTGCATCTTACAGTACAATACATTAAATTTCGAGACAAAACCAACCTCGAGACCTAGGGGTTCTTGGTCCGAGTCCAGCTGATAGCTAAAAGTCCGCCGTGGTTCGGAGCGCCACACGCAGATGGACCCGGGGTAGCGAGACTCCTCGATATAAAACAAATCTAACCCACAAATCCTTTGGGTGCTTCTGTCCAGACCATTTAGTCCCTTCGTGCAGGAGCATAAGTAGTGCCCAGTGGGTGTCAACAACCAACCTTCTAAACCCCAATTATTTATGAAAATCACCAGGAAAACTGTAATCATGTTCAAATGTAATCATAAGAAATTAATTAGTGTCCCCGCCCCTCCCGAAATATTTTGATAAGTGCCACATATTAGTCTTCTGCAAATTAAACCAGTCTCTGAACGAATTTTTCCTACCAAAGATCAAATGTTTAGAAAAATACGAGAGAAAAAAAAAAGCCGTTTAATCAATGCCGTCCTGAAATGTTATGGCTTGCGATGTTTTGTGACCGCGATGTTATGACTTCCGATGTTGTGTCACCGCGATGTTTTGACCTACGATGTTATGTCGCGCGATGATTTGGCTGGGATGTTTTGACGTGCTACCCACCGTTGATAATGGGCACGGGAATGGTGTGCGGAAACACGTCTGGACATTTCTCTTCGGATTCAAAAGCGACTTCTTTTGCACCCTCGGGGATTCCGTATGCTGTTGGAAGTTATGGAATCTTTTAGAGCTGTTTTTAATATATCAAAAATCTTTTTAACGAGGTCGTTTCCTTTTGTTCATGTTCAAAATGTAATCATAAACCTTCGTTTTAAGCCTAAAATAACACGTGCTTTTTATGGCATTCTTTCCGAGACATAAATATGTCGTTTCATATTTATTCTTTTCAAATGCTAATAAGGGTATGCAGAGGCACTTCATTCTACAACAAACCTGTTGTGCTATTGTTATACAAGAATGCAATAGTGGTATTTCCGGACACCCAGCTGACCGACCGACATGATAAACTTGGGTAATGAAAGGTGTAAGCTGATACCTTCGTTTTAAGCATAAAACAAGTTAGTAAAATCACGCAATGCATTGATTACGATATGCTTTCCAACATACCAGAAATCATTACTCAAGTTATGAGGATAATGGCTGTAGAATAAATCTCGCTCCTATGACCTGACCTTTGACCCCATTTCGATGTTTCGATGATATTAAACAGAACCGGTAAAGTATACTTCCGGAAAAACATGATAAAGTTTTGTCTCAATGGAAGCATTTTTACGTAAATTATAAACGCATAAGGGTGATGGAATGGATCACACTCCTATGTCCTGACCTTTGAACCCATTTCGCCCATTTTCAATAGGGTTCATTTCCAGGTGATTCCTTACCACACAGGGGTGCAGTCGAGCCAGGCCACTTTGCTGCTTTTTTTACCTAACTGAATTGGTCCCTTTGAAATGTATTTATTCAATCGTCGCCCATCGGAATCGACATTTTTTTAACACAAATAATCTTAACCGAGATTTTTTTATCTCTTTCTTCTTCATCTCTCTCTCTCTTTCTCTCTTTATTGTTATTTTTTTTTCATGGTGGCTATGCACAATTCTGTAGATCTTTTGTTTACCGAAAGCACCTCAGAAACAGCCAGTGAAGTGGGTGCCAGACAGTCCGCACAAAGAAAGGAATCAGTCACAGAAACAAGGGATTATGCGACCCACCACCCCACATCTTGCAGTCACGGAGAACATCACACGCAGAACAGGGGATGTCAGATGGGGGTTAAATCCCTAAAGAGATCGCCTTGTCGTTTTGAGTAAAGGGTATTGGGAGCGAAAGAAAGGAAAGCATTTGCTTTGAAAAGGTGATACTACCGCTCTTACAGTTTATGGCAGTGCGTTAAATGCCCTTTTACTTTGCATGTGGTGTGATCTCATCAGCTGCCCACTGTATCCAGTATAATCAGATGTTATCCCATCCGGGATTTATTAAGTGGTAGTTAATGCTGTACAACTTCCCTCACACCCACCACCTAAGATGAAGCGGTCGCGGGAGAGGAGCCGCTTTTCCTATGCCAAATGCCATGGGCAAAAACTTTCCTGCTGTGACGAACTGCAAATTCATCCAGCTGGGTACCATTCCATTTGCGGTGACATTTGAAGTTTTAAATGTCTCCTCCCAATGGGTGGAAAAGGGGGAGAAGGACTTGTATTTTTTGAATTCCGTCCTCCTTGAATTGGGGGTGGGAGTGGGATGAGTAATTAAAGTCTGTTGACAGGCAGCTTGTGATTCGCAGTAGCTGTTGTTATTTTGCTCGCAGCGGAGTTCCTTTTCCCTTCATTCTTTCATTTATTTTTGTACTTCAGAATTTACGCAACCTAAGAAGTTAATCTGAGTATTTTTTCTTCAACTTGTGATAACCAGCGATGAAGAGAACATGCGTTTATCTTCGAAATAGCTTAAAACACAAGCAAAGTAAAATAGTTTTTTTTATTGCAAAAAGTGAAGCCTGATCAAAATCGAATGCAGTTTTGGATAGTACGCCAAGGAGAGTAGCCGAGGATACCCAAGCTATCAGTAATTCAGCAACCGTCCATAATGATTTTGATGATGTTGGTGATGAAGCTGAGCGTATGGAAACCTTTCCTGATCTATGGTCTCATCAACAGTGGGTTGAAAGAAAGCTGAAACATCCTTGGCTAGATGTACGGACGGATACTTGGGATGCATTTTCTGTTCTAAGGTTAAGTCCGTAAGGCCAAATAAATCTCAGAGCCTATATATTAATTCCGAGTGGAGTAACTTCAAAATATCATATAGGGGGGACACGAAGGAGAAGAAATTGAAATCGCTAAGATACAAAATTAGCCTCCATGGTGGGTCAGATTCGCACAGAAAAGCTGAAGAAATTATAAAATCAGCTAATAAATTTCAACTGGAAAACATTACGCAGTATCAGCTTAATAAGTATCACGAAACAACTTCGAAAATATTTAATACTGCCTACTACATAGCAAAAAATGCTCGGCCTTTGACCGATCACACGGAGCTGATTCAACTTCAGAAAAAAATGGTGTGAACGTTGGTGTTACCTTGCATTCTCGAACCACCTGATCAGAAATTGTTGAGCACATCGCCAGTGAATTTAAGAAGAAACTAGGAAATAAATTTGTCAGGGAAAACGCCAAAATTTCCTTACTAATGGATGAATCAACTTCTCTCAGTAAGAAATCCACCTTAATAGTTTATATCAGAACACATCTCAACGATGAAGATACAATTTTTCTTGATCTGGTTGAACTTGAAGATCAAAAAGCCTCCACAATAGCAGCATCACTGCTCCATTGTTTAAAATCTTATGGACTGGATGAACACTACCTCCAAAACAATTTATTATGCTTTGCAAGTGATGGAGCTAGTGTTATGCTGGGTGTGAAATCTGGAGTTGCTAAGTTATTAAAGGAAAAATTCTCAAACATCTTGATTTGGCACAGTTTAAACCATCGTTTAGAACTTGCTGTCAGTGACGCATTGCGTGACCAAAATTATCCCTATCACTTCCAAGTCTTCATTGAAGAGATTTACAGTCTTTATCACCAATCACCAAATAACTGCCGGGAATTGGAAGCTCTCGGTTATGAGCTAGGAATTCAGCTAGAGAAGATTGGTCGCATTTTCGATGCTAGGTGGGTTTCAAGTAGCTTCAGAACTATGCAAGCTGTATGGAAATCGTACCCTGCTCTAGCAGCTCACTTTAAGCAGGCATCAACTGATTCATCTAGAACAGGAACTGAAAAGTCAAAGTACTGTGGCCTACTAACAAACTACAACCAGTGGAGTTTTTTTAGAGATTTAGCCCTTTTTCATGATGGTTTTAGAAGAAATTGGATGCTTGTCTGAACAGTTACAGGAAAGAAACTGCAACATAACACGATCTGATAAGCGTATTCAAAGATCAGTCTTTGTGCTGAAGTCAATGAAGGACAACCCAGGCGATGCTTTAAAAGAAGCTCTTCAAAAAGGCAACTTCAAGAAAGTTAAAAGAAACTGAAAAAGGGCAATGTTTAACCAGCATAATCAACAGCTTAGAGAACCGATACCATACTACTCAATTTTCAAGAGCAATTTACCATTATGTCTTAAAAGAAAAGTGTTTAATCAATGCATCCGTCCAGCTCTTACGTATACGGAGCAGAGACTTGGTCTTTAACTAAAAGAGACATACAAAGGCTGCAGGCAACTGAAAAAAGCGTGGAGAGATGCATGTTTCGTATAACCAGGAAAGATAAGAAGAGAAACTCATTTATCAGGAAAAGGACAAGAGTGGAAGACATCATGATCAGAGTAAAATCCCTGAAATTGCAGTGGGCTAGTCATATTGCTAGAAGAACGGACTACCGATGGACAACCGAAATTTTAGACTGAATACCAAGGGACAGGAAAAGACCCAAAAAAGACCACATGGAAGATGGATGGATGAAATTTGACAGCATGCCTGAGTGACATGGAGGAGAATGGCTCAAGACAGACTGTTTTGGAGGAAACAGGAGGAGACCTTCATCTAGCATTGGATTGACAATTATATATATATATATATATATATGCCCTAAACTCGATGGACCGGTCTTTGGAGCGCCAGCGCCAGGCCACTTCTTTTTTCAGGACTGCACCACTGTTACCACATACTAAACTTTCATCGAAATCGAACCATTTTTACGCAAGTTATGAGGCATAAAGGCAATTGAATGGATCCCGCTCCTATGTCCTGACCTTTGACCCCATTTCGCCCATTTTCAATAGGGTTCGCCCCAGGTAGTCCCCTTCCACATACTAAACTTTTATCGAAATCGAACCATTTCTACACAAGTTATGACGCATAAGGGCAATGGAATGGATCCCGCTCCCATGTCCTGACCTTTGACCCCATTTCGTCCATTTTCAATAGGGTTCGCCCCAGGTGTTTCCCTACCACCTGGGGCGAATCCAGCGCATAGTTCCCGACGATGGGGCCTCATTGGTCGCGATGAATATGGACATGACGTTTACGAGACTTTGAGTGCGTGAGAAACAGAAGTTTAAAGATATATTTTTTTTATAAATATTTCGTGGTTACATTGAATTTGTTCCACGTAGTGCTGTTCTGAGTTAGATATGTTTAACATCTAGAACTCATAGACCATTGTACCTAGCTGGGATGGACATGCCTGTTGGTATATTTTATTAACTTTCAATTGCCCCTTTGTTTTGGTGTTTTTCAAAATTATTTTACAGGATGTCCGAAAAAGGTGTAACCATGCAATTTCAAATGATGATAACTTTGGATACAAAACTAATATCAACATTCTGTTTGTTGCAGGTAGTAACAGTCGCGGACCTACATTTTTGGGGCCCTGAAGCTTGAACAGTTATGAGGGCCCCTTCTCAACCAGCAACGGGGTTTGGGTAACCTATCTTCTTCAATGAGGTTGTTCCACGACAACCTCACTGAAGAAGATAACAGAAAGTTGCTTTAATTTTACGCGATTGCCCATAATATTCTATTTTTAACACAATCGTCTACTGTTAAAAGGCCTACTTTTATCAATGGTTGTCTAAAAAATTAATTATATGTTACACTTTCATCAACCTCTTTATTTTTCAGGTCCTTTGTGTTTTGTTTTAACTTGTTCCTTAATGTTGCTGCCGATCTTATAATGCCATACAAATACAAAGACACTGTAATTTAATTTTAACCATACAAACTGTAACAATATTGAAAAATTGCGTTCTTAGGGTGGGCTAAAACGGACATCAGTGTCGCTGCCGCCACTGACAACGATAGCACGCAAGGAACGTCGCCAGTCTGCTGTTTCAGGTCAAGCGAAATGCACTCTATAGTCCGTTGCCAATTGCTGAACACAATGCTATTATTTTGTATCAAATTACACTTTATCATTAATATTAGTAGTATTATTATTTAAAAACGTCTCATACAGTAGACCCAAAATTTTAAGCAATGTGGACTAAAGTCGCTTCTGAGGGCCCCTCCGGGATTAGGGTCCCTGAAACTTAAGCTTCATTAGTTTCATAGTAGATCTGCCCCTGGGTGGTAAGGAATACGCTCAAGTTTTTTAGAAGTGTACCCAATGGATCCTGCGACAAGAGCACAGATTGTGGAGTGGTTTATTGAAACCCGATCTGAAATGCAGGTGCAACGGAATTTCAGAACAAAATGTGCGAGCAAACTGCTCACACATAATAGATCAGAAAGTGATAGAAGTCATTCAAGGAAAATGGTAGCAACCTTACAAAAAAAAAGCCCTGGACGACCATCGCTGGTTCTAGAAAGGGGGGAGGTTGTGAGACAAACATTCACTCGTAGCTATCGAAAGTCAGTCAGACAAGCAGCACGACAGCTGGCCATCCCCAAGTTGTCAGTGCACACAGTGTTACGACAGAGAATGGAATTGGAAATACACTCGTATAAACTGCAGATAACCCAGATGATCAGGTGAAACATAAACAGTTTGCTGAAGAGATATTTGAGAACATTGCAAGTGCTGAATCTTTTCTAAGGCAAATCTGTTTCTCTGGTGAGCGAACTTTCCATGTTTCTGGAAACGTTAATAAACAGAATATGAGAATTTGGAGAACTGAACACCCACGTTTCACAATGGAACATGAACATGCTAGACCAAAAGTGAATGTTTGGTGTGGCATAATGGTCGACCGTGTTATTGGACCCTTTTTATTTCAGTAAGCGACCGTGAGAACTGATAATTACCTGGGCATGATTGAGCAGTTTGCGTATCCCCAGTTAGATGAACTTGCAACCCCGATCATTTTCCATCAAGATGGGATGCCACCTCATTGGGCTTTGATTGTGAAGAGGTCTCTGGTTACCAAATTTTCAAATTGATGGATTGGGTTTGGTTGTCCACTTGTATGCCCCTCCCCCCACGTTCGCTGGACTTAACACCCTGTGACTTTTTTTTTTATGGGGATTCATCAAGGGTGAGGATTACACATGTACTACAGAAAATTAATATAGACATTCTCAAACGAACTTGGTTGGAACTGGAATACCGCTTAGACATTGTTCGGGTGACAAATGCTACCCATGTCGAATGTCTATAAAACTTCATGATTTGTTATGTCAATTAAAACAAGTTGTGTTTTGAGATCATTTATACAGTGTTAAAGCTGCTATGATTATTTGAAATTGGTTACACCTTTATGGAACACCTTGTATTTTGCGGAATATTCTGAAAGGGCACATTATTTTCATATTCATTTGCTGGTATGATATTTATTGTTTGCTTAACTTCTTATTTTTTGATGTATGACTTTGAGTTCTAACTCTGTACTTGCTCACGTCGATTTTTAATTCATTTTAGGGCTGTTTTTTAAATGGATTCTCTGCAATCTTTCTTTCCCTGTGATTTGTCGTTCAGTATTTTGTGATATTCAGTTTATGTTTGTAAGGTGACGGAGTCGGGCCCCACTAATTAATTTCATGTAGTACTGTTTTCTGTAATTATTTCTCATTCCAAAGGCAATGTAATGTAAATTCAAACGCACGTGTCGGCACGTGGTACGATTCCTTTGTATGACGGATTGTGAAACACCGAACGAAGCACGTGACTAAAAAGATCCGTTGACTCCAACCAGGTCGACGGGGTCTCATGTATAGGTCAAAGGTCACCACTTCCGGTGAACGGCTGACTTCACACCAAAAGGATTTCCAGAGGCGGAAAGGTGGGGGGGGGGGGACGGGAGAAGGTTAAGGCTATAAAAGGAAGCGACACTTTCGCTAAGGATGCTTCGGGCCGATGGTGGCATTGTGGTCAGTGTTCGTGACTGCGATCGATCCTGGGCAGGTACGAACGTTCGAACCACTAAATACCCGCCGTTTGTCGGATGGGTACATTAAGCCGTCGGACCCCGGGTACTCCCATTCTCGGTCCACAGGGTTTGGTGTATGGTGATGACGACGAGAAGGATGGGGTTCTTGCTGGTGCCCTGGAGGATTTAGCTACATACGATCTTGATGATACAGAAGAGGTCATCTGGCCTGTTAGTTACCTCGAGGTAACTCGACACATCAAGAAGCTAAAGGTGAAGAGAGCTCCCGGAAGCGATGGAGTTTCGGCAAGAGCTGTTCAACTGCTCCCTGATAGCTGAATTCTGGTACTGGTGGAGATTTTCAACTGGTCTCTCCAGCTGAAGTATTTCCTTAGGGACTGGAAAAAAGGCAGTGGTAGTGGTGTTGCCCAAACCTGGAATTCAGCTCAACAAGTGGGCGAGGGCAACGAAGCTCCTGGCAAAAGCTTCGTTGCCCTAGCCCACTTGTTGAGCTGATTGGCTCGAACCTCAACAGCCGCAGTTTCACTGTTAAGATTAACGGTGAGCTTTCTTCGGAAAAGAAGATTCGGGCAGGCGTTCCTCACTGTTCGGTTCTTGGACCAACACTGTTCTCCATTTATCTGCACGACTTACCCAAACCCAAACAAGGGCAGGTCATGATGTACACAGATGATACCGCTGTTGTCATCAGGCCCCTGAACAAAAGCAGATCAGTGAAGCTCCTCCAAGACTTTCTCTCTCAGCTGGAAACCTACTACACTGAGTAGCGGATCAAGATCAATCCGTCTAAGAGCAGTGCGCTGTTGTTTTTTGGATCTCTCCAAGGAGTACCGAAACTCGTTATGTTTCAAGATACAATCCCCTGGGCTACCTCCACTAAGTACCAAGGGCTTCAACTCGATTGTCGACTTTCGTGGGTGGCGAACACAAGCTACCACACGAATAAAGCTAGACAATGCCTTGGGCAGCTAGCTCCACTACTCCACCGGAAATGTTTCCTTACAACACGACACAAAGTACTGCTGTATAAGACGGTCGTCAGGCCGGTGCTTACCTACGTCTCCTCCATCTAGATTGGTATTAGTAGGAATCAGCGAGAGAGAATCGAGAGGGTGCAGAGCCGAGCACTTCAAATGACCACTGGGGCTCCCCCTTGGACCCCACTTCGGAACCTGAAGAACAGACTTGGCATCGAGAAGGTACATTAATTTTCCACCAAACTCGCCAAAAAGTTCTTCAAGAAAGCGGAAACCCAACCTAATAGACTTGTTAGGGGCGCGGTTGATTACAATCCCAGCGAATTCCTTAGGTATCCAGAACTAAGGCGGCGATCGTTGACCCCCCTTCACAGAGAGAGTAATTATGTGAACACTGGTGGATGTTAGAGAGACCACCACTCCCTTCTTTCTCAGATTGGCATCGAGATGGTGAAAATGGATTCTGCTTGGGCATTTGGATTTGGTATCGTTGAGTTTCAGTCACTCCCTGGTGTGTCGGCGGGCAGGTGGTGTTGTGGTTCTCTGTGATGTTGTGCGGTGCTTCGTTCCCTTTGCTCCCCTTCCCCCCGGACTGATGTCAAGGATCACCCTCTCCTTTTACTATATTTTTCGGTTTGTCTTTCCTATTGAGTTCACTTACTCAGATCTCCCAGCTTCCTATTTCTAAGGGCAGTTTTAGACTTGGGGTCAGACACTCCCTTCCTAAAACTTTTTCAAATATCGTACTATCGTGCTAAGGAGGCTTTTCGCGTTTAACCTGCCAAGAGGAAGACGTTGTGTTTTACGCAGAGAGAGTGTCGGTTAGACCTCTCGGGGTTGTTCGTTTTCACTGACGGAATAGTCAGGGTTTTTCGGCGATAAGAGATTGACCAGAGTTTTTGACGGAACGACTCAAGTCCACGTGGCGGAGGGGATCTTCCGGGATATCGGTGAGATAGTGAAGTGTTCGCTAGTTGGAATCCTGTTGGCACGTGGAGATAGCCAATCGAACGGAACTTATTCTTTCATCTATTAAATTTTGTTTCGTCTAACCAAGGACTTGTTAGTGGAGTTCCTCATTATCGTAGATCTTAAGAATTGCTGACTACACGTTCCAATATTTCAACGATCGAGTTTAACTCGACGGCTCTCAAAAGAACCTACGTCAGGCCCGTTTGAGAGATTCGGATGCGTAAGGCCTAGTGGCAGATCGAACTCAGCGGGACCCGACGACAATGTTACTTTTAATTTTGGCCTGTCTTTTTCTTGGGGGGGGCTAATATATATCCACACAGTTCGAGGAAAACACATTTACCTGTCCTTTTGTAATACAAAAGCTGGACAGTTATTTTTCTAATCGTTACACACATGCACTACCTAATGTTGAAAAATTGGCCAGAAACTTTTTAAAGGTATTTGATTTGGCCAAAAATAAAATTTGGTGAATTAACTACACTAAGGCAACTTACCAATTTATGTAGACTTTCTATTAAAACTGCACAATGAGAGATGAATTATTGGCTGGTTGTCATTAGCGAGGATTTTTTGAAAGCTATATATCAGCAATAAGTTTCTTATTATAACAGTTGGCAATTGCTTACCATCAGCAAATTTATGACAAATTATTTATCAGTAAAGTTTTAAATACCATAGAAGTCCATAACTTGTCCCCAATAAGTTTCTCAAAATGTGATGTCAGTAGTAGAATCAGATACTTTGTTGTGAATATTAGTTTCCCACAAATTGGTAAAATGTCAGTTATTAGGAAAAGTTTCTACCGTTAGAGAAAGATGTGGTAAATTTGTTGTGCAACCATAAATAGTTCTCAAACTGATTATTAATATGACTAGATACAGAATACAATATTACTAAAATAGATGCTTAATACAAGTAATTAAAGTTCAGACATTGTTTCTGTGTCAGTTTATTTAGTTCAAACAATTTCTTTTGCTGCACAACATAAACTGTTGGACTTAATCATATAAGTAACATCATTACGATCCTCTGCTTTCTGGGCAAAGTCATCAGCAGATTTCAGTAATTGTTTGATGTCTATTTCCAAGCATTTTCTTTTGTTTTTCAGCTTTTGCACTTCTGTGGAGTCGATTTCTGTTTTCCTTTATTCTTTTCCACAGCTGACTGCAGTTATTTCTGGTCATCTAAATAAACTAAGTATTTTTGTCTAGTATTAGAAACATATGTTCACATCCCGTTTGTTACTTCTATGCTCTGGACAACACATTCTTTTGAATTAATAAATCACATGTCAGCCTCTATACGATCTTCCCTTCATGTTCTGTACTTTAATTTTTTTATTAACACTAAATCCTCTTTCATCGTTTGCTTGCCTGTGACTCAATAAGAGCAACATTTCAGTAACTTTCCACAGAATTCAATACTGCTTCAAATTCATTGTTTCAAAAGAAAGAAAAAGAAAAAAAATCCAGCTAATCCAGCCTGGATACCCTAGAATCAAATTCTAAAAACTTGGAATGATTAGGAGACACCACATGATCTAGATATAATGAAAATTTAATGAGAATAACGTCACACTCAGTTTTCTCAAGTAAATGAATGTAACACTGATTTAAGTTTTTTGTAGGCAGAACTGTTTATTTCCAGCCATTTTTATTGGATTCAAAGAGCTTAGATTTCTAACAATATTGTATTAGACTGGAGATTTTTCCATAATTTTTACAGCAAGGTTAATTAAAAATGTTTTGCAATTAATGCAAATCTCAAACATTTGGCGATCTTGGATTTTTTTAGATGTTAATAACAACTTTACAGACCTTTCTGCCATGAAACAAGATCAATGTTTTCTGTGGGGATGTGATTTTTTGCGTCTTTGACATCTAACTTCAGCTATTTCTGCATAGTAATTTCAGATGCTGAAATATATTTGCTGTAAAAAATGGTTCAAGATTTTCTCAGTTCTTCAACAACAAAGAAAATCATCGGCTTATCTGTTTGATAATATAGCAAAAAGGTAGCAAAATTTCAGCAATGGATATGAATATCTGAAGCTACTCTGGTAAAAGGTTATCTTAAAGATTCCTTTTAACAACAACATATGACCTGCAAGTAGGCATAATAACCATCCTATTCGCGACAGTATTGGCATATTTCTGAATGCCAGACAATATTTTAAGGGAACGTTCACTTGCTGGAACACTTTCCAGTCATCTACGTTTAACAAATTTTGGGGGCAAGCAATCACTTTCATAATATTTCAAGAAATCCCCTCTTTTAGCTGGAGAGTCTTCAAAAAGATAGTACAGACTAACCAAACAATCTCCGATGTCTCATTCACTATCTTTATACCCACATTTAAAAACATTGTGCAAAATATGTAGCCCACAACTTCCAATATTTAGCATATTTTTTTGGAGCTTGTTCTTTGAATTGTCTCACAGCATTCTATAGAATTTCTAATTAACAGTTGGACCTTCCATTGAAACTTGCAATACTTTACAGAGTTTTAAGGGTGAAATGACATTTGAGTTGTGCAAGGCTTAAGATTAATTCTCAGCCCATAAATACTGAAGTCAAATATTTTGTATCATGGATCGTACGCTTTCTGGAATTCCATGTTGTCCTGGAAATATCCTAAAATTCTATTACATGTCCTGGAATTTTATCCATTCTTGCCTTTTTGTCCCGGCACAATGTTTTGTGGTTGAGGATTTTTCTACTGATAAAACTTAAATCTGACGAATTTCCTCCCCACTCCCGGCAAAATGCGGGGCTTTTGGTTTTCTTGTTTGTTAGCGGTACTGAAACTGCGATATTAGCACGTCTTTTGTAAAAAAAGATTGTGCTTATGTTATCACTTTGTCCGTCAGTGGACACTATATCTCTGCAACTATTAGTCCGATTTGAAAAATCCTATTTGCATTGGGAAGCTTGAAATACAGTATGAGAATGATGACCCTTTCATTCCAGTTTTTTCTGATGCACCATTTTGCCGCTAGAGGGCATAAATGAAAATGATTTTGAATTCAAAATACATTTTATTCCGTATATTGGCTTCTGAATATCCGATTGAAAAAAAATTCGATACGATTTATATCGAATACTATTTTAGGTATAGTTTGTTTATCAAACGTAATGTACAGATTTCCCGCAAGTGTAAAGGTAAATTGTGTTTTTTCACATATCTGTGCTTCTAAAACTCTGATTTGAAAAACTCTTCCTGCACCGGATACAGCTCCTGATGGGAAATGTTTTGCACGTAATTTCAAAATTTTGGTAGAGAATGGTTTGGTTACCTAGGGGCATAAGTTAATTCTGCTTCTGATGTATACTGCTGGCCACCCAAAATGCAACACCAAGAAGGAAGCATCCGATTGGCCTGAAATTCTCAGCATGCGTCGCCCGCGAGAGGACATGCAAACAATTAGCATTGCAGGGCATATGCAAATCATATGCGCCTGCACGCCAACCGAGAAGCACTGTAAGAAGGGTGCACAGAAGGCGGGGTGTAAGTAGTGGAATAGTGTTGTGCTCCCGGACCTGTGCGTGGGAAGCTTCCTGATGCCTCGTCGCAGAATCCGGCAGTCATTCCAGCACGTTTCGGAGTTGGACAGAGGACGAATAGTGGATTATCGCGACAACGGTTTATCGTACCGAGACATCAGCGCCCGTGTGGGACGACATCCAGCCAGAGTGAGGCGAGTATGTATTCGGCGCGTGCAGGAGGGACGGACGAACAGACGTGAGTGATTGCCGCAGCCGCGGCACACCACCGAACGAAAGGACCGGCATGTTGTGGGGCGGGCATTGACGGTTCGCACCGCCACATCACGAACGCAGCGCAGGAATTAGGGTGTGTTGCACAAGAACCTGTGTCAACACGTACCGTTCGACGTCGTCTGCAGGATCGGGGACTAGTCGCACGGCGCCCATTGCTCCGATTACCATTGACGTTACACCACCGGCGAGTGCGGCGGCAGTGGGCCGTTGAACGCCGCACCTGGGCTACGGAATGGCATGACATTGTCTTCTCCGACGAATCCCGCTTCTGCCTGCAACATCATGATGGTCGGATCCGCGTGTGGCGGCACCGCGGCGAGAGAATGCATGACGCCTGCATTATGCATCGCCATACCGGTCTTTCGCCTGGCGTTATGGTTTGGGGCGCAATTGGATATGACACCCGCACCCCTCTGGTACGCATCGCCGATACACTCAACAGCCACCGCTACATCTCCGACGTTTTGGAGCGTGTAGTCCTCCCTTACCTGCAGGACCTGCCAGCGGCCACGTTTCAAAAGGACAATGCGCGCCCGCACGTGGCACGCATCGTGCAACAATTCTTCACGGACCACCAGGTGTCACTGCTGCCGTGGCCCGCCTGTTCTCTCGATATGTCGCCCATCGAACACGTCTGGTCGCTGATCGGCAACCGGGTGGCCCGGCAAGCACCACACGCGGCTACGCCTCATGAACTGTGGCAACGTATGGGAGCAGTTTCATCTTTGTATCTGTTGTTATGTTTCCAGTAGATCTGGCTTTGCTACCTCGTGTCCTTCTTGGTGTTGCATTTTGATTGGCCAGCAGTGCATATGCAGCAAAATCTGAGCTTCCGAAAACTCGATTGAAAAAATTCTTTCGTGGGAAGATACTGCTCCCCTCAGGAGATCTTTTGAGAATACTTTCTGCTTAAAATAGCGCATAGTTTTCCTTCCAGGGGGCGTAGGTGTACATCTCATTTTTTTTCGACATCTCTGCTTAGTGATGAAGGGGGTTGCAAAAGACGGACTGATTGAGGCCACCTGGGAATGCAATGTACTTGGTAGCCTTGGCCTTGGGGGTAGGGAGGGAGGATGGAGTGAAGGAGACACGTGTGTAACCTTGGACTTCTGAGTCTTTTCGGCCTCCCTCACACCAACGGTGGGAGAATGCTGTTGAAACCCATATTTGTTCCTTTAATTCTTTTTGTTTATTTAATAAATTAAAGAACAGTGATCAATAGTAGATTGAATCACTGTTCTTTAATTTCATAAAAAGGGAAATCTAAAATTGCGGCGCCATTTTCTTACATCCAGAATTATGGGAAGGTCATAAAAAAGAAAAAAACTGCAGTTTTTCCGAGAGAAAAAATGTACGTAGAAATGAGCTTTCTTCTTCTTTTTTTTTTTTTTTACGGAAAAATTCTTCGCCTGTTGATGATTTACTTATGTCGTATAAAATAGTTCTGTTAAAATTTGGGTATTTCTGAATTGGATTTCAGTTTAAAAAAAAAAACGAAATGTCATAACATCTGGATGCCTGTTTGCGAATATAGTCTTCTTGAATCTCTTCAGTTTTTTTTTGTTTGTTTCTTTCGTAGGAATTGTCCTTCGTTTTTTTCTGCTTTTTGTCTGTTTCGTTCCTTATTTCTGTTGTGACAGTGCTGAAATGACTGACGCCCACCAAAAAAAATTTGTTAACAAAAAATGCGTTAAATTGTACTTCAAGTACAAATCATAATCATTGATTATAGCAATACAAACAGAAAAAGATATTTCTTGTTAAAATGTAAGAGGGGTGTCCGATAAGTATCCGAATTTTTGTTCCTATCAATACAAAACCGTGTGTATGATCATATGTATGCGTGAAACTAAAACTATTACGACTACTTTGAGTGAAGCGGCTTGATACTAACGTTAGGTGGCGCTGTCGATCAAAAACAATGGCGGCTAGTTAAGTGTTCAGTTCGAGCAGTAGTGAAATTTTTAACGAAAGAAGGCGTAAAGGCCGTGGACATTACGAGAAGACTTCGGACGGTGTATGGTGATGCGGCTATGTCTTGTTCTTGTATTTATGAATCGGCTACGAAGTTCAAAGCTGGCCACGAGAGCCTTGAAGTTGAAGCACGGTCAGGTAGGCCTAACTCAACGGTGACTGATGAAACGATGAAACGGGTTGACTTTAGGTGACAGACGCATTTGCGTTCGGGATATTGCCATGGGATTATATATCAGGAAAGATTCTGTTGGATGAATTATTCATGAACATCTCAACTATAGGAAAATCTGTGCCAGATGGGTGCCCCGAATACTTACAGAGGTGCATAAACACCAATGGCTAGACATTTGCAATGAACTGGTACAGTGCTAAGATGAGGGTGATGCATTATCACAGGCGGTGAAACGTGGATTCATCAGTTCGAGTCAGAGACAAAACGACAAAGTATGCAATGGCGTCATTCGAATTCTCCCCCCACCAAAGAAGTTAAAAGTTGGTTTATCGGCGTCCAAGGTCATGGCTACTGTCTTCTGGACAAGCACGGTACCCTTCTGGATGAGTATTTGGCAAAAAATAAAACGATAAATGCGAAGTCACTGAGAAAACTTGCGCAGCGTATCTGGACCAAACGGCCAACATTGAAAAACAATCAGGTGTTACTTCAGCATGATAACTCTCGCCCGCATATAGCTAAACCAGTGCAAGCAGAAATTGCAAAACAGAGGTGAACTGTTCTTCCGCACCCTGCTTACAGTCCGGACTTGGCACCTTCCGATTTTCATGTTTTCGGTCCCTCGAAGGATAGTCTTAGTGGCCATCACTATGAGAACATGGACGATCTGCTGTCCGTCAATGGATTCGCAACACCCCTGCTGCTTTCTTCGCTACCGGAATTAATCGTCTTGTTGATCGGTGAAGAAAACGCATTGTGCTGAACGGAGAATACGTGACTTTGACTGTTCGTACCACTGTATAACATATGTATCATAATGATGCATCCTGTATTTTTTATATCTGTCCTGTAATTGATAGGAATAAAAATCCAGATACTTATCGGACACACATCGTATTTTCAAATTTCATATCTGAATCCAGATTACGGATAATAAAATTACCGGATTTTTTTTATTTTGATTGGAGGTTTAACGACCACTGTGAGCAACTCAATGGGCTATAAGCAATCGCCCGTCCCTAATTTAGGGTCACTGGTTCCAGGGAAGAGAGAAAACCAGTGCTGTAAGACAAACACAACATCCATGCCTCACCGGGATTCGAACACGGACCCCTTTCGGACCACTGCGCCACTTACCGGATTTCAAAAAATCCAGAAACCATGAACAACACTAATGTAAGTCTTTCATCAACTTGGAACGTACTTCGATTTCGTGGTTTCACTTCCACGTGCATTAATAATAAATAAATAAAATGGCTAGCTTTGAAACTTATTGATGAAATCGCATGATTTTTGCACGTTCAGCATATAGTACTACCAGTTCTGGTTTTTCTGGGAGACCTGACTAAACCTCTCCATTTTGGCGAATTTTTAAAACAGTTTACGAAAGATCCCGAAATTTAGAGACTAAGTAAAATGTCTACAAGAAAAGTACTTGGAAATGAAGGGAATTTTAGGTAAATATCCAAGAAAAAGTACTTGGAGATCATCTCCCCTTTAATGACACATCATTAATTGCACAAATCATTACAGTGGAACCTTTTCATGCATATAATCTTTAATATTTACATGCACGAAAGGTGTACTAATTGTAAAAATCTGTGCATTAAAATGAGCCAATAGAGCACACTTTTTTGTTTAGAAACAACAGATTAGGAGAATTTGAAGGATATTTTCAAAACCATGTTTTTAGTTGTGGCTTATTTTGACTACTGAAATTTGCTAATGAATACTTTTCTGTAAAAATTTGCCATAAAAATCAGATTGCTTTCTGATATCAGAAACTTAAATCTTGCTGTTTCATAGTATTTTCTGAGCTAACTAATCACTTTCCATCTTTTATATTTACTTTTGTAATCATGCCTAGTTAAATTGCCTTGATCACTGATGTATGAAATTGTGAACATGGCTGCTGGATTTAAGGTTTTCCCGTTAATCACTTTTGTTTCATTTTGGGATTTTTGTGCATACTTCATTTGTATATATAAAAGTTTTGTAGAAACAAAACCTGGATACATTTTCAGTGGGAGTTTTGGTATTTCAGTATTTATCTGTGATTTTGTTATTACTGCAGAAGACATTTTCAGCATTCTGTATGAAGTTTGTTAGGGCCGTCCCGGTGGGGCAGTGGTCTAAGCGATGGGTTCTGATCATTCGTCCGAAAGTGGTCCGGGTTCGAATCCCGGTGAGGCATGGATGTTGTGTTTCTTACGGCACTGGCTCTCTCCCTTCCCTGGAACCAGTGACCCTAAATTAGGGACGGGCGACTGCTTATAGCCCAATGAGTTGCTCACGGTGGTCGTTAAACTTTCAATACAAAAAAATAAAAGTAATTTTTGTTAGGATGTTTGTTGTAGATTTCAGGATGAACAGACCTGGTTTCATTATATTTTAAATAGGAGCATTTGGATCATACGTCCTGGGAGAAAAAATCCAAAAGTCCTGGAAATATCCTGAAATTTTGTGATTGAAAAAGTGTATGAACTGTGTTGTATACATTGTTTTCGTTCCATTGTTTTCATTCCAAAATCTTGCTTGGATATCAAGTTGTTTTTTCTGGCATATTTCATTTAAAGTCTCATCAAATAGGACACGATGACTTTTTAGGGTTAGAACTTCCAACAACATGTCGGTTAAATATGGAGAGATTCCAAAAACTGCATAATATGTACACTTCTTTTCACTGCATATAAATTTTGTAGCAATCGGACTGTCGAGAAACATTCTTCGAAAAAGTCTTCCAATGTTTTCATTACATTTATGAGAATGATGATTTTTAATTGTTTTAAACACGCATAAAATTTCAGCATCTAAAATATTGTTCTTCACAGCGTGGTTATTTAAATGTGATACAATAACTTTGGGATTTTCAGAAGTCACTATTTCAGAATTTCTGTTTGGTTTAAAAAGGTTCCTTAAAGATTTCCGTATATGAATCAATTCATTGTGCTTTTTGCTTTCATACACGATATTCTTCCGCAATTTCGCGGAATTCCGCTTTTTTTTTCGTGATTTCGAGATCGATGCAAAAATGAAGAGAAATTTCTTGGGGATAAATGGGGGAAGGGAAGGGTCGTTTTCCATCTGGGAACGGTATTTCGTCTTCCAAAACTTTCGAAAACTAAAGTTAAAACGGAGTGAAAATTTCTGCTGTAATCGTAATTTCAGTTTTCTTACGATGTTGCTTCTGCGCAGGATTAATCTTAAATATCATTTTATTGCATAAATGTTTGTATTTCAGCATGAAACTGTGGGCAACGGCGGAAGTTGAGACGGCACGAAGATTTCCATGCAGTCAGTCTTTTTTTTTTTTTTTTTTTTTTTGATTGAAGGTTTAACGACCACCGTGAGCAACTCAATGGGCTATAAGCAGTCGCCCGTCCCTAATTTAGGGTCACTGGTTCCAGGGAAGGGAGAGAGCCAGTGCCGTAAGACAAACACAACATCCATGCCTCCCCGGGATTCGAACCCGGACCCCTCTCGGACGAATGATTAGATGCCATCGCTTAGACCACTGCGCCACCGGGGTGGCCAGTCAGTCTTCAGGCATGAGATTCCTTCGTGAACTCGAGGAGGAATTACGCCATTATTTGAGTTATATTTGAGATCAATGCACAACTGAAGATAAATCTCTTAGGGATTGGTGTTGGGGATTCGTTTTCTGTTTGACACTTTCAAATACGGAAGTTATACGGAGTGAAGATTTCTCCCGTAATCATGATTCATTTGTCTCGAGATATACTTCCGCCCGGTACTGTAATTAAATATCCGTTTATTCCATAAATATTTGAATCTCAGGTTGAAAATGGGGAAAAAGTTTCTGAAAATTGAAGTCGGACAAAGTTAAGATTACTTCCGTACCCCCCTTCCTCCCCACTCACACCACCGGGCGATGTTCTCACTATCCTGTTTTGTAAAATGTTACTTTCCCCCATTGGGAAGGAAATAATTGATATCAACAGAAAACAAAATTAAGCAATGAATGTTGGGCAGCTGCAGAGTCGACAAAATTGGCTGGGGAACTTGTTGAGAAGAAAGCAATACAAGAGGAAACTTGAGTGATGTTCTAGCAAGTGTAACAGCAAAATACTGTGTTTAAAGCAGTGTCTTTTAAAGCCATATTATTTTGTTTTGAATTAAATAATTTTATGTACGCTATACTGACAAAAGTCACCGGACATCCCTTCAAAAGCAAATGAACGGATCCACTGTGTTGTTAAGATGAGCGGTACAGGTGTAAACGATATGAAAACAAGCCTGCTGCTGAACGCGATCATATCGCACTGTGAGGTTGAGTGAAAACGTCGCGGTGGGAGAGAACTGACTTTGAGAAAGGAGAGATTGTTGGGAGTTATATTAGTGGGTTGTCTATAAGAGAAACCAAGAGGCGTTTAAACATATTCAAGTCAACTGTGTTGGATGTACTGAATAAGTGGAAGACACATCATGCCTGAAGCAGCAAAACGTACTGGCAAACCAAAGAAAATCAGTGATAGAGGACGTCGAAGCTTCAGGAGAGTCGTTACAGCTAATCGACGGAGTACTACACAAGACCTCAGTGTACAGGTGAGTAAAAATGCTGGAACCTCGGTATTCGTATAGAACTTCCATTCCATGGGTCACCGTGGTCGTGCGGCTGCTCATAAGCCTTTCATCTCCACTCGCAATGCTACTCGTTGTTTAGCATGGTGTAAAGAACATTTATCGTGGACCGATGATCAATGGAAACGGATCCTATGGACTCATGAATCCATATACACGATCTATCAGTCTGATGGCCGTGTGTGGGTATATTTGCAGCCGGAGGAACGCTATTTACCATAGTGTACTGTTCCTACAGTCAAGTTTGGAGCTAGCAGTGTACTCGTGTGGGAGTGTTTTTCGTGTATGGTCCCGGCATATCTATACTTCGATATTGTGGACAATTAGGCCCTACCCACTCTGTGGCAATACTATGGAACCGAGCCATAAAGCAAGGACTGTTACGGCGTGATTTGACGGTAATTCCGTATCGTGTGTGGACTGGCCAGCACAGAGCCCTGATCTTAATCTCATAGAGCACCTATGGGGTGAATTAGAGCGCCGCATAAGAAGTTTGGAACCAAGGCCTACTACTAAGCAACAGTAAGCGAAAGCATTATGTACCTAATTGGAAGCGCATACCTATCGCTGTGTTCTAAAACCTTGTCGAAAGCATGCCTCGAAGGGTCAGTGCATGCATTAAGGCCAAAAGTCGACCGACACCGTACAAATGTATGTCAATAAATGCTGTTTTGTTTCTCTTCTAGGTGTCCGGTGACTTTTGCCAATCATCATCATCATCATCATCATTGTCAACCATTATCAATCCACTGCTGGACGAAGGTCTCCCCAAGTTTCCTCCACAACGGTCTGTCTTGTGCCAGTCTCCTACATGTCACTCCAGCATATTTACGAATTTCATCCACCCATCTCCCATGTGGTCTTTTTCTGGGTCTTTTCCTGTCCCTTGGAATCCAATCTAAAATTTCGGCTGTCCATCTATGGTCTGTCCTTCTGGCAGTATGTCCAGCCCATTGCCATTTCAGGATTTAACTCTGATCATGATGTCTTCCACTCTCGTCATTTTTCGGATCCACGAGTTCCTCTTCTTATCTCTCCTAGTTATACCAAGCATGCACCTCTCCATGCTGCTTTGAGTTGTCTGCAGCCTTTGTATGTCTCTTTTAGTTAAGGTCCACGTCTCTGCACCATACGTAAGCACTGGAAGGATGCATTGATCAAACACTTTTCTTTTAAGACATAATGGCATATTGCTCTTGAAAATTATGCTGTTTCTTCCAAAAGCTCTCCAGGCAAGTTTTGTACGCCGATTAATTTCTTCATCAATGTGACCCTCACTTGATATCTGCTGTCCAAGATAAACATACGTATCTGTTATCTCCAGTTTTTCTCCATCAATCGATAAATCTTCATTTCTTGTAAAAGCATTGAACATCACTTTTGTCTTCTGAAAGTTCATTTTTAATCCCACTTCTTTACTCTTGTCAGCAAGTTCCTGGATCATACTCTGCAGCTCTGATGGGGTAGTTGCAAAAATGACTACGTCATCAGCAAAACGAAGGTGGGTTAGATAATCTCCATTAATCTTTATCCCTTTGTTTTCCCAGTTCAGTGATTGAAAGACATTTTCCAATGTGGCATTAAAGAGCTTCGGAGATATGGTGTCACCTTGTCTCACTCCCTTTCCAATTTTTATGTGTGTTGTATTTTCAAACAGCCGAATCTTTGCACTTGCATTTTCATAGATGTTATTAATAATATTAATGTATGCATCTTCAATACCGCAGGATTTCAGAGCCGTGGTAACTGCTGATGGTTTCACCGAATCAAAGGCTTTTTCATAATCGATAAAAGCCATGCACAATGGAAGTTCATATTCCCTCGCTCTTTCAATTAGTTCTCTCAGTACGTGGATATGATCTATTGTGCTGTAGCCACTCCTGAATCCAGCTTGTTCTCTCGGTTGAGCCATGTCCAGTGTTACCTTCAAGCGGTGTGAAAGAACTTTAGTGAAGATTTTATAAACCACTGATAGGAGGCTGATAGGTCTGTAGTTCCTGAGATCCTCAATGTCACCTTTTTATGTAGCAGGATCATTGTAGCATTGTTCCAATCCTCAGGAATCTTCCCTTCATTAAGGCATCGAGTGAAAATTTGGGCGAGTACTGTTTCAATTTCTCCACTTGCTTCTTGTATGATGTCTATAGTAATTCCATCTTCTCCTGGAGCTTTCCCCCGCTTCATGTTCTTGATTGCATGAGCAACTTCTGCTGGGAGGACTGGAAGAACTCTGGTACCTTTCATGATGTCTGGAGTACATGTATCATCCCTTTCATATAATTTGGAGTAGAAATCTTTCACTCTTGTCAAAATTTCGCCTCTATTTCTTGTTATAGAACCATCTTCTTTTCTCAGAGCCATAATCTGTTTTCTTCCCTTACTGAGATGTCCTTTTGCTATCTTAAGGCTTTGGTTGTTTTCAATTGCTTTCCTCACTAGCTCACAGTTGAATTTCCTTACGTCTTCAGTGATACTTTTTCGTGTTGTCTTGCATAGCTCTATATATTCCACTTTGGAAGTCACATCTTCTTTAGTTGTCCTCATCTCTCTTCTTTTTGCATCAACATTTTGGTTTTTCCTGATAATTTGTTCACATGCAACTTGTTCTTAGACCCAGCTAATTTTGTTGCTGTTTCCATTAGAGCTTTGGTTACTTTTCTGTTAACTTCCGAAATATCCACTTCTTCCGATGTTAGGCCTTCTAAGGCAGAGAATCTGTTCTTCAGTTCCAACTTGAAAGTATTATGGTGTTTTTAAGGTTGGTTATGTCAATACATTTTGTTTGTCTTATGAGCTTGCCACGTTCCAGTTTAGTGTTGAGGTGCATCTTACATCTCACCAATCTATGGTCACTACCTGTGTTGAACTTGTTCAGCACACTGCAGTCTTCGATGACGAATTTTTTGTTACACATAATAAAATCAATTTCACTTGTCGTCCCAATTGGATGTCTCCATGTCCATTTCCTGTGTGGCTTTTTCTTGAAAAAGGAGTTCAAGATGAAAAATCCTTCTGCCTCTGCAAACTCAACGAGAGTATTTCCACGCTGGTTTCTGTTGCCGTGACCGAATTTACCTACTGAAGTTTCATTCTGTTGCTGTTGCCCTATTTTTGCATTGAAATCTCCCATAATTATCTTCAAGTGCTGCTTACCTTTATTATTTAGATGACGAATTTCCTCATAAAATTCTTCAATTTCTTCTTCAGGATGACTTGTGGTGGGTGCATAAGTTTGAATAATCTGAGCCTGGTATCTTCTCGATAGTTGGATAACGAGTCGTGCAGCTCTGTCAGAGGAACTTTCAACTTCTACCACTTTATCCTTCAGTTTCTTGTTTATTATAAATCCAACACCACTAGTTCTGCCAGTATCTGTCCCACGATAATAGAAGAGATGTCCACTTTTCAGTTCAATGAGATCTTCTCCTTTTCTCCTTACCTCACTTAGCCCGACGATGTCCCACTTGATCCTTTGTAGTTCCTCTTCCAATTCAAGAAGCCTTGAATCAGAAGATAGGGAGCGTCCGTTATAGGTAGCCAAGGTCAGCATCAAATGGCAGCCTAGTCCGGTCCTCCGGGGATTCTTAGCACCCTCTGCCTTCATGTCGCACTGGCCGCTGCCTTGGCCAGGTACATTCCAGCTGCCGGAGACTGAGGGCCAAGATTTAAGTTGTAGAGTCATTTTGGAGGTGTTTGGCCATAACTCACCACGCTGGCCAAGCGGGTTGGTGAGTGTGGGATAGCATTTCCTCTGATCCCGATGTTATAGTTATACCGCTATTGGCGGTCGTCAGAGCCCCTTTAGTGGGAACAGGATGCACCACGAGAAGGCGGGGTTGACATTTGTCAAGGAGAGGCTGTGATGTTACGCATCACCTGACCTTACATCCCTTTTGCCAATATAGTGCATGAAGTACAGCGATGTGCTCCAGTTTCATATTTACATAAACGAATTACAGTAAACAATTCCTTCTCGTGCTGCATTATTTTCACACTTTCTTGTCGCGCGTTCTGATTTTTTCATCCAGTTTAAAAGTTCAGCTTGCTTTTGTTGTTGTTGTTGTTGTTTCTTGGTTGGTCTCATGTATGTGCTTTCATGTACTTTTCAGAACGGACTCTCCTATAGAGACAATGTTAAAACTTATGTTGCAAATTCTGCAGTGTATTTCGTCTGGCATTGAAACCAGTTATAATATGGATTTTCTAACCACTTATTTTTAAAAACGCACTTACCTACCATCTTTTACTGTCAATCCTTGTTATTAATACAACAGCAGCAACAAATATGAAAAAAAAAAATCAAGCGCATGTGTTTCCAAACTCCACTTGTCTTTATTCAGTCATAAAAATGGAAGTATTTTTTTTAAAAACACAAAACTAATCCTTTTTGGAAACACTTAAAAACGTTACAAAGCCAGTTATAACGAAGTAAATTCCTCCGTCATTTTTATCCGCGCCAGGATTCGAACCCGGGTCCACTCATTCCGGAATAAGTTGCTCTACCAATTGAGCTACGCGGACATTTTATTCTGATTCCTATTTGCCTTTATGTCGTGTGCGTCCTTCTGGCAGGTACGTCACATCTCCTGGTACGTTACATCATCTCCCCCTTATTTTTTTTTTTTCGAAGTGCTGCTCTTATTTTTCCTATCTCGCGGTGTGGAAATAACATCACACCATTGCGAGATTGTGAACGGTCGGGTCATCCGGATTGTTCGGGCGCCATTATAACGAAGTAAATTTCTCCGTCATTTCTGGTCTACGCCGGGATTCGAACCCGAGGCCGCTTATTCCGGAACAAGTCGCTCTACCAACTGAGCTACGCAGACATTTTATTCTGATTCCTATTTGCCTTTATGTCGTGTGCGTCCTTCTGGCAATTACGTCACATCTCCTGGTACGTTACACAGTAAGTTACTTATTTCGCAGAAAAAAAATTATGCACTTTCCTTATATATTTCGTATATATAAGGAAAATGTATATTTTACAATATACACTTTCCGTATAATATTTCCTGTTGAAGTACACAGGATAACATTCATTAATGCAAACGGAATAGAATACAGAAGTAAATAAGCATCATGTTGAATGCAGTTTTAGAAATTAAAAGAAAATTAAAGAAACTACATAATTTCTTACGTAGATATCACATTTTACAGCGTTTGATCAGCCCCATCCCCCAAGTGCAGAAAAGGGGTAAGCCCGGAGGCCAACGCTCCTCCCTCGTTCCTTTGTCGGGGTCTGGGCGCTAAAAATTTACGACCACTGTGACGTCACACAAAGCGACGGGGAGAAACAGTTGAAAGTCGTATTGTTCAGTTAGCTTCCTATTGTGGAAGCTGTCTTGCTTCATTCTGAGTTGTTTTCTCTTAGCTTAATCAGTTTTTTGCTTCATTCATTTGTAAACTGTTGGAGATTTTACAAAAAACCCTTTTGTGTGAATTTTTTTTTTTTTTGGAACCTAGAACATTTGGTTGGTTATACCAGTGCATTTATTTTGAAACCAACAATGCCTTTTAGCTGTTGTGCCCAGGGATATAGGTCGGGAGGTACATCAAATTGCGGTTATGCTAAAGGAAATATTAAAGTGTTTGAATTTCCGAATGAATAAAACAGATTTCAGCTATGGATGCAGAAAATTCCCAAGAAAGACTGATTTCCTTGAAAGAAAAGCGTAGTTTGCATCTTTGCAAGTATTTTAGACACGATGATGTTATAACAGAAGACAGTGTCACTAGAGACGATGGCTCTATTACTGTTGATCTTCGCTCTCATTTTTGTGCTCGGCAAAGATGCGGTATCCTGTATTTTTTCTGATCTACCAAATACCTTTCTGACAAAGGCACTGATAAAAGAAAAACACCATCCAAAAGACTCGAAACTTACCCGAAAGAAAAAGGGAAGCAAATGGTACAATTCTGGATAAAGATCTGATACGGACTTTTGATGCATTGAAAGAAATATCTAAATTATTTTAAAAAATGCTGGTATGGCTTAGCTGAAGCGGACTATTTTAATTTTTATAAAATTACTTGTACGGCGTCGCCTATTAACATATCCAGTTTCATCTATTCAGATTTGTCACGGATATGCGGCATTCAGACTAAAAGAAAATTTGAACTGCCACATGTGTCAAAAAAAATATCAGATAAAGAGATCATTCTAGATTTGGTGATTCTGAAGTGAAAAAAATAGTTTGAACTACTCGACTAAGGGGGACTAACATATCCGTGTGAACTAGTAATACTTTTTTTCATTGCATGTAAAATATGTAACTGTTTTTGCAGGGGAACATAAAATCACTGCTGAAAAATCTGGCTCGGGATAAAATTTCTGAATTTTCAGTATCTGAAGTTTGCATTAGATGTGAAAGAACTGATACAGAGTTAGCCATGAAATTTGTGTTTTTGAACATTTTTTGAAACAACTACACCAAACTCAAAAATTACGTCGTTGACAACAGAAAATTTGCTGTCCTTTTGGCCGTTTCATGACAAGGAACTTCAAGCATTTAACATATGTTTTTCACTTTAATTTATTCATTTGAGTTTTGAAAATGTTCCGTTAATAATAATCGGTTTGAAGATTCATTTTGGAAGTGTCTCATTTTTGTTCATATTTCATGTATTTGATAAATACACAGTTGACGTGGACCAGGAACATCAAATAAAAGTCATCGCTCTTTCCACGTGGAAAAAGCGATGACTTTTATTTGATGTTTTTGTATTTGGTTGGTTAGCAGAAAATGTTATCAGAGTTATACGAAATCCCAAGGAGGCCGCCCCGGCGTCGCAGTGGTATAAGCAATGGCTCCAGGTTCGAATCCCGGTGAAGCATGGATGTTGTGTTTGTCTTACGGCGCTGGCCTTCCCTGGAACCAGTGGCCCTTAATTAGGGACGGGCGACTGCTTATACCCCATTGAGTTGCTCACGGTAGTCGTTAAACCTTCAATCAAGAAGAAAAAAAATCCCAAGGACAATAAAATTAAGCCTTCATAGTCACATCTCCGTCAATATCCTCTTTCCAGTTTTTCTCCGTAATTGCAATGTTTTTCTATGTTTTATCTCTGAATGAGATGTTCAGTTTAACTGTAGCGCTACCTCTGAGATCTTGAAGGCTTATCAGTCGTGACGTCATTTTCATTGACGTCACATCTCGTGGATCAAGACTGACGAAGAAGACAGGCTTCGGTGCGGAAGGGAACCGGTGAGATCACGTGACCAATTTAGTGCTGTTGCCTCTGCTTGGGCTGCCGAGAGCAAACGGTGACCGAGTAGAGAAATATTTTTTCCAACACGCAGCGAATATAAGGTGGCACATCTAATCATTGCATATTAATATCAAACTATTAGAGAATAAATCGTTTGAAAAGAACATTATTCAAATGTGAGTTCTACTGAACTTAATCGTTTAACACTACTGAATTCATTTTTTTTTTTCGTTTTCCGTGTCGTGTGGATTTTCCCGCTTAGCCGTTCCTTTAGCAAAGTCGTATCAAGAGACATATTCCAAAGTTTTGTTGCTCGTTTAAATGAAATTAACTATATTTTCTTCGTTGTCCGTGTAGTTCATTCTTTTTTCTTTTTGCCTTCATGATTTTCTAGCAACACTGAAAAGCGAGTTCGTTTGAAAATAGCGTGCAAAATATTAATAGCAAACGGAAAACGTTAAGCGAAATCATATTGAGGTCGAAGAAAAAGTGTTCCGTCATATACATCTCTGGCTAAAACGTTCCTTACTAAATTAAAAAAAAAAAAAAATTTTTCTTGCTCTGGAAAAAATAAATTTTTGGATATTATTGCATGTATTTTTTTTAATGGGGTTATTTTGAGGACAATGCTTCTGTACACTAAAAGTATATAATTTGGAAATAATTCCTTCTTAAAAAAATGCTTAGGATCCCTTTTAATACAAATCATCTGTCTGTGCATTAGAATTTATTTTACTTATTTCTACTTGGGGGAAGAAAAATAAAATTAATCCTTATCTGTATATATATTATGTGACAACACATTCTGGCACAAGCTATTTTCTTGGTAACTGAAAAAAAAAGTCGAATGACGGACACTGTCACAAAAAATGTTCTCATTGTTTTGTGAAAAATTAATTCAAGAACTTTTTTTTATAAAATTATTCAGTTTTGTCACTATTAAATTTTCCTTTCGTTTGTAAGTAGTGAGAAAGGATTGCTTCTGGCTCCTTTCACTTAACATTGTGCTCATCACGGTTGCTCATCACGGGGGCCACAGCAGGGAGGGCGGTGCGAGGCACCTCTCGAGTGAGCCTACCGAAAATGTCTTATCTCCAGAGATAAGATCTTTGACAAACATTTTTGGGAAATCTTTTCATGTTTCAATAACTTTTTTTAACAAACTTAGGAAATTTTTTCGTGCTTTGAATTCCGATGTATTAGGATTTTTATAAAACTTATATTTTTTTCAGAACTTGAGTGAGCTGTTAGGAAATTTTTTTATAGGCGTTGCATTATTGCTCAACTATTATTTATTGTTTACAACAAATATTTCCTCCATGTCCCTTACTCAAGAAATGTTTTATGTAAAACAAATGAATTATTCCTTCTTGAAAAGTTTTTTTTCCTCATAAAGCGTTTGCATGGTGATCATGATTAATATTTTGTAATTTCATTTCCGAAAAAAGTAAGAATTCTTTTAACATCGTCAGTGATACATGCCATTTGTTTCTTGATGGGAAAGATAAAACCTTGAGACGTTATCTTTGTTTCCTGTTGGCGATAGTGCAATCTCCCCACCAAGCGGTCTTCAATATCTTGTGAGTCATAAAAGATCTACGCCAGAATTTCTTTGTGTGGTTAATGGTTTACCATTACTAAACAGTTCCTCTGTCCAATTTCTTATCTTTTCACCCCGATTTGTTAGAGAAGGTTATCTGATTTCAGTACCACAGGAAGTTGATAACACAGCTTTTGGAAGGAAATGCTTTGTTTCGTAAACAAACAAACACTTTCTACGGAACAAAGTTTTCTGAACCGCTTAATCTTCATATATAAGTTTCCTTTTCGTGTTTTTAATTCTGATTTAATAACTTTTTTGATTAAACAATTTAGGATTCTTTTTTTTTTAATTCGTAATTTGTTCGTGTATTATTTCTTGTCTTTATTTTATAAAACGTATATTTTTAGAACTTTCGTGGGGTATTAGGAATTTTTTATAGGCGTTGCATTATTTTCGCTCAAGTACATAAAAAATGCTCTGATGGTCCCTGCGAGATTCGAACTCCCAGATATTAGTTCAGAAAGCTTGCATTCTTTCCACCAGACCATCGAACCATTGGAAAAAGATGCTTGAAAGAGTAAGATTTATGGTTTTTCATGGTGTTCAAATGTTTTAGGGGATTTGGAATTCCTTTTAAAATGGTGTGTGAGGGGAGTGGACGTTATTTGAAATGTGATCGAGCTTGTGTGAACATGAATTTTTCTGTTATGGTGGATCGTCTCTCGTTGAACTGTTGTAATGGAGGAAATGATGAAACAGACGTATCTGACAACTCAGAATGTAGGAAGTTTAGGTGGTCTCGATGCTTTATACCGTGCTGTCAAAAAAGAAGGCGTCAAGAAAAAAGACGTCATGAAATGGTTGAAGGGGGAGAAAACGTACACCCTTCACAAGCCGGTGAGACGACATTTTCCGAAAAATAGAGTGATGGTGAATAGAATAGGACAACAGTTTCAAGCAGACCTAGATGATGTCTCCAGTTTGAGTCAATATAACGATGGATTTCGTTGCTTGTTAACATGCATTGACATATTTTCCAAATATGCATGGGCGATTCCCTTAAAGCAAAAGTCGGGGTCCCTATCGTTCAAGCATTTTCCCAGACTTTCCAAGATAGAAAACCAGTAAAACTTCAAACAGATAAAGGAACTGAATTTAAGAACAAAGAGTTTCAAAGGTTTTTAACACAGCACGGTGTGCATTTCTTTACGACAAACAACGAGACGAAAGCAAGTGTTGTGGAGAGATTTAATCGCACGCTCAAAACTAGCATGTGGCGATACTTTACAAATCAAAATACGTTTAAATTCATAGACGTGCTCAACGATTTAGTTCATAGTTAAAATCATTCTCCCCATCAAAGTATAAAAATGAAACCTGTAGATGTAAACAAAGATAGTGAAAAGCAAGTGTTTCTCAATCTGTATGGTGATCTCATTAGGGAAAAACAGTCCTATAAATTTCAGGTGAGTGATCATGTGAGGATTAGTAAAACGAAATTGACATTTGAGAAAGGATACGAATCAAATTGGACGGAAGAAGTTTTTGTTGTGAGCGGTCTTGTTCCCAGATCCCCATCCGTTTATAAAGTTAAAGATTTATTGAACGAAGAGCTGGAAGGAACTTTTTACGCCGAAGAGCTTCAAAACGTTACTCTGTACGAGACCTTTCCTATGGAACGTGTTCTAAAGAAACGTAAAAGAAAAGGAAAAATGGAATACTTTGTTAATTTAAAGGGTATCTTGGTAAATTTGTTGCCTGGATCCTCGTGGAAGACTTGACCTCGCTATAAACCCGACCTTTTTTAGATGAAACATCATTCGTCAACATGAGTTTCTATCTAACGTTACCTAGCGACAGCTCTCTCTCTGCTACTTTTCAGACAATAAAATTTCTCATTTCATTACGCGCCTTCCTTCCCCGATCGAACTCAATGGTGACTGGGAAGTGGGACTCGTCGAACTCATCTACCCTCATTCCTGGTTTAATGTTAATGTAAATTCAATTTCCGTTGCATACGGTCTAGGTCCAAGTCAACTGAAAGCAACAAAAATCCCTGCTGGATATTATGATTCTGTGGGAGAAAAATGTTTTTCGACCAACGCTGGGACATGGCTTTTCGTGAAAAAGCCATATCCCAGCATTGGTAGAAAAAAATTACGATGTTTTTTAATAAAACCACGAGACGTATCAAAGCAGCTCTAACTCTTGGTTCTCAGCTGGAGTTATTTCCAGGAATAGCTGAAATTCTAGGTTTTCAACCTGGAGTGCATTCGGCCTCAGAAGGAAGCGATGCTACGATTCATGGAAATTTCGTAGCCGATCTGAACACATCGCTTTCCCTATTGTACGTGTACAGCGATATTGTGAATCCTCAGTCTGTGGGAAGACATGGTTGCTCTTCTCCTTCTCATCGTGAAAGTGAGCGGAGAAGACGGAGATGTGGTGAGCGCCTTATACGACCGCCCTCATTATTTGCCTCTAGCAAGAAAACATTTCCAAACCGTAAAAATCGTTATAAGGAATCACTCGGGACAATTAGTACCATTTGAACGTGGGAAGAGCGATCGTGAAACTTCATTTTCGTCTCAAGGGTCTGTAGTCATGTATGAACCATACCTCTGTTGTACAAAATCCTTCGAGGATTATTACGCCAATCAAACTGGAAAATGTTTAGTCTACTATCAAGGAGCACCCCTTCAAAAAGGGCATGGACTTGGAGGACGTTTTCGCTTGTTATTTAGAGCGGAGGTACCATTATTCAAACAAGGTGCAAAAACGCTTGGAAAACAAGTCTTGCGAACGGGGGTCAACCTTGCAAATGATTTAATGCAAGGAAAGGATGCAAAAACAGCAGCCAAATAACGAGCTAAAGAAGCAGGACAAATTCTCACTGACAAAGCAGCTATTAAAGTGAAGAAAATGTTGGGAGGAAGCGTTGAAAGGAAGAGAAATACGAAGAAACGTATCATTCGTTCAAGAAAGCCAAGACGACAGCACACGATATTTTTGATCCGTAAACCATGGCTCTGATTCACAGTCATTCTTCTGTATGTTTAAAGTCAGAACTTGATTTATTTGCTTTACCACCCACCCAAACGAGCATAGAAAAAGGACAATGGATCGAACATCACCCCTTGGCCAACATTCGAGATGGAGGACCTCTGGAATTTAATATTTCTGGGAGTGGAGAAGAATACATGGACTTGTCTTCCAGCCAGCTCTACGTGAAAATTAAAATTGTGAAAGCTGACAATTCTGTCATAGCTGACAAAGAGCCCGTGCGGCCCATTAACTGTTTTCTTCATTCCCTGTTTTCCCAAGTCGACGTCAGTTTAAACAAAAGAGTGATTTACTCCTCGAGCAACACGTATCCTCACAGAGCATATATTGAAACTCTATTAAATTATGGAGAAGACGCAAAGAAATCCTATTTAGCATGTGAAGGTTTTTACAAGGATACAGCCGGACATCTGAACGAAATTAATCCCACGAATGCTGCAACAAACAAAGGATTACATCCAGTGGCGTAGGACACTTTTAATTTAGGGGGGTACAAGCTCATGAACCTTACATCTCAAGGATTAAGCGATCTACAGGGTGTCCCGGAACTTCGTGTACAAACTTGGAGGAGAGGTTGAGAACGGCGTTAGGAACCAGAATTAAATAGGAAAGCATGGGCGGAAACGTCACCCTCACGTGAGAAAGAGACACAAAGACACAGTAAGGCCACAATACAGAAAGCAGTGATGAAGTAACCTTTTCACGTGACGGGGTGTTCAATACGCACAACGTGCACATGTGGGCCGACCACGAGCTGCACAACAACGCTTCACTGTTAATGTGTGGGCGGGTATCGTGGCGGACAGTTTAGTCGGGCCATACATCTTACCGCCTCGACTGGACGCTCGCAAATATCTCGTCTTTCTTCTGGAGGTTCTTCCGGAAATGCTGCACGATGTACCCGCACATGTTCGACGCGGAATATGGTTGCAACATGATGGGGCGCCATCTCATTACGCAAGGTGCGTACGTGACCATTTGGACCGGACATTTGGAACCAAATGTATTGGGCGTGGCGGTCCCGTCGAATGGCTCCCCAGATCACCTGATTTATCTCCTCTTGATTATTATCTCTGGGGTGCCACGAAGAGCATTGTGTACGACACGCCAGTAAATTCTGAAATGGACCTGGTGGCACGAATCTCCATCGCTGCTGCTACGATCCGCGAAACGCCAGGTATCTTCGACAATGTTCGCCAATCCATGTCGCGTAGGTGTCATGCGTGCATCCAGGCCAATGGGCGCAATTTCGAACACTTCCTGTGATGCTTGTAAGTCCTACATTGTACTCTTTTGTTGTGTAATAAAGCGTTTTACACTGCTTTCTGTATTGTGGCCTTACTGTGTCTTTGTGTCTCTTTCTCACGTGAGGGTGACGTTTCCGCCCATGCTTTCCTATTTAATTCTGGTTCCTAACGCTGTTCTCTACCTCCCATCCAAGTTTGTACACGATGACCCCTCCGAATTTTTTTTTTTTTTTTTTTTTTTGGGGGGGGGGTAGTATATTAGAGTTTTTATAAAATGCGTATACTAATCAGGAATTCATCCGAATGAACATTGTTATCATCATATTATTATTAATTATTACCATTATTTTTTTTATTGCTGACAAAAAGTTCACATTATTAATTTCTTATCAGAAAATGAATGGAAAAGTTGTTTTTTTATTCTCTCTTGTTAATTTTTGTACTTTTTTTTCCATTAAAATATTGAGCAGGGACAAGTCAACATTAGGATGAATTTCTGTCAGCAGGGTTTGGAAAAAGGGATTTCTCAGGAAATGTTATATAACTCTTTACAAGAACGAATTAAATTTCTTATCATTTTTGTTTACATTAATAAAGTAAAACCGCAGTAAGATAAAAACTACTCTACCCGCGAAGATTGAAGCATTATGAAGTCTATATTAAAAACTTTGAAACGATACATAGGCTGACAATTGATGTAAAAAGCACATTGGTCTGGTGCAAAGCTAAATGATGGCGGAGATATCGAGGAATTGGAGTTCTATGAGTGGTATGTGAAATCCGTAATGAACTTGTTGTATTGCTACAGATCTTAAGACAGAAAACAATTTTGGTGACGGGCTGCGGGCGCTGAAATGTCCACTTGTGCATTAATTTCTTTTTTAAAAGTGCAGAAAGGATAACCTGATCTAGATGCATGGAATTTTAAGTGAAAAGAAACACTGATCACAAGTATGTTATCAAGCCCTAGCCCTACCATATGCTGTTTGAAGTTATTAACAAAAACCTCGCACTCGTCGTTTCCCTGCAGAACTAATTTGTTGGAGTTTCCCAGATGGTTGGCCTAGTTTTTGGTGGATGAAAAGCCTCCCACTACAAGCTTCGGATATAAAATAAAACAGATGACCCGTGATATTTCTTTGAAAAAAAAAGAGAATAACAAAGAAATAAGTACCATATAAATTTTACAGTTCACTCTTTATGAATGATTGGTTTGTGTTTGCTCATATCTGGGGGTACAGGATATTAATGTACCCCTCTCCAAAATTTGGAAGGGGTACATTGCCCCGTTCCTACGCCACTGATTACATCAACGTTACGAGCTCGTGAAAGACAGCAAAACGTTTGACATGATTGGAACCTTGCACTGTGATTTATTTTTTCAAAACAGACTGCTTCTCAATTTAGTGGATGTGAAAATTAAACTGGTTCGAAGTAAACCTAATTTCTGCCTCGTTTCATCCTCCGAGCCCCCCAATTACAGAGTTCTCATCGAACACGCCTCCATTTTTGTGAGAAAAGTGAAAGTCAACCCAGGGAGTTGCCATCGGCCATGCAAAAGCTTTAGAAAAATCTCCCGCTAAGTATCCTATTGATCGTGTTTTATACAAAGTGTATTCCGTCTCTCAAAGGAAGTATGTCCTTCGTGCAAGACAACGTATTCCTAGGACAAATGCCTAAAAGACTGAATTATTGGATGTGTAGATAACGATGCTTTTAATGGTAGATATAAATCCAACCCCTTTGAATTTAAACATTATGAAGTTAACTTTATCGCCGTGTACGTTGACGGAACAGCCAGTTTCTCATAAACCTCTAGAACCCAATTTCGAAAAGGGAAGCACAATTCGTTCTTTCCATAGTCTATTTCAAGGAACCAAGAAACTGGGCCAAGATTGTGGAATATATATCGATCGAGAGGAATTTTCCAAGGGATACACTCTTTATGCATTCAATCTCAGTCCCGACCTGTGTGATGGAGGGCATATGAACCTGATCCAACAAGGAAATTTAAGATTTGAAATCAAATTTGGAAAAGCTTTAGCAAAAACCATTTCTGTGCTAATCTACGCAGAGTTCCAAAACATTATTGAAATTTCAAAGTCCAGAAACATTCTTTGTGATTTCTCCAATTGAAGAAATGAACAGTGTTCAAATTGCAAAGACCCTAAAGCAAGATCACGTAACAAGACGATCCTTCCTAGGAGTGTTTGCCTATGACAGACTTCCCAAGAGAACTGTCAAGCTCCTAGCATGCCTTGTTGTGAATACGGATCGGTATGGAAATCCTGGAAAACACTGGTTGGCTATGTACATACCAAACCCAAAAACAATGGAATTTTTTTATTCTTTCGGACATTCTCCAGAATACTTTCAAGGACCTATTGCCAGATTTGTCTCCAAGTTTGATACTGTTAAATTGAATGAAATACCTCTTCAAAGTTCGCTTACAGCCGTATGTGGACAATATTGTATTTTCTTCTTGTATTCTAGATGTCACGGAAAAAGCTTGTACTCTATTGTAAGAAATTTTCGATGGAAATCTGAAACAAACGACCTGCGTGTCTTTCATTTCGTTCAAAATAATATTCGAATTGTATCAAAATTTAGAATTTAAAATAAAAATTGATTGAAATCTATTTTATGTGTCTTTAAATTATTTTGTATCTTTTTTAATGACTTCAGTTGACAACATGGAAGTGCCCAGACTACAACATCCTTTCACTGCTCTGATAGCGGGTCCTACTGGCTGTGGGAAGACTCAGTTTGTAAAACGTTTACTTCAGAATCAAGCGAAAGTTATACCGCCCTCCCCCCTCTCGAACATGTGGTGTGGTTCTACGGGGTTCACCAAACATTGTATGATGAAATTGAAAACGTGACATTTGTGGAAGGCCTCCCCTCCAATTTCCGTGACTATGTGAAAGGATGAACGCTGTTTGTTATTGACGATCTCATGACTGTATGCGGAAGCGATCAAAATTTAACGCACTTGTTCACCAGAGGGAATCATCATTTCAATGTGTCTGTGATATTCATTACTCAAAATATTTTTCATAAAGGCAAAGAAATGCGAAAAATTTCCTTGAATGTTCATTACTTGTTTCTGTTTAAAACACGAAGAGATATGAATCAAATCACTCATTTAGGGAGGCAGTTGTACCCTAGCAAACTTAAATTTTTCCAAGAAGTTTATATGGATGCCAAAAAATCGCCTTACAGCTATTTATTGATTGATCTAAAACCTGAGACCAAGGAAGAATAAGGATTACGCTCCCAGATACTGCCTGGAGACATTCAAGCAATATATCAACCTCGGTGAAATGAAATAAGTCTCAATTTTCATCATGACGCTGTCTAAGCAACAGGTCCAACTTTTATGTATTATTCAACACTGTCCAAGAAAAGTATTAAAAGACCTAATATCAAAATGCAGAAAAAATGGAATTAAAGCCATATACGAAGTTTGTATGAATACGTTAAAAGGAAATGTTCCGCTTACTCCTTCCCAGAAACATTCATTGCAACGACATAAGCACACCTTACGAGCACTCTCTCGAAAAAAGACACCTCTGTATAAAAAGAGGAAACTCATTATTCAAAAAGGGGGATTTTTAGGTTTGTGGATTTCCTGCTGCTCTCAGTGTGTTAACGACTCTGCTTACGAAATGATGGAATTTGCCAAGAAAATGGTTCGGATTCCCGAAGAACGAATTTCTCGTCATATGCCAACAGAGGAAACGTTAACGGACTTAGACAAAGAAATGAAAAAAATCTCCTAAGCAAAGAGTCTGACGAAGTCAAGGTGAAATTATATAATCAGGTCTTGAATAAACGCATTCATGTTTCCAGTTTTAATCTTCCAGTGAAATCTCAGGAAACATCATCGAGAACTGAAGGACCAATGAAAGAAGAATATATCAAACGACGAGAAAGTAAAAGATGTTGTGGAAGACCTTGTCGTTCAATCCGTTCCTACTAACTTGAAACGCTATGCAAGAAATGTTTTGGATGTCTTTAAAACGAACTCTGATGTTATTGGTTGGAGTCCCAAAGCCGAATTTAAATATAATGGACACATTGTGAAAAACACGAATATAGTAGACCTCATAGACTCTATGTTTCGAATCAAGGGAACTAAGTTGCACATACCTCCTGAATTTGTAAAAGCATTAAAGGACATTAATTTACCTTCAAAGTACATTAAAAATAAACAAATGTTGAAAGTTTCTGTACAAGGAGGAAATTCGGTTGTAACTTCTGAACGGAAAAAAGTCAAATTTATGTAAAAATGTTCTTTGGATTCCCTATTAAAAAAATTTAGATGGAAAAAAGTATCATTCTTTTTCGAGTTGATTTTCTCTTTTTAAATGTAATTATTTTCCATAAGTTTATTTTGAATCGAGTAAAATTCTGTAAACGGTCGTTTTTGAAATCGTTTAAATTATAACAGGACGATAATGGTTTGATTGAAAACGTGCCATTACTCGATCCAAACCCCTCTTTTATTCATGCTAGTTTTCCCATGTTATCCTATAGGAATTTTGCAATTATAAGAAAACGAACATTTCCATTTTTAACCCTATAAGCGAACGTACTTTTCCGAAACTTGCCCTGGCATGCTTTCAATCAAACCATTTTCGTCCTGTTATAATTTAAACGATTTCAAAAACGACCGTTTACAAAATTTTACTCGATTAAAATAAACTTATGGAAAATGATTACATTTAAAAAGAGAAAATCAACTCGAAAAATAATGACACTTTTTTCCATCTAAATTTTGCTCGTAAGGTGTGCTTATGTCGTTGCAATGAATGCTTCTGGGAAAGGAGTAAGCGGAACATTTCCTTTTAACGTATTCATACAAACTTCGCATATGGCTTTAATTCCATTTTTTCTGCATTTTGATATTAGGTCTTTTAATACTTTTCTTGGACAGTGTTGAATAATACATAAAAGTTGGACCTGTTGCTTAGACAGCGTCATGATGAAAATTGAGACTTATTTCATTTCACCGAGGTTGATATATTGCTTGAATGTCTCCAGGCAGTATCTGGGAGCGTAATCCTTATTCTTCCTTGGTCTCAGGTTTTAGATCAATCAATAAATAGCTGTAAGGCGATTTTGTGGCATCCATAAAAACTTCTTGAAAAAATTTAAGTTTGCTAGGGTACAACTGCCTCCTAAATGAGTGATTTGATTCACATCTCTTCGTGTTTTAAACAGAAACAAGTAATGAACATTCAAGGAAATTTTTCGCATTTCTTTGCCTTTATGAAAAATATTTTGAGTAATGAATATCACAGACATATTGAAATGATGATTCCTTCTCGTGAACAAGTGCGTTAATTTTTGATCGCTTCCGCATTCAGTCATGAGATCGTCAATAACAAACAGCGTTCATCCTTTCACATAGTCACGGAAATTAGAGGGGAGGCCTTCCACAAATGTCACGTTTTCAATTTCATCATACATTGTTTGGTGAACCCCGTAGAACCACACCACATGTTCGAGAGGGGGGAGGGCGGTATAACTTTCGCTTGATTCTGAAGTAAACGTTTTACAAACTGAGTCTTCCCAGAGCCAGTAGGACCCGCTATCAGAGCAGTGAAAATATGTTGTAGTCTGGGCACTTCCATGTTGTCAACTGAAGTCATTAAAAAAGATACAAAATAATTCAAAGACACATAAAATAGATTTCAATCAATTTTTATTTTAAATTCTAAATTTTGATACAATTCGAAATTTATTTCGAGCGAAATGAAAGACACGCAGGTCGTTTGTTTCAGATTTCCATCGAAAATTTCTTACAATAGAGTACAAGCTTTTTCCGCGACATCTAGAATACAAGAAGAAAATACAATATTGTCCACATACGGCTGTAAGCGAACTTTGAAGAGGTACTTCATTCTATTTAACAGTATGAAACTTGGAGACAAATCTGGCAATAGGTCCTTGAAAATATTCTGGAGAATGTCCGAAAGAATAAAAAGATTCCATTGTTTTTGGGTTTGGTATGTACATAGCCAACCAGTGTTTTCCAGGATTTCCATACCGATTCCGTATTCACAACAAGGCATGCTGGGAACTTGACAATTCTCATGGGAAGTCTGTCATAGGCAAACACTACTAGGAAGGATCGTCTTGGTACGTGATCTTGCTTTAGGGTCTTTGCAATTTGAACACTGTTCATTTCTTCAATTGGAGAAATCACAAAGAATGTTTCTGGACTTTGAAATTTCAATAATGTTTTGGAACTCTGCGTAGATTAGCACAGAAATGGTTTTAGCTATAGCTTTTCCAAATCTGATTTCAACTCTTAAATTTCCTTGTTGGATCAGGTTCATATGCCCTCCATCACACAGGCCGGGACTGAGATTGAATGCATAAAGAGTGTATCCCTTGGAAAATTCCTCTCGATCGATATATATTCCACAATCTTGGCCCAGTTTCTTGGTTCCTTGAAATAGACTATGGAAAGAAATTGGGTTATAGAGGTTCATGAGGAACTGGCTGTCCGTCAACGTACACGGCGATAAAGTTAGCATCATAATGCTTAAATTCAAAGGGGTTGGATTTATATCTACCATTAAAAGCATCGTTATCTACACATCTAATAATCAGTCTTTTAGGCATTTGTCCTAGGAATACGTTGTCTTGCACGAAGGACATACTTCTTTGAGAGACGGAATACACTTTGCATAAAACACGATCAATAGGATACTTAGCGGGAGATTTTTCTAAAGCTTTTGCATGGCCGATGGCAACTCCCGGGTTGACTTTCACTTTTCTCACAAAATTGGAGGCGTGTTCGATGAGAACTCTGTAATTGGGGGCTCGGAGGATGAAACGAGGCAGAAATTAGGTTTACTTCGAACCAGTTTAATTTTCACATCCACTAAATTGAGAAGCAGTCTGTTTTGAAAAAATAAATCCCAGTGAAAGGGTTCCAATCATGTCAAACGTTTTGCTGTCTTTCACGAACTCGTAACGTTGATGTAATCCTTTATTTGTTTCAGCATTCGTGCGATTAATTTCGTTCAGATGTCCGGCTGTATCCTTGCAAAAACCTTCTCATGCTAAATAGGATTTCTTTGCGTCTTCTCCATAATTTAATAAAGTTTTAATATATGCTCTGTGAGGATATGTGTTGCTCGAGGAGGAAATCACTCTTTCGTTTAAACTGACGTCGACTTGGGAAAACAGAGAATGAAGAAAACAGTTAATGGCCCCCACGGGCTCTTTGTCAGCTATGACAGAATTGTCAGCTTTCACAATTTTAATTTTCTCGTAGAGTTGGCTGGAAGACAAGTCCATGTATTCTTCTCCACTATCAGAAATATTAAATTCCAGAGGTCCTCCATCTCGAATGTTGGCCAAGGGGTGATGTTCGATCCATTGTCCTTCTTCTATGCTCATTTGGGTGGGTGGTAAAGCAAATAAATCAAGTTCTGACTTTAAACATACAGAAGAATGACTGTGAATCAGAGCCATGGTTTACGGATCAAAAATATCGTGTGCTGTCGTCTTGGCTTTCTTGAACGAATGATACGTTTCTTCGTATTTCTCTTCCTTTCAACGTTTCCTCCCAACATTTTCTTCACTTTAATAGCTGCTTTGTCAGTGAGAATTTGTCCTGCTTCTTTAGCTCGTTGTTTGGCTGCTGTTTTTGCATCCTTTCCTTGCATTAAATCATTTGCAAGGTTGACCCCCGTTCGCAAGACTTGTTTTCCAAGCGTTTTTGCACCTTGTTTGAATAATGGTACCGCCGCTCTAAATAACGAGCGAAAAAGTCTTCCAAGTCCATGCCCTTTTTGAAGGGGTGCTCCTTGATAGTAGACTAAACATTTTCCAGTTTGATTGACGTAATAATCCTCGAAGGATTTTGTACAACAGAGGTATGGTTCATACATTACTACAGAGCCTTGAGACGAAAATGAAGTTTCACGATCGCTCTCCCACGTTCAAATGGTACTAATTGTCCCGAGTGATTCCTTATAACGATTTTTACGGTTTGGAAATGTTTTCTTGCTAGAGGAAATAATGAGGGCGGTCGTATAAGGCGCTCACCACATCTCCGTCTTCTCCGCTCACTTTCACGATGAGAAGGAGAAGAGCAACCATGTCTCCCACAGGCTGAGGATTCACAATATCGCTGTTCACGTACAATAGGGAAAGCGATGTGTTCAGATCGGCTACGAAATTTCCATGAATCGTAGCATCGCTTTCTTCCGAGGCCGAATGCACTCCAGGTTGAAAATCTAGAATTTCAGCTATTCCTGGAAATAACTCCAGCTGAGAACCAAGAGTTAAAGCTGCTTCGATACGTCTCGTGGTTTTATTAAAAAAACATCGTAATTTTTTTCGACCAATGCTGGGACATGGCTTTTTCACGAAAAGCCATGTCCCAGCTTTGGTCGAAATTTTTTTTTCTCCCACAGAATCATAATATCCAGCAGGGATTTTTGTTGCTTTCAGTTGACTTGGACCTAGACCGTATGCAAAGGAAATTGAATTTACATTAACATTAAACCAGGAATGAATGTAGATGAGTTCGACGAGTCCCACTTCCCAGTCACCATTGAGTTCGATCGGGGAAGGAAGGCGCGTAATGAAATGAGAAATTTTATTGTCTGAAAAGTAGCAGAGAGAGCTGTCGCTAGGTAACGTTAGATAGAAACTCATGTTGACGAATGATGTTTCATCTAAAAAAAGGTCGGGTTTATAGCGAGGTCAAGTCTTCCACGGGGATCCAGGCAACAAATTTACCAAGATACCCTTTAAATTAACAAAGTATTCCATTTTTCCTTTTCTTTTACGTTTCTTTAGAACACGTTCCATAGGAAAGGTCTCGTACAGAGTAACGTTTTGAAGCTCTTCGGCGTAAAAAGTTCCTTCCAGCTCTTCGTTCAATAAATCTTTAACTTTATAGACGGATGGGGATCTGGGAACAAGACCGCTCACAACAAAAACTTCTTCCGTCCAATTTGATTCGTATCCTTTCTCAAATGTCAATTTCGTTTTACTAATCCTCACATGATCACTCACCTGAAATTTATAGAACTGTTTTTCCCTAATGAGATCACCATACAGATTGAGAAACACTTGCTTTTCATTATCTTTGTTTACATCTACAGGTTTCATTTTTATACTTCGATGGGGAGAATGATTTTAACTATGAACTAAATCGTTGAGCACGTCTATGAATTTAAACGTATTTTGATTTGTAAAGTATCGCCACATGCAAGTTTTGAGCGTGCGATTGAATCTCTCCACAACACTTGCTTTCGTCTCGTTGTTTGTCGTAAAGAAATGCACACCGTGCTGTGTTAAAAACCTTTGAAACTCTTTGTTCTTAAATTCAGTTCCTTTATCTGTTTGAAGTTTTACTGGTTTTCAATCTTGGAAAATCTGGGAAAATGCTTGAACGATATGAGACCCCGACTTTTGCTTTAAGGGAATCGCCCATGCATATTTGGAAAATATGTCAATGCATGTTAACAAGCAACGAAATCCATCGTTATATTGACTCAAACTGGAGACATCATCTAGGTCTGCTTGAAACTGTTGTCCTATTTTATTCACCATCACTCTATTTTTCGGAAAATGTCGTCTCACCGGCTTGTGAAGGGTGTACGTTTTCTCCCCCTTCAACCATTTCATGACGTCTTTTTTCTTGACGCCTTCTTTTTTGACAGCACGGTATATAGCATCGAGACCACCTAAACTTCATACTTTCTGAGTTGTCAGATACGTCTGTTTCATCATTTCCTCCATTACAACAGTTCAACGAGAGACGATCCACCGTAACAGAAAAACTCATGTTCACACAAGCTCGATCTTATTTCAAATAACGTCCACTCCCCTCACACACCATTTTAAAAGAAATTCCAAATCCCTTAAAACATTTGAACACCATGAAAAACCATAAATCTTACTCTTTCAAGCATCTTTTTCCAACGGTTCGATGGTCTAGTGGAAAGAATGCAAGCTTTCTGAACAAAGGACTGGGAGTTCGAATCTCGCTGGGACCATCAGAGCATTTTTTATGTACTTGAGCGAAAATAATGTAACGCCTATAAAAATTCCTAACACCCCACGGAAGTTCTAAAAATATACGTTTTATAAAATAAAGACAAGAAATAATACACGAACAAATTACGAATTAAAAAAAGAATCCTTAATTGTTTAATCAAAAAAGTTGTTAAATCAGAATTAAAAACACGAAAAGGAAACTTATATATAAAGATTAAGCGGTTCAGAAAACTTTGTTCCGTAGAAAGTGTTTGTTTGTTTACGAAACAAAGCATTTCCTTCCAAAAGTTGTGTTTTTAACTTCCTGTGGTACTGAAATCAGATAACCTTCTCTAACAAATCGGGGTGAAAAGATAAGAAATTGGACAGAGGAACTGATTAGTAATGGTCAACAATTAACCACTCAAAGAAATTCTGGAGTAGATCTTATTTGACTCACAAGATATTGAAGACCGCTTGGTTGGGAGATTGCACTATCGCTAACAGGAAACAAAGATAACGTCTCTAGGTTTTATCTTTCCCATCAAGAAACAAATGGCATGTATCACTGACGATGTTAAAATAATTCTTTCTGTTTTCGGAATTGAAATTACAAAATATTAATCATGATCACCAGGCAAACGCTTTATGAGGGGAAAAACTTTTCAAGAAGGAGTAATTCATTTGTTTTACATACATTTCTTGAGTAAGGAACATGGAGGAAATATTTGTTGTAAACAATAAATAATAGTTGAGCAATAATGCAACGCCTATAAAAAAATTTCTAACAGCTCATTCAAGTTCTAAAAAAAATAAGTTTTATAAAAATCCTAATAAATCAGAATTCAAAGCACGAAAAAATTTCCTAAGTTTGTTAAAAAAAGATATTAAAACATGAAAAGATTACCCAAAAATGTTTGTCAAAGGTCATATGTCTAGAGATAAGACATTTCCGGTAGGCTCACTCGAGAGGTGCTTTGCCCCTCCCTCCCTGCTGCGGCCCCCGTGATGAGCACAATGTTAAGTGAAGGGAGCCAGAAGGAATCCTTTCTCACTACTTTTGTATTTGTAAATTTACAATTACTATAATTGAACACTGTTAGGTAAGCCAAAAATAAAAAAAAACTATTTCCATACTGGAATTTAATTCAAACTATAGCTCGGTAAAAAGCATTCTGGCTCACCATTCACAGAAATTTAATTGCATTATGAGCCAATAAGCAATCTGAAATTGCAGATTTAGTGCTACTGACTAATTCTTTCATACCAGAAAATTTGAAAAATTCATCGCCGTAGAGCAGGAAGCGAACCTGTATTTCCCGATTTCCATTCGAGCATGCTACCGTTACACCATCCAGGATGAGGAAGTCCCAAACATCCGAGAGCTTTAATCTAAATGATCTCAGATTTTCGTCAGTCAAAGCGAGCCCTGCTTCATCGTAACTCAGCTATTTAGAGTCAGGTCGATGCTTAGCAAATTCCCAGTTATTCAGGTAAACATTGTGGAAGAAATATTTCTTCTCATTATACGTGGGAAATATATCTAAGCAATCTGAAATCACATATTTACTGTTACGTAACTGAAATCAAACGATCGTCCATGGAATGGAAACATTTCACCTCTCCAACAAGGAAGAGGTGAAAAGTCCAACTGTCTCTGTCTGCGGGAGAGGTCATGGCGACTGTTTTCTTCGACTATGAATCTGTTGTTTATACATAATTTCTGTCAAAAGTGACGACCATCAATAGTGATTCATATTGCCAAACACTATGAAATTTGCGAAATTCAATTAAGGACAGATGCCGGGGTAAGTTGAGCGAAGGTGTTATTTTGCTGCCCAACAACGCTACACAGCACGGGAAACAAAGGGAATTGCTGCAGTCATTCAAGTCGGAGGTGTGGCAACATCCACCTTACAGCCCCAACTTGTCCCCATGCGGCTACCATTTGTTCGGTAAAATGAAACAAGACCTTAGTAGACAACGATTCCCAACCGATGAGGCTGTGAAAAGTGCAGTCTTTACCTAGTTGCACCAAACTGGACTTTTTCTGTACAGGTATGGGAAAGTTAATCGCACGTTCTGATAAATGTTTACAGTACTTAGGCGACTATGTCGAAAAATGAATTAATGTTGTACCTTTAAACCAACATACATCCCCTGAGTATATCTTTTTTTTTTATTCAACAGTGTAACTAACTTTTTGATCCACCCACATATTATTAAAGCACTTTGCTGCAATTCAGAAATTAAATTTTTACTTTGTTTTAAAAATTAGCATAAATACTACATTTGGAAAAAGTATCAACTTACCTATTGACTATCAATTTGTCTTGTATCTCCAAGCGGAACGAAGTAAAAATACTATTAAAAATAAACAAATGGGTCCATTTGTTAACATAAATGTACCTCAATGTCTGTTTCAAATAGTTTGAAAGAAGGAAGTCAGCACAAGCTGCAACGGTATTCAGCTTCAGTTTGTTTACCCCAACTTTCCTTATGTGATAGCATCTGCAACAAAGTTATAGATACTCACAACAAAATAAATATATAATTCTTGCTAACCAATAGCAGAAATTAAGACATCTGTTTCAAATAGTTTGAATCATCACAAGTTACATCAAAATTATCTCAGCTTTAGATCCTCCAGTATGTGTTACAATCTGAATATTTTATGTATGAGTTGTGTCCATTATTTTCTTTACCTAAAATCTACTTTTGTAATGTTCATACCTAACTGTGATCTACTTTTTTATAAAACATATTTGATATCACTTTTTGGATTAGACAACATTTCAACAGTATAAAAAATTATTTCCTACACATTTCTAAAGGAATTAAGCAGAATTGGTTAGTAGTTTTTCATAACACTAGGGAATTTATACCTTTTACTAACATTCTTTACTAGAAGCCAAATTTGCTCATTATAGTAAAATTAAATTTTTACTTTCAATATACCTACTATATAAATGTCAAGCTAAGCACTAGTACAAACACACACCAGTGCTGAGACGGGCCGAGCCCGAACCGGGCGCGGGCTGCGTAATACTTACTGGAGTTCGGGCTTGGAGAGAGGAGGAGAATTTTCTTCCTTTTTCTTTTAATGTGATTTTATATGATTTAGCACACGAGACTTTTTTTTACACTTTCTATTTGTTAAAGAGAATTCTTCTGCAACTGGGTCCAGATGGGGAGCAGGAATTCTGCAGGGCTATCCATTCCGGGCTTGGATAACAAAATACCGAAGGCCAGGAGTTGCAGGATTTCTGCCAACGATAAGTTTTGAGAAGTACAGATAGTAGATAGCAAGCTGACGGAATTTCGCTCCCTACCTCAAGGGGCTGCTAATTCTATTGCTGACGGAATTTTTCTCCCTACCTCAAAGGGCAGCTAATCCTCCCTGCTAATTCTATTGAGCAACATACGACGTAGTTTGTTGTGCCTCCAGATTTTTCCTGATACACCCCCCCCCCAAAAAAAAAAAAAAACATTTCAGGAAGAAATGAATGGTTAAAGAAACTATAGAAATAGATAGACATCCCTTCCCCACTCCGCAGTTGAGAAAGACATCGGTTGGAAAACAAAAAAGACATGGGTAGGAAAGATTGGAAGTCTGGAAGACTTTTTTTAATGCCTATACAGGTTAATCATAGTTTTCGGGCTCGTTCGGGCTGACATACTTCAGGCTCGGGCTCTTAAAATTGAGCCCGAACTCAGCTGTGACACACACACAGAAACACTTCAGTTAACTTCTCACAGGTGTTTATATCAAAATTTTTATTGCTATGAAGTCATAGTGGCAAGTATGAAAATAAGAGAAATTTCCTGGAATTTTTTAGTACTTAAACAAAATGCTACAATATTACTGCTAACATTTATTAATATGGAAATAAGTGACATTTGGAACTCGTACGGGTATGGTGTCGTTGAGGGACTAGCCAGACCCCATGACGCGAAGGAGTACAGCATCATCTTCTACGGAAAGAAAATAGTCCATAGATTTTCAAATGAATTTGGACTGATGAAATCAAAACTGCTATTAAATGAGGACCTCTGGTCCATTTTGCTGTGAAACGGCTTGGCAAATTAAGATGCATATCTTGGGATAGGAGAATACAAAAAAGGTATATCACAGGCACATTGTGTAAGACGGGCAACCACTTCACAAACAGTATTAGTTCCAACTTGGAAAAAAAAAAAGACACCAAAATTAAATACAAATCTTCAGTACATAATACAGTACACCACTCAGTATCACTATGTGAATAATATGTGATGAAGCGGAAAGCCGCCCCGGTGGCGCAGTGGTCTAAGGCGTTGGCCTCTGATCATTCGTCCGAAGGGGTTAGGGTTCGAATCCCGGTGAGGCATGGATGTTGTGTTTGTCATACGGCACTGGCTCTCTCCCTTCCCTGGAACCAGTGACCCTAAATTAGGGACGGGCGACTGCTTATAGCCCATTGAGTTGCTCACGGTAGTCGTTAAACCTCCAATCAAAAAAAAAAAAATGAAGCGGAAAAAAGATCGGAAATGTTACCAGACGCTAACTGTAGTACTGCTTCCTGGTATACAAGTTTCAAATAAAATGAAACCAAATATGACGGATCTTTACTTTCTAGTTTCAAAGATAACTTTTCAGAAATGTTATCTTTATTTACTACCGAAAGGAAATACATTTCAATGCTTTAACCAACCTGGCTATACACTTTACATGCATATAAAACATTTGATAAGTTTGAACCCTTTTTCCTATCTCAGGACTTACTCTATGCACACTATGCACTAAGGAGAGGCACACAAAACTAAGCGTTCAGACTTTCAACTTCCTAATTTTTCTTTCAAGTGATTTCAAATCATTTCGGTTATCATGTTTGGCTTTTACTAAGTTGTTCAAGAGTATTTTGCAGCTGAGGAGAGTTATGTTTTTCTATTTAGTTTTCAATCTACTCATACACAAACATTCAACAGAAAATGAACAAGGAAATCCAAAATCAGAACTTTGTCTGTTTAAGTGTATGCAGCAGATTTTGTATAAGACAAAGTTTGTCTTATACAAAATCTGCTGCATACATTACTTTGGTATGTCAAAAGTTGTAACAGTCTCCTTTTGATTTGCAGCCACTAACACTGCGACACCGTGGCATGGCAATTCCTGTAAAAATAATTATACCTTTTAATACAAGTGAAGAACTAGATATGAAATTTTTAATCGAAAGCAGTTCCCTATGTTTTGTACAGTTAGAATAAATGTTGATCATGCAGTTTCTCAACATAATCTGTCCACACTGTTCAGACAGCTTTAGTAAATTCAATCAGACAAATGCTATATCACAGTTGCATTAAGTTACGAAATTAAAAAATGTCCTCTTTAATTCAGAGACACATTACAATGCAACAGTCCAAGCATTAATTTCGTAAAGAAAAGGCTAACGATTGTTGGAGATGCAAATGTTATACAAATTACGAAGGCTAATTTCCTGAAAAGTTGCCCTGATTTCTGGTAATATTCAAGCTCTATGTGAATCGGCATTGGCAAAATATATTAATTATTCTATTTGTCTATTTGAAATAAGAATTCAACACCACAGAATAACTCAGTTCTTTATACTTCACTATTCACGAGACATGAACAAATTTCAACACGTGTGAAACTAAGACCTACTTATTAAACTTATAATTATCACTAAAACTAAATAAAACGTTTACTAAGAATTAACCTTATCTTAGAAATATAAAAATACCTACCTCACAAAACTATACGTGTATCCTAATGACAATAAACGGAACACTCAATACAAATAACTGTGAAACAACGATGCAATGCCTGTTCAACCGATTGACTTGGCGACAGCACTAAGTTGTGCACGTGTCTATTTCGCACCGTAGCCAGTCTTTTTCGTCAGCCTCGTCGTGGATCTGCTGAGCAAACAGTCCGTGTCAGCATTACCACGCTGCGCCTAACTGTGTGACTTGTGATTTTTATGGTGTCCATGCTTGCGTGAAATTAACAGTGTTCCTTTCCTGTGGTTTGCTTCAACTAACATTTTAATTACAGTTATTATGCACCGGCAATTGAATGAGATAGGTATTCGATTATGCCACATCCGTGTTGTGTTCCTGACTGCCGTGGAAATTGTAAAACAGGATCCAAAGTTAATGTGTGTGAATTTCTAAAAGACCAAGATTTGTGTTCTAAGTGGATTCGTGCCATTAAAAGGGATAACTTTACAGCTACACCACATTGTAAGGTATGTACATAGAACATTTTTTTAATTCAATTTTTTCTAGTACTGTGAAATATTCAATGATATGCTATATGTACAAAATCCACTATTAATGCAAAGTGCCTCCACTCATTACTGTATGCATGTGGTAGCTTAAGAATGAGTTAATATTTATATTTCACTATAACTTGAATACACTTCAATAAATGCAGCTAGCACTGTTTGAACGCAGTATTATTTAATTTTAATAAATAAAACTTACTTCATGGTAACAGGTTTGTTGGAAATTCGTAGCTAAGTATTATTTATGTAGTATATTCTAAAAGGATGTAAAGCTCAGGTGATGCGTAACATCACAGCCTCTCCTTGACAAATGTCAACCCCGCCTTTTCGTGGTGCATCCTGTTCCCACTAAACGGGCTCTGACGACCGCCAATAGCGGTATAACTATACCATCGGGATTAGAGGAAATGCTATCCCACACTCACCAACCTGCTTGGCCAGCGTGGTGAGTTATGGCCAAACCCCTCCAAAATGACTCCACAACTTAAATCATGGCCCTCAGTCTCCGGCAGCTGGAATGTACCTGGCCAAAGCAGCGGCCAGTGCGACATGAAGGCAGAGGGCGCTAAGAATCCCCGGAGGACCGGACTAGGCTGCCATCTGATACTGACATTGGCTACATATAATGGACGCTCCCTACCTTCTGATTCAAGGCTTCTTGAATTGGAAAAGGAACTACAAAGGATTAAGTGGGACATCGTCGGGCTAAGTGAGGTAAGGAGAAAAGGAGATCTCATTGAACTGAAAAGTGGACATCTCTTCTACTATCGTGGGACAGATACTGGCAGAACTAGTGGTGTTGGATTTATAATAAACAAGAAACTAACGGATAAAGTTGCAGAAGTTGAAAGTTCCTCTGACAGAGCTGCACGACTCGTTATCCAACTCTCGAGAAGATACCAGGCTCAGATTATTCAAACTTATGCACCTACCACAAGTCATCCTGAAGAAGAAATTGAAGAATTTTATAAGGAAATTCGTCATCTAAATAATAAAGGTAAGCAGCACTTCAAGATAATTATGGGAGATTTCAATGCAAAAATAGGGCAACGGAAACAGAATGAAACTTCAGTAGGTAAATTCGGTCACGGCAACAGAAACCAGCGTGGAAATACTCTCATCGAGTTTGCAGAGGCAGAAGGGTTTTTCATCATGAACTCCTTTTTCAAGAAAAATCAGCACAGGAAATGGACATGAAGACATCCAAATGGGACGACAAGTGAAATTGATTTTATTATGTGTAACAAAAAATTCGTCATAGAAGACAGCAGTGTGCTAAACAAGTTCAACACAGGTAGTGACCATTGATTGGTGAGATGTAAGATGCACCTCAACACTAAACTCGAACGTGGCAAGCTCATAAGACAAACAAAATGTATTGACATAACCAACCTTAAAAAACACCATAATACCTTCAAGTTGGAACTCAAGAACAGATTCTCTGCTCTAGAAGGCCTAACATCGGAAGAAGTGGGTATTTCTGAAGCTAACAGAAAAGTAACCGAAGCTCTTATGGAAACAGCAACAAAATTAGCTGGGTCTAAGAACAAGTTGCATGTGAACAAATTATCAGGAAAAACAAAAATGTTGATGCAAAAAAGAAGAGAGATGAGGACAACTAAAGAAGATGTTACTTCCTAAGTGGAATATATAGAGCTATGCAAGACAGTACGAAAAAGTATCACTGAAGACGTAAGGAAATTCAACTGTGAACTAGTAAGGAAAGCAATTGAAAACAACCAAAGCCTAAAGATAGCAAAGGGACATCTCAGTAAGGGAAGAAAACAGATTATGGCACTGAGAAAAGAAGATGGTTCTGTAACAAGAAATAGAGGCGAAATTTTGAAAAGAGTGAAAGATTTCTACTCCAAGAGATATGAAAGGGATGATGCATGTACTCCAGACATCATGGAAGGTACCAGTACCACAGTTCTTCCAGTCCTCCCAGCAGAAGTTGCACATGCAATCAAGAACATGAAGCGGGGAAAAGCTCCAGGAGAAGATGGAATTACTGTAGACAACATAATAGAAGCAAGTGGAAAAATCGAAACAGTACTCGCCCAAATTTTCACTCGATGCCTTAATGAAGGGAAGATTCCTGAGGATTGGAACAACGCTATAATGATCCTGCTACATAAAAAAGGTGACATTGAGGATCTCAGGAACTACAGACCTATCAGCCTCCTATCAATGGTCTATAAAATCTTCACTAAAGTTCTTTCACACCGTTTGAAGGTAACACTGGATATGTCTCAACCGAGAGAACAAGCTGGATTCAGGAGTGGCTACAGCACAATAGATCATATCCACGTACTGAGAGAACTAATTGAAAGAGCGAGGGAATATGAACTTCCATTGTGCATGGCTTTTATCGGTAATGAAAAAGCCTTTGATTCGGTGAAACCATGAACCATCTGGCTCTGAAATCGTGCGGTATTGAAGATGCATACATTAATATTATTAATAACATCTATGAAAATGCAAGTGCAAAGATTCGACTGTTGGAAAATACAACACACATAAAAATTGGAAAGGGTGTGAGACAAGGTGATACTCAGAAGCTCTTTAACGCCACATTGGAAAATGTCTCCGAAGCTCTTTAACGCCACATTGGAAAATGTCTTTCAATCACTGAACTGGGAAAACAACAGGATAAAGATTAATGGAGATTATCTAACCCACCTTCGTTCTGCTTATGACATAGTCATTTTTGCAACTACCCCATCAGAGCTGCAGAGTATGATCCAAGAACTTTCTGACAAGAGTAAAGAAGTGGGATTAAAAATGAACTTTCAGAAGACAAAAGTAATGTTCAATGCTTTTACACGAAATGAAGATTTATCGATTGATGGAGAAAAGCTGGAGATAACAGACGTACGTTTATCTTGGACAGGAGATATCAAGTGAGGGTCACATTGATGAAGAAATTAATCGGCGTACAAAACTTGCCTGGAGAGCTTTTGGAAGAAACAGCATAATATTCAAGAGCAATATGCCATTATGTCTTAAAAGAAAAGTGTTTGATCAATGCATCCTTCCAGTGCTTACTTATGGTGCAGAGACGTGAACCTTAACTAAAAGAGAAATACAAAGGCTGCAGACAACTCAAAATAGCATGGAGAGGCGCATGCTTGGTGTAACCAGGAGAGATAAGAAGAGGAACTCGTGGATCCGACAAATGACAAGAGTGGAAGACATCATGATCAGAGTTAAATCCCTGAAATGGCAATGGGCTGGGCCTACTGCCAGGACAGACCCTCGATGGACAGCCGAAATTTTAGATTGGATTCCAAGGGACAGGAAAAGACCCAGAAGAAGACCAAATGGGAGATGGGTGGATGAAATTCGAAAGTATGCGGGAGTGACATGGAGGAAACTGGCACAAGACAGACCGTTGTGGAGGAAACTTGGGGAGACCTTCGTCCAGCAGTGGATTGATAATGGTTGACAATGATGATGATGATGATGATATTCTAAATTAGTACCTCGGGGCGCTCCGTGGTAACAATGGCACACACAACAGCAACTAGGGCCTCTGTGAATCTTGGAGAGGTGCCAGGTAGTTCTGTGTGACATTGGCGAAAAGACCCCAACTTACTGGGTTTTGTTTCAGAATCCTTATGTTGAATGACCAACTGGAACCATTAGCTGTGGGCTCATCCCTCGCACTGATGTACTTACCTGATTAAAAAAACAAAAAGAAATGTTAAAAATGACTCAAGTGTGGGATATGGTGAACCTATAACACTCGAGAACGACGGTCCACTACGGAATCGACCTGGACTTTCAAAACGGCGTATGAGAAAGAGATCTCGGCTGAGTGAATGCAAGATTGGTGTATGGAATACTAGAGGTATAAATGGCAAGATGAATGAGGTGATTAAAGAGATGAATAAGCATAGATTGAATGTGCTATGTGTAAGTTGTTATTGAAAATGTACTGGGTCTTACATCAGAGAAAATGTGGGATGTTCAGAGTGGTTTTATGCCTGGTAAAGGCTGCACTAACCAAATTTTTGCGTTACGCATGATGATTAAAAAGTATCTGGCTATTGGTAAGAAAGTTTTTGATGCCTTCATAGATTACAGAAAGCTTACGACCGAGTAAATAGGACACTTTTGTGGAAGGTATTGAATGAATATTTTGTTACTGTAAGCTGACCAGCAGTCCCCAATTCTTGAGGACAGTCCTCGAATTTAGTTTACTGTCCTCAAAAACGTCTGATGCCTTTGGGGAGCAAATTGTCCTCAAATTTTGATGTTTGTTCTCAAATGTCCTCGAATTTACACTTCCTCATTAGCTTATTAAATTTCTAATGAAAGATTTTCTTAAAAGTAGTTTTCATTCGACTAATTTTCCGACATGCTTCTTGTGAAAACAAATGTTGACTTTTTTTTCTTCTTTCCGAGTTTAACGACAATCGCGAGCAACTCTAAGGACTATAAACAGTCACCTGTCTCTAATTTGGAAACATTCGTTCCAGGGAAGAGAGAGAGAGAGAGTGCAAGTGCTGTGAGACAAACACGCCATCCATGTCTCAGTCGGGACTCGAACCCGTACCCACTTGTACGAATGGTCAGTGAAGGACACTGAACTACTGGCGCGGTCAAATTCCGACTGCACTTGATCTAAGTTTCTCCAAAAACTTTGGCAAAATGAAAAATTCGCCATGCAGTTAGTTTGGTGTGCAGCTTGATTTTAATTCGGCACACATTCAAGGTAAAGCATTGCACTTTTGCTAACATGCTCTTGCCATCATAATTCTACTTTGTCAATACAAATTACCAACATTCTGCAAGATATATAATTTTAAGACACAAATTTTCATATGTAATATCACACTTACTGAAGCAATGCAGTTTTGTGACAAAAATATTTGCATATTTATTTTGAGTACGTATGTGTCCCCAAATGAACTGCCGATTTAGGGACGCCACGCCCTTTTGTCCTCAAATCAGTGTTCCGATATCTGGTCATCTTATGTTACTGGGTATTAAGTGTAAAAGCCATGTATGCTGACAGTAGAGCCTGTGTACGAGTGAATGGTGTTTTATCAAAATGGTTTTCTATTGGTGCAGGAGCCAGGCAAGGTTGTGTAATGTCTCCATGGTTGTTTAATATATTTATGGATGCGTGCATGCGTGATGCCAACATAGATAATACTGTTGATATCCGTGTGTGTAGATTGCTGATTGCTGATGACATTGTCCTGTTGGCAGAGAACAAAAGTGAGTTGCAGAGTATGTTGTCCCGGATGTACGAAGTTTGCATGAAATTCAAACTGAGTACAAATAAGGAAAAACCAAAGTTATGGTTTTTGAGAGAGAAACTGGTAGCACTGAATGTGATGTAAGTGTAAATGGCACTGTGATTGACCAGGTGAGTGAGTTTGTGTATTTAGGAAGCATGTTTGACTGATAGAACAAATTGGATGGTGAAATTAGTAGGCGAGTGAATTCTTTACTGAAAGTCATAGCTGCTCTGGGAGGTTTTAACAGGAATGATAGGTTCTCAAGACAGTCGCGCTTGGCTGTGTATGAAAGCGTAATTGTTCCTACTCTGATGTATGGCAGTGAAACCTGGGCACTACAGAAGAAACATAGGAGTCGTTTGTGTGCTGGCGTTATTTACAAGGGGTTGGTGGAAAGACACGTTTTGATTGTGTGAGGAATGAAGATGTGTTGCAGTTGTGTGATGTGCAGCAAAAATGTTGTTAGCAAGGAGGAGACCAATATGCTTCGGTGGTTTTGCCATGTTGAATAATGAGTGATCAGATGCTTACTAAGTGGTAGGAAGGAAAGGCAGAGGAAGGCCAAGGAAGTCATGGGAGGATCAGATTTAGGAGTGTCTGCACGAGAAACAAATTATGAGTATGAAGTATAGAAGATCTTGTGTATGGCGTGTAATGAATGTCAGTGAAACCCGAGTTGTATGTCAAGATAACTGTAAATGAAGTTTGATAGGGCAACAGTAAGTAAAAACTATCTGGTAGTTTGTATTTCTTTTTGGAGCTAACCTCTGAATCTCAGAGAACAGCTTAGTGATATGTATGTATGTATGTGTGTATGTGGTGTATATAAATTAGTATAGGATATGAGAGAGAGTTGTGGTGATGGAAAACTAAATTTTGACTAGTTACATGTGTATATGTTATACTTTTTTTTTCACAGTGATACGTTTTACTTAAAGATTGTTAAACATACCTTGATAATACACCACTTGCTATACTTCAACAAAATGTTCCCCTTTTTAATTCATGCAATGCCATCTTCCTCTAGAAAATACACAAGACCTTAGTTAATTAATTTGGTTTCCAAAACATTCTCCCACGATGGTTCTTTCCTGTTACTAAAGTTATTGATTTACAACAACAACCAAAAAAAAAAAAAAATCCGCAAATAGATTTTCAGATTAAAAAAAACGGGAGCTACAACATCATAAATACGTTAAGCATTTGCAGCAATATGTCACATTTGTGATGCAATTTTTCACTGTAATACCAAAATTATAAAACAACGATCGTGACCACTAGAAATATGCTCTGATGCGCACAGTCTCTCTCTCTCTCTCTCTCTCTCTCTCATGAGCTACTACGACCCACTGCCAGTGACATCACAACCTGTGCGACAACCTTCTCTTTCCTGGGGTCACGACTGTAGTATATCGTAAGTAGTTTAACTTCGTTTCGGCAGCATGAGATCAACCATTCCTCTAGAAAATACACCGGTGAGCAAAAATTAAGGACGAAGAGGAGAAATTAGCATAACATCGGAACGAGCAGGCAGAACGGACCGAAAGACCACTCAGGAGATAGACTAGAGTCCGGTACGGTAGGGCATGCGCATATAAATGCAGCATGGCGTAGGGGGGGTCGGAAGAGTATAAAACACACGGGCGGTGTACGCTCAGCAATTTGGTGAATGCTATTGCACGGTGTACATCGGTTTGAACGACGTCGAGTTGATGCCACCGTGTGATATGGCCAACAGGCAATCCAGTAGACATCTGGATGACTTTACCCGAGGTCGCGTCATTATGAAGTTGGAAGAAGGTCGAAGTGTGACTAGTGTGGCCGAGGAGTTAGGGATCGCTCACAGTATCGTGTCACGAGCTTAGAGAGCATTTCAAACGACAGGAACAGCTGTCTGAGAGTTTAGCAGTGGTCGTCCACGAGCAACCACGGCGGCGGACGACCAGTATATTGTCCTACAGGCGAGAAGAGACAGACGGCAGACAGCGGGAGAAATCGCAAGGCACATACAACAGACAACTGGACGTCCGTTATCGCGTTTTACCGCGGACAGGAGGCTGCACAAAGGTGGTTTATTTGCACGACGACCAGTACGGTGTGTACCATTAACGCCTGCTCATCGGAGACGGCGGCTTCTGTGGTGCCAGGAGCAAAAGAACTGGACACATCAGCAATGGGGTCGAGTTTTCTTTACGGATAAGAGCCGATTTAGTCTGACGAGCGATTCATTCTGGACGTATACACATCTGGAGAGAGCAGGGAACACGCAATCACACTTCCAACATCATCGAAAGGGACCGGTTTGGAGGTGGCGGAGTTCTCGTTTGGGGCGGTATCATGCTTGGTAGCCGTATGGACCTCCACATCTTCCAAGGAGGTTCAGTCACTGGTGTCCGCTATTGTACCGAGGTTCTCCTGCCTCACGTGCGTCTGTTTAGAGGTGCTGTGGGTCTTGAGTTCCTCTTCATGGACGACAACGCTACACCTCATTGTACAGTGGCTGTCGTAGAGCTGTGAGCTGTTGGAGAGTGAAAATATTCAACCCATGGAGTGGCCCGCAAGGTCCCCGGACCTAAATCCAATCGAACACGTGTGGGACCTTCTCGGGAGACGCTTGGCAGCACGTCCCCAGCCGCCAGCAACGATTCCGCAGCTGCGATTGACGCTACAAGAGGAATGGGCCGCGACGCCTCAACAGCTCCTTGACAACCTCGTCCTGAGCATGGACAGACGTTGTAAATCCTGCAACGCAGTCAGGGGTGATCATATCCACTACTAAAGACTGGATTTTTCTTGGCAGCCACCTGTCACATGGACGTTTCTGTCTTCTGTCCAGTTGCACTCGAAGCTACCTTTTTAATGAAGTGCCATTGTATCCTTTGGATTTCTTGTTTGGATGGTTTTGCTCACTTGTCCCATATTCTTACATCTTGGGGATCTTATGGTATGATTTGAGTCGCTGTGGAGCACTTCTGCACGACGTTACATTCGAAAAACCGTCTCGTCCTTAATTTTTGCACGCCAGTGTATATTTAGTAACGGGCGCAACACAGTTGAAGGCAATGTTGCTCCACTGCTCTCCCACACTAATAATGTCCATTGCTTTGTGTGCCGTTACGGTAGCGGGAAATTTTGAGCGCCCAGACACCGACCGAGGAACGATTGCCCCGGATAAGCACCCTAAAGGAAAGATGGGTAATGTCCTAATACAGACACCTTTGAAATCCACCGCCCGATCGAGCTGAGCTTCGCTGCCAGAAGTGCTGGGGAGGACGGGATCTCACGAAAAGAACGACCGTCGATTCTCGCAACCTTAAGGGGACCGTAAACAAATTGCAAATATGTAAAAATTACCTAGGAAACGAAGACTGGCTCTCTTAAGGGACCATCAACACATTGAAATGTCACTTATTAAACCATGTTTCTTAAAAAGTCAGTAACCGATTTGCAAGCAAATGGTCTCTTTCTACTCAGGAACGAATTACCCATCAGATACGATGCAGAATTACGTTCCATCCGTTAGCCGTCTTTCCGTCCAGAAGAATAAAAAAAATATCTCCGCCGTTAAACAACCGATTTGCACAGAAATTATTTCTTTCGACTCATGGACGCCTCACACCTATCAGATACAATACGAAATTACGTTCCATCGGTCCCAAGTATGTCTTTCCGTCCATCCGTCCGGAATCTTAAAACAAATAACTCGACCGAGAAACAACCGATTTACACGCAAATGGTCTATTTTTACTCAGGAACGAATCACCCATGAGGTACAATATAGAATTACGTTCCATCAGTCCAGAAGAATAAAAAAATATCTCCGCCGTTAATCAACCGATTTGTACGGAAATGATTTCTTTCGACTCATTGACGCCTCACACCTATCAGATACAATACAAAATTACGTTCCATCCACCCCAAGTATGTCTTTCCGTCCGTCCGGAAGCATAAAACCACATAACTCGACCGGGAAACAACAGATTGGCACGCAAATGGTCTCTTTCTACTCAGGAAAGAATCACCCATGAGATACGATACAGAATTACGTTCCATCCGTCCGTCCAGGAATGACTTATTACGGCCACACGAAAAACCATGTATCTTACCAAGTAACAGATTTGCATGCAAATAGTCTCTTTCTACTCAGGAACGAATTACCCATGCGATCCGATGCAGAATTACGTTCCATCCGTCCACCGTCTGTCCGTCCGTCCAGAAGAATAAAAAAATATCTCCGCCGATAAACAACCAATTTGCACGGAAAGGATTTCTTTCTACTCAGGGATGCCTCACACCTATCAGATACAATACAAAATTACGTTCCATCCGTCCCAAGTCTGTCTTTCCGTCCGTCCGTCCGGAAACATAAAACCACATAACTCGACCGAGAAACAACCGATTTGCACGCAAATGGTCTCTTTCTACTCAGGAAAGAATCACCCATGAGATACGATACAGAATTACGTTCCATCCGTCCACCGTCTGTCCGTCCGTTCAAAAAAATAAAAATATATCTCCGCCGATAAACAACCGATTTGCACGGAAATTATTTCTTTCGACTCAGGGATGCCTCACACCTATCAGATTATTACGTTTTACCCTTCCCAAGTCTGTCTGTTTGTCCGCCCGTCCGGATGCATAAAAACACATAACGCGACCGAGAAACAACCGATTTGCACGCAAATGGTATCTTTCTACTCAGGAACGAATCACCCATGATATACGGTACAGAATTACGTTCCATTCGTCCGTCCAGAAGAATAAAAAATATCCCCGCCGATAAACAATGGATTTGCACGAAAATTATTTCTTTCGACTCATGGACGCCTCACACCTATCAGATACAATACAAAATCACGTTCCACCTGTCCCAAGTCTGTCTGTCTGTCCGTCCGTCCGTCCGTCCGGAAGTATAAAAGCACATAACTCGACCGAGAAATAACCGATTTGCACGGAAATGAATTCGTCCTACTCAGGTACGCCTCATACCAATCAGATATGATAGAAAATAACGTTCCATCCGTCCGCCGTCTGTCTGTCCATTCGTCCCGAAGTATAAAAGCACATAACCTCATCAAGAAACAACCGATTTGTACGAAAATGATTTCTTTCCAATGGGGACACATCACACCTATCAGGTACGATACAAAATTACGTACCGTCCATCCCGAACACTAAAAACCGCAACCCCCACCGAGAAACAACCCAGTTGCACGGAAATTATTTCTTTCTACTCAGGGACGTCTCACACTTATCAGATTTTATAAAAAAATTACGTTCCATCTGTCCGCTGTCTGTTCGTCCGGAAGAATAAAAACACGTAACCCTACCGAGAAACAATCGATTTGCACGGAAATTATTTTTTTCTACTCAGGGACGCCTCACACCTATCAGATACAATAGAAAATTACGTTCCATCCGTCGGCCCCTTGTCTGTCCCGAAGAATAAAAAAATGTATGTCCGAGAAGGGACTGATACTGGCAGAAATAGTGATGTTGGTTTTATAATAAACAAGAAACTGAAGGATAAAGTTGTAGAAGTTGAAAGTTCCTCTGACAGAGCTGCACGACTCATTATCCAACTCTCGGGAAGTACCAGGCTCGGATTATTCAAACTTTTGCACATACCACAAGTCATCCTGAAGAAGAAATTGAAGAATTTTATAAGGAAATTCGTCATCTAAATAATAAAGGTAAGCAGCACTTAAAGATAATTATGGGAGATTTCAATGCAAAAATAGGGCAACGGCAACAGAATGAAACTTCAGTAGGTAAATTCGGTCACGGCAACAGAAACCAGCGTGGAAATACTCTCGTCGAGTCTGAAGAGGCAGAAGAGTTTTTCATCATGAACTCCTTTTTCAAGAAAAAGCAGCACAGGAAATGGACATGGAGACATCCAAATGGGATGACAAGTGAAATTGATTTCATTATGTGTAACAAAAAATTCGTCATAGAAGACTGCAGTGTGCTAAACAAGTTCAACACAGGTAATGACCATAGATTGGTGAGATGTAAGATGCACCTCAACACTAAACTCGAACCTAGCAAGCTCATAAGACAAACAAAATGTATTGACATAACCAACCTTAAAAAACACCATAATACCTTCAAGTTGGAACTCAAGAACAGATTCTCTGCTTTAGAAGGCCTAACATCGGAAGAAGTGGATATTTCTGAAGTTAACAGAAAAGTAACCAAAGCTCTTATGGAAACCGCAACAAAATTAGCTGGGTCTAAGAACAAGTTGCATGTGAACAAATTATCAGGAAAAACCAAAATGTTAAGGCAAAAAAGAAGAGAGATGAGGACAACTAAAGAAGATGTTACTTCCAAAGTGGAATAAATAGAGCTATGCAAGACAGTACGAAAAAGCATCACTGAAGACGTAAGGAAATTCAACTGTGAATTAGTAAGGAAAGCAATTGAAAACAACCAGAGCCTAAAGATAGCAAAGGGACATCTCAGTAAGGGAAGAAAACAGATTATGGCACTGAGAAAAGAAGATGGTTCTGTAACAAGAAATAGAGGCGAAATTTTGACAAGAGTGAAAGATTTCTACTCCAAATTATATGAAAGGGATGATACATGTACTCCAGACATCATGAAAGGTACCAGTACCAGAGTTCTCCCAGTCCTCCCAGCAGAAGTGGCACGTGCAATCAAGAACATGGACCGGGGAAAAGCTCCAGGAGAAGATGGAATTACTGTAGACATCATACAAGAAGCAAGTGGAGAAATCGAAACAGTACTCGCCCAAATTTTCACTCGATGCCTTAATGAAGGGAAGATTCCTGAGGATTGGAATAACGCTACAATGATCTTGCTACATAAAAAAGGTGACATTGAGGATCTCAGGAACGACAGACCTATCAGCCTCCTATCAGTGGTTTATAAAATCTTCACTAAAGTTCTTTCACACCGCTTGAAGGTGACACTGGACATGGCTCAACCGAGAGAACAAGCAGGATTCAGGAGTGGCTACAACACAATCGATCATATCCACGTACTGAGAGGACTAACTGAAAGAGCGAGGGAATATGAACTTCCATTGTGCATGGCTTTTATCGATTATGAAAAAGCCTTTGATTCGGTGAAACCATCAGCAGTTACAATGGCTCTGAAATCCTGCGGTATTGAAGATGCGGACATTAATATTATTAATAACATGTATGAAAATGCAAGTGCAAAGATTCGGCTGTTTGAAAATACAACACACATGAAAATTGGAAAAGGAGTGAGACAAGGTGACACCATATCTCCGAAGCTCTTTAATGCCACATTGGAAAATGCCTTTCAATCACTGAACTGGGAAAACAAAGGGATAAAAATTAATGGAGATTACCTAACCCGCCTTCGTTTTGCTGATGACATAGTCATTTTTGCAACTACCCCATCAGAGCTGCAGAGTATGATCCAGGAACTTGCTGAAGACAAAAGTGATGTTCAATGCTTTTAAAAGAAATCAAGATTTATCGATTGATGGAGAAAAGCTGGAGATAACAGACCCGTACGTTTATCTTGGACAGCAGATATCAAGTGAGGGTCACATTGATGAAGAAATTAATCGGCGTACAAAACTAGCATGGAGAGCTTTTGGAAGAAACAGCATAATTTTCAAGAGCAATATGCCATTATGTCTTAAAAGAAAAGTGTTTGATCAATGCATCCTTCCAGTGCTTACGTATGGTGCAGAGACGTGGATCTTAACTAAAAGAGACATACAAGGACTGCAGACAACTAAAAAAAGCATGGAGAGATGCATGCTTGGTGTAACCAGGAGAGATAAGAAGAGGAACTCGTGGATCCGAAAAATGACAAGAGTGGAAGACATCATGATCAGAGTTAAATCCCTGAAATGGCAATGGGCTGGACATACTGCCAGAACGACAGACCATCGATGGACAGCCGAAATTTTAGATTGGATTCCAAGGGACAGGAAAAGACCCAGAAGAAGACCACATGGAAGATGGGTGGATGAAATTCGAAAGTATGCGGGAGGAGACTGGCACAAGACAGACCGTTGTGGAGGAAACTTGGGGAGACCTTCGTCCAGCAGTGGATTGATAATGGTTGACAATGATGATGATGATGATGATGATGTCCGAGAAGCAACCGATTTGCACGGAAATTATTTCTTTCGACTCAGGGACGCCTCACATCTATCAGATACAATACAAAGTTACGTTCCACCCGTTTGCCATCGGTCTGTTCATTCGTCCCGAAGTGCAAGAGCACACAACCTCACTAAGAAACAACCGATTTGCACGGAAATGATTTCTTTCTACTGTGGGACGCATCACACCTGTTCGGTGCGATACAAAATTACGTTCCGTCCGTTTGTCTGTCCGTCCCAAAGAATAAAAGCCCCAACCCCAACGAGAAAAAACTGATTTGCACATGAAATTATTTTTTCAAGTCAGGGACGCCTCACACCTATCAGATACGATAGAAAATTACGTTCTATCCGTCCAAAGTCTGTCCGTCCCGAACAATAAAATTCCGCAACCCCACCGAGAAGCAACCGAGTTGCACGGAAATGATTTCTTTCTACTCAGGGACGCCTCACACTTATCAGATGTTATAAAAAAATTACGTTCCATCTGTCCGCTGTCTGTCCGTCCGGAAGAATAAAAGCACGTAACCCGACCGAGAAACAATCGATTTGCACAGAAATTAATTCGTTCTAATCAGGGACGGCTCACACCTATCAGATACGATAGAAAATTACGTTCCACCCGGAAGCTGTCTGTCCGTCCCGAAGCATAGAAACATGTATCTTACCCGAGAAACAACCGATTTGCACGAAAATTGGCTCTTTAGCATAAAAATATGTATTTTCAAGGAAATTGGCCCTAAAGAATACAAACATCTGTCGCCTTTGAGAAACAACCGATTTGCACGAGAATGGTACCTCTCTTCTCTATGATACCTGAGCTCCGACCTGCCAAACAGAACGCTTCTTACGTCGTCCGTCTGTCCAACATATCTCAGAAGCAACTATCTCCACCACAAGCAACCGATGTGCACATGAATGTTCTCTTTTCACTCCGGTATGCATCATGTATTACATACGACAGAGGATTATTATTCGTAAGTCAGATCGTCTATCTGTCGCTAAGCGCATAAAACATTATCTCATTCCAGAAATACTCGATTTGTACAGTAACGGTATGTCTTCAATCCATGATACTTCAACTCTGAGACATCATACAGGTATATATTCAATTCATTTTCCGTCTTTCCGCCCGTCCTTTCAGAATTTCGTTGTGGTGCTTCTGGACAGGAAGCTGAGGATCTTTACCTGGAGCGCTGACTCCCATTCCTAACTTCCTGCTGACATCTCGCTGTGTATGCGCTTCACGGCTGGGAGATTAGCTGGAGTTTCATATCCAGCAAGAGAAGCACATCCGACGAACCGATCTTTCTGACAGCTTCCTCTTGATTTCGCTGGCGCCCTCAATTTGACATTTCGGTGGTCTTACACAGCCACCCAGTTATTGCTAGGCTTACCCGCTGGTACCATCGCCTATATTCTTTCTATGTGCTGTCAGTAGTATAAAATGACGGGTTCCGCCGCAAGGATGCATCCTTCTAGGAGAAGGATGGGGGCGTTGCTTGCGGCAGAAGCAGGGGGTGTGTGGTAGATGGCGCTAGTGTGTAGGGTCGATGCTGATGTGCTGCCCCTAGCGGTGCTTCTTGGAACTTTCGATGGACCTTTGACGGATGGCAACGACCGAGGGGGAAAGGGCGTGGCAGATGACGCTAGTGTGTTGAGTCGATGTGCTGCCCCCTAGCGGTGCTTCTTGGAACTTCTAACGGACCTTTGTTTTTGAGAGATGGCAACTACTGAGTGGGGGGAAGGAGATGTGTACGATGTGCTGCCCCTTAGCGGTGTTTTTGGAACTTTTCTCGGGAGATTTATTGGACTTTGACAAATTTTTGGGGTCTTTCCAATATGTTTTGTTTTATTAAACTTATATTTTTAGAACTTCCGTGAGGTCCTAGAATTTTTATAGACGTTGCATTTTTTATTTTTTTTATTTTCTCGCGAGATTTATTGGACTTTGACAAATTTTTGAAGGAAGTTTTTTCAATCGAAGCATTTCCTCGAATTTGTTTTATTAAATTTATATTTTTAGAACTTCCGTGATGTGTTAGGAATTTTTATGGACGTTGCATTATTATTTTTTTTATTTTCTCGGGAGATTTATTAGACTTTGTCAAATTTTTGAAGGAAGTTTTTTTTGTCGTTTCCAATATTTTTTAACTCGTATTTTTTTTGTCCTATTTACTCTCTCTAATTTATTTTATTAAACTTATATTTTTAGAACTGCGGTGAGGTGTTAGGAATATTTATAGACGTTGCATTATTTTTTTAATTTTCTCGGGAGATTTATTAGAATTTGTCAAATTTTTGAAGGAAGTTTTTTTGTCGTTTCCAATATTTTTTAACTCGTAATTTTTTGTGTTCTATTTATTCTCTCTAATTTATTTTATTAAACTTATATTTTTAGAACTTCCGTGAGGTGTTAGGAATTTTTATAGACGTTGCATTATTTTTTTAATTCTTATATTTTTCTTCCCTACAATTTTAATTTAGATGAGGAAATGCTTTGTTTGAAAAGATTTCGTTCCCGTTGATTCATGTTTCGCCATTTTAGTTTCATCACGTTGTCGTTTTGTGAGCCATGTGTTTTGGGATGAGTCACCATTTTCTCTTTGTCTCTGAAAATTTTGTAAGACACGTGTTTTGGGATGAGTCACTATGATGGGTGACGCTGCCGTGATAGCAGACAAAACCATGATATCAGCCAACGTCGTTTTCTCCTCGGCGGGGTCGGCGGTTGACGTCATTTGAGATTCTGTTAGACACATTAAGCTCCAAGACTGAGTTTTTTCAATAACTTGATCATTTTTGCAACGAATTAATTCCTTATTTTTTCCTCATAATTTCCCATTTTATGTCCATAATTTTTCAACATAACGACTTCTTTATTTTCTTTGAGGAGACTTCACGCATTTTCAACGGACACACCAACATAAAGACGTTTTCCAAAGTTTTGTGCGGCAGACATACGCCTAAAACACGATTGTTTATTAATGTATTTACGTGTTCATGGCATTTTCTGTTACGTTTTTTTAACGTTGTACCTTTTTCCACCGTACAAAGCCACAATCTTTTATGCATAGTTAAAATGTTTATTTTTTCGTATTTTTTTATTTCTTCATGATTAATCAGTGAAATGTACCTTTTAATGCATTATCTTAATCTTTTTTTCTAAATTCTTGCATACTCGTTAAACTTTTCGATGTACCAACATTATTTTATTTTCTAACTTTTCAAACTAACAACTACTTTTATCGAGGCTTTATTTTTTCTGTCTATGAAGAATTTCTTTACGCTTATTCTCTCAAGATATGAAAATTAATTATAACGAAATCCTTTCATTTTTTCTCTCGCTAAGAATTTACCTTAAAATAAGTCTTGGGCTACAGTTCGCTTTGTCTGGTTAAAGTCGTATAGTGATTCATCAGTAGCATTTTCGTGAGCAGATAAGGTCTCCGTGCAGCTACTGTTTGAAGCGATGACGCATGATGACACAGCTACACGTGGCGTCGTTTCCTTGTGAAATGACGTCATCACAATTTCGAAAACTGATTAAACGTTGAAACGCACGAGATGGTCAGTTAAGTCAGATAAGGAAAGTCTCCGTGCAGTTACTGGCTGAAGCAATGACGCATGATGACACAGTAACAAGTGGCGTTGTTTCCTTGTGAACTGACGTCATCACAATTTCGAAAACTGATTAAACTTTGAAGGCATCAGATGGTCAGATAAGGTCTCCGTGCAGTTACTGCCTGAAGCGATGACGCATGGTGACGGGTACGTCATGATATCATCCTTGTGAACTGATGTCATCATATTGCTTGAAGCGATGACGCATAGTGACGGGTACGTCGTGATGTCATCCTTGTGAACAGATGCCAGAAGAATTTCAGAAACTGTTTCAACTTCGAACCAACAAAATTCTTAGAAAGCGCATAGTTCAACCTCCCCCCCATGACGTTTCTTCCAATGTCGGGGGTCAAAAGGGCATCCTGTTCGCTATAATAAAATTTCATACTTTCACCAAAAATCATATTCTTAAACGAGGTTTTGTTTTCATGTATAACTAAATTTTTATTGTTTACTCACCTCATCAAAGTCAATCTCATTCCTTTTCCTCATTTAGTTCGCTTTAAATTGAGATGTTTCAAAACTTCGCGTATATTTCATTCACTTAATGTACAGTTCTCCCGTGTCTGTCCCTTCATTTTTAACTTCTGGGCCTGCTGCAATTTTTCTTTAGACGTTTAGTTTCACTGACTTTTTCTTTCGTTTTAATTAGGTTTTCATTATCGTATTTTTTATTCATTGTCTCAGCAGAATAAGCTTTCATTCTGGAGACATAACGACTAAGTCCGTACTTCCTCAAAACATTTTTATTTCACATTTTACTAATTATTCCGAAAAGCAGATGTTTCCAAACTCCCATAGTGAAAATATCGTATTCCCCTTATTTTACTTATTATATTTTTCTTTCTGTTCAGTGTTGTATGATTCTCCAAACTTTGGTTTATTTTTATGAAACTTCTTTTTTTTCTGATTCAAACTATCAATCTTTTCCTATCGATTTAATTACTCTTATTTTCCCATTCGACTTTACTTTTGAACAGAAATGTATCTAAAGTCTTCAGATGTTTTTTAGTCGATAAGGCCGATTCTTCCTTGTTTCAAATAAAGTCATTGTAGGATTTTAGTGTAAATGCCCCTAAATCTTTAGACCTTCCTTTTCATAGTTAGAAACTAATTCCTCGAGGTTTACATTAAAACATGAAAGAAGAGTGTTTTACGCTCTCTCCAGTGTGTGAGCTTTCCCCAAGAAATTAACTTTGGAATCCCCCTTCTTTCTACCGGAAAATGACAATCTCCTGCGACTGTTTTCATGCGTCTACTGCTTACAGGAAACCCTCATATGGCATGAAATCACTTTGCTTGGGAGATTAAACTAAATTCTGGTTTTGAACTTTGAATGCAAACTCAAGCTCGCAAAAGCATAGCTTTCTGAGCGAACTTAAACTGTCTAAGAGGACAAAAATCTAAAACTGCTAACTCAATGGGACAGAGCGTTTAAACTTTGCCGTTCATTCACCATTTAAGAGATCCGTCGGGAACAACTAGAAGGGAAGTAAGCCGACCCTGATTTAGTCCAATGTTTCGAAGGAAGGTAGAAAGCTAGTGCCGCAATTCAAAAGCTCATAACTCAAACCTCCCCAAGATTCAATTTCGGACGAACGAATACTCAGATGTCAATGCTTAGACATTGAATTATTACTTCAGACAAATATTTTCTTACTTAAAGTGCTTCAATTCAGAATTTGTACTACTTAAGATTTCCCTTAGTCAATATTTTTTCTATCTTAAAAACTTCTAAAGGGTTGATTTTGAAACAAAACGAGTTATCACAAAATGTGAAATTTCCCCAGAATTGTATGAGGAACCAAAAAAATTGACGAAGCTTGAATGTTTAAGTCTATCAACCCATTTCTTTCTCTTCATGTTTCATTCCGTAAACTTTCTTCAAATTCCTATATATCCAAAAATTTTGTTAAATGTCCAAGTTCGACTCCCCCAGAAATTTCCTGAAAATGATAATTTCCTTTTTAAAAATTCCAGAATAAGAATCCCTTCACTGAAACAAGAAATTCCTATTCAAAGCATTCCATCCCTCTTTCTACGTCAAATACTCTATTTGTAAATCTAAGGAAGTTTTTTTATATTCATATATTTTTCCCTCTAACTTTAGAAGATATTTTCCCAAAATTTATGTACATATTACAATAGTAAAACATCTTACAACTGCTTGATGTTCAATTCACTTCACACTGTCTTAAGGAAATTCTTTCATTTTCTGATATCACATAGACGTGTTATTTTTCTTCCCATTCACTTCAAAGACTTAAGATCAACTTAATGGAGTCCTTTGAGAAAAACTTTCATAGGAATGCATAAATTTGCTTAAAATGTCAGTTTTCTTAAAGAAATCATAAGAATAAGAAATTTTTTCCTGAAACAAGTTACCCCAATTCAAAGCATTAAGTGGCTCTTTTCACATCAAATTCTGTATTTCCTCATGTAAACTTTATTCTTTTTTCTACTTCCTTTCCTTTCTTGTTTTTCCCTATGTAACTTAAAACTTCTTTTCTTAATCTATTTTTCATAAAGTATCATTCTTTTGAGTTGATTTTTCTCTTTTTTTAAATGTATTCATTTTCTATAAGTTCATTTTGAGAAGGGTTTAAATTTTGATTGAAAGATGTTTGCAAAGATCGTTTTAGAAAAAGTTGAAAGTAAATAAGGTTCGTTTTGGAAAAGTTCATTCTTTCCTAGGGTTAAAAATGGAACACCTCATTTTTCCTTAGTAGACAATTTTGAGAAAAGACAGATTTGAAAAGCAGGGAAATTCCCATAGAATAACATGGTAAAACTAGCATACATAAAAAGACTGTTTCGAAACGAGTAAAAATCTGTTGAAGTTCGATTTCGAAAAAGTTGAAAACAAATCAGGTAGAAAAAAGAATGTAGTAAAAACAGTCACAGCAAGTTCCTCAAAGTTGAAAATTGGATGTACTAAACTCGTCTAAGGAAAGAAATTTTTATAAAACACAACTGTTTTAGTTTTCCAAGGCTAGAGGGGTCTTCGAGTGAGAGCGCTTCTTCTTTTTCAACTAAAAGAATAAGGCGAGTCAGTGTGAAACATTTCAAACTCCCCGAAAATAAGCCGTGTACTCTGGTTTCGGCTCAATACTGTAAAGCGTTGCTCGCAGACCAGTCGGAAATCCCCCGATTGGCCGCCTGATGGAGAACATCAGGCCCATTTCCCTTAATAAATACCCAAATATCCTTAAGAAAAGTCTTTTGCAAAAAAACCCCTAGTTCCCGATTAAAACAATTTTTTCTGTTACTATTTTAAATATTTCAAAAAAGAAATTTCTTTTACTTTTAAAATTCATGAAAGCTTAATATTTTGACTCATTTCAATAAAAAAATAACTTCACTTAAATTTAGGTTAATAACAAATAATTTCACAAAATTTATATCTTAGAATGAAAAAAATAATTACACTTAAATTTTGGCTGTAGAAATAGAAAAAAAAATTATTTTAAACATTTCAAAAAAAATATTTCACTTTTTTTTAAAAACTTGAATTCTCACTTTTTTCCAGTAATTTACCTACCTCACCACCCTTCCCTTACCCAAATTTTTAGGAGCCCTAAAAATAATTTTTTTCAACAGCTGCTGTTTCCTCCAACTAAATACACGTCGTATTGGGCTACGTGCATGTCGTGAACCGTTTTCAACAAGTTCGTAATGTCCAGAGATTCTAAAAATTATTTGGAGATGAGTCCCTTCGAAGCAGCAACGAAAGATTCCGCTACAACCACAGGCTGCAGCATAGCAACGGTGCAGGCAAAGTGAGTGCTAAACTTAATATTCATGGAATCAGAGCAGGCATGCTCCATGATGTTGTTAGGCAATTCACGATAAGGCAAGAAACATTCCGGACATCGAAACAGTAGGTTTACCTTTTCTTCTATTTGTGTCGTGAGCACCTCGGTCAAGATGAAAATCAACTCTTCATCAGAAATGTTCGTTCTTGGACGATTCGTACTCTGCAGCTCTAACACAGCTTTTCTAAAAATGGATCCAAACTGCAGCTGAGTAATGCTTTTCCATATGTCGTCGCATTTCTCCAACAGTTCATCAAATTCTTCCCACTTTAGTGTGACGGAAATGGGGTTTAAACGACGGAAACCATGAACTATAGGGGAGATCTGTTCAAAGGAATACACACAACTGTCACCCACTTCTCCTGCAGGAGAGGAAGAAACAATCAGTTCACTGTTGACAATCACTTCGTCAATCCTAGCTCGGAAACTATATGAACGTTCCATAAACTTTCGGAAAGTTAGAGCTGACATAGTAATTCCATTTTTGGTGGGCTGGAAAGTTTGTCCGTCATAACGATAACTCCGGAGATGGACTCTGACTGAGTTTGTGAAATCAGTAACTTTCCCCACAACTTTTCCTCCCAAAGGAAAATGATGGGGGGGGGAGATCAATTGTAGCTGTAGAACGATTCATAATGCTCGACTCAGCTACGCAGTCTTTCTTGTCAACAGACGAGGAAGTGGTCGACGAACGCTTCATCATGATTCGAGAAATTGAATCGTTAGCACACAACAAGGAGGAAGAAGGCACAAGTGACTCGGACGAATGTACGATACTTTTTCTTTTTCAGGTCAACACACTCACACCAAGCACCGAAGCGATAATGAATCAGGCAGGTAGGCTTGCGATAAGGCGTATGACGTCAGGTTTTCGAGAAGAGCCCCGCAGCTTTACCCCCATTCCCGACCTGCTGGTTCAGATCACCACGTGGTGATTGATGTGTCACCATGCGTCAGCACACTTACTTCATGATGACTGTTTCCTTATCTGGTCATCTCGGAACGAACATGCTATTGACTCTAATCAGACAAAGCGAACTTCAGCTGAATGCTTATCTTAAGGGAAATTCTTAGTGACAGATAAACGAAAGGATTTCATTATAACTAATTTTCATATCTTGAGAGCATAAACTAAAAAATCTTGATAGAGTACATAATAAGCGTAAATAAATTTTTCAAGGTTCAATTTCTTCTAAAGTGAGAGAGGTATACGGAAAGTGATAGAATTTAATCAGACACCTTGAAAGAATTCAACTTGGAATTAATGCTGGGTTTTTGAAAAACGAGTGAACTATGAAATTCTTTGTTCTCCAGACAGAGAAATTTCAGATTTCGAAATCTCGCCGTTCTGACCCACTTTTTCCTGAGTGAAATTTAACACATGGTGAAAATCTCGACTCTTTTGAGTCGGGAATCGCTCTTATGAAAGGGGTCAACGGTTCCAAACGACATTGATTAAAATTGGAAAGGAAAAATATAAGAATTAAAAAAATAATGGATAAGCAGGATTCCCCAAAACATAAAAATATATAAGTTTTATATAAAAAAAGAAATTACAGGGAAAATATTGGAGGGTGAAAGATTTCCCATTTCTTCCTCTAGCCCCCCCCCCCCCCAATTTTTTTTAACGAAGTCCAATAAATCTCAGAAATTAACTTGAACAAAAGTCATAGAAAATGCCTCATCCACGTTTTTCTTCATAACCGTGCAAGAGCAATCAGATTGCCTTTTCCAACCAAAAGTTCTCAAAATTTAATAAACCCAGAATTGTTAATGAGGAACATTAAAACCAAGTCAGCTTAATGGAATAACCCTTTCAGCTTTAACATTATTTTCTTTTAGTTTAACTTCATCACATTTTTTTATATTTCAACCTCAAGTAGGACGCCGGGACGTAGCCCGAAGGAGCCGAAGAACAAGGGCGGGGGGCGTGACAGGGAGAGAGCTCCTTCGGGCTACGTCCCGGCGTCCTACTTGAAGTTGAAATATAAGAAAATGTGACGAAGTTAAACTAAAAAAAAAAGAATGTTAAAGCTGAAAAGGTTATTCCATTCAGCTGACTTGGTTTTAATGTTCCTCATTAATAATTCTGGGTTTATTAAATTTTGAGAACTTTTGGTTGGAAAAGGCAATCTGATTGCTCTTGCACGGTTGGGAAGAAAAACGTGAATGAGGCATTTTCTATGACGGTTGTTCAAGTTAATTTCTGAGATTTATTGGACTTCGTTAAATTTTTGGGGGGGACTCGAAGAAGAAATGGGAAATCTTTCACCCTCCGATAATTTTCCTGGAATTTCTTTTTTATATAAAACTTATATTTTTTTATGTTTTGGGAAATCCTGCTTATGCATTATTTTTTTAATTCTTATATTTTTCCTCTCTCCAATTTTAATCAATGTCGTTTGGAACCGTTGACCCCTTTCATGAGAGCGGTTCCTTACTCAAAGGAATGTGTAAGTGGAGATTTTCACCATGTGTTAAATTTCACTCAGGAAAAGGGGGGTCAGGACGGCGAGATTTCGAAATCTGAAATTTTTCTGTGTGGAGAACAAAGAATTTCAAGTTCACTCGTTTTTCAAAAAACCCAGCATTAATTCCAAGTTGAATTCTTTCAAGGTGTCTGATTAAATTCTATCACTTTCCGTATACCTCTCTCACTTTAGGAGAAATTGAACCTTGAAGAATTTATTTACGCTTATTATGTACTCTATGCAGATTTTTTTAGTTTATTCTCTCAAGATATGAAAATTAGTTATAATGAAATCCTTTCGTTTACTGTCACTAAGAATTTCCCTTAAGATAAGCATTCAGCTGAAGTTCGCTTTGTCTGATTAGAGTCAATAGCATGTTCGTTCCGAGATGACCAGATAAGGAAATAGTAATCATGAAGTAAGTGTGCTGACGCGTGGTGATCTGAACAAGCAGGTGGGGAAGGGGGATAAAGCTGCGGGGCTCTTCTCGAAAACCTGACGTCATACGCATTATCGCAAGCCTGCCTGCCTGCCTGACTCATTACCGCTTCGGTGCTTGGTGTGAGTGTGTTGACCTGAAAAAAAGAAAAAAGTCTTGTGCATTCGTCCGAGTCACTTGTGCCTTCTTCCTAATTGTTGTGTGCAAACGATTCAATTTCTCGAATCATGATGAAGCGTTCGTCGACCACTTCCTCGTCTGTTGACAAGAAAGTCTGCGTAGCTGAGTCGAGCATTATGAATCGTTCTCCAGCTACAATTGATCTCCCCCTCCCCCATCATTTTCCTTTGGGAGGAAAAGTTGTGGGGAAAGTTACTGATTTCACAAACTCAGTCAGAGTCCATCTCCGGAGTTATCGTTATGACGGACAAACTTTCCAGCCCACCAAAAATGGAATTACTATGTCAGCTCTAACTTTCCGAAAGTTTATGGAACGTTCATATAGTTTCCGATCTAGGATTGACGAAGTGATTGTCAACAGTGAACTGATTGTTTCTTCCTCTCCTGCAGGAGAAGTGGGGGACAGTTGTGTGTATTCCTTTGAACAGATCTCCCCTAGAGTTCATGGTTTCCGTCGTTTAAACCCCATTTCCGTCACACTAAAGTGGGAAGAATTTGATGAACTATTGGAGAAATGCGACGACATATGGAAAAGCATTACTCAGCTGCAGTTTGGATCCATTTTTAGAAAAGCTGTGTTAGAGCTGCAGAGTACGAATCGTCCAGGAACGAACATTTCTGATGAAGAGTTGATTTTCATCTTGACCGAGGTGCTCACGACAAAAATAAAAGAAAAGGTAAACCTACTGTTTCGATGTCCGGAATGTCTCTTGCCTTATCGTGAATTGCCTAACAACATCATGGAGCATGCCTGCTCTGATTCCATGAATATTAAGTTTAGCACTCACTTTGCCTGCGCCGTTGCTATGCTGCAGCCTGTGGTTGTAGCGGCATCTTTCTTTGCTGCTTCGAAAGGACTCATCTCCAAAGAAATTTTTAGAATCTCTGGACATTACGAACTTGTTGAAAACAATTCACGACATGCACGTAGCCCAATACGACGTGTATTGAGTTGGAGGAAACAGCAGCTGTTGAAAAAAGTCTTTTTTAGGGCTCCTAAAAATTTATGTAAGGGAAAGGGGGAGGGAGGTAGGTAAATTACTGAAAAAAAGTGAGAATTCAAGTTTTTAAAAAAAAGTAAATATTTTTTTTGAAATGTTTAAGATATTTTTTTTTCTATTTCTACAGCCAAAATTTAAGTGTAATTATTTTTTTCATTCTAAGATATAAATTTTGTGAAATTATTTTTTTTATTAACCTAAATATAAGTGAAGTTATTTTTTTATTGAAATGAGTCAAAATATTAAGCTTTCAAGAATTTTAAAAGTAAAAGAAATTTCTGTTTTTAAATGTTTAAAATAGTAACAGAAAAAATTATTTTAATGGGGAACTAGTGGCTTTTTTTTTGCAAAAGACTTTTCTTAAGGATATTTGGGTATTTATTAAGGGAAATGGGCCTGATGTTTTCCATCAGGCGTCCAATCGGGGGGATTTCCGACTGGTCTGAGAGCAATGCTTTACAGTATTGAGCCGAAACCAGAGTACACGGCTTATTTTCGGGGAGTTTGGAATGTTTCAAACTGACTCGCCTTATTCTTTTAGTTGAAAAAGAAGAAGCGCTCTCACTGAAGACCCCTCTAGCCTTGGAAAACTAAAACAGTTGTATTTTATAAACATTTCTTTCCTTAGACGATTTAAGTACATCCAATTTTCAACTTTCAGGAACTTGCTGTGACTGTTTTTACTACATTATATTTTCTACCTGATTTGTTTTCAACTTTTTCGAAAACGAACTTCAACAGATTTTTACTCATTCCGAAACAGTCTTTTTATATGATGCTAGTTTCCCCATGTTATTTTATAGGAATTTCCCTGCTTTTCAAATCTGTTTTCTCAAAATTGTCTACTAAGAAAAATGAAGTGTTCCATTTTTAACCCTAGGAAAGAATGAACTTTTCCAAAACGAACCTTATTTATTTTCAACTTTTTCTAAAACGATTTTTGCAAACATCTTTCAATCAAAATTTAAACCCTTCTCAAAATGAACTTATAGAAAATGAATACATTTAAAAAAAGAGAAAAAATCAACTCAAAAGAATGATACTTTATGAAAAATAGATTAAGAAAAGAAGTTTTAAATTACATAGGGAAAAACAAGAAGCGAAAGGAAGTAGAAAAAAGAATAAAGTTTACATGAGGAAATACAGAATTTGATGTGAAAAGAGCCACTTAATGCTTTGAATAGGGAAACATGTTTCAGTAAAAAATTTCTTGTTCTTATGATTTCTTTAAGAAAAACTGACATTTTCAATAAATTTATACTTTCCTATGAAAGTTTTTCTCAAAGGACTCCATTAAGTTGATCTCAAGTCTTTGAAGTGAATGGGAAGAAAAATAACACGTCTATGTGATATGAGAAAATGAAAGAATTTCCTTAAGACAGTGTGAAGTGAACTGATCATCAAGCAGTTGTAAGATGTTTTACTATTGTAATATGTACATAAATTTTGGGAAAATATCTTCTAAAGTTAGAGGGAAAAATATACGAATATAAAAAAAACCTTCCTTAGATTTACAAATAGAGTATTTGAAGTAGAAAGAGGGATGGAATGCTTTGAATAGGAATTTCTTGTTTCAGTGAAGGGTTCCTTATTCTGGAATTTTTTTAAAAGGAAACTATCATTTTCAGGAAATTTCTGGGGGAGTCGAACTTGGACATTTAACAAAATTCTTGGATATATAGGAATTTGAAGAAAGTTTACGGAATGAAACATGAAGAGAAAGAAATGGGTTGAAAGACTTATACATTAAAGCTTCGTCAGTTTTTTGGTTCCTCATACAATTCTGGGGAAATTTCACATTTTTGTGATAACTCGGTTTGTTTCAAAATCAACCCTTTAGAAGTTTTTAAGATAGAAAAAATATTGACTAAGGGAAATCTTAAGTAGTACAAATTCTGAATTGAAGCACTTTAAGTAAGAAAATATTTGTCTGAGGTAATTTTTCAATGTTCTAAAACGATCTTTGCAAACATCTTTGCAAATTTTTCAATGTTCTAAAACGATCATGCATTGACATCTGAGTATTCGTTCGTCCGAAATTGAATCCTGGGGAGGTTTGAGTTATGAGCTTTTGAATTGCGGCACTAGCTTTCTACCTTCTTTGGAAACAGTGGACTAAATCAGGGTCTGCTTATTTCCCTTCTAGTGGTTCACGACGGATCTCTTAAATGGTGAATGAACGGCAAAATTCAAACGCTCTGTCCCATTGAGTCAGCAGTTTCAGATTTTTGTCTTCTTAGACAGTTTAAGTTCGCTCTGAAAGTTATGCTAGTAGTATATAGGGGTACACACCAAAATCACACCAAAATCACATAAAAACTTCAAAATCAGGCATTTTTTGATTTTTCAGACCTCAATAATCACGAACATTTTAAAGCTTTTTATGATCAAAAACACCATATTTTCATTAAAAATCATTGATTTTTTAGTATAAAACAGTTAAAAACATCAAATTTTTAAAAAACGAAATTTCATCCCTGTTTTTCATGAAAACAGAGCATCATAAAAACCCACATTTTAAGTCATTTTTGATTATATTTGACGGCTTTTTTGAACAATTGCAATCATTTTGAACTTTGAATAGCTTTGATTTTAAAAGAGCTAAAATGAAAATTTTAATATTGAAAATCAATAGAAAAGTTGTAAAACAAACTACTTTGAATTGGTACTTTGCAAAGTCCTTTTTAAAAATGCATTAAAAAAAGGTGTACCCAAAATGGATACCCCTTATAGAAAGATTAAAAATTGTTGAAGATTAAAAAATATTTAAATTTTATGACATATCTTTGCAAGTAAATACACAACAAGTTTTTTATAGTTTACATTTATAAAATCATCAGAGAATTTTCTGTTGATAACAATATCACACCAGTTAATTTTATCTTTATATTTCATAATGAAATCTTCTGTTAATTCTTGGTTTCTTGTAACTTCTTTCCAATCAATAAAATCACTAAGAAAATCTATAGTTTCTTCACTTAATTTTTGTTTTATTGGAATTATTGACATGTCTAAGAATCGAAAGTTTTCTTTTATAAAATCATTACTTAATTTTTGATACATAGAAATTCTTCTCATATCTAATTTATCAATATTCATTAATATAAAACTCTCAGAAAGTGTTTGATATTGAGAAATCAAAGACCAGTTTAATTTATTGTTATTCATAAAATATTCAGAAAGAATCTGATATTGAGAAATTTTATCCCAGTTCACTTTATCATGAAATTCTGAAATAAAATCTTCAGATAATTTTTGATATTCTGATATTAAATCCCAATTTACTGCATCTTTTACACTTCTAATTATATCTTCTGAAAGTTCATTATCTTTAGAAAATGAATCCCAATTAATATTGTTCCTAATTAACTTATCCATTTATATAGAATGAATTTTTATAAATGGAATGTTATTTTTCAATTTCTAAGTAAGGTTTAAAAATGTTTAATTCTAAATAAGACATGACTTGTATGCCTAATTCATCATTCTGTTTTCCTGATGCAAAGAGTATTAAAGGTTTATCTGTGTAGGCATCACCATTAAATAATATATTCTCCCCAAGTGTAATTAAAACTTCTGATTTCCCATTAGTATAATTAGGACGTAAATAAAATGTAATTTTCATATCCATATTTTCACTCAGTTTCATATTTCTGTCAAGGAGATTGCTACTAAATTTCATAAAAACGACTGTTTCCCAGTAACGCATTGCACCAAGAGTATTATATGCTTTTTTATCTTCTTGAATTGTTGCATAAAATTTTTGATTATCCACGTAATTTTTATTAACTGCGTCATACATATCCTGAGGAGATGGAATATTCACTAGTCTTTTATTTTGAACATCAAACTTTTCATCTTTTAAAATTAAAACATTGTTTTCTAAATACCTCTTATTCACTGCATTCTTATCTGCTGAAGGATCAGCAACATTTCCTATTCTCTTACCTTTTGCATTAATTACATTCCCATCTTGAATATGTAAATATTTTTGATCCAAATTACTTAATTCACCTTTAAGTACAGCATCTAAATCTCTTATTCTTACAGCAGTTTCTTGAACAAAATCTGAAAAACTACCATTAATATTTTTTTCTATTTCACTTTTAACTTCCAGATTATTCTCTCTTATTTGTTTTAAAACATATTCTCTTGTAGTAACATCATGTTCATCTATAGGTTCTTTACAATTTTTTAAATTTTTTTCTTCCATATCATAATTACCATCATCTGTTAATTTAAATCCATTTCCAGGAGGTCCAGGTGGTCCAATTCCAAATTCTTCATAAGACGAACCAAAAGGGTACCAATTCATTTATTTAATCTAAAGTTTTCAAAGTTTTAAATTCCTTATTAGCCATATTAAGTGATCCTCTTTTTTGTTTCATTCACGATGAAATAAAATCTATATGGTTTACCTGGATTTGATCCTAATCTCCAGTTAAATTCTAGTCTTAAATTCGAAATATTAGTATACTCTGGATGATTAGATAAATTAAAATAAAAGATTGGATACAATCTCGCATAATTTACATAACTTATAAGACATCCACTTTCAGTATTATGAGTATTTAATCCAGCTGCTAATAATTCAGAATAACATCTATTATAATCTAACTGCCCATCTTTAAAATTCGTTTTATAAATTTCTTCTGGAACTTTTTTATTATTACATAATATCCAGCATTCAAGGAGATCTAAATTATCAAAAACCATATTATTCTGATTTTGATTGCTTTCTTTTTCTACATACTGTGGAATGACAAGAACACTTAACACCTCATCAGATGTAGTTCTTATATGACATGCACCACTTGATGTTGTTTGCTGATTACTTTTCTCAATTGAAGCAGAACACCAAGTAATTTCAATAGGTGTAGAATTCAAAGCTATACTTTTAAATTCAGCCTCAATGGATGGGTACAACTCTACATAAGGTAACCATAATTGAAAATCAGATATAATAACTTTATAATTAGGATTTGCAACATCTGTGTATAACATATCATTATGACTATTTCTTTGAAATTCAAATGCAACTTTTATATCAGAAATTAATCTTCTAAAATCGTTGAGGAACCCAAACAGTTGTCTTAAAGGAATCCAAAATTTTATTACATTGCTGTTTTTTGTTAAAAGCCATCTCTGTCTAAATCCTTTATTATAAGAGGCATTTTCTTTTAATTTGATATCTGATCCTTTCTTTACATCTTTATTAGGATCATCTATTACTATTTTATCTTTATCAGCTGATTCTGATGTATCAACATAATACATCATATTTGTAGCCTCTGAAGTGGAATAATCTTTTGTGAAATTTATAAGTCCGTTAATTTGATGAATTAATGAAGCACATTCAATATTAGAATCAGTTTGTTCTTTTCCTATAGTTAATGAAGCGGATCTAAACAGATTCCCACCATTTACAAATGTAACATTATCAGTTCCTATAGTATCATTATTATTTTTTACTATTTTACTTTCTAAACATATATAACCGTTACTATATAATATAGGTGAATTTGTATCTTTAATAGTAAACTTATATTGATCAGATTCTTTTACATGAATACTATCTTCATTATGTTTTATATATTCATACTTAGCAATTTTATTACTATAATAATCTGGAATAGCTTTTAAGTCCCAAAGTTTTTCCATTTATTACGATAAAAAACTCATTTATACCGTTTCAAACCAGATCCATATCGATCCTGAATTTTCGTTTTAGCTAATATATCATTAACAGTTACAGGGGGTTTAGATAATATATTTTCAAGTTTATTTTGAATAACTTTTTTAGCTTTATCTTCAATTGCTGTTTTTGCTGATTTACCTAAAACTTCTAATATTTTTTTCCAAAAGTTTTAATTCCTTCAGTGAAGATATTACCACCATATCGTTTTGCATATAACCTATGTTTGTTATAATTCATTTATTAAGCTGAAAAGCTTAAGCTAAAATTAATCTATATAAAACTCTCATATTATTCAAGTCTATCAGTTCATTATCTTGATTCGTGATATACATTCGAATTCTATGAATATAGTTTCGTCTATTAATGGGTAAAAATAAAGGATTTATTTCATCAATTTTTATTAAACTACCTGGAGGATTAGATGGCGTAAAAGAATATAAAATATCTGAATTAATATTATTATATAGAGCTCCTGTAATTACATCACAATGAATGTGTATGTCATCAACTCCTCTAGAAATGTTTGCCATATATTTTCCTTCTTGATGATTATCTTCATATATTTCTGATTCAAATCCTAAAATTTCATGTAATTTACCCTCTCTAAGATCAATTTTATATTCATCTTTTAATTCAATTATAAAGCGCTGTGTAGCGAAATTAGCTTTAAAAATAATTGGTGGTTCATCTCCAAATCGTTTTATTAAAAAGTTATTTAATTCCCTTAATGTGTAATTTCCATTATCTAAAGTTATTTCATGCCATAAACTACCATCAAAATACTTAAATGTATTATTTTCATATTCTTCATCAATATTGTTATATGAAACCCACATAGACATAGATTTTAAAGCTATTTTTGAATTTTCATTAACAGGAACAGGTGGGACATATTCAATTGTAAAATCTTCTGATTTCTCAAAATTTTTTAATCTAAAATTAACATTTATTAAGCACAAAATCTTCATTATAACCACTTGGTTCTTGGGTAAAAGAATATAAAACTTCAACAGGTGATTTACCTTTATTCCTTTGAGTTATGTATTTCATACAATAAAAACCACATTTAACAGATGTTGGTTCTTGTAAAAAACTCGAATTATATCTAATTCCTTTATTAGATGTTTCAAGATATTTTACAATATTTTTAGGTATGAAAATGTTATTCAATTTAATGTCTTTATATTTATATTCTCCAAATGGATCAAAATATTCCACAAAATTATATTTAGGATCATTATAATAACAGACCCAATGAGTCCCAGGTCCTGTAGATATATCTAAATTAATAATTCCACTTTCAAATTTCTTAATCTTTTTAGGTAATAAATCTGATGTAAATACACCTCTGAATCCTTTTACATCTTTCATATTTTGTTCTATCGTTTTATTGGATATACCTCGTAATTCTGAAGAACTCCCTTTCCAGAATGTTTTTTTACAACCTGATCCAGTTACTTTACTTAAAGCTTTATTCACACCAACACTAGCAGCACCAGATAAAGCACCAGTACTAAGAGCTGCTAAGATAGGGATCAAAAAGGGTAAAATACCTCCGTTTTTCTTTAATTGTGTCTTACTTATAGTTATTCGTTTACCATTTTTAATTTGATTAATTTGAGTTTTTGTTAAATTAAATACATATCATGATTAGCACTTTTAGTTTTATCAATTTGCAATGTAATTTCTTCACCTTTCTTAACTGCTGATTTTAATTTGTTTTTCTGACCTTCACTCAAATAAATTCTTGATACACTATAATTACTCATTTATTAAGATAGAAACTTTGAATAATATTGTTTTACTTGCTCATTAGTCATTTTACCCTCTTTCAATAATATATCTAGTATTTGAACTACTTGGTTACATACCTTCTTATTTTTAGTTCACTTACATATTTTATCTGTTAATTTATCTAAAATATTAAGACCCTCACCCATATAGTAATTCCCCATTTTGAGAGCTTCTAATGCTCTAATATATTTTCGCACCTCAGCCATTTTATAATCGAAACGATCAATTTTTTTCTGTAATTTTTTCTTTTTTTCTTCATCTTTAGCATTATTAAGTGCTTTTACTTGAGGACCTTTTAGACGTCCGATTTCACTGATTTTTTCATTTGCTTGTTTTATTTTTTCATCAATCTCTTCATCAGATTTATTAACTAATTCTGAAGGTAAATCAAATCCTAACTTTTTTTAATAACTGATACATTCAAGTTTTTGTTTAAGTTAATTTTATGAATTAATGCTTCTCTCTCATACATTTCTTTAGCATCTGAAATAGGTTCTTCAACATCTTCTAAGGCAGGAATTCTTGAAGATTCTGCAATTGGTTGAAATGAAAGTTCTTCAATTGCATCTTGAATAGCTTTTAAATTTTCTTTTCTAGATACATCTTGATATTCTAATTTTTCAACTATAGGTTTATGAAATTTTGTGATTGCCTCTTCATATCCTAAATCTTCTAATTGCTTTTCCTTATTTCGTTTTCTTAGTTCAGCATTTACTTTTGCTAATTTTAATAAATCTTGTATCACTTTACTCATTTATTTAACTGAAAATTTGCTTCCAAGCAAATTATTTTACTTCCAAGCAAATTATTTTACTTCCAAGCAAATTATTTTACTTCCAAGCAAATTATTTTTACTACCAAGTAAATTATTTTACTTATATAAATGGAAGATTTTGAACAACTTGAAGAATATTTATCTTTTGCTGAAATGGCATTATATCTAGCTGAATGTTATTTATCTCAAGGAATACCAGCTGAAGACTTATTATTTGAAGCTGAAATATTTATTGAAGATGCTGAATTTCTATTAAATAAATATGATTAAACCGAAAGGTTTGCACCTTAAGCAGAAAGCTTGCAGCATTAAACTAAAAGATTATTCAGAACCAGAAGAATTTATAGATCCAAATCAAAATCCAATATTACCTATTCATCCTTTTAAACTTTTAATAACAGGATCTTCAGGATGCGGAAAAAAATTTACTATTAAATTTAATATATGATCATTTAAATTTTGATGCATTATTCATATGTGCAAAAGATATTAACGAACCTAAATACTCTAAATTAAAAGAAAATTACTCAATGTTTGATGATATAGAAGAGGAAGACATTTTAAAAATAAAGGGAAAGAATAAAAATAAGTTATTAAAATTATTTAAAAAGTTTAGGAAAGAAACATTATTTAGTTCAGACATAAATGAATTTATTACTGTAGATGACTTAGATCCTTCATTAAAAAATCTAGTTATTTTTGATGACTGTGTAAAAGAAAAAGATCAAAACGAAATTGAAAAAATTTTTATAAGAGGAAGGAAGAAAAATGCATCCATTATTTATTTATCACAGACCTATTATTCAACACCTATCGATATAAGAAAAAACTGTGATTACTTTATATTTTTTAAACTTCAGCACAGAGAAATTAAACAAATTATTAGAGAAATTGATGGTGATTTTAATATAGATCCTTATCAAAAAAGTATTAAAAAACCTTATGATTTCTTCATGTTAGATTTGAAAAATCCTCATATGAGATACAGACATAACTTTGATCCTATATAAATGGAAGAATATTTAGAAAAGAAAATGTATGTATACAGAAAAAAGTTTTAATTACTATAATAAAATTAGTATATCACTATCAGTAGGCAAATTTATATTTAGTGATTCAGGTTTATCAGCTTTTGCATTTATTCCTTTAGCAGCACTTTCTTTAGGAGCAGGAGTCATTGAAGGTGTTGATAAAACTCTAAATATTTCAGAAAGAAAAAATGAATATAAACAAGCTTACAAATTTTATAAACAGATATTAAATTTAATAAACGCTAATTCAATTTCAGAACAGGATGCTTACATTAGAGAAGAAGATTTTATAAAAAATATTAAGTATTTTCCTTTAGAAAAGTATGTAAAACAAACACAGCTTGATGGTTATAGATACGTAGTTAAAAAATAGATTTACAGATAAATAAATGGTGCGGAATATTCATATATTCAAAGAAATTAAAGGTACTGGTTATATTATAACAGGAGGTGATATAGTAGGATGGTTACAAGATAAATTAAATCCACCTGAAATGCATATACCAGGGTACCAGTATTGTGGCCCATTTACAAAATTAGAAAAGAGATTAAAAAGAGGTGATCCAGGAATTAACAGAGTTGATAAAGCTTGTAAAAACATGACGTAGCTTATAGTAAAACTAAAGATACTAAACAGAGACATATTGCTGATCAAGAACTCTTAAACGATTTAGATTCAATTGAAAATACTACAAGTGGATTCTATCCATTAGGAGAGAAACAAGCTAGAGCTGTTATAAAACCAATTATAAAAGCAAAGAAAACATTTGGTTTAGGAATTTCATCCTATATAAATATGTATTGCTTAAAGTGCAAACAGAAAACTGAAACTAAAGATATTCAAGAAACAGTAGCTAAAAATGGAAGACCCATGGCAAAAGGAAAGTGTAAAGTTTGTGGATCTAAAAAGAGTGTTTTTTTAAAGACGTCGTGAAACACCTTAAAAATATTTATTATACACCAGAAACTGGTTATTGTGGTGTTAATGAATTACAAAGAAAAACTAAATTACCCAGGAAAGATATAGGAGTTTTTACATCAACAAGATGTATATACTAAACATAAACCACTTATTCATAGATTTAAAAGAAGAAGAATTTATGTTTCTCATGTCAATGACCAATTTCAAGCTGACCTTATAGATATGCAAGAATTTAAATCCTTTAATAATGACACAAATTATATTTTATCAGTGATTGATATATTCAGTAAATTTGCTTGGACAATTCCGATTAAAAGAAAAACAGGTGAAGAGGTAACTAGAGCATTTAAAAAAATATTTAAAGAAAGAAAACCAGAAAAACTTCAAACAGATAAGGGTACAGAGTTTATAAATAAACAAACTCAAAAGTTATTTAAGGATGAAAATATTCACTGGTTTACAACTGAGAATATTGAGATTAAATGTGCTGTTATTGAAAGATTCAATAGAACTTTAAAGACTAAAATGTGGAAGTATTTCACAGCAAATAATACTAGAAAGTGGTTAAATGTATTAGATAAATTAATTAAGAATTATAATAATTATTATCATAGATCCATTAAAATGACACCTATAGAAGCAAGTAAGGAAGAAAATGAATTAAAAGTTTATAATAATTTGTATAAAGAAAAAGAGAAAAATAAACCAAAATATCAAAAAGGAGATAAAATAAGAATTTCAAAATATAAAAGAGAATTTAAGAAAGGTTATCTTCCAACATTTACAGAAGAAATATTTATAATTTCAGATATATTGACTACAGATCCTCCGACATATAAAATAAAAGATTTAAATAATGAAGAAATTACAGGAACATTTTATGAAAAAGAACTGGTTAAATATGATAAGAAAGATGAGGTTTATAAGATTGAAAAAATTATTAGAAAGAAAGGAAATAAATATTTAGTTAAATGGTTGGGATATCGTGATGAATTTAACAGTTGGGTTGACGATGTAATTTGAAATTTTTTTGCAAAACGCCCCTTCGGTGGAGGGTCTATGCTTTATTTTTTATTTATTTGTACCTGGCCAGCCAGGTACTTATGAGCGTTAACTCTTTCGACCCTCCACCGGAATCACACACACACTCTACCATCAGATGTTATTCACGCACACGCTCTACCATGAACCCAACCTTTTTTTTAATCAAAGTGGGACAGGGAGCAGATTCGAACCTGGGGCCTTTTGCATGCATGCCTGACTCGTTACCAACATGGCCAACCCAGGCCCACGAATTCTTGCTTGAAACATATATTTACGTTTCAAGCAAGAGAAACTTGGCGATGATCCAAATGTTGTTACGTAACCAGGAAGTGATCGCTCTCTGAAGATTTTGGCAGCGGCTCAACTCTGCCTGAAGGAGTAACATTTTGGCTCGAAGCTTATCAGTGTTATGTAATGACTGCATCAAAGCAAGAAAGAGATTTAATTTCTTGTGCTGACATCTGGATGTGAAAGAAAAAACTGTAAATCACAGTATTTAAAGTTTATTAGGCAGGAATTAACTATTGACGATTTAAAATACGATATTAAAAGAATACATGAAAAAGTATTTTATAAAATGATATCTAATAAATGGCTTCATTAAAAGATGTATGTTATGAAAATATTAAAGATAATTATTATTATGGTCTCTTTGGAGATTTTAAATTAATAATAGATAAAAATACTGGATATTTCCTTTCTTTCTAATAATTTTTTCAATCTTATAAACCTCATCTTTCTTATCATATTTAACCAGTTCCTTTTCATAAAATGTTCCTGTAATTTCTTCATTATTTAAATCTTTTATTTTATATGTCGGAGGATCTGTGTTCAATATATCGGAAATTATAAATATTTCTTCTGTAAATGTTGGAAGATAACCTTTCTTAAATTCTCTTTTATATTTTGAAATTCTTATTTTATCTCCTGATATTTTGGTTTATTTTCTCTTTTTTCTTTATACAAATTATTATAAACTTTTAATTCATTTTCTTCCTTACTTGCTTCTATAAGGTGTCATTTTAATGGATCTACAATGATAAGAATTATTATAATTCTTAATTAATTTATCTAGTACATTTATCCACTTTCTAGTATTATTTGCTGTGAAATACTTCCACATTTTAGTCTTTAAAGTTCTATTGAATCTTTCAATAACAGCACATTTAATCTCAATATTATTAGTTGTAAAACCAGTGAATATTTTCATCCTTGAATAACTTTTAAAGTTTGTTTATTTATAAACTCTGTACCCTTATCTGTTTGAAGTTTTTCTGGTTTTCTTTCTTTAAATATTTTTAAATGCTCTAGTTACCTCTTCACCTGTTTTTCATAATTAATCGGAATTGTCCAAGCATATTTACTGAATATATCAATCACTGATAAAATATAATTTGTGTCATTATTAAAGATTTAAATTCTTGCATATCTATAAGGTCAGCTTGAAATTGGTCAGTTGACATGAGAAACATAAATTCTTCTTCTTTTAAATCTATGAATAAGTGGTTTATGTTTTGTATATACATCTTGTTGATGTAAAAACTCTTCTATATCTTTCCTGGGTAATTTAGTTTTTTTCTTTGTAATTCATTAATACCACAATAACCAGTTTCTTTGTATAATAAATATTTTAAGGTCTACGTCTTTAAAAAAACACTCTTTTTAGTTCACAAACTTTACACTTTCCTTTTGCCATCAGTCTTCCATTTTAGCTACTGTTTCTTGAATATCTTTAGTTTCAGTTTTCTGTTTGCACTTTAAGCAATACATATAGGATGAAATTCCTAAACCAAATGTTTTCTTTGCTTTTATAATTGGTTTTATAACAGCTTTAGCTTGTTCTCTCTAATGGATAGAATCCACTTGTAGTATTTTCAATTGAATCTAAATCGTTTAAGAGTTCTTGATCAGCAATATGTCTCTGTTTAGTATCTTTAGTTTTACTATAAGCTACATCATGTTTTTTACAAGCTTTATCAACTCTGTTAATTCCTGGATCACCTCTTTTTAATCTCTTTTCTAATTTTGTAAATGGACCACAATACTGGTAACCAGGTATATGCATTTCAGGCGGATTTAATTTATCTTGTAACCATCCTACTATATCACCTCCTTGTAATTCCATTTATTTAAGTGTAAATCTATTTTATATCTATAACCATTTAGTTGCGTTTGTTTTACATATTTCTCTAAAGGAAAATACTTCATATTTTATAAAATCCTCTTCTCTAACGTAAGCATCCTGTTCTGAAATTGAATTAGCGTTTATTAAATTTAATATCTGTTTATAAAATTTGTAAGCTTGTTTATATTCTTCTTTTCTTTCTGAAATATTTAGAGTTTTATCGACAACTTCAATGACTCCTGCTCTAAAGAAAGTGCTGCTAAAGGAATAAATGCAAAAGCTGATAAACCTGAAGCACTAAATATAAATTTGCCTACTGATAATGATATACTAATTTTATTATAGTAATTAAAACTTTTTTTCTGTATACATACATTTTCTTTTCTAAATATTCTTCCATTTATATAGGATCAAAGTTATGTCTGTATCTCATATGAGGATTTTTCAAATCTAACATGAAGAAATCATAAGGTTTTTTAATACTTTTTGATAAGGATCTATATTAAAATCACCATCAATTTCTCTAATAATTTGTTTAATTTCTCTGTGCTGAAGTTTAAAAAATATAAAGTAATCACAGTTGTTTCTTATATCAATAGGTGTTGAATAATAGGTCTGTGATAAATAAATAATGGATGCATTTTTCTTCCTTCCTCTTATAAAAAATTTTTCAATTTCGTTTTTGATCTTTTTCTTTTACACAGTCATCAAAAATAACTAGATTTTTTAATGAAGGATCTAAGTCATCTACAGTAATAAATTCATTTATGTCTGAACTAAATAATGTTTCTTTCTTAAACTTTTTAAATAATTTTAATAACTTATTTTTATTCTTTCCCTTTATTTTTAAAATGTCTTCTCTCTATATCATCAAACACTGAGTAATTTTCTTTTAATTTAGAGTATTTAGGTTCGTTAATATCTTTTTTGCACATATGAATAATGCATCAAAATTTAAATGATCATATATTAAATTTAATAGTAAATTTGTTTTTCACATCCTGAAGATCCTGTTATTAAAAGTTTAAAAGGATGAATAGGTAACATTGGATTTTGATTTGGATCTATAAATTCTTCTGGTTCGGAATAATCTTTTATTTTAATGCTGCAAGGCTTAATCATATTTATTTAATAGAAATTCAGCATCTTCAATAAACATTTCAGCTTCAAATAATAAGTCTTCAGCTGGTATTCCTTGAGATAAATAACATTCAGCTAGATATAATGCCATTTCAGCAAAAGATAAATATTCTTCAATTTGTTCAAAATCTTCCATTTATATAAGTAAAATAATTTGCTTGGAAGTAAAATAATTTGCTTGGAAGTAAAATAATTTGCTTGGAAATAAATAATTTGCTTGGAAGTAAAATAATTTGTTTGGAAGCAAATTTTCAGTTAAATAAATGAGTAAAGTGATACAAGATTTATTAAAATTAGCAAAAGTAAATGCTGAACTAAGAAAACGAAATAAGGAAAAGCAATTAGAAGATTTAGGATATGAAGAGGCAATCACAAAATTTCATAAACCTATAGTTGAAAAATTAGAATATCAAGATGTATCTAGAAAGAAAATTTAAAAGCTATTCAAGATGCAATTGAAGAACTTTCATTTCAACCAATTGGAGAATCTTCAAGAATTTCCTGCCTTAGAAGATGTTGAAGAACCTATTTCAGATGCTAAAGAAATGTATGAGAGAGAAGCAGGAATTCATAAAATTAACTTAAACAAAAACTTGAATATATCACTTATTAAAAGAAAGTTGAAGGATTTGATTTACCTTCAGAATTAGTCAATAAATCTGATGAAGAGATTGATGAAATAATAAATCAAGCAAATGAAAAAAACAGCGAAATCGGACGTCTAAAAGGTCCTCAAGTAAAAGCATTTAATAATACTAAAGATGAAGAAAAAAAGAAAAAATTACAGAAAAAATTGATCGTTTCGATTATAAAATGGTTGAGGTTCGAAAATATATTACAGCATTAGAAGCTCTCAAAATGGGGAATTACTATATAGGTGAGTCTTAATATTTTAGATAAATTAACAGATAAAATATGTAGGGAACTAAAAAAATAAGAAAGTATATAACCAAGTAGTTCAAATACTAGATATATTATTGAAGAGGGTAAAATGACTAATGAGCAAGTAAAACAATATTATTCAAAATTTCTATCTTAATAAATGAGTAATTATATTAAAACTAGAGTTCATTTGAGTGAAGGTCAGAAAAATAAATTAAAATCAGCATTAAAGAAAGGTGAAGAAATTACATTGCAAATTGATAAAACTAAAAGTGCTAATCATGATTATGTATTTAACAAAAACTCAAATTAATCAAATTAAAAACGTGTAAACGAATAACTATAAGTAAGACACAGTTAAAGAAGAACGGTGGATTTCTACCCTTTCTAATTCCTATTCTTACTAGTTTAGCAACAGGAGCTCTATCTGGTGCTGCAGGTTGGGGTGTGAATAAAGCTTTAAGTAAAGTAACTGGATCAGGTTGTAACCTTAAAAAAACATTCTGGAAAGGAGTTCTTCAGAATTACGAGGTATATCCAATAAAACGATAGAACAAAATATGAAAGATGTAAAAGGATTCAGAGGTGTATTTACATCAGATTTATTACCTAAAAAGATTAAGATATTTGAAAGTGGAATGAATTTAGATATATCTACAGGACCTGGGACTCATTGGGTGTGTTATTATAATGATCCTAAATATAATTTTGTGGAATATTTTGATCCATTTGGAGAATATAAATATAAAGACATTAAATTGAATAACATTTTCATACCTAAAAATATTGTAAAATATCTTGAAACATCTAATAAAGGAATTAGATATAATTCGAGTTTTTTACAAGAACCAACATCTGTTAAATGTGGTTTTTATTGTATGAAATACATAACTCAAAGGAATAAAGGTAAATCACCTGTTGAAGTTTTATATTCTTTTACCCAAGAACCAAGTGGTTATAATGAAGATTTTGTGCTTAATAAATGTTAATTTTAGATTCAAAAAATTTTGAGAAATCAGAAGATTTTACAATTGAATATGTCCCTCCTATTCCTGTTAATGAAAATTCAAAAATAGCTTTAAAATCTATGTCTATGTGGGTTTCATGGAACAATATTGATGAAGAAAATAATACATTTAAGTATTTTGATGGTAGTTTATGGCATGAAATAACTTTAGATAATGGAAATTACACATTAAGGAATTAAATAACTTTTAATAAAACGATTTGGAGATGAACCACCAATTAAATTTAAAGCTAATTTTACTACACAGCGCTTTATAATTGAATTAAAAGATGAATATAAAATTGATCTTAGAGAGGTAAATTACATGAAATTTTAGGATTTGAATCAGAAATATATGAAGATAATCATCAAGAAGGAAAATATATGGCAAACATTTCTAGAGGAGTTGATGACATACACATTCATTGTGATGTAATTACAGGAACTTTATATAATAATATTAATTCAGATATTTTATATTCCTTTTACGCCATCTAATCCTCCTGGTAGTTTAATAAAAATTGATGAAATAAATCCTTTATTTTTACCTGTTAATAGACGAAATTATATTCATAGAATTCGAATGTATATCACGAATCAAGATAATGAACTGATAGACTTGAATAATATGAGTTTTATATAGATTAATTTTAGCTTAAGCACTTTCAGCAATAAATGAATTATAACAAACATAGATTATATGCAAAACGATATGAGTGGCAATATCTTCACTGAAGGAATCAAAACTTTTGGGAAAAAAATATTAGAAGTTTTAGGTAAATCAATTGAAGATAAAAACTAAAAAGTTATTCAAAATAAACTTGAAAATATATTATCTAAACCTCTGTAACTGTTAATGATATTATCTAGCTAATGATATATTAGCTAAGAAGAAAATTCAGGATCGATATGGATCTGGTTTGAAACAGTATAAATGAGTTTTTATCCTAATAAATGGAAAAACTTTGGGACTTAAAATCTATTCCAGATTATTATAGTAATAAAATTGCTAAGTATGAATATATAAAACATAATGAAGATAGTACTAATGTAAAAGAATCTGATCAATATAAGTTTACTATTAAAGATACAAATTCACCTATATTATATAGTAACGGTTATATATGCTTAGAAAGTAAAATAGTAAAAAATAATAATGATACTATAGGAACTGATAATGTTACATTTGTAAATGGTGGGAATCTGTTTAGATCACTTCATTAACTATAGGAAAAGAACAAACTGATTCTAATATTGAATGTGCTTCATTAATTCATCAAATTAATGGACTTATAAATTTCACAAAGATTATTCCACTTCAGAGGCTACAAATATGATGTATTATGTTGATACATCAGAATCAGCTGATAAAGATAAAATAGTAATAGATGATCCTAATAAAGATGTAAAGAAAGGATCAGATATCAAATTAAAAGAAAATGCCTCTTATAATAAAGGATTTAGACAGAGATGGCTTTTAACAAAAAACAGCAATGTAATAAAATTTTGGATTCCTTTAAGACAACTGTTTGGGTTCCTCAACGATTTTAGAAGATTAATTTCTGATATAAAAGTTACATTTGAATTTCAAAGAAATAGTCATAATGATATGTTATACACAGATGTTGCAAATCCTAATTATAAAGTTATTATATCTGATTTTCAATTATGGTTACCTTATGTAGAGTTGTACCCATCCATTGAGGCTGAATTTAAAAGTATAGCTTTGAATTCTACACCTATTGAAATTACTTGGTGTTCTGCTTCAATTGAGAAAAGTAATCAGCAAACAACATCAAGTGGTGCATGTCATATAAGAACTACATCTGATGAGGTGTTAAGTGTTCTTGTCATTCCACAGTATGTAGAAAAAGAAAGCAATCAAAATCAGAACAATATGGTTTTTGATAATTTAGATCTCCTTGAATGCTGGATATTATGTAATAATAAAAAAGTTCCAGAAGAAATTTATAAAACGAATTTTAAAGATGGGCAGTTAGATTATAATAGATGTTATTCTGAATTATTAGCAGCTGGATTAAATACTCATAATACTGAAAGTGGATGTCTTATAAGTTATGTAAATTATGCGAGATTGTATCCAATCTTTTATTTTAATTTATCTAATCATCCAGAGTATACTAATATTTCGAATTTAAGACTAGAATTTAACTGGAGATTAGGATCAAATCCAGGTAAACCATATAGATTTTATTTCATCGTGAATGAAACAAAGAGGATCACTTAATATGGCTAATAAGGAATTTAAAACTTTGAAAACTTTAGATTAAATAAATGAATTGGTACCCTTTTGGTTCGTCTTATGAAGAATTTGGAATTGGACCACCTGGACCTCCTGGAAATGGATTTAAATTAACAGATGATGGTAATTATGATATGGAAGAAAAAATTTAAAAAATTGTAAAGAACCTATAGATGAACATGATGTTACTACAAGAGAATATGTTTTAAAACAAATAAGAGAATAATCTGGAAGTTAAAAGTGAAATAGAAAAAAATATTAATGGTAGTTTTTCAGATTTTGTTCAAGAAACTGCTGTAAGAATAAGAGATTTAGATGCTGTACTTAAAGGTGAATTAAGTAATTTGGATCAAAAATATTTACATATTCAAGATGGGAATGTAATTAATGCAAAAGGTAAAAGAATAGGAAATGTTGCTGATCCTACAGCAGATAAGAATGCAGTGAATAAGAGGTATTTAGAAAACAATGTTTTAATTTTAAAAGATGAAAAGTTTGATGTTCAAAATAAAAGACTAGTGAATATTCCATCTCCTCAGGATATGTATGACGCAGTTAATAAAAATTACGTGGATAATCAAAAATGTTATGCAACAATTCAAGAAGATAAAAAAGCATATAATACTCTTGGTGCTATGCGTTACTGGGAAACAGTCGTTTTTATGAAATTTAGTAGCAATCTCCTTGACAGAAATATGAAACTGAGTGAAAATATGGATATGAAAATTACATTTTATTTACGTCCTAATTATACTAATGGGAAATCAGAAGTTTTAATTACACTTGGGGAGAATATATTATTTAATGGTGATGCCTACACAGATAAACCTTTAATACTCTTTGCATCAGGAAAAAGAATGATGAATTAAGCATACAAGTCATGTCTTATTTAGAATTAAACATTTTTAAACCTTACTTAGAAATTGAAAAAATAACATTCCATTTATAAAAATTCATTCTATATAAATGGATAGGTTAATTAGGAACAATATTAATTGGGATTCATTTTCTAAAGATAATGAACTTTCAGAAGATATAATTAGAAGTGTAAAAGATGCAGTAAATTGGGATTTAATATCAGAATATCAAAAATTATCTGAAGATTTTATTTCAGAATTTCATGATAAAGTGAACTGGGATAAAATTTCTCAATATCAGATTCTTTCTGAATATTTTATGAATAACAATAAATTAAACTGGTCTTTGATTTCTCAATATCAAACACTTTCTGAGAGTTTTATATTAATGAATATTGATAAATTAGATATGAGAAGAATTTCTATGTATCAGAAATTAAGTAATGATTTTATAAAAGAAAACTTTCGATTCTTAGACATGTCAATAATTCCAATAAAACAAAAATTAAGTGAAGAAACTATAGATTTTCTTAGTGATTTTATTGATTGGAAAGAAGTTACAAGAAACCAAGAATTAACAGAAGATTTCATTATGAAATATAAAGATAAAATTAACTGGTGTGATATTGTTATCAACAGAAAATTCTCTGATGATTTTATAAATGTAAACTATAAAAAACTTGTTGTGTATTTACTTGCAAAGATATGTCATAAAATTTAAATATTTTTTAATCTTCAACAATTTTTAATCTTTCTATAAGGGGTATCCATTTTGGGTACACCTTTTTTTAATGCATTTTTAAAAAGGACTTTGCAAACTACCAATTCAAAGTAGTTTGTTTTACAACTTTTCTATTGATTTTCAATATTAAAACTTTCATTTTAGCTCTTTTAAAATCAAAGCTATTCAAAGTCCAAAATGATTGCAATTGTTCAAAAAAGCAGTCAAATATAATCAAAAATGATTTAAAATGTGTGTTTTTATGATGCTCTGTTTTTATGAAAAACAGGGATGAAATTTCGTTTTTTAAAAATTTGATGTTTTTAACTGTTTTATACTCAAAAATCAATGATTTTTAATGAAAATATGGTGTTTTTGATCATAAAAAGCCTTAAAATGTTCGTGATTATTGAGGTCTGAAAAATCAAAAAATGCCTGATTTTGAAGTT